>JBAJHX010000035.1:9476214-9494637 GCA_037176925.1 Amniataba percoides | reverse complement strand
GTGTGTGTGTGTGTGTGTGTGTGTGTGTGTGTGTGTGTGTGTGTGTGTGTGTGTGTGTGTGTGTGTGTGTGTTGGTTTCCCGTGTGACGATGAAGGTTTATTATAAATTCTTGTGAATTATCACTCAACAGAAACATTTCTGTTTGTACATGAAAAGCTGCGTGCCTTTCTGAGTCCTGGCTCGATGCACTGAGGCTCTCAAACAGATAAAATATCGACCTTTTTTTCTGTACTTCCCTAACTCCCCCCTACCCCCCCACCCCACCCCCTGATAAAACAACCCACACCTTTCCTTATCAGGAGGTGGCAGTGGGCGAGCGCAGCAGGGGCGGGCGGCTGCTGGAGGAGCCTAAAATGATGCTGTTCCGGGGGAACACTTTCAGCCTCCAGGTGTCCATCCAGGACGTCCCACAGTTACTCTGGAGCATCAAGCCTTTCACCACCTGCCAGGTAGGCAGCTTGGAACCGCGAGTTTGTGTCAGTCGGCTTAAAGGAATGTACAGTGGTGAGCAGGTGCAGCGTATCTTCATCTCAGTTCTGATCTGCAAAGAAACCGTGCACCTTCATCTTCTCAGCTTCCTCTGTTCCTCCATTAGAACTCTCCCATATCCTTTTTTTTTTTTTTTTACTTGGTCACATCAAAGCCAAAGGACAGCAGCAAGGGCATAGCAGGAGATCACTAAGGCTGGCTATCTCACACACACACACACACACACACAGACACGCACTCCCACACATATAATATAATATTAATTATGACTGCCAGGCAGGCACACACACACATCTTATAGTTATCTTCCTAGGGGTCTATCTGCTGCATGTTCTGCTCTGCCCTGTGATGTTCGTCCCACCAGTGACATCCTATTAGCGGCATTAGCCCGCCGCAGCGCCTCCAGAATACCAACAAGGTTTTTGCAGAGAGGGAAGAGCCACTATGTGAGGGGCCTACGGGGAAGATGGCTGTAGGCTTTCATTCAGACGCTGCTCTTGCTTAAAGGAGGCTTTTACAAGTAGCTATCCTCCTGTCTGATGGATCTGAAGAGGGGATGATTCATCCGTAAAGCAGTGTTTTTGACCTGTTCTCACTGCGCCACTGTGTGGGTCACGCAGTAGTTAGTAATGGAAGTCGAAATTGGCCTTTTAGATTCCATTCACTCCAAAGCTCTGTTACTTTTCTCTTTTTTTTTTCGTCAGCTGCCACTTTTGAGGGGAAAAGCATTGCAAACTGGGTAAAATTAAGGCGCCTCTGTCCTAATTCTGTAATCACATTACTGTTCCGGATCTAACAGTCTGGCATTCACAGGCATGTCCAAGGCATATCAAGGGTATCAGAATTTGGTAGAGAAAGGAAACCAGCAGATTTGGCTCGGAACGACTGAATTTAATGCCAGAGGAGGATCTTATGTCATAAAAAAGATTATTTCTGCTGATAATGTGGGCTTACGGCTGTAATATTTATCAACCCTAATGATGTATGATGCACGCAAGACCAGCCGCAGCTGTAGGATGTGAGGCAAAAGTAATATGAAGACATTTAATTTTCTGTTCCAGGAAACAGTGAAATACCATCTAATTTATTGCATGTTTCCACTAATGATTCCGGCTCTTTCAGATGTTCACAGGATATGTTTTCTTTCCGAGGGGTCTAAGTGTTGGTGTTCTTTCTGAGGGGGCAAACTGCTTGATTGGGTAATATCATTGATTGGCTAAAGAGGCCACTCATTCGGTCTTAATTAATCATGTAAACAGCAAAGTGGGTGGCAAAGCGGGATTCGAATAACGAATGTCTCTAGCAGCGATTTAATGAGCTCGTTGTCTCCTCTGCCTAATCCTTTCATCGTTCTCCCTGTCCGCCCTCCGCCTTGTCTCGCCTCGCTCTGCAGGAGTTCTCCTTTTCTCAGGTGTGGGCCAGTAACCAGCGTCCCCTGCAGTGTGCCTTCTCTTTGGAGCGATACAGCCACTCCTCGTCTCAGCTCTCCTGCAAGATCAGCGTCCGACAGGTCAAAGGCGAGGAACAGATACTCCAGGTCTACACATCTGTGGTGGAGGTGAGTAGCACCAGCGGAGACAGACGGCGTGCGCTGGGTGCGTGGGCAGTCATGCGGCTTCTTAATAGGTTCTTTTATTGCACTGAATGACTCTTGATTTGATTTAAGAGCTTGCTTAATGAGCCTCTCTGGGAGCTTTTCATGTATAGATTGCAAATTGTCCTGATAAGTCCTTGTCCTTGTCCTCATATCGAGGAGTTCAGTGGCAACATCAACAACTTTACACCCCTATCTTTTTTTTTTCTTTTCCTGCCCCCAGAATGAAAAGGGAGTGGTTCCTTTTTTCACTCAGTCAGACTGTACCATCACCTCTCAGACAGGGTCAAGGGCCTTTAAAATCCCCCTGTCCATCCGTCAGCGGATCAGCGCCACCTTTGACACGGCGAATGCCAAGGGGAAGGACTGGCAGCTCTTGGCTCAAAAGCTCCACATTGACAGGTATGAATTATAGCACACTGAAACCCACATTTTCATTCTCATTCTCGTGTTATTACAGAATCATGACTGGAAACAGACATGCTGCATGTTCTGGTCTCTGCACTACGTAAACGTCGTCCCACTTTGAATACTATTTTTAATCTAGATTTTAGACGCCGTGTCAGTTCTAATCTTCCATCGTCAAACAGCCTTCAGTAACACGCCACACTGCTGATTTCATTATAGATCGAGGAACACATGCACAGAGAGAGAGAGAGAGAGAGAGAGAGAGAGGATGTAAAGGCCAACTTTAGCAGAGTCAGAGTAAATGGAAAGGAGATGCCATGTTTAGCAGAAATCTGAAGGAAGGTCTCAGACCGCTGACAGGCCAGCCTCTGGCAAGAAAATGTGTTCATTTTAGCCGTCTTCATTAGCAGCATCTCTGCATGCCTTCCATCCTTCAACTCCTGCTAAACTCTCCGGAGGTTGTGCCAGGTCAGTGTTTGCGTAGGCCGTGGAGGGTTTTCGTTGTTTGGTATGGGCTGATCTCTATTTGTGCTTCAGAGGAGAAGTCAATAATCAAGTGCTTATAGCCATGAAGACTCTTAGATCTGTGCAGTCAGCTCCATCGAGCTCTTGGGGAGGGGAGAAAGTACTGAAAGTCTCTTGCCAGTTGGAGAAACATGAGAGGGGAAAGTTAACTGAGAAACTGTGACAGAAACTATGTGATTAAGGAATTTCACTTAAAGCGAGTCTGAAAACAAACATCTGTGACTGAGGAACGGGAAAGGATTTCAGAGGGGTTTTTTCCAGCCCAGCCGAACACACCAAGAAGCATGTAATGGGGATGTGTCTACCTAGTTAAGCTGATTTTTGTAATTATTCCTCCGAATGTGTGGGAACGGCATCGTATCACAGAGAGAGAGAGAGAGGCAGATAGAAGGCGACAAAGGAAATCTCATTGTAATGAAACAGTGCACTCTGTTGGGTGTGTGTAATAATAACAGCAGAGGAGGAAAATCACTGTAAATGGAGCTTGTGTTTTTTTATACAGTAAACCATGTGTTCAGACTGTAAACTGAGGTTTGCTCAATCTTTGCTGACTCTTACTCACCGACAAATGTTTAGAAGAATCGATTTTTTTTTTTTCCAGGATGTTCTCAGCTCTTATTTTTGGCAACAGAAGTTTTTAATATTTTTTTTCCCTCTGACTGCGAGTAGTGAGCTGGAAATTCAGAAATGAGTTCATTTTAAAAAATAGTACAGTTGCTTTTTCTACATATATGATCAATCATACGGAAAAGGTTTAAAGGAGCATTCCACCAATTTTACATGTGGAGTTCAGTTTACTTATCAAGAAAAGGAGATCATGATCAGCCTGTGAAAACATTAGTACTTCCATTTCTACGGCGCGACGTAACGTGATTTTCGCCATGAGTCAGAACTCACAGTACCCATGTCACTCACCTACACTAACACAGTAGTAAAATCATAATCTAGGACATAAAAATGCTTAAGAGCTTGGTGTCTTTGTCTGTCTCTTGTTAGTCCCCCCAAGTGTAAGGAGGTGTAATTCTTAATCACTTGAGTACCCCTTTAAAATGTCTTCATCTTGGCATTCTTATCATTGCAAGGCAATCACTTCATTACCGAACTACCATTAACTGGCACGCATTCGCTCAGCAATTACTCTTTGCCATGTGGTCTGCTCTAACACTATATTACATTTTCCCTGGCCTGTAGGAACCTGTGCTACTTTGCATGCCAGGAGAGCCCATCATCAGTGATTCTGAGCCTGTGGGAAGTCCAGCACCAGGACTCAGGAGACCTGGACTCTCTGGCCAGTGCCCTTGAGGAAATCAGCAAGGTCCAATCCCCCAAGACGGCCACTCTCGGCTGCGGCAGAGAAGAGCGGGACTCAGAATTCACTTAACTTGGGTAGGTCAGGTCTGCAGCAGCTCAAAATAATCATGAACCTTTAATGCATGAACAGTGGTGATCAGGCGTACTGGCTAACCTATGGTGAGGACGACAGCAGGGAAACTCAGTTGTGGACTGTTACTAAAGGAACACCTCTGCTAAACCAAATAGCACATACGAGACAGACCGGAATAAAGGAACAACCGTGACAGAGAGGGAAACGAGTGGGGAACAAATGCAGAAGGACTGAAGTATTTGAATCATAGAGAGGCACCAACAAAACTTTTCAGAAAGGGACACAAGTATCCCACACTCGTCTTTGATTGAGAAACGTCAACTCCTGACACTTCTGAAAAACGGATTCGATTACCTGTATTCAAGGATTATGAATATCTGTGTGAAGACGACTCTCTGCGCAGGATGCAGTGTGTTTTAGACAGACTGCCAATCAGGCTGGTGTTGTGACCTTCACGGCATCGGATGGGCTGGCAAACAGTCCTCCAGGCTGTCAAAATGTTTGGTGTAATGTCATTATGTTGTCATTCATTTTGGAGACGCTTCTTTTTTTTTTCTTTTTCTGCAACACATCTCTAAAGTTACTGCTGGATGAGTAAACAGAAAGTAAGGAATAATGGATATTCATTTTATCCACACCGATTGGCATTCAGAAGTATTGTGCTAAAGAAAAAAAAAACATAAAGTTGTATGAGAGATGACTTAATAAAGGTTATGACAGTGTTAAATTGGCATGGATCACATGGATAACCGTCATTTTAAGAAGCATTTACATGTAGAACACATGCCAAATATATTTTCAAAGCAAAACCTGCAGATGAGGAGCTGTATCAATGTCCATTACAATGCACCACACCCACTAATGTCCAGTGATCAACTTCTGGTTCTTTTGGAGGAAAATGAATTTTTCTCTGTGCGATGAGTGACTTCATACCAGACAGACAGTGGGAACATTACACACCATGCAGATTGCTGCCAATGGTCAAGTGGTGTGTACTTTCAAGACAGTCTGGGACTGAATTTTTCTTGATTTTTGAATTTAAATTTTAACCTTTGATGTGTGGCTCCTTTTTTTCTCTTTTTTTTTTCGATCATACTTGGAATTATTAGGAGACACTCCCACTCATCTGCCTTTTCAGAGCCAGCGCCCACTTGAACAAAGACCTCCTAATCAGTAGGATCCGTCATTCAGTTGCTCCTCATGCCCCTAAACTTAATAAAGTGACTTTGTGTTGAACTCTGCGTTGGCTCTCCCTTTTCATCTACTTAATGAATTCAATTCGTAAAAGGCCTGACAGCCCACATACTGGGTAGTGGAAAACTCAGCTGCAGTAAATCTTCAAAAACTGTATTCGGCACAGAGATGAAACAGAGACCCATACAAAGTCCAATTTTCAGAGAGATCTAAGATCTACGTAAGCTCTCTTTATGTTTGGATGGCAGATCATTGCTAATTTAACATGTTGATGTGGCATTGTGCGGCCATTTGAACTGAAACTGAAAAGATCCGATTGAGGTAGTCGCTTGCCTATTCAGGGATAAGACCCAGAGGACTTGTGACTTTACATGTTAAGAGGTTTCTTTTCACCATGTCTGACAGCCCATCAGTTCTTACCTTTACCACTGGATTCAATTAACGGTCCATTAATGAGCCCTTGTTTGTTTTAGATGTCATGAGACAACACAGCTGTCATTCCTTCTGAGACGTACTTAATGGCATAATTCACCATGAAATAAGTGAAATAAGAAATAAGTGATTCACTCTCTTGCTGAAAGTTACACATGAAAATAGATACCACCCCAGTATCTATGGTCAATATGAAGCAACAGCTGGCTCGGTATAAAGACTGGAAGCAGGGTCTCTAATCAGCGCTTGATATCATGTATGCACCAAAACTGGTGCATAGAAAATAACCATGTGTAGTTTTTCTTGATTTGACTTTCCCCTGTTTCCAGTTTTTATTCCAAGCTACTGATATCAATAATCTTTTAAAAATTCCAGCAAGAATGTAAATAATTAACCAAGACTCCCAGTTTCATATTTTAGCTGCCAGACAATAATGCAGATTCAAGTGTGCTCATTCTGGCTCCGCGATGGAATAGCGAGTTGCTGTTGATTTATGCATTCATGGAAACATTCAACCGCAGAAATGTGTATTTCATCCAGTATTTGGAGTTTGTGGAAATCTGTTTTCAGTGAGCCATGACTGCCAAATAATCAAACTGGGAGACAAAAAAGCAAGCCTTTGTCATTCTGTCTCTGTGGATCAAAGAACAGCACACAGACAAACCTCTGTGAGGGGGACATCAGTTGAAAAGGTCACAGTGTAAAAAGGTCAAAACTTTGAGTACATCCACACCTGGGAGAAATATGGAGGCAGTTCTCCAGTCACAAGCTGCGTTAGACCGTTTATACAGACTATAATCAGGACTTAAACAGTGTCTAAGCATGTGAAATACAGATAAACTGCATTGTGAAGTGGTTGAAGTAACTGGGGGGACAAATAATGGTTATTTTTATTGGTAAATCTGTAGAATATTTTCTCTATCATTTTCCATTGAAATGTCAGAAAATAGTGAAAAATATATATCACAGTTTCCCAAAGCTCACACTGACACATTTAAAAGTCTTGATTGGTCCAACCCACAGTCAAAAACCCAAAGATAGTTAAAAATCATATAAGACAAAGCGATCCAGCAGAATTCCCTCCTGAGGAGCTGGAACCAGCGAGTCTTTGGCATTACAGCTTACTGTTGACTGACTAATAGATGAATCAAGTAATATTACAGCAAGTAACAGGCCTGTCATTTTACAGAACTGTCACTGAAACTATTACAATCATCATGCTCATTTCCTCAGATGTAATATCAGGAGTCACAGATGTAGAATAACGGTGTTTTCTGAGATTTCAAGTATAAACCAAAGTACAAGAGTCCAATTCTTCTGAGAATTTCCTCCTAACATCTAGCATGCTGACACCTGTGGATGAATGTCTCCCACAGTGCTACCTGGAAGAGCAATCTAACCTATTTGAGGTCTGGTACCTCCAGCAGAGCTGTTATGTTGGCCAGTGGTGCCAAACATTGCCTTTCTTGGAAAACAATTATTACCGTTGCTGCTCTCAAAAGACAGTTTCCTGAGATATTACCCACAACATGTCTCACTGATGGATCATCTCTCCATTAGCTGACTCCTTCAAAATCATGAGCTGACCCTCTGCCGAAGCACAGAAAATGTCCTGTGAGTGCTAAATCGTTTCTGGGAAACTCAAAACTTTGTCCAAACCTTTTTGTGTGTATTTGCAGATGTATCTGAGCTTAGGAGGATAAAACGGGATACAACGCTCCATTCGCACTCGATAGAGAGACCTTTCAGGGCAAGCACTGAAAGGACTCACAAACGTACAGCCAGCAGAATGTATGAATGTTTATGTGCAGGCATTTGGCCTGAATTAATTAGAAATATAGCCAAAGATGGGATTTCTCTTGGGGAGAGCAGTTGGACAGGTGTTAAGGCGGTGTTACTTCATTGCATAGAGGAAAGTATCAAAATCCCACCAACCTCTAAGAAAAGTGGGAATTATTCCAGTAGACAGAAAACTGGAAAAAAGGAAATTTGTCTTGACAACGACCAAGCTGAGTGTCATAACAGGGATCAGAGTGACCCAGTAGATGGATGAAAGCTGATGGTCCACTGAGAAACCAACTTAACCAGTGCGTTATAAAGACCTGGACTGTGAGACTTGATGGAAATGTCCCGTACAGTACAGCACCATGACAGCGCATCTTTATTCTTTATTACTTCATGCTCTCTGCACGTCACAGAAAGACAGTGCTACACTAGGATCACGGTGAATGTTTCCAGGGAAGGAACCACACCTCGCTATGCAGATTTAAATGAAGAGTGACAACATTCAGATTCATCCCACCCCATAAAGCACTGCTGGAGTGAAGATTACTTTGGACATTTGGATTTTGTTTCTGGAATTTTTTCTTTTTTTCTTTCTTTTTTTTTTAGTATAAGGCCTTGAAACTTTTTTTGTAACAAGGTGCTGCCAAGTCTTGCTCCAAAACCTCATATTTTTTTTTCTGTTTCCAAGATTTCCAGTTAATATCTCATATGCTTACCTTGAACTCTGAAGTTTTCTTACATTTATTGAGCGTTCAAATCCAGATTTTTTTTCATCCACTTTGCTGCTTCAAGTCCCCTGTCCCTCCCTCCCTCCCTCCCTCTCTCTCTCTCTCTCTCTCTCTCTCTCTCTCTCTCTCTCTCTCTCACACACACACACACACACACACGTACATACATACATACATACATACATACACACACAACATTAGAAAGGAGACAGATAGGCTTTAAAGTTTCCCGTGTTGTGCATCACAAATATCACAGTTTTCTAACTAATTGTGCCTCTCCATGTGGGTTTGGTGTCATCAGAGTGTCTGACTGGGATTTTTTTTTTAATTACACACCATATCAAAGAAAACCTGTGTTATATGCAAGCTGTACTGTTCATTGCCATGCACAGCGCTCACCTTGTGTACACTGCAGTGGTGTTTCCTGAGAACACTCAAGCATTTAAACCTGTTATCTCTGATGCCAGGATCTTACAGCGATGATGAGCGGACTAAAAATGATTTGACCATCTGTCACCCGAGGCCGCTCAGCGTGTCCGTCGGTGTCCTCTACATTAAATCCGATGACTCAGATTGTGTGTGTGTGTGTGCGTGCGTGCGAGTGTGAGAGCGTGGAGGAAAGTTGTGTGTAACTTTTAAAAAGCTGTGTTACATGTCCTTGGAAAAATCCAGCCTACAGTAGTGCAACTATTTCAGCTTATTCAGACGTGTGATGTAATGTGTTTTTCTCACAGCCTACTATCTTAAGATCTGCATTGCTTCGGAGAAAATAGAAAACAATGCTAACTTAAGTAAAAGTATATGAGTTCATCAAAGTGGTGAAAGTTTCATTCAAAACTTTATTACTTTCTGTTTTTTGGTTGTTGTTTCTATTTCTTCGCTTTTCTTTCCAGGACGGAAACTACTGCCTTTTAAACTGAACTGATTCTCATGTCACTCTATTTATCAAATGAAACTGCTGGAAATGTTGAATAATTCTTATTTTACTCTTCAAATGGTTATAAATACAGTGTAATGCATTTATGTATGTTTGTTTTGAAATATCTCAATACATTTTTCTGTACTCAAGATTTGATTTGTGTGCTCTATGAATGTTTATGTTAAGAAGGTGACAGTCATACTGCTTATCTCTGGTGTTCCCTTTTGGCCAAGTTCTTTGTTTTTTCCTTTCTTTTTCAAAGATTTGCAATTTTGAACCTGTATATACTGTATTGTGTTGAAATAAATATGCAGTGAAAGCTTAGGTTTCCTCATTTCTCTGTTTTTTTCTGGTCTTTTTCAAGTAGCACTTCAGCAGCAGCAATTCAGTTTTCACAAACTGCAGCCAGCTGTTGGGGAAACTGACTGTTTTCTGCAATGTGTGACTTACGATGGGAGGACTTACAGTTTCATAAATCTCCATTTTAAAGGTTCTAGTTAGGTGTTTAAAACAGGAATAAATCCAAGAGTCTTGGGTCATGCAATGGCAGCTCTGTAAGGTTATGCTTGGCCACCATAATAAATGCAAATTTATGAAGAATTGCTTACAAATAGTACAGCAGATAGATCAAATCACAAGTCTATTAATCAAATTATTTTGACAAACACTTTGACCTGAATGCGTGTGTTCATGCTGTTATGATGGTCGCTGAATAGCAAATGATCAAACTGAGCAATTTCATGTGTTTGCTTTGCCAATCTAATGAAGCTCACCCACGTTATGAATGTACAGTATCAAAGCATGGGCCATATCAAGGGCCCCATTTTAATATAAAAAAGAACTTGCACTTTATTTATAGGTATATTTGACACAGAATAGAATTGCACTAAGATAATTAACAACTCTCCTGTAATACACTAAATGCAAATATGCATTAATGCATGAATGCATCTCTGTTACCTTCTGTATGTGCATAATAAAGTCCTGTTTAATGCAGAAGATTCATTATATAAAATAATATATTCTCGTTTGTTGCTAATAAGCTGATAATGAATCACTTGTGTGCACATTATATACTCAATCCTCGTACTTTTCTTTTTGCATGAAACTACTTTTAAATAATGATAATGTCACTTTTGTGTTATGTGTGATTAATATTCAGTTGCAGCACTCTGCTCAGAGCAGCGTTTTAGCTAAACCAAGAGGTTGTCTGTTGAAAACAGATGACACATTAGATTTTGTGCACTGTCACTATAACTGAGATTAACTTAACAAAGAGTTTGCAGTCTGTTTACCTACATGTATGAATCTCATCTGCCAGCACCGTGCGATGTATGAAGACAGAACAATTCATGTGACTCGACTGACGGCACAAATTATGAACTCTGATCCAGTCCTAACAGCAGATGGCACTGTATGCTGTCTTCTCATTAAAGGTTATCTTGCGAAGGCATGTCACGGCACCCTCTGTGTGCGCATGTGCATGCATGCACACACACACACACACACACACACACACAACTGTAAGCTTTTTTCCATTACATGAGGCAGTCTCACAGGCCTGCACGTGTGCCCCTCTGCAGCGTGGGTAGGGTCTTGTCAGGCCTGGCACTCGGCAGCCAGCTACACCCTGTCTGACAACGCCAAATGCTGCTCAGCACTCACCAGCAAGGCCACAGGATTCCCGTTCCACTTCTGCAGTATGCGGCACAATCATCATTTAGCCATTGCAAGTTTTGCTCGACTGATAGGTATCACGCTGTGCTTTGCCCCTTTTCCCACGACTGCGCATGAATACTTTTTAGTTAATCTTTATTTCTTCTACCTGCCCTAGTTGAGTATCGTCACTCAGCCATGCAAACCAGCCGGATGTCATCTGTCCCAGAAAGGCAAGCAGGCAGGCCGCAGGCTCTCCCAGCAGGCCTCTCTCTTCCCCTCCAGACGCTACACACACATCCCTGGCACAACCAGAGCCCTCTAACCCCGACTAACACGCCCCACCCCGTTCGCCTCTGGACAACTGCTCTGACTCAAACGGATTAAAGATGACTCTCTTCTCTCACTTTCTTTTTTTTTTCTTCACCCCCTCTCTTGACTTTTCTTTTCTTTCCATGCCGGATGAAAGGCCTCCCAGACACCCACTCCATGCGCATACCATTCAGGCCAGGACACACAGGAAGTCTATGTGCTTTCGCGGAGAGGAGGGAGGGGAGGGGGTTCGGGGAGCGGGGTGGGGAAGTGGCGGAGGAAAGAGGGGAGGGCGCTCAGAACAGAGGGAGAAAGGGGGAATGAGGAGAGGAGAGAGGGAAGCGGGAGGAGGAGGGGAGGGGGGCGAGAAAAGGGCTAAATGCAAGTCATGTGAAGCTCATGAGAACTAACCTACAAAAGTTGGAATCTTGTTTTCCTTTCACCAACTCTTTGCTGTTATTCTTTTGTTTCCTTTCTCCGCATTTACGCTATTAATCTTAATCTTCCAGCTCAGAACTTCGACTCGGTGCAGATGGCGTGAACAACAAAATACTCCTCTGTGCTGGTTATATTGAAAAAGAAGTTTAATTTATGCAGCTGCCAAAACATTTAATTGATTCAGGCAATAAATCCTATTTGCACACTACTGAGTGTAATGGTGTAATAATAACGACACTAACTTTGTTGACCTCTTTTTCTTGTAAGCTGTGGATGCAGTAAAGTGGAGCTACTGACACCAGTGGGTTGAATTCCTTACAGTTGTTTAGAAGGTCTGGTTTTCTGCAAGAGGCGCCATGCCATTTAGTTATGAGATTAGCTTCAGCCCAAATTTGCTATGGAACTGTGAATAATTGCATCACGTGGAATGGAGCACTCAGTGCATTTGTTACTTTTACAGTGTGTGTGTGTGTGAGTGTGTGCGTGTGTGTGAATGTGTGTGGGTGGGTGGGTGACTGCAGCCCCAGCTCGCAGGGAACGGCATCACGTCGCATGCTTTGAATTACTGTACATTTGCGGCTGGGAGACAGCCTGCTGCCAACTGTCTCTCAGTGGATCAGACAGCTAACATCAGCACTGTGGGTTCTGCCACGAGTCCTCCTTTAATTCCCGCTCGCCGTCTTTTTCCAACACACTTTCTCTGTGCTGAATTGCCTTCACCGCCATTTCTCACTTTTTATCCACCCTACACACACACGCATACGCAAACGCGGCCCACTGTCTCTATTTTTAATCGCTGCTCACTCACTCAAACGTCTCGATCTCATTATTTATTCAAGCCGTTTTCCTAAATGAGGCAGTATATACACAAGCAGCAGACACCGACACCCACACACATTCCTGCATGCAGCTCACACCAACACACAGATTCATCAGTCTGTTTACACAGATCGCCGTGCCGCTAATCTTTATGGCTCTGCTGAGTGAGGCCTGTCTTTTGTCACGAAGAGAAAACACGGTCAGGTGACTAATCAGGCCACATTGCAACATCTAGATCTCTGCCTTGAACCGCCGAGCGGCCTTGCCTGTGAAGCCTGCCCAGGTGGTGCCAGGGAAAGTACTGATGACATCACCACAAAGGTCTCAACAAAGACAAGCATTCCTCGCTCGGTTGTAATCCGCTGTGTTAATATACAGCCCGACTTCAACCAGACAAAACCAGTCAAGAGGCTTTTCTCTCTTGCCTCACACTCCATGCCTGTGCCTCTCCCTCTCTCTCTCTCTCTCTCTCTCTTGCTTCCTCACACAAACACACTTTTAACCCTTTTAATCACAAGCAAACACCTTCTGAATGTGTCAGGAAGCGCAAAGTTGATTTGACACTTGACATTAAATTTCCAGCGCATTTGGCCAGGAACTCCCACGCCGCTTGTCTTCTGCTTTTGTCAGATGACTTAAGGATTTTATCATGAGCTGATTCCCTCCCCCATTGGTACTGAGAGGTCATTGTTTTTAGAGATACATGACTGTACTCCTCAAAGGTTCTCCGCCATTTAATATTCACTATATTTTGAAAAATCAGCTCACTTCAAGGATGCCCTGCAATTTTTTCTTCTCTTAACTGATTGAAAGACATTTAAGTTTTGAAGGCAGACTGCACACCATCTGTTGCACGCACAGTTTTGTGTAAGAAATTGCGTTTTTAGCCATGTCAGCATTGTTAGTGTCAACTTCCCAACAGGATTTCGCTCAAAGCACACACAGAGCCGCTGGCATGGCTGTAGACTCTTGTTAAAATGTGTTTCTTCCCTCCTGAATTTGACACACAATAACTAATGGTTTGTCGAAGGAGGCAGCTGAAATAAGCTGTAAATATTGTGCATATTATCACCATTTAAATTTAAATCACAAACTTGTTGGCAAACATTTGTCCAGTTTTGCGTATCCAGCAAATATAGAAAAATGATAGCACAGATTTGGAGTTGTGTTTATGGTTAATGGCCCCACTCTTTTAGCTATGATTTCGGCCTCCAAGGGAAAATATCTGGCTCTTTAGCTACTTAAGTGTGTTTACCAGCTATTGTCTGGACTGTGACTTTAGCTCTAATTATGATATTACATCATAATTAGGTCATGCATACACAAAACAAAGAAATACATTGGCATTTGGCTCAAAGCATCTACGGTGGGGTGACCAGACTTCCTCATTTTCAGGGGACAGTCCCCAGTTTTTGGTAGCCAGTCCCCAGCTGCAGTCACAGTTATTAATTGTACAATAAAAATAGATCAAGTGAAATAATCATTAAAAATAATTATTTTAAAAAAATGTTTTAAGTAAAAATACAAAAATGATGTGAATGTGAATCTGTAAACTATAGCATTTTATCTTTTATTTATTATACCATTTATTATTAAAGATTTGAGAGGAAGGAGAAGTGAGAAGATGAGGTTAAGCAAGTAAAAGTAGTCAAGCACGGAGGTTGTAGAAGATTGAGGTGAAAAGAGGTGGTAAGTAAGAAATGGAGAGAAGAGGAGTGAAGAAAAGAGTAAAAAGAGTGGGCGAGGAGAGTGAAGAAGAGCAGACAGAGGCAGCACAGGGGCTCTTTCCAAGAAATGGCAATGCCATTTTCATGACACCACAACAAGTGGATTCATATTTATACAAATAAACTGTGCTGAAGCATTGTTGCGTGACCATTTCCTTTACTTGGGTATTCACCTTCACTTATCATGGTGCTGCAAGCTATGATTTTCTGACACAGTTTACAAAGTTAGTTGTAGTCCAATTTGAAAATATTGTATCAAATTGTCCCCATTTTTTACTCAATTGATAGCAGCCCTGATATTGTAATCATAGACTGACCACCAAACTGGAAATCTGTCGTGTTTTTACAGAAATCTGGTCATCTCACCACTGTGCCTGCTGTTTACGGCCTCACAGAGACGGAAAACAGCTGCTTGAAACTGACAGAAATGACTCTGATTAGAGTGTGAGTGGAGCAAAACAGTGTCAAGCCGTAAAAACAATGAGCTGTAAGAACCTCAGATGCTCCACAGAGATGAGGTCGGGTGATAATTCTCTGTGGCCCACGAGCCGTCCTGCTCACTCACAAGTAGTCATGTGATCCACCGTTAATAGAAAAATACTGATTATAATCCATTTGTGGAAAAAACGCGTAACTCCTCACACAACACACATGGATTTGTTTTCGCTCTTATTGTGTGTCTGTACTTGTGTCTCCCTAATGAAAATAACCCTCCACAAAGACAAGAGGAACACAAACAACATCATTGACTTCTGTGTCAGGCAACGACCGCTCATCTCGGCACAGCTTTCACACCGTGACCTTTCACCTCTGACTGTAAACAGGCAGTCGTGACCCTCTGGCTGTTGTTGTTATTATTATTAAGAGCTCTCACAGAAACTGATGTCCAGAGGGGTGGGAGCTTGTATTTTAAATCCATCTTTATGGCAGATGTTAGGAGCACTAATGCCACTGATAAATGATTAATTTGTTAAGCATGAAACTAAATTTTAAGTCCCGACATGTCTATCTCAAAGAAAGATGATGTGTGGCTGTGTTTTTCTTTTAATCCTACAACAAAATCTAATCAAAACCAATTGCAGAAAGTACACAAAAGAGTCCGAGTGCCGTGAAATATGAGTTTGGGGTATTTGTTTCTGTGTTGATGTTGATACAAATAACGCTACAAGAAAATCATCCGAAGAATCGTGTCCCACTTTTAGTTTTTCAGCTCCTTCTCATTGTTTTTTCTTCTTTCAACCTTCCTAAACAGCAAGAGAAACAATACCCAGCAGGCGTCACAAGATAAGTCACTGACGCTCAGGAAGGTTTCCCTTCCTTTTATTTTTTCTGCCTTTTCCTGCGCAGGTCACTTCTGTGAAAAAAAAACAAAAAAAAACTGTTCAACTCACCACCATCTGCTGTACGCACGTACACACATACACCTACGTACACAAATATACAACCACACATAGGGCAACCACACTGTTATCATACAGTATGCAAATTACTACTGACGCAGAATTTAGTCACTAACTTCTGTCATTTGTCAAGTCAGACACTCTCTCTCCACTTACAGATGACAACTTTTTCAGACTTTCAGTGATATTTGTTACCATCTGAACTAATCAACCCAGTGGCCATAAATACTGACTTGCTCAGGATAAGCCTGCAAATAACTCAGTCATACACTTCCTGTTTTTGAGCACGTAGTCAGTGACCTCAGAAGGAGGAGCACAGGATGTGCTCCAAGTGGAAGATACAGAAAGAGATTTCCTAGATAGTTTTAATTGAAACACATGTCTAACTTTGGCAGGAGGGGATGGGATGCATCTGTTGGTGCAACTGGAGGAGTGCTGTGTTGTTTGTTCCCGAAGTTATGAAACGATCCTCCACAGTGAACAACATCTTTTTTTTTTTTTTAATATTTGCCTTATCTGCTGTTTCTTTTAAGCTCCAAACGCACAGATGTTTAGCTGAGCAGCAGAGGTCTCAGATAATAACCAGCATCTCTGATGTGATCAGATCACACAGTTTTCATCAGCATAATGCTCACCAGGCATTTCGCCACACCAACTGACACACTGATTATAAGACAATAACCTCCTCTGTCTCGGTCACAAGATATTTAACTAATGATATTTCACAACACTGTCCTTTTTTTCTTTTTTTTTTTTTTTTGGTGGACTGGTGAATGAGAATGAGAAGTGAGATATATTCCAGACAGAATTGACTCTAAATGTGTCTAGAGGTTGCTCAATCTGTCTGTCGGCACACAACTCTGACTAAGCGGCAGGCCTGAGATTTATGTATGCACAAGTTGTTTGCCGCTGCTTGTTTATTTGTTTGTTTGTTCTGTAAATGACCCTGGCGTGGTTTAGTGCGGGTCTGCCCAAATATCTTCCGCTTTCTCCTCCCTAGACAGACAGGCTTTTAGACCACAGACCCACTTTGAGATAAGATGTTTGTCAGCAGGAACCACATTTGAGTGGATGTTTGTTGTTTGATGTAGCTCAGCACAAACAGTGGAATAAGGTTGGGCTGTCATTAAATAGTAGCTGGCCTCCTCTGCGCACTGCAGACTTCTGTGCAAAATCTGTTGTTTTTCTGCTTCTCACTGATTAACTCAAGTGGAGGGGAAGAGAAAAATCAGTAAAATAAAACAATTCTTCAGCGTCCCGGAGGCTCATGTGATGCCTCTACTTGGTGACCTGCAGTATACTTGCACTAAGGGTCAGACTTTGTCATGAGTTCACAGAGCCTTCAGCTTGTTGCACATTAGCTAGTTATTTCTAGTTAGTCACACACTGCACACGCTCGTTAATGGCTGACAGGAGTTGGGGTGATGAGTGAATGTAGATCAAAGCATGAGATGGATTATAAACTTGCTTTGATGCATGCAAACAAACCGGAGCTGTATTTCACTGCACAGAAATTACTGCGAGCAAAATAGTAATAAAAGAACTGTTTTGCATGAATAAAACTTGATTTTTGCCCCCCTCCATAAAAAAAAGTTGCACACAAGTTTTTAAATTATTATTCTAAAAGCTGCGCCGTGATTGGCTGCGGGGTGTGTGACGTCACGTAAATGTCCGAAGCGAGGAAAAAACAGAAAGTCTTCCTTCAGTCTGAGGCTCCCTCCGCTCCCAGAGAGGAAAAACCAAGCGGAAAGTCTCCCCTGCGACAAGAGCAAACTCATGAAAGAGAGCGGACTGCGGCCAGGTCTCGAAGCTGGACCGTCTGGAGGTTTTTTTCACTGTGTCTTTTTAGTTTTTTCTGTAATTTTGTAGCGACTTTATCTTTTTTTTCGCCGGTGGCGGCTCCCGCGACGGCAGCTCAGAGAGTCCTCGGGATTTCCTCTCTCACATCTCGAAGTTCCCAAGATGAACTTCGGTCCGGAGCTCGGGAAACTTTGTGTAAGTAAAAGATAAAAAAACAAACAAACTCGTATTTGAGCTTGTGTTACTTTGTTTCACCCAACAGCGGCTCGTTGTGTTTCACTGAAGTTTGTTAAAAACGCGACTCTTTGAGGTTTCTTTGCGTCTCCGCGGCGGGACGGTGAACTTCATCTTACACGTCGAGAAGAACTTTTAATTCAAATATAAAACGTCCTTATTAAGTTAAACATTTAGTAAGACAACCCCTGCGTGTGTGTATTTTTTTATTATTATTATTAATATTATTATTATTAGTTTTATGGAGGGGAAGCAAAAATCACAGCCAGGCCTGTGAGGAGGATGAAACAAGCCCGTGCATTGTCACACATACACACACACACACACACACACACACACACACACACACACACACACAAACAGGAAGCGACATTGTGTTTGTTGTTGTTGTTGATTATTAGAGTGTTTATTTCTGTAGGGGGAGATGTTCTCATCTGAGGCCCCCCTGTTCCTGTGCTCAGTACAGGACATGTGCTGTATCATTCAACCCCCCAACTCTCTCTCTCTCTCTCTCTCTCTCTCTCTCTGTCTCTGTCTCTGTCTCGCTTTCTCAATGTCTCTCTCTTTCCTCAACATTA
>JBAJHX010000035.1:9455444-9471523 GCA_037176925.1 Amniataba percoides | reverse complement strand
CTGTATGTGTGCTTGTGTACTCTATTGTGTGTCTGTGTGTGTCTTCTTCAGCGTATATGTGTGTGTGTGTGTGTGTGCGGGTTTTGTTGCTCAACACTGTGGTTTTCACACTGAGCGCTTTCTTGTCTGTCTGCTTTAAACTGACGTGGAAGTCATTCTCTTCATTTGATATCATTCAGCTTTATAATGATGAATGTATCCAAGCTTGGCTGATCTTTGGATTTATTTGCAGGGCTGTAGCAAGTGTCAGACCTCTTTCCATTGACATGAGCTGGCTTGTACTTGTCTTCATTATTTAGGGCAGACTGTGAGTGTAATTTATCACTCAGGGGAAGTCGTGCATGGTCACCCCCTGTCTCCAAGGGAATGCCAGGCTTTATCTGTAAAGCAGAGAGCATTCACTGTCCTCAAGGTCAGCCTCGGGGGATTTGAATCATACAATACTCAACAGTAAGACTACTGAGACACTGTAGACTATAAATCAGATTAAGTAAGAGTTTAATTTTAGAGTGTACTTGAAGTTGTATCTTAAATGATAAGTTGGGGCATGTTGGTTAAATTGATATTAGCTTACTTGGACATTAGTTTTTACTGATAGACTTCTGATATTAGAGAAGATGTCCTGTGTAGGAGAACACAAGGGTTTCTGTTCTTAACCTTGTGTTCAAATTTCAAGTCATGGGTTATGATCCTTCATGTCAAAGAGCCATCAGTATGCTGAAAAACAGCAAAGTGAGGAATTATATATTAAATGAGATAAGATAATCAGACAAGACAGTTGACAGAAAGTTGAGGTAACTGTGAGCACCAAAAAGCCTCAATTTGTGCTCATTTTTTCACTCTGAAAAGTCCAGTCAAGCAGGAAGAAGATCAGTCACTGTTATAGATGACAAAAGTGTAAAAGTTGCCCATTATTTAAAAAAAATAGTCAACAACTGTTTTGATCATTGTTCATTTTTCAGGCAAAAATTGCATGAAGCCTCTAGTTGCATCCTCTCACATTTGAGGCTTTGCTGCTTTTCTTAAGTCACAAACTGATGGTCTTTGGGTTTTGCACTTTATGGTTGCTCAAAACAAAAACACTTTAAGGCTCTGGGAAGGAATTGTTTTGATGTCATATAGAGAAGATGTTTCATGAGTTATCTGGAAAATAATGAATGCTTGTTAATGATAAATATAATTGGTAGTTGCAGCCCTACATCTGACTACTACGTGACACCGTAAATTAGGACTTATTTTTCCAATTGGGCAAGATAATTAGACAAGTGGTCACAATTAGATCAGTTAAGTCAGTTAAGCGGTTATGGTTAGATAATGGTGTTATGTTTTTGGCTTTGAAAAGTCCAGTCAAGCAGAAAATAGAAATCAGACTAACTGCGCAACACACCGACTTTGCTTTTTAATTGGCAAAGAGACAGGATGATTTGATGATGATATTTAAACGTGGAACGTCAGCTGTGTATCTGAACAGTGGCAGCTGTAATGCAGAAACTGTCCCATCCCCTGGTATGAGATTGAGGGGGACGTGTCTCTTTTTTTGTGGTTGTGGGAGCCAGTTGTGTCTGATAAAGATTAAGCTGCGGTAAGGGCAGAGGAAGACTCATGTTGACATTTGAACTGACGTGGATGTTTCATATTTAAGTTGTTTATGACACATTTGAATCAGCAGCTGTGGGATGTTTGTTCCCTCTCCTAGTCTGTTATTTGCTCGAGTGTTTAGATATTATAGGGGTGTTACATGGAAAGTAGCAGCCTTAGCTTGCAGTATTTTAAGTCTTAACTTTACAGAAGCTCTTTCCTCTCTATCATGAAGTCAGACAGTATAGGCGCACAATATTGTAACAGATGTCCCACAATTTATTAAAGAAAAGGGTCTGCTAATAGGAAAAGCATGATATGGAGAGTCAGGTCCGGATGCAGGAGTATAATGAGGTGCATCATGTCTTTCCTTATCAGTTGGCTATGATTGAAATCATCTGTCCAGTATGAAATGAAGAATCTCCCTTGGTTTTTCTGTGTGTGTACGTGTTGTGTTGAACTTTGTGCGTGTGTGCGCCTGCAAGAGTTCATCGCATTTCTGTTTTCTGTTTCTGCCCATTTCTTTTTATAATGGAACTCACTGTAATTCCCTCAGGGATATGGAGTGATCACAGCCCTCTAAATGGCCCATTGATAACCCAGGTCAACTGAAAGGAAGTCCTGTCATTTAGTCACAAATGCATTCTCAGTGTACATGGCATGCGTGGAGATTGTGCCAAGGCAATTTGGAAGAACCCTGGGTGTTTTAGAGGAAGTGGAGGGGAGCTACTGTTGTCAGATAAACAGAGGCTCCCTCATTATTTCATTGCAACTTTTATTAGTTTAACTTGCATCCACACAAGCGTAGTACTAACCTATCATACATATAGACTGGAGGCATCACAATAGGATAGTGTTTTACCAAATAATCAGCAGCCAAGCCCACTCATTGTACAGAGGATAGAGAAGACTGTGAAGTGGACTGGACCGCCACAGCCGGGGCTTGGAAAGTTTCCAGGGATTGTGGGTTTGGAGGGCTTTCTACACTGAGGTTACGGTCACTCCAGTCTTCCTCCTCGCTCAGTTGTAGAGGTAAAACTAAGCCACATTGTGGCTGCCCATAGTGTTTAGCTTTACAGTACATTTATGTAGTTTAGCCGCCTAAGGACATTAGTGTGGACACGTGTTGATGGCTTTGTTCGCTCTCCCTGTCTGTAGGCAGAGAAATACTTTGTATGTGTTTGAGAAATACCACAAAGCAGGAGTCAACCAGACTTTCTGCTCTGTATATATTACAAAATAAAAGCTGACAGATTGTTTTGACCTCCACATTAGCACATGGAGAAGTGATTATGGTCTAGTATGACTCTGCCATCCTGTAAAACCACTCCCTCTTTACGTAATTCTGTGACATTCACAAAGCCTGCTCATTGTGTTTCTTCCCTGTAGAAATGAAACAATTAATTGCTTGATAGACAATTACTGACAATTGAAAATGATCATCAATTATTTTGATAATCAATTAAGTCATTTTCCCAAAAGCCAAATTTAGCAAACTTGCTTGTTTAATGTGAGGTTTTACTGATTTTCAATGTTTTATATTGTGAACTGAATATAGTTTAGTTTTAGTTTTTCTTGTTCACAAAAAACTGAATACATGAATGAAATAATTGGTAACAGTAGCCCTGCCTCTCTTTATGAAATGCGGTTAAGTCATCTGCGTACAGTAGCAACCCTCAGCCTCTGAGCACAACAGGTTAGCTATTAAGAGCAGCTGCACCTGGAAGTGTTTTGAATCACAGGCCCTGAAATGAACAAAGGCTGGAAATGATGTCACCCCACGCTATCAATGCATCTTTGCTGTCAAAGAGACACCTGATTTTTAACTTCTAGTTGCCCATAGTGATTTATTAGCTGCTTACACCTGGATTGATAAACTTTTGAACGCCATCTCACACTCTCTGCCTGCATTTTTAAGAGTATAGGATTACCTTTGTGCAGCTTACTCTTTCCCAGTTGTCTGTTTTTCCAGATTTTTTCTTTCCACTTTGTCGCTCACATATGCACATAAGCAGACTTTTTCTCTCTTGCCTTTTCACACGGCCTTCTACTTACTTTTCCCAATTCCATGTCTCTCTTCACCCCCCCCTCCCACCCTGCAGTCACACACATAGTGTATTCAAGTCTAAAGACTCACCCTGTGTCATGCAAGCTGTTAGTCCCCCTTCTCTCATTTTATCTCCCTCCCTTTTCCTTCTCTTCTGTCTCTCCTCTACCCCCCTCCCTTCCCCAGAATGTTTGGATAGATCTAAATGGTGTGATTGTGAGTGCTCTGCCGGCCGTCTGCCCTTCCACGTCTGCCTCTCAGCGTCTTTGGAAAGTCTGACGTGAGCAGAGGGAGAGGAAGAAGGGGAAAGGCTGAGAGAGTGAGAGAGAGGGAGAGAGGGGAAAGTTCTTTTGAACAACAAGGCATGGCGGCCCTCCAGAGAGCCAAGTCTAGCGTCAGGAGTCAGTCTCAGCTCCAGCCTGTCCCTTTTTCTCCACCTCTGTCTATCTGCTCTCCGTCTTTATTCCCCTCTTTCTCCCACACTGTCTTTTTTGGACAAGGTATTCCCTGCAGAGCATCCCATCTCTAACTCGCTGTCTACAGTTTCTCACTTTGAATCGACCCTCCTCCCTCTCTTTCTCGCTCTCAACCTGGCCCTCTCCACCCTAACCTGTTTCCTTTTCTCTCCTGGTCTAGCAGCGGTGGTGAGGGAGGGGTTGGGGGGGTGCACAGGAGAGACAAAACCTCTGAATCTAGGCCTCTCATTTACGCAGGAGGTGTCGCATTGCGTTTGAGGCGCTTCATGGCGGTGTCACATGTCATGGCATTCAAAGAGCCGGGGTTTAAGAATGTGGGTCATTTGAAGTAGAGGCACTAAAGTGTGTTGTTTGCCAATGAATAGGGGCTTCTCACATAGACATGGTGAAAGGCGTGTGAATAAACACCAGCGCCTGGGGGCCACACTAAAGTGTTCAGCCGTATTCTTCTCCGCACCCCACCTATACAAGCCCCGTTATTATCTCGGACATGAATGGATCTCTGGAATCACATTTGATACGGGCACCGTGCTGTTGTTAACTGAGATACCTTATCAAACCCTTTTTCTGTTACGCCCACAGTAGAGGAAGCGGAGTCTCTGCTTTTTTAAACCTTTCTGAGAAGAAAACCAGATCATGGCGTAATTAAGTTTGGTTGCCTGTTGCGCTGCATGTAGTTAGCGTATAGCTCGGCATCCTGCACACACAGGGTTGTTTTGCCTCTAGTTCTGACCGGCTGGATGGCTCCCTTAATTGCTTTCCCACGGCAGATGTTCAGATCAGATGGTTCAAATTAAGTCGTAGATTGCTCACACAAGGTTCCCTATGAAGATAGACTCTCCTCTTTACTGTCCTTCATCTAACGACTTTGAGTAGGCACGCCTTTTTATTCTGTGGATGCACAAAAATAATTCAAAGCCCTTTGTCTTTTCCCTCCCCTACCCCCTCTTTCTCTCTTTGACCTCCATGATTCAGGTGTTGGCGGCAGTGCTTCTCTTCGGGCTGGTTTGTCATGCGGCAGAAGTTCCAGCATCTCAGTGGTCCAGCAATGAATACAACGGCACCCTTCGACAACACAAGGCATGCCTTGAGAACGAGCAGTACCTCCACCAGGGTCATTGCTGCCTCAATTGCCAGGCTGGTAAGGAGAATGACATTAAGTAGAGTATTAAGTAGCCACTACAGCTCTGGCTCCAGCAACGTGGGCCCTGCATGGGTACGCCTGCTTCAACATCCTGAAACTCCCTCTGATTGACTAATTGTATCATTTCCTGCATCCTCAAACACTTATCTTTGTCTTCCAGTATAACAAGAACTGAGTGTGAGCTAAGGTCAACATTAAGAATGACATTTTGTGTGAGGGGGAAAAAAAAAAAAACTTGAGTCAAATGTCAAACCCATAACCTGAACTGTATCCCAGATGAGTTTTGCAAATATTCTCTGCCTGGTCTGGAAAGAATGCATGAGGGCCAGGAGCAGAAGGCAAACGGCTCCATCTCAGCAGATCAGAGTGACTCTCAGTGTGAAAAGAAATGTGCAGAATATAAAATAGAGGTTATTTTTACGTCCCAAGTAATTGAAAGTACCAACCTTTTTAACTTTTTTCTTTTTTGCTCAGAACATATTTAGCCAAAATGCAATTACTGCATACTGATTGAATTATTTCATTTGCCATTCTGAATTCTAAGAAATCTTTTCATTTGATCAAGTGACGTTTGCTTCACATGTATCACTAAAAAAACGTCTTAACAATCAACTAACGCTTTATTTCTAAAATACATGCCATTTTTATCACATTATATGTACACTGACATTTAAAAGCAGGTTATTTAAGGGGGTACCAGCAGCATGTTGTTTGAGTCAGTGTGACAGTAAAGAACTTCAGGACTACACATTTAGTGTTACAAATCAGTTTGACTTCTAATATTTAAATCATTTGGAGCAGCAATGGCAATGAGGCCTTGACTTATTTATGAGAGACAGCTGATTAATAGATATTAACTGATAAGACACAGCATCACTGACCACTGTGTGGTTGTGACACTGACATGTAGTAAAATTTGTGTTTATGTTTTTCCCATTTTTTGGATTTAGTTTTCTTTCCTTCTTGCCAGTTGGTCAGTTGTTACCACAACCTTGAAAGCCACTTTGACCACTTAATAGTCTGAAATGTTAGCCTATTGCTTCCTTTTGTCAGTATGAGCTTTTATTTAGCCAAAGAAATACTTTTCTTTGCCTGAATGGATGTTAAATATCAGTTTTACCCACAACTTCACATCAGCTAAAACAAACTGCTTTACCCCTGAACCAACTACAGTAACAATACTCCATTAACTGAATGCTCAGTGAGTCCAACTTAGATGGCTTTTCCCTCTGTTGCATTCTTCCCATTCTTTACTGTGTTCTTTTTTTTCATTTGTGCATCAGATAAATCCTGAAAACACATGAGAATCAAGTGGTTTTATTCGTGGCATGCGTGATGGGGGTATAAAAATTCAAAGCATGACAGTCGGACCAGTGGAGGAGCTCAAATCATTATAAAGTCCAGTGAATTGGTTCCCGTCTGCCTTTTAGACCCCATGAAATGCGGACTTCCTGTAAACCTGTCATCTCGTGTAAAACAGTGAATCAAGTACAAGAAACCCAAAGTCCCACCTCCCCTGCAATTTTCATCAAATCAAAATGCCCTTTTCTTAATATCTGGCAGCCCATTGGTCAGCAGTTTCAGAGCACCTAACACTGTATGATCCATTGCTGTGGTATGTCCTGTCCCGACATCCTACTTAAACAGGAAACGCATCACATTAATGACACCAAGATTCAAAGGACTTGAATTGGCCATGTTTAGGGCATGTTTATGACTTGAGTCCATGTTTGATGGTGTTTTTGTTTTATTCGCAGGAACCTTTGTGCATAAGGCGTGTGAAAGAGACAAAGAACAAGGGACCTGTCTGTCCTGTGAGGATGGACAGACCTACACAGAGCACTCCAATGGGATGAGCCGCTGTTTGCCCTGCACACACTGCCGCTCAGGTAACGGATTGTCTGATGTGCGCCTCATAACAACATAATTTTAACTCAATCAGTGGGAAGGATTAATCATAATCCATAATTAGATAATGGTTTTTCTTCCCAAATTTGTTTTTTACAATAACAGTCTTGTTTTCATACTTTTAATTTCTTTTTTTAATTTAACGTCAAAATGAACACTTATTTTTATCATGAACTAGCTGTCAGTGATTATTTTATTGATTAATCAATTAATTATTTGAGCCACAAAATGTCAGCAAATGTTTTTTTAAAAAAAAAAAAAAAAACGTCTGATCAACGATTCAAAACCCAAGATACTAAATTTATTATCACAGAAGACAAAGATGCATATAAATATTCACATTTTAGAAGCAGGAACCAGTTTTAAAGTTAAAGTTACTTTTTTATTATTAGCTGGATAAAAAAATGATTGGTTTTCTGTAGAATTATCTAAATGTTTACCCACTTATGTGAAAGAAAGACACAGGTAAGTATAAAAGACATGTCTATTGTAGAGGTGCCCTGCCCTAATATGTATTCATGGTTCATGGACAACTGCAGCAAGTACGTCACTTCAGGTCAAACCAGGAAATCGCTTTGTCAAGTCTGAACACTGAAAATAAGTCTTGTTTGTTGTTTAAAAAAAAGAAAGAAAGAAAAGAAAAGAACTGAGACACAGCTGGATTGCCATTTAATTCCAAAGCGGAGTCGTCTGTAATCCAGTCAGTCAAAGATATATTGTTTTGGAAAGTTAATACCTTTTTGTCTGTGCCCCCGCCCTTCAGATCCACTCATGAAAATGTGATCTTATGATGTTACGCGGAGTAGTAGGGCGTGTCTTTGTTGTTTTTGTTCCGTGGGCTGAATGTGAGCGTGTTACCTGTCTCGGGAGGTTTGCTTGTGTGTCCGTCTTACCTGGCTGAACTGGGTGTGGCTGTGTCTCATTGTCTCCCACACTGGGGCGTCTTTGTGTCCAATGAAAGGCTGCAGGTACAGAAAAGAGACTACTGTTACATAGGATGTGTTTTGTGCCCATTCATTGTGCTTTTACGATCAAACTCCATGTGTTCTGCCCTGGTTTTAACTTATTTACTACCATGTAATAATTAATTGGAACATGCTGAAGGATATGAAGATTAAATTTTTAAAAGCTGTCCTTGCACTGGACTACTTGAAATGAACCGCAGTGCTATCTGCAACACTTAAAAACTCCTGCTGGGAAATACCTCATATTGACAAAGCTACAGTTCATTGAATGAATCATTTATGGTCCCAGATGGAGCTCTGATTTCTTGGAAGTTTAAGTCATCGCCTGGCATCTCTTTGAGACAAAGCCTTGTGATGAGTGTCACGAAAGATATTTCACCTGTGAAAGTGATCTTGGTTTTATTCAGAACACGTTTACTTAAAGTATGATTCAGATAATGTGAGCTGCATAAATTACTTAGAGTAGACAGGAAGTACATAGAAGAGGCCATTCGTATTCAGATTGCATGAAAAACAGGCTCTTCACTCTGATTTTTTGTGCCTCGTATGCCCCACCCCAAACAACACAGACTTGTACAAAGCACCTGCCAATCTAATAAGAATAACATAATCAAGAAATTATAGTGTTACTCCAAACACCAGCTGCCTGACTTTTAGCCAGTACTGACTTGTTGCCATTTAATTGTTAATTGTTGGTGGAGTTGGGTTTAAGCCAACTCAGATCTTATTTAAAGCTCTGTTGCTTGTACTACTTTCCAATCAGTACAGAGCATAATTATGTAACAAAACTGATAACTGTGATTTGCCGCCACTGAGCCACAGAATCTGTGTCCAACACAACATGTTTTCAATGTGAAAGTGAAGTAATAAGAGGGCGCTGGGTGTAAAATGGCTCCACTGGTGATGAAACCCACACACAACAACCAAACTTGATTTCTAGCTTGATCAAATTAACTGATTGGTAAACAAGTGCGACAAAATGGAGCAGATTAAGTCACTGAATAATGGCCTCAGCGTGTTCAGTGTCTAACAAAGTCAGCTTTGTGTAACTACTGTTGTAATTTAACTCTTTGTAGAAATCATACTCTCGGGCCTTTTTTCTTGCAAAAAACATTTTTTTTGTAATCAATAGGATCACTGTGAGAAACGTAACAGAACTCGTATTCTGATGTTTTTAACATTTCTTTTTATGATGACATATTTTCACAGTTAATCTGCTGTTATTCATCATTTTTAAATGTTTATGTGTTCTACTATCATTAAGATGTCAAAGTGCTGCAGGGACGAGATATTTAACAGGAAGTTGAGACCTTCCTTGGAAATGAGTAAAACTTCCCCAAAGGAAATTGTTCTGGACTGGAAAATTGCCATTCAGTTATGATTATTATATATAAACCAAATTATAGTTATCAAACCCATTGTTCTAGTAACTTGGTATTATTTTTTACTCAGTAAAAAAACAATCTGTGTGCACGCAAAGATTTGGAAACAAAGTGCAATAAATCCATTGTTGTATGTATGTGTTCATATCCCTACAGTCCAAGTTGTTGCCATGAGGCATCAAGTGGTGCCATATATAGGCTTGCATCACGTGAGCGTAACATAAGTCGCAGCTGTGATATCTGCAGGCCCATTCTACCCAGCAGCACATGGGTCATTATTGATAGTCACAAATAATTAATGGCAGCACAGACGCCAGAAAGTCTTGACCCTCTTAACTTCAAGTCCGTCAGCTGGCTATCAGTAAACTAAATATAATGCTCAGGTCTAGGACCCCCAATTAAAATACACACATTTTCTCAGCTCATCAACAGAGCGCTGCTGACATACCTACTCAAAAACATCCTATTGAAGGTGTCAAAGTGTTTAGAACAGATGACCGATTATGGACTGAGGCACTGAATGTGTCCTCCAGTCATACATTTTTACTGGGAGTGAAAAAATATGAAAAATTACTTTACAGCCCTTCATAATTTGCTTCGAAATTATCTGAATAAAATGTTGGAAAATTATTGAGGCAGAGGAGTACAGGACTGGAAGAGTGTGCTCACATTTTGCAACCAAACCGACCCAGAACTGCTATGTTTCCTTAATTGGCCAGCATTGACATCAAATTCCTGTGAAAGGTCATCCTGTGGAGGTGGACTACTGGTTTGTTATTAATTTTGATCGGCTCTTAAAGGCCAGGGCTACTGTCTTTTTAGGTCTTAATTTAATAAATGAACCGTGCCAGATTCTCCATCCCTCATTATGCTGCGGAAGACGAAATTGGAAACCCAATTATATTATCTTTATTTTTTTATTGCCAAAAAAGGGGAAAAAAGATATATAGTTGCTAACAACCCACAAATTAGCTGTGAAGTCCATCTTGTTCTCTCTCTTTTAACACATGCCATTGGTCACAGGTTTATTACGAGTCTACTTACATGCTTTGCAAAGTGTTTCACTGAATCTGTGGTGAAAACTGCATAACATTTTACTGTGAAGAAGTCCAGTGTCTGCTGAGCTGTGGGTAAAAAATGCTCTCTGCCAGTGTGCCTGCTTTAAAAAATGGCTTTTGATATACAAAGAAGACAAAGAGTCCAATGGTCTTTTGTCAGTTGAATTCTGATTTTATTTGTCTAACGTAACTTGATTATCATGATATTTTACAAACAAACCCGTTTCTGCTATTTCCTGTCTGCAGATGAGATTCAAACTGCAACCTGCACCACAACTACAGACACCAAGTGTCAGTGCAGACCAGGCACCTTCTGTGTCCCAGATCAGGCCTGCGAAGTCTGCAAACGCTGTGCCAAGTAAGTTTCATGGACATTTTTTCCTCAAATAGTTTCCAGGTCCACTGTTAAGCCTCGCATACGTAAAGGTCACACTACTTCCTTCACTGGCATTTGACGGAAATCGTTTAGTGCTGACTAATCCAATAAGAATGAAATTCCCCAAATTAATTCTGTTTTACTTTGTTTTTGTCTATTACTGATTTTATTCATTTATTTTTTTAAATACAGGTGTAAATCAGGGGAAGTGGAGGTGAAGAAGTGCACTCCCCTTTCTAACACAGAGTGTCGAAAACGAGATCCGTCCCCTACTGAAACTTCTCCAGCCCATCCTACGCCGACCCCTGTTTCTCCACCAGACGGTAGCGTCACATCACTGTTTGATGCAAAGCTTTCTGCTTAATATTACTTGAACTGTAACTGTGCATCTTCACTTCTTCATTTCTGTTTTGTTTTGCAATTTCAGTTATGCCAATTGTCATTTGCCTGCTCATCCTCCTCTTCCTCATCCTCATCGTTGCACTGGCTGTGTGGTGGTTCATAATCAAGCGGCGTTCATGTGAAATACCATGTGAGTTGGGGGTGTTCTGTACCTTTTGTAGTGCTGTTTTTGCTTAATGAGATTGTATTTATAATGTTATGTGTGTGCTTTTTAACAGGTTCAAAGAGCCACTGCGATTCCAGTGAAATTGTGAAGATTCCTATTGTAAGTTATTATTTTGTGTTAGATTTGTTTTAAGCTTTCATAACTGCTCATTCTTTTGTGTTAGCAGTCACAGTTAATACATTTTAATACTGGTAACATTTGGTATAATGTGTCACCTTTAAGTTTCCCGTCCTCCACTTTTCTTGTGGTCAGGACGAGACCGGAGCCACGGCAGAGGAGAGACAGAATAATCAGAACGCGGGCCTGGAGGGGGAGGAGCCCCGCCCAGAGTCTCGGCCCCTGCTGCAGGAGACCCAGCACGGGATGACAAAGGCCTCCCCTCCCCTCGAAGACGAAGACCGAGGACTTGGCGACAGTTTGCCCAACACCACTAGTTCATCTCAAACTAGCCTGTCAGCGCTGCCCACGGCGGCTTCCTCTGGTAACACCCCACACCAGAGCCCCACCGCCTTCAGACTGCCTCCTGCAGATATGGTGAGGGCAAACTCACTAGGAAGAGCTGATACATTCGTTGGCTGTTTTAAAATCCTGATATGTTATTTCCAAATCTTAACCGCCCTTATAGTTGTATTTTCTCTCGTGTTGCAGGATGATCCTCTGCGACATCGACTGGTGCCACTACAAGGTAAGAATCCTGCTGAGGGGCTGATGTCTCCCCTCTAAATTTCATGCATCTTTTTTGCCCTGAAATGCGGCAGTGCACTGTTTTACAGGTCATGTCAGTCCATTGGGAAGTGAAATAAACATCTATCTCCTAAAGATCTCACATTAACTGCTTGACAGATTAATGATCTCATGACAGTCAGGCCATATCTGAGACCTCGGGGGGTTGGCACATGCTGTCTCTTTTTGCTGATGTTATTTTCTCATGCTAAATTAGAGAGGTCATGGCTTATCAGGTTTGTTTGATCCTCTATTAGAATTCTGAAGTTTGCATGCCCTGAAGGAGATTTTACTGAAACATACTGTTCTCACTCCTACACACTCATATAGAAACAATGTATATACTGTGTCCAAGCATTTTTCAAAGTGTTTAGCTGAGTATTAACAATCCATCACTGGTCCACTGCGAGAGAGTACAGATGGGTAGAATGACAAGATAAACATTTCACCCGGTTTCTGTGAAAAACAGCTAACATTGTGCCACTGTTTCACTATCTAAATGTTATTTATTTATCTCATTTGTTTCAGGATCAGAGAAATCCCTAAAGAGGAGCTTTGATTTGTTCGACGAGTACCTGGACGTGCGGATCCACAACAAGTTCTTCAGAATGATTGGAGTCAGCGACAACCACATTCGTATTGCAGAGAACGGCGCCCCCGGTGACAAAGTGTATGACCTGCTGAAGAACTGGATGCAGAGGCAGGGACTAAAAGCCGACATCAACGACCTGTTGGACGCTTTGCTCAGTATGGACCAGCGACGCTCAGCTGAATGCATCGCCTTCGCAGCCCTGCAGAGAGGCTACTACAAGCATGCAGACACTCCCTGAGAATGAATGAAGTAAACACAAAGTACTTAACACAAGAAAACTAAAAGCACACGGACACTGTTGGTGGAAATTGTGTCTAACGAACAGGCTTACCTCTCTGTGGCTGAACGGCCGCGTATTCAAAAGCCAGTAGTTTTAAAAAGAAAAACACAAAAAGGGGAAGGCTGAGCCGTATTGATCAGAGCTCCGAGCGCACTGACTACTTGCCAAATGCGGAGGTGTAATAATGAAAATGAAGAATAAGTTTTGTGGTCAAATTAACCACCAAAGGCAACCATGAAAATGTTTTCAAAAGGAGTCAGAAAAACACAAAAGTGTCAGAGTCTGCGTGTTTTAGGCTCCAATGAAGCGACATGCATCCAAATACTGAAAGCTTAGAAGTCTCTGGGCGTTTGTCTCATCTGGTCTTCGACCAAGATCAAAAGACACTTCCTGGAGATGAGGATATACACTGGTTTGTAGGAGTGGCATTAGCTGTGTCACTGATACTGTGCCACTTCAATGCACTGACCTCTGGCACATGTAGGATGTAAAACTACAATCATGCTATATTTGTTGTTTTGTAGATTTAGGCTTCTCTGAAATCACATGTAACAGTTCACAAGTGTCTTCCCGACTAATGAAAATCTTGTCAACGGTCCATGTGCAGCCTTACTAATCAAACTTTACCTCTTCAATGCCATTCGATAATCAAAATTTATCTAGGTCTACTTTTTTTTAAACTATGATTTCATTATGTGCTCATAGCATAGTGATTAGAAGATGTCAGATTTTGTACAAGCAAGTCACATTGGAGAAATGTCCTCAGTCTTTGTCATCCACTCTTTTATATGTTTAGTGTTGCTACACACACACACACACACACACACACATTGTAGAAGGAATTTCACAAGCTGTTTCTGTTGGAGCATCTGTTAATAGTTTAATCGAATGTTTCCATGTAATGTGGAGAACTTCAAGGTCATTTTATTTATTGTCATATTTATTGTAATGAATAATAATTAACTTTCATTATTTATACCATTGCCAAGAGCAAAAACGGGCACACACACACACGCTCACATTTGTGTTGTGATAGTGTGAAGTTTCGTTATGGGGCAAAATGACTGACATCTAATTTTTCAAGGTGTGGTTCAAACTTGCAGGGTTAAGTTGGACCCTGTTTGCCACATTGCAGCACTCGGGTCCACGCTGTTCGTGTGTCAATGTTACGTGTGCCGTTTTTCTTCACAAGTGAGATTCCGCCAAGAACACATTCAGTACGTTGTTGAAGCTTTCGTGATGCGAACTGCAGAACGTGTCATTTCAAATTGGAAGTCAAATGGCATCAGTTTTTTTAAAAAAGAGGACAGACCTGTTGGGTCTGCAGTGAACCGACTGACCAAATAGTCCCTCTGTGCGTACCAGCGCTGACGTGGGATGCAGGTACGGACTGTTTAGTCTAGGGTAGACTTTGACGAGATGAAGGAAACCTTTTCTGGATTTAAAAAAAGAAGCTTAAATTTATTTCCTTAATTCTGTCACATGTACATACGAATGTCCAGAGAGCAGACAAGCCTCACAATTATGCGTGTGTGTATATATTTAGAGAAATATATATGCCGCTGAAACTAAAATGAATATTGTGAGGTATGAAGCAAAAAAAAAAAAAACATCTGAAAACAGAGTAGTTGGCAGTTGAGGTTGTGACATTTTAAAGTAGATTTTGCCCATGTTTCTGCAGTCTATTATGTATAAAGGAAAGAGTTACAGAGATATATATTATTGCTGAAGAATGATGCTACAGTGCTGGCACTGCCATCTATTGACAGACAATGAAAATACAGCCTGCATCAATTTCTAGGGACCCTGCACACCCCTCGCTCACTTAACTCTCTCCCTTTTAACTTTTTTTTTAAGCACATGCATTTCTCAGCTCCTTCTTCAAAAACCTTCTAGGCCTTTCCTAAAGTATTAGCGAGAGGCTTGAGTGCATGTTTTGTTCGCGCTGTGGCACTTCATGTGAGTGTATTAGTTTTTATTTCCTTTTTTGAATCATTTCTTTTACATATTTCATTGCAAGTCCTAAACTGTTCAGTTAACTTCTTTTGTACTTAAAAAAAGTGTTAAAGTGTTCTATTCAGCATTGCCATTAAGCCATTTCCCCCCTTAGTTATTGTTTGCTTGTCATGGATTTCAGATATAAATTATGCAAAAACATCAAAGCTGTTTTTATGTCAATTTCAAATAAATGTTTTGTACAGATAAGCATATTTGAATTATTTGAAATTGCTGATTCTTGTCATGTTGTTTGCTTCCACTAAAATGAAGTTACCCATACATTTTCCACGGGTGTTATGGTATTAATTTTCACCGTTGTCGCATCAGAAACACATCCTCAGACTTAATAATCTTGAATCAAAAGGATCATTATCTTAACCAAGTGTTAATTAAATATTACATTAAGTTGTACAATAATTTGGACTTCAATACAACACGCATGCACTATTAAAAATAGGTTTAATGGATAATGAACAGGGCGGTACCTTATCAGGAAGGTGACTAGTACATAGATAATAAAGATAAATAAATAATAAATAAAGATAGAAAAACAGTTGGCTAATAGTTTTAGCCACTATTTGATTTAATTTCTGCAGGATAAACTTGAAGAAGGCCAGCATAACAATGAAGACATTATCTCTCAAAGAGTTCTGTGCCTTTAGGAAAAGCACAGATGTGAATATATTACGGTAGGACAGCTATTAGCTCCACCTGTGACAAAGTCTAAATGTCTGCCATGAAAAACATCTCTTAGTGCCATCATGTCAAAGTTTGTCCTGGGAAAAATAAGTGTTTCTTCGTATGAAATTATAATATATTAATAGAAACTGCGTTTTACTGAGTGAAAGAAAAGAAGGTAGAAAAGCAACTTAGCACTATACAAATAAAAGTTTCTAGGTAGAGAGTTGGACTTTGTGTGTGTGTGTGTGTGTGTGTGTGTGTGTGTGTGTGTGTGTGTGTGTGTGTGTGTGTGTGTGTGTGTGT
>JBAJHX010000035.1:9425977-9455344 GCA_037176925.1 Amniataba percoides | reverse complement strand
GTGTGTGTGTGTGTGTGTGTGTGTGTGTGTGTGTGTGTGTGTGTGTGTGTGTGTGTGTGTGCGTGCGTGCGTGCGTGTGTGCGTGCGTGCGTGCAGACTGGGTTAATGTAGTAATTACACTCAGGCACACCTAAAAGGCCTCTTTCACAGCAGACATATTGACGTGTCTGGCCCCAGGTGTGATTAATAATAAGTACAAGCTGCGATCCATTCAGCTTGACCTATTCCAGCAGAGACACTGTCTCACCCTCTAACACAGATTAAATACAATATCAAAGACTGAGGGAGTTTTTACTGTCGAGTGCATAACTTCAGCAGTCTTTCTTTGGGAGTGCCATAAATGTCCAAAGTATTCGCCTCGGTGTGGCTGTTGCAGAGATACAGGAACATGTTACAAGATCTATCATTCATAAAATAATCAGCTTCTATGTACAATCGTAGGAGACAAAATGGAAAACACAAATACAAAGTTGTGTAACTTTACATACATTGTACACATTAAAGGGGAACTCCACTACTTTTATACATCAGAAACACTGTACAGGAAGCAAATCCACAAGAGGCTTTTCTAAACTACATTTAGAGGTAGAAGAGACGGATAATAATAATATGATATAATAATCAGTTTCTTGATGTACTCGTGCAATAACATAGGACTTCCACAATAAGAAACAAAAGAGGTTTTATTTGCTCAGCCAGCGTCATGTGCTTGTGTTTCCTCCTTTATACTCAGTTTGTTGTGATGTGTGGGGTTGATGACAAGTCGCCAGCCAGTAGGTAAAAAACACCTTTTCTGTGTGCTTAACTGTGTTTCTGTACTTCTTTCTTTTCTTTTTTTTAACTTTTTCTTTGAGCAAGGTGAGTAACTCTGTGCACATCATCTCCAGCGGCTGATCATTTGAAGTGACTGAGCTTATTCCTCAAAGTGAGACGGCGGATGTAACCGAGGAGATTGTCTCCTCTTTCCCTCCCTGTGAAGGCTCTGTTCCCCTCATTATCGAGGCCCCTTTTCTGCAGCCTTTGTCTCTTTTGATGGGGGAAGAAATAGTTTTGAACTCTTTTCAGGACACCGTCAAAATAATAGAAATGGTCGTCCTCGCCGTCCCCGTCTTTGTCGTCTTGGACGTGTGTGCGTGCTGTCCTCGGGCCTCCTCTGTCCTCGAATGCATCCCCGGGTTCACTCGAGGAAAATCTCTCCACGCAGTGTCTCCACCCAGCTTCAGTGCGATGTATTAAGCCCCCGCAGAGTGGCTTATTGACGTCTGTAATCTGTGGAGGAAAACTTTTCATCAGTACGCACACAAATACTTTGTTATCTGAAGTGGCACATTAGTGTGCAATAAGAGCTCTCAAAGATCAGTCGTTTTTTGATCTGCATGCACACACATATATATAAAAGGCTGCAGCAGTCAATCAGTCTGTCTCAGAACAAAGACTGGAAGCAGCTAAAACTCACTAATTAACATAGAATATCTCTGCAAAAAAACTAAATCTTACAATGACAGTTCATTGTTTCATTGGGGGGTTTAAATGGGGAGCTGTTTCTCGGTTCTGAGCAGGTGTTTTTAAGTGTTTTTCCTGAAAAGAGTTTCGGACTTTCATGGAAATCCGGCCCCGAAACCTCTACTCACCTCTGGGATCTCGTCTGCAGCTCCTTTGTGGGTTGTTGTTTGCAGAGTTTCTGCGAACACGTTCACTCGTGAATCGTTTCGGACTCCTTTCCTTCCAGCGTCTGGCCCGTTCGTTACGTCTCTCTCTCCGTCCTCAGTGGCCTCATGAAGTTTGATTGCCGGGAAGGCTTCTCTCATCCTGAGGCCCGAGAGCGATCGCTCAGCCGCAGGTTGCGTGCTCGCCGCTTGACATCTTGTAAATCTGGGCCCAGCCTCACTTCGTGGACCTGCTGTGGCCATTGGCGTCTCCACTGTACTTGGCGGGCTGACTTCGTTCTCCCCGCTTGATGTTGTCTGATGTTGCTCTGCTTTTGTGGTTTCCAACTGCATCATTGTGAGCGAGGGAGTTGAAGGTGTGACGGATTCTCCCGACGGCTCGTTTTCCTCTTGCTTAGCATGATTCATATTTTTATGAGGCGTACCGTTGGTCCGTGTGTGTTCCTCAGTATGTGTTGGCACTGTGGTTGCTTTACTTTGGGCCGGTTTTATAGCCCTCCACTCTGCTCTATTTAGTACATATATTTCTAATGAAACTTCTGCCAAGCATGTACATTTTGACTCATGTGCTTCAATGATAACGTTTTCCTTGAGAACTTTAATCAGTGGGGGGTCGCCCGGCTCCTTTGTGAGTATATTTACTGTTTCCCAGTCAGTTTTGAAAAGGGGTTCTCCTTTCCATGTCAATGCGATTAAGACCTCTTTTCCCGCCTCAGTTAGCAGCTGTTTGTGATCGAGGTGCTTGTTGTCTCTTTTATGTGTGGAGCCTGCGTGCAGGATGGATGCTGATCTTTTCTGGTTTCCATTTCCAACAGCGTTTGTGTGTGTTTGCTCTGTTTCGCTTCCCTCCCCCGGGCGCTGCAACTCTGCTTGTTTCGTGATCTCCTCCCCACTGAAATCTTCCACGTTATCGTCCCTTGTCGGCCCATTTATGGATTGTGCCTTCTGCGTGGACGTCAGCAGGCGCGGCCTGTCGACGTGAAATCCGTCCTCATCGTACGATGCTGCAGCTTTCGAAGCGCGTTGCCCCTGAGCCCTTTTTGCCTCTTCACCCGAGGTCAAGCGCTCATTTCTCTTCATAATTCTGGCTCCACTTCTGTGCATCTTTAACTGTGATGCATTGGAAGTCCTCTCTGAAGAGCTGTCAGTCTGCAGAGAGGCAGAGTGGAAAATGTCACGACGTCCGGCTGAAGCTTGTGAAGACTGATGTTCACCACGCCGCGTGAGAACTTTGATGCCCCTCGCTCGCTTCGTGCTCTCTCTTTGTCTCACTTGTGGTTGTGCAGTCTGTTGTTTGGATGTTTTCTTGATGCTCGCCGCTGGTGTTATTCCACCCTCTTTAAAACAGCAGGAAGCAATCGCAGCTGTGTGGGCCCGATATCTCTTTGTCAGCGCTTTCTGCAGTTGGGCGACGGTGGCGGCCGCCCAGCTTTTTGATTCCTCCAGTAAGAGAGCCTGAAAATCACGGCCCGGGGCAGCCGTGCGATGTGAACCTGGATGACCTTTTATCGCTTCCTTGGTGACACGTCTGGTATCAGCCGTGATAGATGCGATTTCATAGGCAGCACGCAGCGCTGGTTGAGTATTTGGCCTCACTCGAGATCCTGGGACGAGGAGAGCCACCACCTGCAGGGACAAGAGAGGAATCAGCTGCGTGAGCCATAACATACAAAGAGACGTTTTCATTTTGTTTCATTCATGTGAAAACCTTTAACCACGCTCGCTGCGCGTCTCCAGGGGTGACAGCGTTTGTCAGCCGGTCAGCCACTCTGGTCCAGATTTTTTTGACAACATCACAGCTTTTCCCTCCAGCAGCATCGTGATGTCGATATTTTTGGTTTGGGGTGAAACATCATGATCAGCATGAAATCCGGTGCAGACGTTCGCTCTCTCCCTCGGGACGACTTGGAATCGTCTTGATGATCCTGAACTTTTTATCCGGTGCCTTCAACAGATCGGATTTTTCATCCGTCCACTGTTTTCCCATGTCATTCCCATCAGCCTCGGCTTTGCTTTATGTTTATCGTGAGCGTGCTGACGTTAGCCTCACAGCTGCAGTTAAGCGTGGCCTCGAAGAGCTGCTAACATGGCTTTTTGTTTTTTTTTTAGTGCTTTAGCATGCCCATTGTCAACTTTTACTTTAATGGCATGTGGTTCCCTCAGCACACCGCTCTGCTTCACACCCTGTCGACCCTGCACGCGTTCATCTGTATCTGCATGTTTTATGGCGGGAGGGGGAAGGGAAACTTGTTGAAGTACTGTATTTTGACATGTCTGTTTAACTGCGAGAATTATAGTGATTTTTTTTCTTATTCATCCTCTCGGTTGTGTTCCAAGGTCTCAGAGAAGTTGCTCTCTCTGACTCAAAGGCGGGAAACTAATCTCTCAGCTCTCCTATGAAACTTCTGCACATGTGCAAAGACAGGCAGATGTCTCTCCTGTTGACGGTGTGAAACAGGGACGAAAATAAACCCGCTTGTTATTGTTAGTGTAATGATCCGCTTCGTGCTTTCAGGTGGCTCGATCTTGCAAAGTGTGACAATCCCACCTGTTATGTTGATAACTGATTTGCATACCAGGCAGCAGCAGAACAGAGTAAATGCAGAAAGGTGATAATAAGTGATCCTGGTTCACGTCACAGGGGAAAAGGTGCATTTTTGGTGCAAAAAGTACAGAAATGAAATGCAAACATATTTAGAAGTGACTGAAATGAGCATACCAGTGCTGGATTATGATTCTCTTGGATTATTCCTGTAAATTCCTGATGAGACAAGCTGCATCCCTGAGCAACGTGGACTGTGTACGTCCAGTAAGAGAGGGAGGTCCTCAGTTTGCGCTGCACAGCAACATGCACACACTTTCTCTGGATTCCTATGCAGGGGTGTTCAGTTTTGGCCTGAAGCACCTCCGGCCCCTGGGGAGTCATCTGTCCATTAAGAGGCGGTTTCCTCTGCAAACCCCAGCTGTAGTTCTCCACCATCCGGTCCCCGTCGCCAAGGAGACTCGGGTCAGAGACGAGCAGGGACGCCAGCAGCAGCCACGGCCTCATTGTGCCGAGAATGAGCGCTGGAAGGCAGCATGAAGCCAACAGTAGTGCCCTTATCTTCTCTGCAAGTTTTTTTTCTTCTTCTTCTCATTTCACTTTGAATATGCAAACCATGAAGCAAATGAAGGACGCTCTATCTAACGAGGTGCTGTCATTATAAAGAGGAAACTTTTTATCACCTCTCAGCAATGTGTAGCCTCGTTCCTAGTAAGTTATTTAGCCTTTCCACTTCGGATGTGTCTGGTCCACAAAGACGAACATACTACTTTTAAAATTGTGCATTAATCCACAACTAAAATAAGGTCCCAATGAATGCACTATTCACTCCTGTTTGAATGATGTTTGCTGAAAACTAGAATGCCCACCAGAAATGATCTCATTAAAAAAAAAAAAAAAGAAATTATATATTTGTGAACTGTTGCTAAAGATTTTGATAAACAGCAGTTGGATGATGTTATAAATGTTGGCTCGATGCATGTGGGTTGCGCGTAAAAGAGATGTTAGGCTGTAAAAGAGGCCACGTTGGTCCTGCTCTTTTGAAGCAGATGCTCACTGCCCTGAGCCAGCAGCCCTAAAACTGTTTGCATATTATCAGACTTCCTCCATAAGACATATACACTGCTTAGGTCAGGACGGCAAGAGACACTTCATCATTGTCACTTCACCGTCACTGTAGCAGCAGGTAAGAATTCCTTTTGTGTTTAAAGCAGACTAAATGTAAAGACAACACTGAAATGGCAACTAAACCTGTTTTTTATGACTGTTTTTGCGTGTAGAGGAGAGATTATTTCAAATTTCACTCTCTTGGAAGTTTTAATTTGTGCGTTTTCAATGGTAGCCAACATCCATTGATTTCTATTCATATGCAATATAAACAAATCAAATGCTAGAGTGGATGCTGTCACGTAATATTTAAAACTTAACAACTTTTCAACTCTCTCCACTTATTTGATCGTTCCTCTCCACCAGAATGGAGACGTTTTATCACTTTGAGCCGATAACATCACAGTCATCCTCCAAAGACAGTCTTAGCTGTAAAATGTCAATAAAATTCAAAGCTTTTCTTTGTTGCCTTTGCAGGGAGACATATACCTGTGCTGAAAATCTACTATAAACCCAGTGTGTAATAAAGAATAATGATTAGGGAAGTATAATAAAAAAAATAGAGAGAAAAAAATTGTATGCTGGATTAGAATTTCATACGACATTTCATTACATACATTTTAGTGCATAAAAATGTGATATATCCACAAGGTTTAATCCAGGTTTTGAATAGTATCGCTGCTTATTTTCAAATTACAGCCTCAAACAACACCTGCAGCCCGAAGTCAAAATGGGAAATACCAACACCGCCTGCCAGGTGAGCAACTACAGCAAGAGGAACGTGCGAGCGTTTGTCACAGAAAAGGCCGCGGAGGTGGACGCCTTCATCGCCTCCCAGTCCGGAGCTGACGACAGCAGCCTGAAGAGCTTCGAGTCTGCGTTCACTGGAGGCAAAACGTTCAGCTTCAAAAAAGACACCGAGTGCGTCCGCGTGCTGGCCTCCCAGACTCAGGAAGTGCCCTGGGAACCTCGTCACTTCCTGTCCATCTTTGTGGAGGATGAAAATGATGAAAACATTTGCTCCAAACAGATCATACTCAACATGGCGCTGAGTGCTCCGGTTACTGTGCTGCTCTATGATGTGTAGATCACAAATTAAGTGTGTAACAAGCGTTTTCATTATATTCTGCTGCCGTCACAGGCCGGCCTGAATTAACTTCATCAGGCTGCACCCCTGAGCACCTGAATGTTTTTCAGATGGTGGATTTCACAGCGTAACATGTCTCTGTTGATGCCTCCAATAAAATTGCCGCTCAGCTTCACGGCCCTCCCCGCCTTTGCATTTGTCATCACAGAGTTAAAATGAGATTACGCACGCTCCATGCGTGACCGGCCCTCTGCGATCATCTGCTCCAGTGCAGATCTCAAGATTGTTGTTGGACAGCGGAGGCTTTGTTCACACTGGAGGTCTGTGATAAATTACATGACATGGTGAAGGGGGGGTGGGGCAGTCGCTTGCAAAAGAAAAAAGAACAAATCTCACTTACGGGCTCAATCTACAAGTTTATACATAAAAATCAGCAAATATAATATTTTATTGGAAGTTGTAAAAAACATATTGGTGATGGCGGCTCCTTATTACACTTCATCTAAAACTCTTCGTTAGAATGTGTGTAGTGTGAAAGCTCCTATAAGATTAAAAATCAAAACAATATTATGTAGTTCCTCATTTATTACCTAATCAGATTGAGTAGATGTAAATAGCGTTTTTCTCAGACTGTTTTCTAAAGCTTTCTTGAAAACTGTGCCATCAACATGACTAAGCAAGAAGTGTGTTATGAACTGACATCTGGTTGGATTTCATAATAATCTGAGATAATCCATGAATGAATGGATGTTCTTCAGGAAGTGGAACAACAGGAATTATGATGTTTTGTTTTGAGACCATCTTTAAGTGGACAGAGAGTGAAGAGGCACAGAGGGACAGAAGCGCTCGGCTACTTCAGAGTGCGAATTGAGAAGAAAGATTAACAGGTACTGTCAGAGGTTTTTTTTTATCATTATTTTTATTTATCATACTTGAGGAGTGGTGTAATGCAACTGAGCCCACATTTACATACAAATACTGCACTTAAGTAGTTTTGAGTGTTTCCTTGTCATGCTTTTTGTACTATACTACAACTTATTAATGATATTTCACTTTGCACTCTAGAGCTTTAGTTAATCGTTTCTATATATTAACTGATTATTATTCATTTGAAATATACGAGTATGATCACAGATTTTTGTTTAACAGGTTTTTAGAAAATAAAGTGCCTAAATCAGATCTTTTACACAATTAGAAACTGAGTTGCTCAACAGTAAAAAATTATTTAATTAAAAAGATATATCAAAAAAAGATACTTATACATCAGTAAATTAGTGATAATAATCCTATAATATAATCTGTGACTATTTTTTTACATTGTTTTATTGCTGCTTTTACCAGAATCATGATATCAGAAAATGTTTATAGTCTTTTCTTTACCACATATTCACCTGTGAAATGTTTCCTTTTTCGACACACATTTATATTTTACACAGACATCAGCTCAATTTGTCCTAATGTGACTCAACATGACTCCCTCAGACATGAGGTCGTCCACGCTTTTCTGGGTCACCTATGCGCTGTGCCTGACTTTGGGCCTGCTCTGTCTGGTGTTTGTGAGCTATTGGAGCTCACACTGGCGAGGTGGCGTCTCCTGGGATGGTTCGCCGCTGCAGTTTAACTGGCATCCCATCCTCATGGTGTCTGGGCTGCTGGTTCTGTACGGCAACGGTAAGTCACTGGACGTAATGGAAGACTGTCTTCTTGCACCTCTGCAGTATGCATTAGCGCAGCTGCCAGTTTATGAGGCACACCTACTTAAGCCATCCTCAAATAAAGGCACTTTCTTTATTATTGATTATACCACGATATCTTGGATGGAAACATTAATGAGGCAGCTGTTTTTGGTGTGTCATTTGTGTAACACTGACAATACAATAACAGGATATTAAAGGGGAATGCAACCAGTTTACACACAAGATTTTACAAGTGAAAATAGTATAATACCTTCTTTGGGCCTAAAGAATCTATAAAATCTAGATAAACTGGATTATGTTATCAGGGTCATCTTGCATCGGGTGTGGGACTCAAAATTTCTAATTGAAAGCCTGCGTGACATCCTGGAGGTGTAGCGTATGAAAGAAGAAGGGCTTTGCCAGGCGGGGAGAGTCTGACAAGAGAGATTGTGTTGCTTTTTGTCATTTTAGTCCTCCAACTTAACATAAGAGAGCATCACTGGAACTCACATAATTGCTTATTTACAGCTTTGTAATGTTTTCAATTTCAACTCCTCTCTATACACAGTAGATACAGAGGGGGCGTAACAACACATTGTGTCAAAGCTACTGTGCTGAAACAATTCTGAAAAAAGAGAGAGCTCCAGTAATTGATCCAGGTTTTGTTTAGTAACATCATTTCTCATAGATGTCTTGGAGTAGCTGAAATTATTTTTCACTGCGGCCGACTGAGCCTGGAGGTAATGCCACCCTCTGACACTGATGTGAGTTTTGTTATTATTTCAATTAGACTTCATAATACCCAGAAAACTGAAATGAATCAGTGCAGACACTGAACTCATTAAATCTTTTGCCGGATGAGTGCATCAAGCGGGTGATCTGAACGTAAAATCTAAGTGAAAATATGGTGTGACATTTCAATTTCGTCACAAAATGACATTACAGATATCATGCATTTTTTTGGCAATTCAAATGAAAATTATAAAAAAAAAAAAAAAAATCACCATGTGTTTTTCCTGAATGTGTCTGCAGCGGCCATTGTGTACCGCATACCGTTCACCTGGAAACAGAGGAAACACATCTGGAAGCTGGTTCATGCTGGGCTGATGTTTTTGGCTCTACTCTTGTCCATCCTGGGCCTGTGTGCTGTGTTTGATTTCCACAGAAGCTTCCACATCCCAGACCTGTACTCTCTGCACAGCTGGGTGGGCATCTGCACTGTGGTGATGTTTACAATGCAGGTACAGATATTTACATTGTGCTTATAAAAAAAAACATATTATTATATTGATGATAAAATATGCTTGAGGAAACTATGAGAAAACCAAACAAATTATCGACCTCTTATTTTTGCTGTTGGATAGTGGGTCCTTGGTCTTGCTGGCTTCCTCTTCCCGTGTTCTCCGTTGTGGTTCCGTAGCACATTGAAACCTGTCCACATCTGGATGGGAACAGCAACCTTGATCCTCAGTCTGACCTCCTGCATCAGTGGCATCAATGAGAAACTGTTTCTAACACTGTAGGTGCTCAAATATCACAATAACAGATGATGACACAATGTCTTCTTTATTTTAAGAGGAAAAGTGCAAAGAATCACATATAGTATTGAACTACAGGGATAAAAGTGATGACACAAGAGTTGTTGCACCAATGTGTATGGTAAAATATAAGCCGTGCATGAAAGTTAATTTAATTTTCAAACTATATTTCTTCATCTGATGAAGTAATGGAAGCAGCGCTGAGCCCTACAACTCACTGCCTGCTGAAGCAAAGTTTGCAAATTCCCTTGGTGTCCTCGCTGTGGCCTTTGGGTTGGTCGTCTTTGGCATCCTGTCCACAAGAAAATGGCAGCGGCCGGAAACAGACACAGAAAGTGTTTGTGTGAGTAACAGTGGTCATATTATTAACATACCATCAATGATACTTTGTCATTGTTACTGAGTGAAATAATAATCTAGATGTCATTTTATTTTCAGCTTCTGCATGGGGAAGACAGCAGATGAGAAGATTCGCTGCAGGACATCAATGTGCCACAGATGAAAATGGTTCTGATAAGCATGTTGACAAGGAAGGAAATAGGAAAACCTTAATTGGTTTTTAGGGAAATGAACTGATGACTTTCCATTTTATTTTAATGGGTTTTTTTTCCATTTCTGATGAAAATAACATTCTTCTTAGCATTTTTGTAGTTTTCTTTCAGTTTTTGCAGTTTTCTTCAGAAATCATTTATTAGAAATAAGAATTTATCAAATTTATCAAACTAATGTTCTTTTGTTTTTTTCAAAAGAGCTGGGTTAAGTTCTTTGAATGGACAGAGATGCATGGTTATTATCATCATTATTATCATCATTGATACCTTTTTCTTTATTTCTTTAATTTGGCCTTTATTTAAGGAATGAAAGATATACTGAGATACAAAATTTATTTTTCTGCATTGTCCTGGCCAAGACAGGCAACAAACATAAAGCACACCCTTCGTTTTCAACAATATGATTATTTCATTTATTTTGAACTCAAAGTGCAGTGTTGTGAAAGTCAAATGTATTAAAGGATCCAGCCACTGGAGGTCAGTGTGGTGCAGTAAGACCTCTCCAGGATAATGTACCATTTAAATAGCAGTGGTTTTATAAGCATTAGTAACAAGAGCACGTGGATCATAGGAATGTAAATGTACAGCCAGGATGATATTTTATGTGTACCTGCAACTTTACACTGTTTGACAGATTGATATGTTCTTATCAGAAAAAAAAGAAACGAAATAAGAGAAAAGAACCAAAAGTCAAGAAAAAAGAAGAAGAAACAAAAGAATGTAATATAAAAAAGAAAAAAAAAAGAAAAAAAAATTATATTCTGTGTTCTTGTAATTCCCCTCCTGCACTGCAGGGGCGCAGCATCAGACCTTGTAAACTACCCCAAATTAAAACACGAAGAAGAAAGGCGCTTCCTGTGAGGTCAGAGTTCACCAGCTAGCCTATCACAGCAACCAGCTAGCTTAGCGGCTAACATCCCCGAAGAGACATTTCTGGTCAAAATGGATGTAAACCAGGCGAAACAGGAACACCTGCTCGCGTTAAAAGGTATTTTTGTCGTCATGGCGACAGCAAACAGACGGTTACTCCAGATGACATTTGAAACGAGACTCGGTTGTTGCTGTTTGTTGTTTGTTGCAGCTGCTATCAGCGCTGTCACACCTGCTAACACAGAGTCATTACTTGTTTTTTTTATTGTGACAGCTCTGACTTTGTAAAGTGCCACTCTTCTCTTTGTTGGACCTGAAAGATGAAAGGCAAAGTCACTGTAACATTATAATCTAACGCCATATATATCAGCTTGCTCAGTTGTTGCTGCTCATATCGATATTAAGCTTAGCATTGGTGTATTGATTGATTTATACCTGAAAACTCCTTTTTTGTGTTAGTCTCTATAAAATGTTATGATTGTGTTCGTTGTTGGTCTTTTTATTTGTTCGTGTGTGACTGTGTGAGTCCGTGGAGTGTGTCTGATGATTCCACATCCTATACAAGATTTTTATATGCTTTATTTATAAGTTACAGTATGTACCGCCCCCCTGAGCTTGCGTTGGAAATATGGCTCCGACACTTTAATTGAACCTCACGGTGTCAAAATACTGCCTCATGTATTTACACAGCCCCTGCAAAAGGTTTGATAGAGACAGACAAAAAGGCAGACAAATCTTTAAATTGCAATTTATAATAACTTGCATGTTTAAACTCATGGGAGATTGCTATTTTGATGTTGTAGTTAATGCACTGTGTCTCATACTGTGAGTAACTTAACCCATCTCTAAGATCTTATGGTGTGTGAAGTTAAAACACAATAGATTCTAATTTCCGTCTTGTTTAGTGTAACTGTACTTGTCATCTTTAGAAATCATCTGGGTGTATATAACAGTTGTCAGACTGTGAATTTGTACTTGTCACTCATGGAGAATTGCTGACATTACTGATACAGTATACACATTTCGTCTTTTAACAACAAGCATGTGCATTTGTTAATTTACCCAGCCATTTAACAAACATTGCTCAAGCTGTGAAATAAAAATTCTGCTCCCATTTAAGAAAAATTATGACTCAGCTATACAACACTGCTGCTTCTTTTTATTTAAACTTTTTCACACACACAATTTTTAAAAGCACATTTGATTGATCAGCACCATTCAGTGTTGAAAATTTGATTTAAGGTGTAATTGTGCAAGAGTTTGAATTATAAAATTATTTAACAAAGGACATCAAGTGTAGGATACAGTCTAGTGGAAGTGCAATATTCAGATTTGCAGGAGCTGCATGTGTTTTGATAAAGATAAAATTTGTCACTTGTCCATAAATGAAGCATTGTGGTGTCACAGAGATGTCTCGGCCAATAAAATGATATTCTCTAGATATACAGAAACATGCTTGTTTGGCTAACCCCTGCAAAAATCTGTTCATAATTTTTGCATAAAAACGTATGCAGAAAAATAACGAATAATGAATTTTTAAACAATATCTGTCAAAATGATATTAATATGATTGTTTTTTGCACACCTTTCAGCCTTTACTTTCAACCAGCTGCTACATCACACAGTGACCTTCTGTTGGAATGAAAATCTACATGCTCCCGGCACATGAGCACTGAAATACCACTGAAACACAGTCACTAATCTGCCCATGTGTCCAATCACTAACCAGTTTCACTTTATTTTACAGTGATGCGGTTAACTAAACCGACACTCTTCACAAACTTGCCGGTGACGTGTGAAGACCGAGATCTGCCAGGTAAGTCTCAAAGTCTCAAAATGAATGATTTAAATAGTCCGTTTTACGGATCAGCAGCAGAGGAGGAATTTCAGGGTTTCCATAACTGGCGAATAGTCATTTTTAAGATTTATTGTTAGATCAAGTAGCCTGCGTGTCTTGGGACTGTGGGAGGAAACCGGAGCATCTGTTGGAAACCTGAGCAGAGAGGGAGCGTGCGAGCGCCGCACAGAAAGGCTCCAGTCAGCTGGGTCAGGTTCATTATGCAATGGACTGTGCTGCTTCTGGTAATAATGGCAGTTTGTTCTTCACATGGCTGCTAGTGATCTTAAAGAGGACGGAAAATGAACAGCAGTATAATAATCCGGTGTCTGTGGCAGGGTGGAAAATGAAGTTTTTATAATGCAAACATCTGCCAGCCACTGACAGATAAATGTTCAAATTCAGCAGTTCACTCAATAGTTAATCGTTATTGTAGTGTCTGAAACCTACCGGCCGCTTTCATATTTTAACAGCATTCCCTTCCTGGTCTGTGGTAACATTTCTTGTTGTTTGTCTTTTTACATATCACTAATGTCTTTGTGTAATGTTCTGTTGAATGTGGACCTTTGGTCAATGTCTTAGCACAACAGCGGCAATTGAACTCTTCTCAATTGAATTGCAGAAGCTCCCAAACAAAAGGTTTTTTTTAAACAAAATGTAAAGTTGCTTCAGAACACCAGTGTTAACCGAATGCTTCCGTTTCTGAGAAGTTCATGTCACAGTTTCATAGTAACACAAGGACCAGACCAAGCTTACAGTAAGTGATTGTTGTGCTTCCACTTTCTGCGTCACTGAGGACATTGCTTCTGCTTTTCTAATTGTTCCTCTCCAAAATAAAGCTTTCAGCTAATAGATAACTTTCTTAGTGCTTGCATTTGAATCGAATGAGTGTCTGACTCAAGACAGCACACCTAAATTTTTGATTTGTTTCTTTGTACAATCTTTTACACAGAGTAAAAATGTTGTGTCGTATAATCTAGTAGCAGACAGTAACAGACATTTTGAACTGCGTTTGTTTGAGATCCGTTTCACATCTGTATTACAGATTTACAGCCTCAGATCCTTCTGCCAAATTTAGGATGGCAACCGTGCAGAGAGTTTTACTGTTTGTTTTCCCCTCTGTCAGAAGACAGCACAGAGAAATGTGTTTGCTGCGCTGGAAACTGAACTCCTTAAAACCCATAAATCACACTGACACTTCTGGGTAGAGCCACTATTTATGTAAGAGCAGCACTGAAATGAACGCTTGTCTTAAAGTGCACAAAGATCAATTTGTTTAACTTGACATTAGAAACATAAAACCGCCCCCTCTTTTTTTCCATCATGCTCCACCTTTAACCCCCACTGTCCATATTTGCCTCATTGTTATTAATAATAGAGGTAGATGTACGAGTCGCAGCAGTACCGGCCGTTTTATAGATATTAGCTGGTGTGTTGAACACAGCATGAGATGTATGCGTCCAGCTCGTCGGACAGAGGGACGGACATTTGAACCCAATGAAAGTCCCACTTCTTCAGACTGCTTTGAAACCTGATCTTCAAAGTCTTTGCTCTCTCTGATGTGAGCCTGCACAGAATACTCCCAACGCTTTTATAAAACTTTATGGTGTCTCGTCTATCGACACAGTCACGTCAACAGGTTTGGACAGACAGGATAAGGCTGACTGTGACTTTGGCATTCGATGGAGACAGATCCAATAACTTGTATGTAAAGACACATAGAAGATTGTAGATATTCCAATGTTGTAGTAAATGCAAGCAGCATTATTCTGTAATGAAGTCACCAGGATTAGACAGGCTAACTTAACCCATCTGTAAGATCTGTTTTTGTAAAATAATAGATTCTATTTTTCATATTATCAAGTATAAGTTTTACTGTACTTCAGAGTCGTTGTAAACTGTGAATCAGTTGGGTGTATAAAATTGGGATTATAATGTTAAAACTATTTGTTTGTCTGTGAGATTTCTTTGAATCTTTGATACAGGAGTTTGTTTCTTCCTTCCCTTTGAGACAGTTAGCTCTGCATTACAACGTCACATAAAACATTTTGTTAAGTGTCCTGTCAAATCTTGGTTTGCGCTGCAGCTCCCTTTGGAACGTGAGCCAGCTCCATGAATGCATGTCGCACATACATTACACATGCCTTTTGTGCTTCCGCCTCCGCAGGCGATTTGTTCGGTCAGCTTATGAGGGAGGATCCCTCCACCATCAAAGGCGCAGAAGCGTTAATGCTGGGAGAGATGCTCACGTTACCACAGAACTTTGGGTAATGAACATTAATTTGCCGATGAAACAATTAATGCACTTTTGTTGGAAAGTGTGTTTTGACCTCATCTCTGCATTACACAGAAATATCTTCCTCGGTGAGACCTTCTCCAGTTATATAAGTGTTCACAATGACAGCAACCAAGTCGTGAAGGACATTCTTGTGAAGGTATTGTAAAAAAAAAAAAGAAAAAGAAAAAAAATGCTGTCCAAAACCAACACTTAATACACACTTCACACTCGTGTCTTACCTTTAATTGTCCTGCGATGTGATGTGATCCTCTGCAGGCTGATCTACAGACCAGCTCACAGAGGCTCAACCTCTCAGCATCAAACTCTGCAGTAGCGGAGCTCAAACCTGAATGCTGCATCGACGATGTTATCCACCACGAAGTCAAAGAAATTGGAACACACATGTGAGTGTTTTCCCTACAGTGTAAACACCCTCTTATTTTGTCATAGCACCCTGCTGCACCACCAGAACCCCAAATGTGCAACCGACTGACCAAATCAGGGAATCAAAGTTACATTCTTGATAAAACGCTTTTTTGCTGAATGTTTTATTTCCTCTCTTCCAACTCCAGCTTAGTTTGCGCAGTCAGTTACACCACTCAGTACGGGGAGAAGCTCTATTTTCGGAAGTTCTTCAAATTCCAGGTGAGTGATATTTGAGCCTTCTCATTAGACGACAGTGGAAAACTCGTGTGTTAAGCTTTCTGGGAGACCTGAGAAATGTCACAGGTCCACAACAGATCACATGCAATTTCCATCCCAGCTATGGAGCTGGTGTCTTGCGGTCTCTGCCCCTCAGTCAGTGAACTAACTATAACCCCTCACTCTTCTCTGTAGTAAGATTTTGTGTCAAACCTGTGCCATCCCTCAGATCCTCCTCACTTTTTTTTTTTTTTTTTTTTTTTGCACGAAAGCCTTTATTTCTGCTGAATGGAGGCGCAGAGTGAGAAATCATTCAGTTTGCAATCTATTTTCAATCAGGTTTTGAAGCCATTGGATGTGAAGACAAAGTTCTACAATGCCGAGGTAAGTAAGCCTCTCCGAAATACCACCAGCAGCATGATTTAAAGCGCTGCTGTCAACATACAGGCTCGTATTTCATACCACTGTACTGTACGACGTGCAAGTTCATACTGTAGAATATAAATAACACGCTTCATATCATATTTCATTTCATAGTTAGGAACGTTTTTAGACGCTAATAGGGGCATTTAGTTTAAGACGGGTCTCCTCGAAAACGCTTGTTCCTCCAGAAACGTCAGAAAAACACAAGTTTCTATATGAAAAACTGGAGGTCAAGCGTTTTCCACTAAGAGGCAATAAGCTTTTTTCCTTTTTTCTCATTTTCATATCAGTAGCTTTTTTTTTTTTTTTCTTATATTAGCGGTGTGCAAATATTCATTGTCATCGTCTTTGGCATGTAACTTCATTTGTTTATTATGTCTTGTATTTTATTTTCTCCATTAGAGTGACCTCAGTTCTGTGGTAATTGCTCCTTCTGTTCTCATCGCTGAACATTAGCTTCTCTTAATCCTTTTGGTGCAGCAGACTTTGTCTTTCCAGGGCCAAGAGAAAGGCGCAAAGCAGAAGAATGGAAAAAAAATGATGTGTGAATGACAGAAACACCCACTAGGTTGTTAGAGATAAACAAGTGGTGTACCAACGTTCATTTTTACATGGTAGTCTTTGACCTGAAGTTTCCATTCTTTTTCTTCTGCCCTTTCTTTGGACGCTCATGCTTTCTTGCAAACTCATCCTACACAGGGCTTGGACTTTTTGATTTAAGTTTGTGGTGTCAAATTGTGGTGGGGGTGGGGGGCCGCAGTGGTTGTACTATTTATCATCATTGGGAAATTTCGAATATGCACTGTTTGTTCTCTGTTTGTCGAGATGTAATTATTGCAGATACAAATGATGTGTAAATCTCATTTTGAAGTTCTGTATTGCTGGGTAGATGTTTGATGCAACAGGCCAATTAAGGTCTTATCGTCAGTGATTATTAAATCAGAATCATCGAAAATTGGGTCAAAATTGTATGAGTAAATGGGAAAAGCATTTGATTCTACGTGTGAGGTTTCAGGGTTGGAATGGCTTTGCATGGGACAGAAATGCTAAGCTCTGTGATTTAACATTAACCTCATTCAGACTGGTTCACGGTCAGTTTCCTATGTTCTGAATTGCAGGCATGAACTAATCTCTGCTTCTCTCGTTGGATCTTACAGTATAGTAGAGGTTGCACTGAAAGTTGGGACAGTTGTAGACCACACAGAGTGTTACTTTTTCTAAAAGCATCAACTAGTTGCCAACAGAATACAGAAGCATTGATTTGACTTTGTACCTCAGAGCTAGACTTGAGAGTAAGCAAAGGTTAGATAGAGTATAAAAATTCATAAATGATAAGAGACTCGTTATAGCAAAATTATCTTTCTTTACAAGTAAGTTACAAACTTTTTAATTTAAATAACTGATGAACACACGATCAGTATGGTTATTAGTCATTGTTTATCAGTAATAAATGTAGTAAACTTGACACATTTTAGAGTAGAAACTTAAATACCAACATTGTTTATCTGCTGCTGCTGTTACCGTCGTATTTATATTAAGCTTGATGTTTCTCATATTTTTCAGTAAGTAGACCCAGCTCAGTCTAAACTATTAGTAAGTATAAAGTATCAGGTAGATGTTCTCAGGGCTGTTGGCAGCCTTTTTTCTAGATATTTGTAAATCTGAGCAGAACAGCAGGGATTAGGGTTAGTTCCCCTAAAAGGCTCTGATGCAAAAGAAATGGCTCCTGTAAATAATTGGATTAGTTAAAAGCACACAACTAGTTGATGTTTTAGAGTCCAGTTTGAAAGACTTGTCGATTGTCGTCGTGCAACCCCTACTGTATACCCCGCTGGTCAGCACCTGTACTAACAATGTCCTCAAAGGTACACTGAGCAGATTTGATGGAATTCAGTTTAATTCACGTTTGTCTCCTGAGTCTGGTTGATAAATGTTAGCCATCACACGACTCTCACATCACCTAAAGAGTAGCTGAAAGCAGAGGTTCACCTTTTTTCAAGTCCATCTCATGCGCCCATTTGTTCATTAGAAGAGTTGCAGATGGTTGTAGACCTCCCTCCTGTTCGTAGCTGAAAAAGATCTTTTTCCTTTTCATGTGTCTCAGACAGAAGTGACAGAGGACTAAAGCCACAGTCGACTTTTTGTGGAAAAGGGCATTTTTCAGTTCAGCCGAGGCTAATAAAAGGCGTCAGCAGTCGGACTTTGTCAGATCAAGTGGGCGACTTCCAGTTACTGTCTTTTTTTGCACAAAATGTCTCCTTTTGTTTCTCCAGTTTCCTTGCTGAGCTGATGTGGAGGGAAAGTAAAGCAAGAGTGAATTACATACTAAAAACACTAACTTTGGAAGATACCCACTTGTTTTGTCTAATACTTTGTCTGATGCATTTTTGGGGGTCTGTGGATTTCATCCTCTGTTGACTACATTAAAATCTTGTTTGGAAGTTGACTCATCATGGTCAGTATGGACAGGGGGAAAATCTACAGCTTGCAGCATCTCTTGAAATGTACACATGGGCATGTGAGTGGGACACACTTGATAAAATGTCAATCTCTCCTTTTTAAGGCAGTAGGAGTTTTCACTGGCCTAACCCTCCTTAACACCTAATGATAAAGTTGACGTGTTGCTCAGTTCACCTTTGATATTACGGAATTGTGTTTAATTGTGAGCAACCAAACGCTGGTTTTGAGTCCCGGCTTCTCCGCTGCAGACAGACGAAGTGTTCCTGGAGGCTCAGATCCAGAACATCACCACCTCGCCGATGTTCATGGAGAAGGTCTCTCTAGAGCCTTCCATGATGTATAACGTCACAGAGCTCAACACAGTGGGATGTGGAGATGAAGGGTAAAAGCACTTCACGTTATCTGTATATTTGTATCTGTATATTCTGTGTTTTTAATGTGATGACTAAAAAAAACGTGAATCTTAACCGCAACTTTTCATTTCCAGGGAGTCCACATTTGGGAAAATGTCTTACCTGCAGCCCATGGACACGCGGCAGTACCTGTACTGCCTGAAACCGAAGCCGGAGTACGCCGAGAAGGCCGGCGTCATCAAGGGTGTGACGGTGATAGGCAAGCTCGATATCGTATGGAAGACCAACCTCGGGGAGAGAGGCAGGCTACAGACCAGTCAGCTGCAAAGAATGGTCAGGACTGTTTTTTAACTATTTTTTTTTAATGTGAACGCTTTTGGCAAAATCAGTCATTTGTTCCACCTCTTATATTGTTCTATTCTTGTTATTCCTCCAGGCTCCGGGGTACGGAGACATCAGGCTGTCTTTGGAAATGATTCCTGACACCGTCAACCTCGAAGAACCTTTTGACATTATCTGTAAAATCACCAACTGCAGGTAAAAATGCACCCACACGAGACCTCCTTTGTTATTATTTAATCACAAACATTTTGATTAAATGACTTTTTCTGCGACTTTGGTGTTGTAGCGAGAGAACCATGGACCTGGTGCTGGAGATGTGTAACACCAGGTCGATCCACTGGTGTGGCGTATCAGGGCGACAGCTGGGGAAACTCAGCCCTGCTGCCTTCCTCTCTCTGCCCCTCACACTCCTCTCATCCGTGCAGGGTCTGCAGGTACAATCCAGACTTTTTCGAAAGCTGTTGGTTGATGCTGTTGTGCTGCTCTCGCTCCCATAATGACGTTATGTGCCTTTTTCTTTTAGAGCATTTCCGGATTAAGACTCACAGATACGTTTCTGAAGAGGACGTACGAATATGATGACATCGCACAAGTGTGTGTGGTCTGCCCGTACACGAGCAACGAGTGCTAGAAATATTGTTTACCTTTTTTTTTTCTTTTTTTTTTTTGACATTTTAGATGGACCAACAGTGAAACAGTGTGCAACTGACATTTCACTCTTTTTGCAACCTGAGGGGACAATAGTGTATTTTAAAATGAATTGTGAATAATATAAATCTCTTTCTTTGAAAATAATTATGTAAATGTGCATAAATGTTAATAAAATGTGTGTAATCTTTGATTTCCTACTGCTTTTCAAACCATATTTCATGTATGTGGTGGCTTTTTTTCATTAATACTTCTCCGAGAGACAATATGAGAAAATATTCTGTTGTCATCTTTATAACTTTTACATAACTCTATTTCTATTCTTCAAATGTGGTGATCACAGGGATTTCTTGATGTTTTAAGAGACCGTTTTAGAAACACAGGAAGCCCACTGGTTAACAAATCACTGCACTAAATGCTGGACAGGCATTGAACTTATCACAGGCCACACTGTTGAAACATGTTGAAGATTAAGCTGCAGCTACTTAAGTTACTGTAATGTGTCATTAATAATACTTCACAATACTTCAGTGGAGAATAGTTCAGCCTGTGTTAAAATACTCAGGTTATTGATGAAGTGCATACAATTTAGGCAGGCAAAAAAGATGCTTGCATTCCTTTATGTTTAATCTGGTGGGTGGTGACGTGGTGTTTAATCAGATTATAATGGGTTTTAACTGTTTAATGTCTAGTTTAAGATTGTAGCAGTCTCATATGTTCCACATTTCTTATCATGTCCTTAGAAAGTCCTACTAGGTCCTAGGAAAGATCCTGAAATCAAAATCATAGTGTTATTCAGTGTTTTATGTCATGGCTCACTTTGGCTGAAGCTGCTAAACTCAGCTCTGAATCGTGATTTTTTCCTAGTTTTTTTTTTTAATTGCTAATCACATTCTTAAAATCAAAAGGAAACTGTGTTAAATGGATCCAGTTTCCATTGACACATGCTACAATTGTGTTTGTTAAAGTATGCTAAAAAAAACAGTTAATTAATTGGTTTCTCAAAAAAACTACTATCCTTATATAAACATAAAAAAATTAGCCACAAGACATAGTCGATAAATGCTCCGTTCCAAGTCTATATTTTTAGTTTTTAGTGAAACACCTAATTCGACATCATGCACACAATGGCACAATGTAAAAAAAAATACAAGCATGAAGTTAAGTGTTTGCTCAATTTCAAGACATTTATTCACATGTTTTAGACAAAACATTGTGCTGCCCTAGCATACCTATTGTTTCCATAAAGCATCTGATCTCAAATACCAGATTTAAGAGCATGCAAAATGAACAATCGGAATACTTTATTACTAGTTAATGAACAATTGAATAGGCTTAAAGGGGACATTTAATTTAGCTAAAGTGCAATAACAACGTAATGCAGGCTGCAAACACTGCTATACAATTAAACAGTTGTCTTAATCAAAAGTTAAGTAGTAGTCATTGAAAAGCAGTGATGTGAGTCCTACGCGTTCAAGGACAAAATCGTCGTTGTCATCCGATAAACAAGTGGAGCGTATTCTGTCTACAAAAATAATATTGAAGATGCTGTATAAACAAGGTAAACCTGATGTTACTGTATGAGAAAAAGCTGAAATGCTCCCTGCAATGCTGTAAAAGTACATTCCTCCCTAAGCCTCCATTCACCACGACTCGGTAGAAGGATCCGTAACTCATAACATGAAGAGGGCACTATTTTCAGCACATACAAAACACGATCTCTGCAGAATGGAAAAGCTCTGAAGAAAGAATTTACTCATGTTCTCTCGGCAGGCTGAATGCGTTCTTGGCTCTTTTTTTATAATTGGGTGTTTACACTATGTTTTGCCCTAGATGTGTGGGATGCTTCATTTCATGGTCCGGTCTCTGGGGCCCTCATCTCTCCGCTCCAGGGCCTTTAGTCACAGTAAAGTGCCTTCAGTCCCATCCTTGTCTCTTCAGTCCAGCTATGCCGGGGATTTGACTTTAAGAAATGGGTGTAGAGATTGTAATCGCGCCATATGGTTGCCCTTCCTTGGGGGGGAAAAAAAACGTGACACTGAAATAAAAGGAATGCATGTTAATAATACAAACATTTAAATGCCGTATAGATGGGCTGAGGTTTGGATTAATATGTAAAAACACCTGAGTAGATCATGAGTGCTCCTCGGCGCTGCCGCTGAAGGAGCGGCTCCGGATGTGGTTCCTCAGCTGCTCGATCAGCTCCGGGTTCTGCTGCTGGATCTGCTGCGCAAACTGTTGCCCCCTGAGAGAGACAAGAGGTAACTCTGTTTACCTGCTGAATTGCTTTTTTGCTTTTAAGATGAAAAAGAGTCCCGTTTTTAATATACAGCAAAATAAGATTAAACCCCCCCCCCCAAAAAAGGAATCACCTTATCTCTTTACACTGTGGACATAACAAGATGATATTAAAGCAGGAAAAACATGCACTGTTTCCAAATATGTATCCGTTTGAGGGTCTGTGGTGTGAAAATGTCATAATTTTAGAGGGTAATTACACTCTCTTTCTACCTACAACATAATTTTATCATGTTGAATCACATTTACTGTCACTCGATGTTGGAGTGTATGAAAAGAGGTGCTGTCTGTACAGTTGTGCCGTTTGAAAGGGTTTCCGAAATGCTGAAGTTTTTTTTCCTTTCTTGAGAAGGTGGAAAAATCAATACCACTCTGGTGTCTGCACACCAAATAAGAAGTTACCAGCAGCAGCCAATTAGTTTAGCTTAAGTCTGGATACATGCATTAAAACAGGCAGCATGGTTCTGTATAAAGGCAAAAAAAATCCATCTGCATCCTCCATCCTTTTTGGAGGGGGAAGACACAACTTCTCAGCCAACAAATACAAAAAAAGAAACTATGAATAATCGAGCAGTCCTTTTAATCCAGGTCGTTCAGAGTTGAGTGTACTTACGCTTCAATCAAGCTGGAGATGTCTGACAGTCCGCCCACTCCTGCTGCAGGGCCCCCGACCGCGTTCGACATCATTCCTGACATGCTAACCGCACGGTGACACAGTGACAGTCAGACGAAGAACGTTTTGCGGAAAACTGCACTTAACGCAAGATTAAAAGCAATCATTTCATTGTGGCACTCACAGCTGTTGCACTTGTTGGTTCTGCATCACGCTCGCAGCCTGTAAAAGAGAAGCAAACGTATTAAAAGGACCATTTATTTTCTGATTGCACTGGCGATTTTGCGAGAAAGACGATGTTTCATCCAGTGCTGTGGGGGGCCCTGAGCGGACACACACACACACACCAGCTATCTGATTTAGATGTATCTTTCTGTTGCTGCAATAAAACTCTGGCATGCCTGTGGAAGCGTTCTTGGCCCGGCAGACGTTCCCATGTGTCACCGTTTAACGAGTCGGGATTCTCCGAGCCCAGACAAGGACCTGTCCACTAGACAATAACTCGGTTGATTAACGGGCCTTCTGTCACTCGTGGGACTAATTAGGAGGAAATATCTGGTCCGGCCTTGCCAGACACAAAAGGTAGGACACCTGCCTCCTGGACAGATGTCACATTTCCTCTAGAGCAGAGAACGTAAATTGTGCCTCGATCATGACGCAGTGAGGCTTTTAATGTACAGTGCTTACATTAGGAGTCATGTTCTTACCATGCTGATGAAGGCGGGGTTGTTGATTAAACTAGCCATGTCAAACCCCAGTCCAGCAGCTATCTGCAGCACATTCAGAGGCGAAGGTCAGACATACAGCAATATATGTCAGCTTTAATGGGGCATATTTTACGTTACAGGACAGCATCAGCTTGTTTTGAACTCACTGGGCTGGTTGCTTCTTTCTGCTTCTGCTCCGCGATCTTCAGGTTGGATTTGTATGTGTCGTTCTCGGGGTCTAATACCAAAGCTTTCTTGAAGTAGGAAATGGCCTCTGGATACTTGTTCATGGCTGTCAAAGCCAAACTGGAACCACAAATTAAAGAGGCAGACATAATTTTGTGATATTGTGGAGCAAATTATGTAGGAAAAAAAACAAACTATAAAATATTTCTGAAGACTCAAACGCCGTCTCTTTGGTCCAACTCACCCCATCCTCCCATACGCTTTGCTGTAGGTAGGATCTATCCCAATGGCTCTCTCGCAGTCGCCAGTCGCCTCCGTGTAATTCCCCAGTTTACTGTGAGCTGCAGCCCTGTCCGGTTAAAACATTACACAGAAGACTGTTTAACAACATCTATCCAGCTCGTCTGCTGCTGGATAAGAATCTGTGAGCCACAACAGAACGACAGAGAGAAGCGTAAAACAGTGACGGCGTGAAATCACGCCGCTCGCTGCTGTAAGTACCTATTGCAGTAGTACACAGCGTTTCTCAGGTCCAGATCGATGGCCTTTGTGTAGCACTCCACTGCGCATCTGTAGTTCTCTTCCTTCATGTGATTGTTCCCTGAAAATAAGCGTTTATACATACAGAGTCACTGGGATAAAGTTTTTATAGTTTATTATCATAAGAAATTTTGTGGTAGTAGCAACAATTCAAGTTAGGGCAGAACAAGTATTAATATAAACTACTAATAAATACCTGGCATCAGTATTAAGATATATTTTACAATGGTTTACAATGTTGATATTTCTGTAAGTAAAAACAGATGATGAGAATTAAATTTACAGGCAACCTGCTTCTATTTTAGTTTCTATTTTGGTATGTCATATAAAACACATTGAATTATCAAAGATTAGAGACTGTTGGAGACGAATGGTTTGCTGCAGAGCTCCAAATATATCTACCAATAAGTCAGTCTGCAAAGTGGGGGGGTCTGCAGAGCTCCAAGATATTAGTCCATTAAGCAGCTGGCAGCCTTTCAAATGTTTCTGATCACATATAATCTTTCATAGAAACTGTGACGTCTCAGCTGCACTTGCTGGTTAATCAAGGCGGTTTGCCGCTTTGCAGAAATGTTACTTATTTATATATGAGCTAGGGCTGGTTCTAACCCAAACATGCATTATTCCTCAACCAGAAGGTGTTGCTGTTTTAGCCCGCAGGTTTGTGTATCTGAAATGACTGAACTCAGTTTAAAAAAGCGGCACTTTACGATACACAAATGAGTCTCACTACACGAATTGGCTTTTTTTAAAAAGTTTCCAGCATAATCACAGTTGGAGCAAAAGCACTCCATGTGATGCAAACAAAAAAAACAACTCTAAAGTCATGTGGGCATAGATGAATTGTAAAGATATGCCTTGCATGCACATTAACGTTGCATGTTTCTACTCTTTTGCTTTCAAAACACTTGCAAAGCTCATCATAATTTCTTAAAGGAGCTAAATGGACCTTTTAATGCTGTGCTGATTTTGGCGCCCCCTGTGGACAAACATGATAGGGATTACCTAAAGTTATGTCACATGTCCCTGACAGCAGGTCTGGAGATGGACCTTCAATAAGCGGCTGAAGCAGCTTGAGTTCAGCTTGAGCAAACACAGCACCGTTTCACCTGGCACTGAACCAGTGACAGGTATTTGGAATAACTATGAGAAACTAACACCAATTTTTCTCATTATTGAGCTGATTTGCATTTATAGAAGTATCTGCATTACACTGCAGTTTCATTACCAGTAAAAAAGAAAGTAGTAAAGTAAGTTTTAAATTGAAGTACCAAAAGAAAGAGGGATCAAATGAGTTTGAATGAGGTTGAACATTACCGTCATTCTTGAGTTGCTCTGCTCGTTCAATGTCTTCTGGAGATGGAGACGTCTCTGGTATGGTTAGGTTGTCATTCTGAGTAAAGGGGGAAGAGAAGAGCCATTGTTGAAATGAACTCCGATTAAACTTACACAGTCAGTATGGTAAAACAAATATATAGATCTTTTTTTGGTGGACATTTTGACTTGACAGGAGCAAAAGCACATTAGTAACTAACATCATCTATCAGTCTACACAACTGTGCCAATAATCAATAATAGTGAGCCAGCATGCTGACACATTTTGATGGAATGGAGTCATAGTAATTATATTTCCACCTGTGTTCATCAAAGTGCTTGTAGTGTGAAAAGGTTTATAGTGCTGCTTGCATAATGCATCATTTATCTTAACACATCCTGATGCTATATAAATATTCATATGAACCTTACAAAATGACAATTTTTGACATTTGTTCAAAGTTCAGTGAATGCATTTCCTCTGTATGTCGACGCACTGTCGCCACGGACCCACCTTGAGCAGGGAATTGAGGAATATCTCTGTCAGGGGCTGTGGTACGGCAAGATGGCAATCACTGGAGCTGATCTTAAAGGTGGTCTCCAAGCACTGTATGGCGACTGCAGCGACGGGACAGCGTCGAAGAGATAAATTGCATTTGTTAAGATAACGGCTAAACAATTGGTCTGAGCAGTCGACAGCATCATTGCGGTGAGTCAGAACTTGGCTGCACATTCGGTGAGTGGGAAATTTCAACTGTCTGTCTGCTCTCACATTGGAGGAAACGCGCCACAGCACGTATCACACATCCGAGCCAGATTCCCCCTCACTTTCGCCTCTTTTTGATGATAAAACCTCCTCCTGCTTATTCTCTCCAAATCAGCATAGTGGACTTTGAACATCTGTACATCAGTTTCATTCTGAAATGGGCGGGATAAGAGCAGAGTGTCCTATATTTGCTTTCTAAAGTGTAAGTGCCACGGCAGGCTGACCTACCTTCAAGGCTCTCCTGCTCATCAGAATTCAAAGCACCGCAATGTGTTTGATCTCGTAGGAACTGCACAATAGAGAATGCCAGGCGCTTCTCCACTGCCATTTTTACCAAGAAACTGCTGGGCACAAGAGGAGAAAGAGAAAGAGAAAGAGAAAAACACCCACACACAAATGACTATATGTTTCATAGGGTGACATTTTTTGATAAAGGTACAAAACACATGCTTATAATGCACAAGCGTCAACTCAGTCTGATTTTTTGTGATCAGTTAACACACAACAATCTGGAATCTAGTTACAAAGGAAACGGCTTTTTAGACCCGCACATGCATATTCTCATTGAAATACGAAGCTGTTTTTTGTCAAACTGGCAGCCAGATGCAAACATCCACGCGATCCAGCAGTTGATGGAAACAAACAAACTCAAGTCATTAACTCCACAGTTGGCTTCCTGACACAACATTTTCTTGTTCTATGGTCATTAAACTCCAATTTGTGACAACAACATCAAGATAAAATTCAAATTAAGACTCACGCTCCATCCCCAAGCTTGTAAATGAGACAAAAACAAAGACTGCCGGGTGGTGCAGCAACATGTAGATGTTTGCATCTGACCACCAGTTTACTAGAAAACTGTGCATATTATTATATTTTTATGAGGAAACAAGTACTGCTGTGCTTTCAAATAGATGAAGCCATTTTCTATTCCAGTTCAATAAGTGGCACAGGTTGTAAATCAGTGCACGTGTATGAAGTGGAAATCATCAAGTGGTCATCTATTAAGTAATAATCACATGAAACTCACAGGACTCATAGTATTCATATTTGATTGCATATAACATCAAATGCTCATGACTTAATCGGCAGAAATCAAACTAAATAAAGAACATCCATCGCCGTTTGTTACGAAGAGTTCAACAGTCGCTGCTAATCTGCTTCCTCGGGATTGTGTGGGCGTTTAACTGTTCTAACTTTGGCAGAAAACTGTGTGTCCATTACCTCACAGCGAGAACGAGATGGAGAAAATATGTTTTCCTGCATTTAATTAATCATATCATGAACTGTGAATTATGCATTTATCAGTACTGTGTTATATCCGTAATGGCACTGTAGTGTTACCATTCATAGAGAGCATTACATAATATGTAGTCACATGGGGGTTTTGCTGGTTTGTTTAATGTGGTCCAATCTCCAAGTCCAAGTGAAGTGAAGGCCCCGGTGATTAATCATTATGTAGTTATTCTCCAGGGCAGCTTAAACGTCAAATCAAATATCACAGACTCGCTGCAGGTTAGTTGATTTTGACCATTTAATTCATTGCATTTGTAAAGAAATCTGCATCGATTGTAACTAACGCAGAGCCAGCATGTTTGGCTTATTGGGCCCCGTCCTCCTGCTTCTCATAAAAGTGGTGCTCAATCAAATGACCCATCAGCACTTTTTTTTTCTTTTCTTTTTTTTTTTACCCAGGGGCCTCCTGAACCAGTTGATCCAGTCACGTCATTATCATCAGCCTCTACAACAACCACTACTAGAAAGGATGCACTTGGCTCTTGTTTCCAAGACAACTCGCAGGACAGCAAAATGATTCTTCCTTATCACAAAAAATATAAACATATATATGAAAGCTCCATTATTAAAAAGAACTGTCTGTTGCTGTTTGCTTCCTCTTCTGTCTGATCAAAGCAGATCCAAACAAACATGTGAGAGCAGCAGGGCCCCCAAAATCACTGTTAGACTCAGACTCTGTGTGTGTGTGTGTGTGTGGGGGGGGGTCTGCAGGTGCAAACATTGCCTCATATGTCCATCACGTGCTGATGCCGCTCGTTGTTTGTGCTCATTCTGTTTGCCTCGCGCAGCCACTCCTCCCTGCATATGTGTGTGTGTGTGTGTGTGTGTGTGTTTACACGCGTGAATGCAGTGATGCAGAAGCTGTGATGTAATAACCATAACTGGGGTGTGTGTGTGTGTGTGAGGGGATGAAGAGGGGGTGGGTGGGTGCGTGGTGTGTGTGTTTCCCCGACAGCAGGGGCGTCATCACACACACAAAAAAACACACACACACAAATACAACAACACAATAAAAAAGGGGGATGACAGCACGCGCGTTTAAACGTCCGGACGACAACGAAGAAGAGGGGGAGCTCGTGCGACGCTGGTACGAGCAAACCCAGCCAAAAAAAAACAGGGATGAAGAGAAAGAAAGGTCAACATCACAGTACTTTGAAGCCAATTTGTAAACATGTCAAAGGATGCTGCCCCCCCCCCCCCTCCTCCACCACCTCCACCTCCATCACCATCAACACAACACCATCCACCCCCACCCACCTACCTGAGCTCCTCTCCAGCCTGTCTGCTGCTGCTACCGCGTCATGAGGACATGAGCCTCATCGCATCATCATCCTCCCTCCTCCTGTGGGCTTTTTTCCACCCTCTTCTGCGCATGCGCGTTGGCAGCGGAAGTCAGAGGCACATTCTTTTTTATTTTTTTTTATAGAGGAGGAGAGAGAGAGAGGGAGGAGAGTCATTTCATTGCTGCTGCTGCTGCTGCTGCTGCCTTGAGTGTGCCACAGTAAGGAGAGGAAGAAGTGGTGGTGGTGGGGGGGTGGTTGAAGTGTGTTGTTGCATGAAACAGCTGACATGTGCGTGCTCAGAGTCGCAGTCCGCCGCACGCTCTGCAGGTAAAGCTCCACCTGT
>JBAJHX010000035.1:9400633-9425877 GCA_037176925.1 Amniataba percoides | reverse complement strand
TATGTGTGTATGGGGGGGATGGTTACTTCAGGGGACCGCGCCGCGTCCAGGACATTTGTAATGTGCGGTTTGGTGTCGCACGCGTTGTGTCATAATTAGCAGCTGTCGCGCTCGTAAATGTGTGTGTCTTGTAAAAGGGCGCTTGCTTTTTAAACCGTGGCCGGGCCGCTTTGGCTGTGATTTGTCATACCTGCCTTTAAAAATTATCCCACGCTTTTTACGAGCTTGTTTTGAAAGGCCGCCCTGCCAGGCAGTGAAACTCTACACTGAGTTGACATGGACTCCAAAAAAAAAGTGGGGGGGGGTGTTTAGTAAAGGGAAAAATGCAGAGGGCGTTTTTCATGTGTGACCTTGAAGGCCTTGCCGCTTCCTCTCAGCAAACCTGTTGAGTTTTCATGTAAAATGCAGCACGCTTTGGAGAGAAATTTGGGAATTCTTTTTTTCCTGCAGCGTCCGTGAACCCGTCCTGAGGATGACCATCCACCACGGGGCTGCCAAAGACTGTCAGTCTGCGAGCAAGAGGCTCAGGTGGGACCTGTCCCCGGCCGAGATCAGGACCATGACAGACTGCCTGATCAACAGAGTCAAGAAGGTTTATGATGACATCGGTGCTCTAAAGATAGAGCATGTTTCTGTTGAAAACACCCTGAAAGCCCTGGCTGATGTCAAGCTGGATTATGCATGTAAGTCTTTGATACGTTAGATCATATTCTATATTTTACTTTTTTCCTTTTCTTTTTTTTTTTTTTTTAATTGTCCCATATATGCACATCCAAACAGTGACTCTGGGACCACATGTGTCCACAGACTCAAAACAGTCCCCACAATTTACTCCAGTTTGAGTTAAGTTTGCCAAAAACTACAGTACCCAGCTATTTTAGGAAATCGCTGAGCCTTTTTTTAAAATAAAGCTTTAACTTTTAGAACAGTTTTTTTCTTTTATTTGGCTCTTCAGTAATGAAGGGAAGAAATGTATTTTTAAAGCTATAATCTCAAAGACTAACTACCCGCAGTGATAAAGGGTAACTGCAGGTGTGTTTCTGGACTTCAGTCGCTGTAGTCATTGATTTCTTTCAGCCATATTAACAATTTACTCAGAGCACTAACAGAGACTGGGGGAAAACATGATGCAGCTCCACACTCAGGTGAATAGAAAAAAGTCTATTATGTTAAAAAAAATCACAGTTAGGCTTTTTTTTTTTTACTTTTTCTTTTCTGGGACAGGTTGGGTCAGGTCATAATACTACAAATGCTGCAGGCTTTCATCAGAGGCTGTATTCTCTCAATCAGAGATTGATAGACTTAACAGACTTATATTTACATGAAAATCTTCAGTATTTTATCCTAAACGTCAGCCTTTTTTCCTTTTTTCTTACGTATCTTCATTAAAAAAATCCAGCATCGCACACATCATAGTAACATTCACTGTATTGTGTTTGTTCTCTCCCCCCAGCATCACGGCATGTTCTTGATTTCCCCCAGTACGTCTGTCCCTCTAAAGAGGTTCGCACAGCGAGCACAGAGGCAGACAAGAAGCTGTCGGAGTTTGACGTGGAGATAAGTATGAGGGAAGACGTGTTCGAGCGAATCACTGCCTTGCAGGTACGCCTCCTGTCGAGTCCAATTGAACGTACACATCGCTCACAACAAGAGGGAAGTGAAGGTTGATATATAAAAAAAAAAGTCTTGTAATCAGGCATCAGATCCAGTAAGATGGTAATGAGGTGATAAAGTGCTCTTAACAGTAAAATATATGGTTTGAAGCTAATTAAATCTAATGTGTGAGGATTTGATGCATTTATCACAGAAGCTATGCCAGTCATGGATTATTTTCACATTTTATGTCTGCCAGAGGCCAAGAAATTATAGATGAGCAAAGACTTAAGTGTTTTATCTGAAGTTCAAGGATACAGTGCCCCAGTTGACCCCCCACCCCCCCCCCCTCCCCAACAGGGTCGTATTTTGCTTGGGAAAGAAATGTAATCCGATCTAATCAGTGGTTGCCAGTGCCATATGCTATTCCATGGAGGGCAGGCGGGCTGGCAGCATAAATAGGTCAATAAATTTAGCAAAATGGCCTTCATCCTGCCCAGATGAAGAAGTATGTTTTGTCTTTTGTGATTTCGTTTTTGACAGAAAAAGCTCCAAGGAAACCTTCCACCTGAAGAAAAGAGATTCTTAGACAGACTTTTTACATTAGGCAAGCGGAAAGGACTGCACCTGTCTAAAGACGTACAAGAGGTAATGCTACTTTAGTTTGATCATATTTTTTTTCACTTGATCACCGTAGAAAGCATAAACTGGTTTAACGTAGTGTTTGAAGAATCAAAGTGCCTTCCTATCTGTGTCGATCATTTCTAAAGTGATATGAAGTGCCAGCTTCGTATTTCCCCTCTAACCCTCTGCTCCTTTTCTCTCCCAAGGAAATAAAAATAATTTCCAAGCTTATAAGTGAACTTTCCATAGAGTTTAACAAGAACCTGAATGAGGACAATACATTTCTTGTGTTTTCTGAGCGTGAATTGGGTACGTTTATACAGTATAAAACTCTTTCGTCTGGTGCTACGCGTAAGCTTTCACTACTTTCATTCATGCCGTTGCCCTTTTCTCTTAAGGCGGCTTAGCTGATAGCTTTCTCAATGGACTGGACAAGACAGCAGATGGGCGCTATAAAGTGACACTTGAATATCCCCATTACTACCCTCTGATGAAGAGGTGTCACAATCCTGAGACCAGGAGGAGGATGGAAACAGCTTTTCACAGCAGGTGTAAAGAGGTAACCGGAGTCTGATCATAAATCTGTGCATCCTACAGTTTCCTGACCACAGCAAGTCCTGTCCATTTTTAACCCGTGCGTACATACCTGCAGCCCTAAATGGAAAAATAATGATGTTATTTGCAAGTGCTGTTCTTGTTGTAATTAAGATTTTCATTAAATCAAACCCTGTTTTTAATATTATTTAGCAACAGCCATTCAGTGTATTTACATTGAGTCATGACCTCTTTATATTTCAGTTATCTCCATATGGTGACCTTAAATCACGCGCTGGATTCAAACTGGCTTCCTTCACATAAGGACATCAGAGGAAACGAGGCATGCATGCAATCCAGCACTGTTGTTTGTAATTTTATCTTATTGATATCAGCTTCACTGTTTACTGTTCACTTCCCCACAGCCATATTATAGCTGTATTAAATTACCGCTAATGCAAACCAAACATTTCTTCCTGCTGCTGCTTCACATTCAGCAGGTGAAACCAGAGGTGCCACACACAGCATGAAATCAAATGTTCATGGCACCATGAAAAAGGGCTGGTTATTGTCTTACTTTTGTATTACACCAGCAGTTTGTTTGGCTGCACCGTAAATGGACGCGCCAGGTTCTCATCATCTGTGTCAAAGTAGCTGCTTATGGTGTGTTTGCTACCGCCGAAAATTCAGTGTTACCAAATCAAACAGGACCGAAAACTCGAGGGTTATAACCTCTTAATCAGCTCTTTTGTAAATATTTTCCACTGTATGCATTAGCTGATCTGCATAAATTCTCTTTTTTTTCCACAGGAAAACACAGCAATCCTTGAACAGTTGATACAACTGAGGGCAAAGGTCGCAGACTTACTCGGTTACAGCAGCCATGCAGACTATGTGCTGGAGATTAACATGGCCAAGAATGCGAGCAATGTGTCTGACTTTTTAGGTATGGCCTTTTCGACATCTCGCCTCACCAGCCTCACACGCCACACACGTGCACATACAGACACTGTATCACAGTAGATGAAGACTCGGGCCATCTGATAACGGTTTGGCATCGGAAAAATAAACTTCACTGCACAGACGGACGGGAAGGATGTGGAAGTAGATGCAGATTTAATGACAAGAGAGACATGTGACACCCCACAACTGTTGAATGTAATGAAGTGTATGTTGTGCTACATGCCTCTTGTTTGTAGAGAAACGTATAGTGATTTATGGATCATGAGGGCCTGTGACACACGTGGTCATATATCACAAAGCAGAAGGGCTGAGTGACTGTGTCAGTATCTTGTTATTATAGCACCATAAATTTACAATAATAAATATCAACGGCTTATAGTGTCATGTCTGTACTGTACAAAAGAGATTTCATTGACAGCAACTTTTTCCCCACTTCACAGGTACATTCTATGAAACCCTGAAGCCCATTGGAGCCAAGGAAAGGAAATATATTCTCGCACTAAAGAAGAGGGAGTGCTTGATGAAGGGCTTCCAGTTCGATGGACAGATCAACGCCTGGGACTTGCCCTACTACATGAACCAAGTGGAGCAGTGCAAGTTCGCCGTGAACAAGGACAAGCTCATCGAGTATTTCCCGCTCGACGTGGTGACAGAAGGACTGTTGGGCATCTACCAGGAGCTGCTGGGTCTCACGTTCGCAGAGGTGCAACGGGCTCATGTGTGGCATGAAAATGTCAAACTGTATTCAGTCCGGGACGCTGAAACTGGAGAGGAAATTGGCCAGTTCTACCTAGACTTGCATCCAAGGTAGAGAATGTCACATTGGGTGAAGGACAAAAAAGGACAGTCTCATGCTCTGATTACTTTGATTATTGTTTGAACCAACCAATCCCATCAGTTTATCCAGCACTGCAGAAAATTGGGGGAAAAAAATAACATTTAAAGCGATCAGTGACTTTTGCTCTTTAACATTTAAAATGTCAGTCTTGCTAATGGTCAGATTTGGCCTTTTGTGTGACATTTATGACCTTCTCTTCCACCAAGGGAAGGAAAATACGGCCACGCAGCCTGCTTTGGTCTCCAGCCTGGCTGCAAAGGACCTGATGGGAAACGCAGGCTTCCAGTGGCCGCCATGGTGGCTAACTTTACCAAGCCCAGAAAAGGCTGGCCCTCTCTCCTCCAACACCACGAAGTAGAGACGTATTTCCATGAGTTTGGTCATGTTATGCACGAGCTCTGCTCCAAGGTAGGCCGCTGTGAACACCTCATCAGCAGTATATGTGTTTTTAATTAGAACAGTTCAGCCTGACGTTTGTGTTTGTATCAGACCACTTTCTCAGAATTCAGTGGAACCCTGGTGGAGACCGACTTTGTGGAAGTGCCTTCGCAGATGCTCGAGAACTGGGTTTGGGAGAAGGAGCCTTTGAGAAGAATGTCTCGCCACTACAAGGACGGCACCCCGATCCCAGACAGCCTGCTCGACAAGCTGATTTCATCTAGAGTGGCCAACACTGGTCAGACGCTTCATGCAGAAATGAAAAGCTTCTGTTGATGTGTTTGCGTGTTGATGTGTTGATGTGTGCGTCTTCTTCAGGACTGATGAACCTGCGCCAGGTAGTCCTCAGTAAAGTGGACCAGTCGCTGCACACCAGCCCTCGTGCGGATACAGCTGAGGTTTTTGCAAATTTGTGCCAGGACATCCTTGGTGTTCCCGCTACGCCAGGTCAGTTGTAGCATCGGCAAGGAAAACGTTTGCCAGTCAGCATAGATTAAGAGAAATGTGTGCATGATTTTTATGAGCGATTGGAATTCAGATTGTTTACTTAATTGTCTCATATGAGTATGATTGAATGCCTTAACAGTTAAATTTGAAATACAATAAACACCCCACTGTAGGCAGGGGAGGAAATGAAAAGCACACTGTAGATCTTTTCTTTGTGAGATGTGTGTTAATGATTTGTAACAGAGACTATTCTGATGTGATGACAGAGCTCTTTTCTCATCAGGTACCAATATGACAGCCAGTTTCAGCCACTTGGCGGGCGGATACGATGGTCAGTACTACAGCTATCTGTGGAGTGAAGTCTACTCCATGGACATTTTTTTCAGTCGATTTAAAAAGGAAGGAATTATGAATCCGAAGGTGGGTCTCGTTATTACTCCTTATCATATATACTATATTTACTTCTAAGTATAAATCTGATGTTTGCTGGAAATGTCTTTATCAGTACATGTGTGCCTTAACACAGGTTGGAAAAGAGTACAGAAGAGTTATTCTGGAAGCTGGCGGCTCTGTGGATGGAACGGACATGTTGAAAACCTTCCTCGGACGTGGCCCATGCCAGGACGCCTTCTTTCAGTGCAAAGGACTGATAAAGTCACAGGAAACACAGAGATTGTAATCTGATAAAGCCTTTCAATATTATTGTCAAGGCGAGTTATATTTTCAGTTGGATACAGGTCCACATTCACTTGAAATGTGTTACTAATGTGTTTAAGTTTTTTTTCTAGTTGATGATTTCTACCTGGTGACGTTTTGTTCAAATGTACAGTAGATCATGGAGGGTCGTTGTGATGATATGTACGATAGTTTGTTTGTCACTTTTTACAGCAAACATTTTGACTTGCAAAAAGCATAGGTCTCTAGAGACACAACTAATATTTATTTTTATTGATCAATCTGTCGTTTTTTTTCCAATTAATTACTTGATCCATTAAATTGTTAAAATATGTTCCTAAAGCCCAACGTTACCTCCTCAAATGTCAATTAACTGTATATTTATTGTACATCAAATTACTCATGGATTCAAATATAAGTATTTACAGATATGGACAAAGTGGTTGGACACTTATGTCAAAGCTACAGATGGATTTGAAAACACTGAAAACACACGTTTTACAAAAATCAAAACTGCACATGTTGGAGCAAGATCTCACAGTGAATTCCCCACTCGGGCTGCTGTCATGAAACATCTCCAGATCTCTCTTAATAGGAACAGGATTAGGAAAATGTGCACATCACCAGATTGTGAAAGAAGGAAAAAGGGGTTTCCTTAATGAAAATTCATCTGCAGGGAGAATTTGAAAAAAAAAAGTTATATTGGCGCTAGAGGGCGCTACATGATAGCAAATGCTGCTTTGTGAGTTTAACCTAGTACAGAAAAAAAATTATACTCGTCTGTGCATAAATAATTTTCTTTATTCAAGTAATAGCATAATTTTTTAATTAAAATGAGCGCACAAGCTGCTGTAAAGGCATTTTGTCTGAATAAAATATTTTTTCAATTGTTCTCATTATTTCTTGTCTTTTTGGGGACCTTTAATAGAAAGCAATGGAAAAGAGGGAATGAAAACAAATTGAACATTAAGCTAAATTTATGAAAGAGGGGATTGAGCAAAAGGTGAGACAGTGAAAGCATCATGAGAGGACTTTGTGGCGGACCTCCTCCTCTCCTCTCCTCCCTCCTCCTGCATGTCTGTAGGCTCAGAGGTCGCAGTGGGGGGAAGAAGAAACCCACCCGCTCCGTGTTGCTCCCCCTGATGCAGCTTCAGTCGACTCTGTCAAAGCTGCGCTATTAAACCAGAAGGAGATTATGAGTGAAAACACCTGGGCGCGGCACACTTTCGGATGAAAACGCTCTCTGCCGGAGGTCGCTCGCATATATTTTTTTTTTTTGCGTGTGTTGTTGTTGCCTTTTGTATTTCCTCACAGACTGTCGTGGACATTTTGGATTTTTTTTTCTTTTTAATGCTCCGTGTCAGCAAGTCTTTACGAATTAAGGACTCCTTCTTTGCCTTTTTCCGCCTCCTGTTGGTTAGTTTTGAGTCGACACCTGGGGGAGGTAAATACTTTTTTAAAAAAAGAGGTGAGACAAGTTGAGCTAGCTGAGAGTTGCTCTTGAAGTAAGCTAGCTGCTAACATTAGCACAAAAAAACAGACCCCCTCCTCCTCCTCCTGCTCTCCTCACCAGCGACTACCCCCCCCCATTCAACTACCCCAGGAGCGACTCTGTGAAGCTTAAGCTAATGCCCTCCCGTCGAAATATTTTTCGGATACCAGCCCCCTGCCCGTAACCTGGACGGCGTTCAAGGAGAGGCAGAGTCGACGGTGAAATTTCGGTGAGTGTGTCTTTTGTCTGTTGCTGCCTCCGGCCCCGGACGACATGCTAACACCGCTGCTAGCCGCGGCGCAGCGCAGCGTCTCCGGGCTCCCGGTCGGATGCTGTCCGGCCCGAGTTTCACGATAAAATTAGCTTATTTATTTTAACACCGACACCACACTGTTACACCCTCCTTTTTTAAATGTGACCACTATAGCCATGGTTGCGATTATATTATTATTTTTATCACGGCAGTGTGTTTATTTTTGGAGGGTAACAGGAGATTTGGGTTCACATCAACAGCTGTACATGGCTGCCTCTTGTCACCACCAGACAGTTCAATTTTGAAGCAGTTCAGCTTCGTTTTTATTGAAGACGACAACATGAATGTGGTTTTGGTGTGTGTGTGTGTTTATTTATTTTTTTTCACCTGCACCAACAGCTGCAGTGGAAACCTCTTCACCTTCAGCGCCTCGGCAGATTAGTGTGGTGTACACTCAAACATATCAGCGTTTTCATTTTCTCACCACTTCACTAATCAGATTACTGTCTCCCACTTAACTCCACTGTCATTTAATCCCGTTAAGATTTCAGATATGTGGCCTGGGGCTGATCTCTAGGTTTTTATTTATATTGTGGATTTCAGCATGTCTACTAATGCCTGCTGGTATTTGTGTGTTTTTATTTATTTATTTATTTTTTGATCATGTGTGTTTTTGTTGATCATATCTCTGTGGATGATGCCGTTGACATGAAGCGTAGAGCTGAAAACATCAGCAAGGATGTGGCTCATTTAAACACACCACCTGTCCCATTACACCTGACAATAAGACTGTAAGCCAAAACCTCCCTTTGTCGATATACTTACACGTTTTCTAACAAGCTCTATCGAAATGTAAACTCGCCCCTGCTGATCTAACCTCTTGACACAGACGCGACGGACGCCTGGTTTGTCGAGAGCCCCACAGACGCTGCAGGCACCTGTGGGCAGATAAATGTCCCTTAGGCCTGTTTGTTGAAAAACAAAGACGTCCTCTGCCGCCTGTTTTAAAACTGAGTGTCTTTGTCGCGCAGTTGAACAGAAACAGTCTGATTCGCCTTCAAAGGCCAGCTCAGCTGTAATAAAATGTCAACAAAGACTAGGACATATCAGCTGCCACTTGTCATTGTTGTCGGCCCATTGTTAAAGAGCTGGTGTCTAGCTGTGTGTAGATTACTGTCCAGTCATTCATAATCATAACATTGACCGATGATATGCACAATCTAACATTTCAGCATCTCCAGAGTTTGAGGTTATTGCCTCCGACTGCATAATACGCTGTTTCGTTATTGCTCTGGCCTCCTTTCCACATTGCAGTTTTATCTAGGCTAATTAAAAAAAAAAATGTTACGCAAGACTGGTGTTCAAAATATACACTGCATTAGTCACAGTCTTACTACGGTGGTATGTTTCAATTGAAGTGCCAAAAGCTTGTGCTGGTGAACATTTCATTTATCAGGTTCCTCATATGATCATTTACAACAGGCCTTATCTAGATGGGAAGATAAGGGCCACTCTCACAAAAGCCCTCAACTGCGCCACTCTTTTCTCACACTAATGCCAAAGTCGCCTCGTTACAGATACACTTTACAGTTTGTTGTGTTACTTGGAGAAGGAAAGAAAGGGAAGCTTTGACAATAGCTTTCAACAAAAGCGGTAAAGCCGTGTTTCCTTATCTCCATTTTACGTCCAAAAAAAGTGTTACCAGGGCGACATAATGGTTAATCCAAAGTCCATAGTCCTTTTCATTGTGATTTTTTCTCATATCGCTATATCATACTCTGAGGTGAACAAATAAAACTCTTGGAGGATCAGGCCTAGGTGACCCAGGTTCAGAACATTTTTTCTTCTGTCAAACAGCCTGAAACTGTTTTGTTCAACAGTGAAACTCGGCCTGGTTTACCTTGACGGGAGTACCTTTTGTAAGAGCCTTTTAAAATGGTGTCTTTACTTCCTGAAGGTGATGTCACTCCTGTTAAAAGGGACACAAGGAGCAATCATCCAACTGTGAATCAGTACCATATCAGTTAAGGAGAAAATGCCTCTAATGGCTGGGATTTAAAAAAGAAAAAGAAAAAAGAAAAAGAGTAGTAGTTGGATGTTTATGCCCACTGTTGATGTTGAATGACCACTGGAGACAGTGCTGTAAGTGACAGCATTATGAGTGTCTCTGTGACTTTAGGTGTATTGTCACATGACACTTAATACCAGACAGGGAAGTGTGTTTTTTGTCCACCTTCTTTTTTTAATATTCCTGCTTGTGTAATCATGTAAGTACACATTTCCTCTCACAGCTAAAGCAAATCAAACCTTGAACTGATTGAAATTTTTCTACTAAAAGGAAAGAGACATGCCAGAGAAATGTGTCACCAATTAAGTCATCAATGAAAGAACGTGCGTTTCCTGACTCAACACTTATGTGACATTGTTGTCCAGTTGCAGGCAATGGTGTTGGGATAGTGAGCAAACCACGGAGAAAAAGTCAAGTTTGGAAATGAGTGACTTGTGAATAATGAGTTTATTGTGATTGTAGCAGTTTTGTAAGGAAAGTGATACAGGCATTGTGTCAAGGGAAAAAAAACTCTAACATACCAAAGTTTGAATCAAAACAAAATTCAGTATAGTTCAGCAAATTTCTTTAATATGTCACCATAAAATTGCCCTCGCCCTCACAGCTTTTACTCGCAGATAGGTATATTCAGTTGGTGCCGTTGAATGGATTTGTCTTTGTGTAAGTTGTGTAAGCAGCCCTCCTCTCTTATAACAGGTACAGGTGTTTAGGTTGCCGTCAATTCACAGGCTAGCTTCAGAGAGTTTTCTATTCTTGTGATCCTTTTGTAGAGTTCAATCAGTCTGTTAGTCCATCTCACATTTGTTGGCCAAAACAAGTACTTTGAAGGTGCTGGTCTTCAGAAAATGTAATGAGTATTTTGTGACGTTTTCTAGACCAAGCGATTAATTGATTAAATAATTAATAGATGGTGAAAATAGTTCATTGGTGCTTTTAATTTACATTGTTTAGATACTGAAATTAATGAGCACATTTTGTTTTATATCAACCCAGCACCACCGATCAATTCTGAACATGACTAAACACTGTGTCACTGTACAAATTGGAGACGCGTGTACTCTACTGGAAACAGTAATTCAAACTGGTCCAATTGGACCTTGGAATTATTGACCTCAAATATTTTTTTCTTTTTTAACAAGCTCTATTTTAATGTGATGATTTTAGTTGGTGGCACACCCAAGTACTTAATTAAAATTATTTAAAGTTCTCAGCATCAGCAACTTCTTTGTCGTTTAAAGTGCCCTACACACATCTACAGTGCAGTGGAAATGTTCCCACCTCAGTGTGGATGCTAAAGATAAGTGCCCTGTACCTCGTGAGGTAAATGCAACAGGCTCTTTTCTCATCCATGCAGTCACACATTTGTACTTCAGAAGTTGCTGAGGGGAAGACGGAGGCCGCTCCTTCCATTTCTGGTGTGTGTCGCATCTATTCCAGTTTGGCTACAACAGAGCGAGGGTAAACATAGTGTTGACATTTTCAGCCAACTTCTGTTACAGCGCTTCACTCTGCACACAGTTTCGGTGTTTAAACTGGTGCGACATCTTTGTTTAAGCTATTAGTAAAGTGCAGGGTTTATGTGTGTGCTCTGACTGGTTCGGGCAGGAGTGTTTTTTTCTGTGTAATTATTTTGAGCCTTTCCATGGATTTCCATGATCCTTTTGAATCCCTGCAGAGACAGCTGACAAGAGAAGCGTTCGACCGCCAAGAAGTGCTTCCCCTACTCCTTTAACACAGGTGAAAGCATGCAGCGGATTGCAAAACAATGGATTATTTGATTGTTGGCAGTAACTCCAGTTTTGACGTTGCAAGTTTAGTCATGTGACATAGCAAGGTCATGGCATTAGTCAGCCAACTGAGGAAGAACATTTAGGTCAAACCACCGGCATGTAGAATAATGGCAGAAGTGGGAACTATCTTTTTACGGAGAGACTTGTTACAATTACCCACAAATGCCTCTTGATCATCGAATGGGATTAGTTTGCAGATGTTTAAACTGTCACGATAGTGGAACGCTCTTTATCAGGTTAGATCGTCTTGATAAGTAAAGCTGCACAGCTAGGCTGATCTAGAGCAGGCTATATTCAGACTAGGGATGTCCCAAGCTGATATTTATAATTTATAGCAACATTTCAGTCCCACTGACCTTACTCAGGCTGTATAAAAAGACCTGACACACCTCTCTACCAAATTTGTCCTCTCTTGAGGAGAATCACTTGTTGTGACTATTCTTGAAGATATCAGTACATGAGTCTTTTCTAATTATCTTTATTAAGACTAAAATTTCTATTAAGAGTGATAAATGTATTTCGAATGTCAACATACTCGTAGAGGGAGATTTGTCTGTGTCCCTTTTTTGTTTTCCATAGTGATAAATCAGTCAAAGATATAAGCTGGTGTTTATGGATTTTCTTTCATGGTCTGTTGCCCACTAATCATTAAAGCTGGTTTAACAAATAGCAAATAGTGCACATTAATAACTGTAGATATCAATATTTAATGAATAGCCTATTAAATGCAACAGAGGCCTTCCATGAAGTAGATCGATGACCCATAGCAAGTTTTGCAAATCTATATTTTGACTCTGTATTTGTAGAAAGCTGTAAATTTACATAATATTTGAAACAGCTGCTCTCAGATTTAATATACATCTGTGCATTCAGTTTCTTCATAATGATTTCCCTGCTCCTGTGACCCAGTTAGGAGAAAAATCTGTCTCTGCCTCATTCAGTCTTGCTGTCTGTCAGCAGATATGTTCATAAAGCCAAATCCTTCTTTAGTTTGGTCGACTGGTTGATTAAGACACCACACTGTCCACTGCTGTGGACAGCTCTGATCTTTCCTACATAACACATGGAAAAATACTGAAATGAATTACTTGGGGAAAGAACAAACAAACAAGGGAATCCAAGACATTTACATATTTGAACAGTTTTAAAAGCGTATTACCAAAGAGGAAATAAAAGTAGACGGAAACCATGCAAGTCTGTTGTAACATCAACTATAGATAAGTGTCGTATCTCTGCCAAAAGCTGCTTTCACACAGTATAGACTAACCGAATTTATGTGCAGTAGGCTGGGCAATACCCTGTCCTCAGACTGTGTGCAAATGATAAGCAGACTGAGCTCAGTTCTGCGTCAGGCTGGGCACGTTATATTTTATTAAACCAATCACCAAGACATACTAAAGAAAGTTTAAAATAGTGGGTCAGTGCAGTCATCTGCTGCCAGGAATCCCCACCAGAGAGAAAAGTGTCCAAAAACAGGCAGCTTGCTGTGTGAGTGGTAGAAACACTTTGTCACAGATATATTTGTAACAAGCTTTTATATGTTTTATCACATATATACTGTAGCTTTAGGTAAAACTTGGTCATGGAATTGGGCTTCAACCTCCTGCTGCTGACTGGCTCTGTTATGTGATATTATTACTGAATGATATGTGCTGTTGCAAATGAAATGCAATGAGCATTTTTTAAATAAGGTTTGGGACAGCGATCAGGCTCAGTGCAGCCTGGTTCATCCATATTCATGTTCATTCATATTCACTGCAGAAGAACATGCAGCCAAAACTGAACTCAAATTTCTTTTCATTCTTGTTGCTTTTATGAATCCTTTTATCAAGCCATACTCATTACTGTTGTCACTGTAAATACCTCACTTCAAGTAAATTCATTGATCTTAACCTAAATTATTTAATCTAGATCAGTTTGTTGCGTTTGATGGTTTGTTTTATGTTTCACTGGTTGAAAACTACTTTCTTGTGGATCAGTGTAGTCTGAAGTGACCAAGGGACACAGCATCCTCTGGTGGGTCTCGACAGGGGCAGTTTCTAAATTGGTTGTATGTCTGGATGGTGGAGGTGCATTGCAGCTCACATCTGGTTATTAGTGTGCTTCATGCACCTCACTTATTTTCCCATGCTTAGTGTAAGTTATCGTGCAAATCACCTCCATCTCCATGAAGCACCTCCTGTCCTTTTAAGATGAAACAATAGCCTGTCATCCATCCTTGGCTCCCAGACCGACATGCCCCAAAAGAAATGATAGTTTGTCTTGTTGTGACAGGGATCCATCATGTTGTTCTTGTTGTTGAGAGGAGGTTGTGGTTTATTGTTACTACCTGTGTCATGGAAAAGGTGACAGAACTTGCACAAAAAAGACATTTACATCTGCATACCCATTTTACAAAATATCCCTCTTGTGCGGTCAATGATGTATTTGACCGCATATGGGAACACATGCTCTCACTGCCTCCAGTTGTTGGCTGAGTCATTGTGTCCACAGTGTGTTTTGTGCACTATCACACTTGTTTTTAGAGCTAATAATTTGTAAAAGGATCACTCAAGCTACATGTAAGTGCAGCACGTGAACAGTAACAGTTTGCTAAGGCTGGTGATTATAATTCAAATGACCCAAAATCTGGTTTGTGTTCAGAGGCAAAGTGGTCACTTTGGGCTTGTAAGGAAGCTGCAGCGTTTGGCATTCAGTCGCTGCTGTGTGCTCCGATTTAAACAGGCTGAACAGGCACAGGCTGGTCAGCACCTTGTTCACTGACCCTAATACAGCGTTGCCTCGCTGTGATGTCATGTGACAGATTGCAGTTTCAGTATAGCTCTGTGTTTACAGCTGTTTGCCATAAGCACTAAAGAACTTACAAAGCATGTCCGTTCCCAGCCCCGCTCGCTGGTATCTGCTTTCAGTGTTGATGTCATTTCAAGCTACACACCTTTTTAACTCACCTGCAGTGAGTAGGCTGGTCTTTGTGTTTGCTCACAGCGTCACATTTGAGTCTGAGAACGAGCCAAATTTGATTTTAGTTGACAGTGTTCTGCTGAGTCTATTAGCAGAGTGAAGGAGCAGGGTGGCCATGGCAAGGAACAGACAAACTGGTATTACTAATAGTCAATTAGCCCAGTAATGAAAAAATAATGACGTTATTACCATAGCTAACAACAACAAACAAAACAAACAAGCAACTCTCTTACTTAGCTCCATTTCTGTGATTGACAGTATGGAGAACAGAAATATGTCCTGCCCTTTTTTACCGGGTTTCATAACATATATTTTGTATTATAGCTTTGGGTCCTTTTATATCTAATGAAACTTTATAAGTCTTTATCTGTAGAAGTATATAAGGGTAGAGTAGGGAGAGATTAAAGAAAAAAACAGCTATAGGTCTCGTTGTTTGCCAGAGGTAGACATATTTATGAACTTGTTACTAATTAACTGTTAATTTTAGATTTAAGGTTCAAGTTTACTGAAAGATGCCAGCTGTACTATCATATTTCAGTTATAAATGCAGTGGGAAAGGGGAGATGGCATCTTTGTCAGCTACATTCACATTGATTTACAAGCACACTGTGTCTGATGCAGAAACACTTCACAATCTTGTGCACAGGACGAAGTACTTCCTCATTGACAGAGCTCTTGTAAACAAGGCTCAGGTGATTTCCTTCACTGTCTTCTGTTGGTTTTGCAGTGCAGCCACACTGGGGATGGGCTGTCTGAATGAGAGGCAAGTGGCTGTAAAAAATAAGAGGCTGTTGATGTAGCTGCAGTGCCCCCCTCCCCCATCACCAACACCTCCCCATTTGAAAACTGACGCTTCTCTCGCTTTATTCCAGTGTAGGACAGAGGGAACTTTTTGTTTGGCAGGGTTCAGTATCCCAAATAGATGAGATGAGGATAAAGGCGCCCGGGAGGAAGTGGAGCAGAAACTAATGAGTGTCAGTGCAGTCCAATGTGTTTGCAGCTGATTGGGAAGGCCTATGAATAAGTCAAAATTTCTCTTTCTCTCCTCGTCTTTCTCCTCCCCTCTCCTGCTCTATAGCTCTATTGTGCTCGGCGAGGATAGTCGAGGGATGATCCTATCTTTTTAGCTGGCTCAGTTTGTCTCAGATCAGCTGGCAAGGCTAATGCTTTTCCAGACATGCACAGACAATACTGTTGTGTTGTGCTCTGACCTGGGAAGCGAGATTATTTTGCATTTCAAGGCTGAGTCTTGTTCAGGTTCCTGTTTTTTTTTTTTTTTTTTTTTAGATGAGCTGGATTACCTTTTTGTAAAGTATGGACAGATTTCAGTTATTCTCTGTGCGATACACTGTATGTTTGACTAGTGCTTTTTGCAGTGCAGTCCTTTAGTAGCAAAATGAAAATAGCCCATGTTTCTCTCTGTGCCTCTTGTTTGGCTTCAGGCAAGAATAACTTGGCACACAAGAAGAGGCTGGCTATTTCAGTATATCCTAAACTTAATCAATTCCACCTCCATTCAACATCTCTATGTAGTTACAGAAGTATTTTGCTGACAAATCAGATTTTTTTGTTGAACATACTTAACATTAGCTTTCGCAGCTGCAAAGCTAACCCCTAACAAGCATAACTTAACATGATGAGAGGGAAAGAAGTTCTTTTGACCTAAATTTGACTGCTAATTAACATGCGCCATGGAACATGTAAAAAAAAAGATCTTACAGAAGCTTAATCTAATCCCATTACTCGGTTTGGATTTTGGCAGTTTTCCCATCACCACTCACAAGGGATTAGACGAATGATCAATACAACAATATGTACTGCAAGAGACTGTACACAAGCACAGATATCACAATATCTATGCAGAACTTTTCAGATTTCTGTCTGTTTATGTTATTATGTGGCTTTATTGCTGATGTTAGAAATTTCTTTCAGAAATGTACTTTTTTTTGTAGGTTTATTCTTAGCTATCTGAGAAGGCACTACACGATGCAGTGAATAATTTTTTATTACCTGTTTGTAAAAGAGAGAAAACGCTCTCTGTTCGGTTTCAGATACTGTAATGTCCATGGGCCATATACTGTTGTATTACAGTTTGTTAGTTCACTGTCCTGTTTCTCAATGAGGAGGTGAGGACAGCATAAAAGTGGATCGTAAGAGTCGTCAAAGTTGACAGCTTTCATTTGGGTATTAGCTTTAATAGTTTTTGCAGATCTTCTGATGTTTGGTGTTTGAACTGTTTGCTTTATGCTTGAGTGCTGATGTGGTCTTTGTCCTTTTCCAATAGATAAGCAAATTCTTGCTGTTGGATCTGTCATCTGCCATCCACTGGGATCCAGGCGCTTGAGTCCTAAATGACAAGGTATGTCAGGCAGCACATTCGTATTGCTTTAATAAATTCCTTTTATTTTTATTTTTTTTACCTCAGTAACCCTACCCTGCAGCTGTAGTCTTATTTTGTGGTTTTTCACAGTCTGTTTTGTTTTCAGCAGTTAGATGACACATCAAATACACCAGCAACAGGCTAAATCTATTGTTTTTTTTTTTCTTTTTTTTTTAAGATTTCTCTATATTGAAGCACTGAATGAACAGTTATGCTCTCACAGAAGTGATGTATTTATGTCAAACACTAGTCTAACTCTACAAGAAACAACAAGAGTGCTCCACCCTGTTCTTGTGTCAGGCCAAGATACATGATACACCTGCCAAACTAGCTCTGTGCGCAGTCAGCATCCTATTTCATCTTAAAAAGTTTGAAAAATGGCCATCATAGTGGCATAGTCATTTCAAACCATACCTCACACACAATTAAATATTTTGGAGTCCAAAACTTCAGGCTCCAGACAGATGGCGATTTGAGACAAAATCGCGACAAGATCCGGACTTGATTACTATTAATATAGATATACATACAGTCATATTTTCAACTGAGCAGACATCACTACTTATTAGATAGGATGCCTTTTAATCAAAAAAGCTGTGTTTGCATTTATGACATTTGTCTGATTTGGTAACTTAACCACTGTAACAGTGACAATCTACACGTACAGGCTTCCTGAAGGCCTGCATTTTGGATGAAAAGGTCAAACTTGTCATAAAGTCCCCTCAGGGTGCTAACTGTTTTGTCATGTTCACCAAATTAAAAAGTAAAAGACCAGCGTTTCATTTTTGACCCCCAGAAAGCTCACGCTAAGATGTGAATCCGTTGATTATGGTGATTACTTTTTTATATCAAAGACAATAGAGGTTAGCAACACGTCACTATGTTTGGATAACTGGATTATTTAATTTTTGCGTTAAAAATGTTGATAACACAGCTTGATGTCTAGACAGTCCCTGTAAACCACAGAGTCAATTTGTCTCTGGGACACAATGGATACACGTCTTGTGACCTGAATAGTGAAGACAACACGACCGGATGCATGTGGCCTCTCCTATTTGAGGCAGCTTTGTCTCTTCGCTTTTCTGACAGGAACAGGTTTTCCCTTTCAAAGCTGACGGATTTCTGCAGTGCAACATTTCCACATTTACTCGTTTGACTGCTTAGCTTTTTCCATAACTCACAGCCACTCTATTTGCATAACTTTCACACTGCCGCGAGCTTTGCATCAATCTGCATTTGATACCTGGATCTAAACTAAGGTCAACATGTTCTCTCAAATTTCCACAGTATTTTTCTGTCCTTCATATGCATTTTGTTTCTTTTCTTTATCATAAATCAACACTTTTAATCGATACATGCCCGTCAGTACCGTACCAATCCAGACTACCATTCATTCACACATTGGCAGGGGCTATTTGCTACCGTTAACAAGATATCTACCAGTTTCTTTTACTGAATGCACCTCTAGTTAACAGAGAGGAAGGAGTCTCATCGGGAGCCGCTTTTCACCTTCACTGGGCTCCAATCCCATAAAAACTGAAATCGATAATGACAAATTAGTTTTCTTCCTCACAAGGTTACAATTGGTTCGACTATTATATACTGTAACATTTCTGCTCTCTGTTTTTATGGAGCCACAGTTTTTTCTTCAAAGGCCAGTTTAAAAATGTGCAGGACCTTTCGGCATTGGCCACTGCTTTAAAAATCCACAGTGCTGTTCTTGCATTGAAGGTTTCCATTAAAGTTGAGATTCTGTGATATATCTTTTTATTAATAGAAAGAAGTTTATTTAAATCTTCTTGCAACTTCTAAATAAAGGATACTTTTGTGTGAACTGTTGTTGAACTGGCAGGTTTTTCAAATATTGAGTACTTCTTAAAGAGATTTAATCTGTATAGTAGCTATATATAGTGACGGGCGGTATCTACAGATTGAATTAACTGTCCTTATGCATGTAATTGAATATCTTACCAGAACATCTAACTGATTATTCCATGTTTCTACCAACTCTTGAAGGAAATATCTGGCTCTCTAGCCTTTAAATGGTCCAGTAGATTCACCAGCTTCTTGTTGAACGCAGCAAGAGTGAACCGAAACAGTATAGCTGTAAAACCGTAAAGCTGTGGGCCACTCAGACGAACAATGAACTGAAACTCACTTTAAAGCTCCATAAAGCCGAGGGGAGCTGCAGGTGATAATTCTGTTAGCTCATCACTATGAATGACCCTTTTCACGTTGTTTTCCCATTGGCGTTCCATGCATTTGTTTTTAAAATACTGACTACTGCCTTAAAGCTTCAGCTTGTTTCTGATGCAGCTAGAGATTGTTGACAGTGAAGAAAACGTGAGGCGAGATGAAGAAAGGTTAACTAATCAATTTCCTTTCTCCTGAAACGAGATGCGCTGTAACTCCTGATTAAATAATTTATTAAATCAAACTGGATTATAGTATTTCACCTTAGCTGTGTGTTCACCTTGACATGGAGGATATGCTTCAGTGTGTTTTCAAATCAGGATGAAAAATTATGGCCCCTATTAATACAACAATATAGTCCTATAAAGTATCGAGAACATGGACTTCTGCCTATTTTTGTTATATTAATATTCTGTATTCTAACATCACCTATCCATATCCTTATTCTTTTTAAGGTTTCATCATTATAAAACAACTGAATATATTAGAGAAATTAACTTTTTACTTTCTGGCTATGAAAGTGCTGTAGTTCTCCAAGTTAGGTTATGTTTGAAAGACTGTACCCTGTATTGTGTACATCTTTCCACATGGTTTTCCCTGTTAACTGTTCTAAAACAGCATTTAATGAGCAGACTTTATGACTTTAACAAGGCATGAGGGGAATGTTATCCATTTCCATATTCTCCAGCAGGCAAGTAGGCGAAATATGGCAGTTGTCTGCATGAATACGTGCCTCTGACCTGAATTTGTCTGACCTGGTTATTGAGACTTGGCAAACTGCGTCTCACTCCCTCTGTCTTTCTCGCTCACATGGACAAACACACAAACAGACAAGCGACTGTATCTGATACGTTGTCTGGTATCTCTCTTTACCAGGGAAGCATCACCTTTCAAACATGACTGATCACTGAGAAAGGTTTAAAGAACTTATTTCACTGTCTAAAAATGTCTGCATTCAATATTGTAGTTACAGTAAATCCATCTTAGAAGACTTGTTCATCTAATTAAATACCATAATAAGCAAAAGTAAGATATTTACCTTCACTGTGTGATGTATACCATTTGTCTTGAAATAGTTTTTAATGTCAGTCTTGCTAATTTACAATCCAATCCTCTGCTCTTTCCGTTCTTGGCCATCTGTGGGTGTAGCCTAGATCATAAGCAGATCGCCCTCCAGGTCCTCTTGAGCTCTGTCAGTTGAAAATGAGACAAGCAGCCCTGGTCTCTCGCACTTGAACTCACTGTGAATTCATATCCACATACTTGGCTCAGTGTAAACACTAATCATCTGCTTCTCTCCTGTGTCATGGTTCAAAGTCAACACCTACAGTAAATACGGGACCACGTGGGAGTGATCTTAGTACAGAATGGATGAGGTTCTCAGCTCTGTATGAGGTACCAGGCTCAGTGAACCCTTGAGCCTTATGCATACTGCTGTTCTCCACACATTGGCACTCGAATATTTCCATTAAGAGTGAAATCTGAAAAATACTGCGTTAAATATTTAGTGTCACTTGGTTGATGTTTTTGCTGTATGGGTTTTGCCTTTATGCATCTCTAGAAAGTGCAAAATGTTAAATATTAACATTTAAATGGAATACATGCAAAGAGAAACCTTTCAGAGGCAAAGGTGGATGTGCAAAATGTCACCAAAATAAAGGCTTTTTTGTTTTACTGTCATTGTGGATAATTGAAACAGCTGGTTGTTGTTTATTTGGGCCGTATCTCATGACAGGAAGGCATACTATTGTTTTTGCACGTTTACAAGGAAGCCTTAGTGGCAGCTGCCATACTGTCAGTGCTATTGTATTGAGATGATTGTTTGGCTGCTTTGGAGCACCATGAACTTTTTAATTGGACTAATTTACACAATCAGTGTTATTGTCTACTGTTACAATTATTGACTGAACTGCAAATGTCTGTACCCTTTTTATGTATCCCCGCACTGTATTCTGTAGTCCTTTTGAAAAGAAAACTCTGAAGCAGACTCTGCTCCATACGGCCTACAGTTCCTGCGACATTGTTAATAAGAGCTAATGTCATTGTTCAAGTCTCCTCTCTCCACAAATGAATCTCAGGGGCTCATATTTAACTGGATCTCATATTTAATTAAGAACTTACCGGCAGAAGGGATTTTTGAGCAGACTACTATTTATAACCAGCAGGGCTCTCTCCTTCCCTCCCCTGGTTAGGTCTTAATGAGGAAGAAACTGCTCTCCAAAAAATCCAGACTTTTATTTTTATTCTGTGCAACTTCAGACCTAAATGTATTTCAGGTATGAAAGATTTTTCCCTACATTGTAGACCAAGAAATGAATGTAAATCACCATCTATAGTTTTTTTTTTCCCTTCAAACAGGTTTGCTTAAGGCTAGTTATTAACAAGTCCATTTATCCATTTTTTATGCCTTTAGGTGAAAGGGGAAAGTTCAGGAATCACCAGCCAAATAATTTAAAATGAAAGTTGGCCAGTCTAGGTGATGTAACATTTATGCAAACAGTTATGCAAACCATTCTAACAGGGCAGCAGTTGACCTGTGCATCTCGCTGGGGCTTTGTGCTTGTCACATTTTGTTTTCAAAAATCGATGGCTTTGCTTGGGGTTTGAGGTGCTATGCACTCAGGCTCCACAAAGACTGTTTAAATGTTGGAGCCATTGTAGAAATAGGACATCAAGCGATAAGAGAAATCGAAAGAGAAAGGAGGAGGAAAACGGCATGCGTGTAGCAAGAGGAAAAGAAGGGAAAGGAGCACAGTGATGAGCAGACCGCTTAGCTGTAGAAGACAGCCAGCTCACAGCTGATAAAGCAGCTAGTTCATTCGATAAGGCAGCTCTGCACTCTTTCGAGCTTCGAAGTCTAATATCTGCTACCGCTTGTCAATAAAAGTGTTTCCCCAGTTGCACACGGAATACCAATGAAGTGAAATTAGTCTTACCTGCCACTATGCTGCACACAGTATTCATGCAGCTGTAGCTGAGGAATCAACTTTGCTCATAGAAAAGCAAAGTACATTGGTACCTTCAAAAATAAATACAAGCTGTGTCTTGGCTATTTTATGTTTTTTTTTTTTTTTTAATTTGTTTATTTTGCTTTGAGTTGGGAGCTAAAATTCTGGTTACAAGTCAGCTTCAGATACCCCACCGCTTGTTGGCTCAGTGAACACTACAGTGAACGCTGCAACAGCATCCCATGTCTCACTCGTTCACTTTAAGCGGGTAGCTCGCAGTGGAAGCATCAGTGTTTACTCGCATTTGTGCTTGCAGTTATTTTGCGGAACTTAACTTTTCCAACCATGGGTCCTAAGAAAGTGAGCGTGAAGGATAGTGCTGAGAATGTCAAAAATAATTTTAGACTATATTCTTTATTTAGAAGTACAATTTTCTTATTTAAAAACATTTAACGAAAAAATGTTTTTTGGGGGACTGGAACAGATGAATGGCATTTCAGTTCTTTTCAATGGGGAAAATTGATTTGACATCCGAATAATTTGAGTTACGATCTCCATCACGGAACGAATTAAACTCATAAGTCAAGGCACCACTGTATTTGAACTGTGATCATTACAAGCAAGTAAAACCAAGTTTTAAGAGACCTTGCTCATGGTTTTTCATATTTCATTAGACTATCCTACTCCTCTACCAGACATTTGCGAGTAACCCTCACCTGATCATGCTTTGCTTTCTGGGACGAAAATGCAACATTTTTTCTTTCACATTCTCTGCATTAACCGTGATGGCTGACGTCAGTTGATGGCTGTGGTGAGCTTGTCTCACAGGATACCCTGTTGCACATCTCAGCAGAATTGTCGTCAGTCTGTACATGTCGTCAGGAAGTGGCTTTCAGAGGCACAACAAGGTAGTCCATAAAAGGCTGTGGTTGTAGTTCTGATCTTGAACTTCATATGTATAAGTGTCTGACATGCAAATAGAATGCAGTCTCTCAAAGAGAAAGAGGCACTATGCATTTATTCAACAGCCCCAATGACACTTACAGCACAAATGCACTGGTTCTCTTCATATACAGGAAATACATTGGGAATTATAATGAAACTGAATTATTGCAGTGTTTGACAACTGCATAGACATAAAGAACAATGTAGCGTTAATGACACATTGTAGGTGATCGTCATGAAATATGTAATGTATCATTGATACGTATGTAGTGCTGGTCGTGAATTATGATAAAACCCATTGCGAATGGAAATCATAAATGAAAATCCACAAGGTCAACTACCATTTTCTGTGGTTCTTGACAGATTAGTAGTCTCCCTGTTCTACAGTGGTACACGGTAGTGAAGGTATTTTAAATATTTCAATACGGTAGGATTAGTCTCTTCAACAGAAGACACACTGAATGGGGAAATCATGCAGAAAGTGTATCACTTACTGTGTGCAACAAAAAAGGTAAATTTCCTTTTAAAGTTAAATATGTGTGCGATATATTGGCTCAAATTAATTCACGTAAACAAGAATTTTACTTACGGTCTCAGCAAAGGAAGTACAGTCCTGCTAAGGCACTCTGCTTTGATTTAATCTTGGCAGAATTACCTTAGGTTATACAGAGCAGAAATGTTGGGTTGCCCTACATTTTTCTCCATATGACATTTCAACACTAAGTGAATAGCATGAGACCATTACCAGCTTGCACAAAAGGTCAGAAGATAAACATGCTTATTAATCATCTTGTTGCGTGTTAGGGAGGACGTAACCTTTGAGATGGACTGCCTCATTCCGACTCTTTGTCCTTCTTTGGGGGTATCCATGACATCTCCATAACCTCAGAGTTGTGAGCGCCTGAACAGATGAAGTGAAAATAAGACTGCATTCATTTGCCCCAGGCCCCTCCGTGTCCAAAAAAATAACGCGGGAATTATTCATTACAGCAATTATGATAGTCATCTCAAAGGGAATCGAAATGAAGACACTCTGAATTCTCAACGTTTGAAATCCTCTGCACTGCGAGCCAAGCTGAGTGTGCCAAGAGTACACGGGAGGATGAAATGTATCCCATTACACCTTCGGTTGGTTTCAATTAGATGCGATAGCTGAATGAAATGTTCCTTGGAATATATACAGGCTCAATTCACTTGATGAGAATATTATTAGTCAACTTTTTCATAACCTTTTTAAAGAACAGCATGTTCTTAAAATCTTAACAGTCTAAACACAAAGCCTCATGGACAGAGTCGAGGGAGTTGTACGTCACTGTGTGGGAGGATTGCATCTTTAAACTCTGTGTTTGCTGTTAACACTGGGTTTTGTAGGAAATTGTGAATCAGATAGTGCCTTGACTGTGGGCAAATTTTCTTCCTCTGCTTATACTCAGTGTGTATGATTGTCTTTCAGACATTGTCTCAAGTACAGCCATATTCTGTACTTGATTATTATCTGTTTGTTGTTTTTAATGTGGTGTGTTACACATGATCCTGTGCAGAAAACAACTGCCAGTTGTCTCAAAGATAAAGAAACTGTGTATTCCAGTTTTTGTTAAGCACATGCACATATATATAAGGCACAGTGGCCTTTTGCTGCAGCAGAAATACAGTTTTCACAGCTCATTTGCAAAGAAATGAATTGCAAAGCTTTAATTAAATGCACTCTGACATAGAGGGGTGTTTGTGTATGTCGTTTGTGTGTGTGTATGTTACATGTAAATGTTCAAATAGATTCACTTCTTGTTATGAGGTGCCCAGTCCATCAGAGCCAGCCTGTTCAAAGTAGAAAATTGGGAAGATGCTGTAAAAGGCACTTTGTCTTTGTCGCAGATCAGATTACTTATCCCCATTTCACCACGAATTCAAAGAAAACAATCCTGGTTTTGTTTTCTTGAGTCACGCAAGACCACTGAGACCTAAGAACGCTGGTGAGAACCAAAACCAGAGGGAGAGCAAAACTGGAACTTCAGGTTCCACTGAGCAGCAGATACTGACTACAGAGTTGTCTTTCTACTGGTATCAGCTGTAATTCCAGCCATCTTTTCCTGTTGCTTCGATTG
>JBAJHX010000035.1:9369111-9387452 GCA_037176925.1 Amniataba percoides | reverse complement strand
ACACACACACACACACACACACGCACCCCTCTTAAACACTCATACACTCACATCCCTGTCACTTAACCTCCTTTCTCCTCTTTACCTCTACAGCCTGAGGTGTTGGAGCAGCTGACTGGAATCAAGGAGCTGTGGATGGACGGGAACAGACTGACATTTTTACCTGGGGTATAATTTACAGTCATTCCTTCACATACGCACAGGCCTCTTGCGGCTGCCGTGCCCCGAAAGCCTCATCTTGAGATTATTTCCTTTGATTTTTTTTTTCAATCTACCTGTCTGCGTAAATCTTCATCAAAATGAGCCACAGTCAGTTTGCATCAGACTTTCAGCCCTCTGTGAACCAGCAGAGAAGGAGCTGCAGATGCAGAAATGAGTCTCTTACTGGATGAGCACAATTAGACAGTTTTACAGAGGCAATTCAGACTCTTTCGATTTTGCAGATGTTCCAGTAATGATTACGAACAATTCTGCAGCTGTGAAGTAATTATTTTCCTTGAACATAATTAATTTATAATGATGTTTTGATAGTCAGAATGTGTTACATGAGATTCATTTTTCATCCAAATGACCAGCTTGTTTGTAACTGGGTCATAATTAAAGCATTAGTTCTGCTGCCAGCATTTCAACAGCATCAGCTGTAATCACAGTCTGGCCTTTTATAAGCAATGACGTCTGTCAGGAATATAAACCACAACTCAATACAGCAACTGTTTTCCTTTTACATAAACTGCGTCTCTTCAGTTTTAAAAAACGTAATCATTTAATGAACCTTGGGGTGATATTTCATGCAAGATTTTCCCACCTAACTTCTGCTGAGGATGTTTGGGGGATTGTTTTAATCCACTGTTTTTGTGTTCAACCACCACTACTGCCTAATCCTTGGCATAAATGAAGTCAGGATAATGAGACATCAGTGAAAATTCAGTGGATTTTTTTTTTGTACACCTCGTTTTTATTCATGCAGATGCTGGGGACACTAAAACAGCTGGTATACCTGGATGTGTCCAAGAACAACCTGGATATGGTAGATGAGCAGATCTGTGGCTGTGAGAATCTGCAGGACCTTTTGCTTTCCAACAATGCTCTCACACAGCTACCAGGCTCCATTGGTGAGGATTACAACACACACGTGTGATGTGAAAATCTGTTATGAAACACCTTAGCCAATACGTTTCCCATTCCTGGATCCGTTCTTGTGATTTTGTTGGCATGTGCTACCTATAGTTGACAGCTTAGCAAAAATACATTTTCATAAAACTAAACATGCTAAAATCATACTGCATGAAATCATTAAAGAAGAGGATTCAATCACTGTTTTTCAAGTTGCAGTATAGTCACAGCTGTCCACATTGCAGAAGTGTCACAAGTGTAGCCTTATAACGGTATATTCATAGGTTGTAAACCTATAAAATTAAAAATCAGAGAAAAGTAGTTTTGAGAGAGGTCTTTCTTTTCATGTAGCAGGCAGTGTATTTTTTCATTTTTAGTTCTTTTTGTGGATGAATGGACGTTGAGGAAAACATTAGATCACATTTGTGTGAAACTGAACTGACCAAACCAGTGAGACTCCACTGTAACCTGTATTGACATGGATATCCAAAATGTTGATTTTTTTAAGGACATAATGCTGATGTTTGTAATAGATGACTTACTTCCTTTTGTCCCTCAGGTGGAAAAGTAGTGTAAATGAGTTAAGAACAGGTTAATTAAATCCAGATGTGTCCAGATTGTCAGTGCCATTTGAGTCAGGGTTGATCACAGTATGAATGAATCCAATTTACTATTGTAATGGCTATTCCTTTTTGTGGTGCCACAGTGGGTGATAATAAGTAACTACCCTGAGCTGCATCACTCTAATTCTCTTCCTCTTTCTGTAGGCTCCCTGAAGAAACTGACAGCCCTAAAAGTGGATGAGAACCAGTTGATGTACTTGCCAGACTCCATCGGAGGGTGAGCGGCGCAGTAATAGCTTTAATATCAGCAGAATAAACCCGGAGATCAGTGGATTATTGTGCTGTTTTCATCTGCCATCTACTGATCGCATAAAACGTCTGTCTGGATAAATCAGATATTCCCATTAAACATAATGTTGGGATGCTTTATTTGTTACAGTCTAATGCGTATATTGAGTAACCCTATTGATTTATGGAAACGGTTTGGCTTTATTGCAGAGGGGTCGATGATAATCTTGGCACAGATGACCCTCCGACACAGAACTGATTAAATGCGTTGTAGCTGTTCTCAGACTGATATTGTTTTCAGCAGACAGGTAAACCCAGCAGTCAACAGCTGCTGAGGCCACAGTGAGAGGGTCAGGTCCACATCCTCACCCCTCGTCTACTCTGAATCATTGTGTCCACCATTAAGATTAGGTTTGAATTTAATCCATCTATGTTTGGGTTTTTTTTTTTTTATCAGTGCACTCCCTACATCTATGAGAGGGCAAAATCTGAGTTTACTGACAGTTACTTCTGCAGCTGTACAGTTGGTTTGTTTTTTGTGCTTTCCATTGTTTCCAAACAGCAAGCTCAATTATCCTGTATGCTACAATGCGCCACCTTGTGTAATTTGACACAGATTATGTGACAAAGCCTATGGTTAAGCTTAATCCCACGCAAGGATTTTAGCTTAAGCAAGCTGATTTTTTTTTTCTTTCTTTTATACGTAGTTGATTTTATTCAGTCCAGCGTTGCTGCACAGTGTTGTTTGTCCCCGTTTTATATTCAGCAGGTCAAATCCTACGTTTCTCTGTTTGATGGAACTACAACACAGTAGCTCTTCCGCAAGTCAGACTCTGTTTGCATTAATCCGAATCCCCAGAGTGCATTTGCATTTTTCATTCAGCAGAAAGCCCCAGCTGCACGGCGCCTCTGTCTCAACATGGGTTCAGTTTGAAATCTATCTACTTTTTATGTCCCGTTAAGCTTTTAAGATGCATCAGTGTTGTAAACATCTCTTAGTGCTTGACTATTACAGTGACATATTGTCACAGTAGCTGGATAAGAGTTACTTCTTGTTCAGGACATGTCTTCTGGAGTTTTCAACTTCATTTTTTACTTATTTATTTGAAGGAGGGGCAAATGAGTGAATTGGGTGTTACCAGTCTAAAAAAAAGATGCCACTGAGCTTCATCATGTGAACTGTATGTATGTTTTTGGCAATATATTATGCACAAAACACCACTTGATTAAAGTCCTTCTGTCTCCCTACTCCTGTTACTCTATGCATCAGCCTGACATCCCTGGATGAGCTGGACTGCAGTTTCAATGAGATCGAAGCCTTGCCCTCCACCATTGGCCAGTGTGTCAACATCCGCACCTTTGCTGCAGATCATAACTTCCTCTCTCAGCTTCCCCCTGAGGCGAGTATGCACATTGTGCGCGTTTGTCTGGAGATGTGTTAAATGGTGCGGTCAGTCCGCACATCAGTGAAAGTAAGCCTCGTCGGCTCACTGCTCCGTGTTCTTGGTTTCTTCTTCTCACAGATGGGCAACTGGAAGAATGCAACTGTGCTCTTCCTACATTCCAACAAGCTGGAGTCTTTGCCTGAAGAGATGGGCGACATGCAGAAGCTCAAGGTCATCAATCTCAGCAACAACAAGTGAGTCTGCAGTGACAGCACTCGTGTGTCATAAGCATCATGTTCAAGAATCAAGAACTCTTCAGTTCATTTTGAAGTATTGCCATGTAAAACTATTTTGTAGTACAATTTTTTTCCCAATATTGTAAATTGAATATGGTCTAAATGATGTCACTGGGATTTAGGACATTTGAGCTGGGCTTTTTTTCACCATTTTCTGACATTTTACGAGTGGTTTGATCTGTTCATCAACATTTTGAAGAAATTGGCTTCCTGAAAGGCATTGCTGCACCTCTGCAGTAACTGCTTCACTATGAATTGCATAAATTGATTAAAAAATTGAAGGGAAAAAAACTCATGCACACAGGCAGACTGGAATATAATTTGATAATTACTGCATCATGATTGAAGGGTCTTAATTCTGGCCGGATTGAAAATGGGTCGGTTTGGAAACTAAGGCCTGATTGAGGTTTTAATCAGGGGTTTTCCATTCCCGCTATCACCTCTGTGCCAAAAACACTGAATACTTCTGGCTACAACACCGCGGCGCTGACATGTTACAGAGAAAAAATTAAATATGGCTTCAGGATGACTCTAGCAGGCGCTTGCACATTAAATTTACCTTTTACACACTGAATTTGAGACATTTCTTATGCCTTCTCTCATCTCTGAGGTTGTTGGTCCAAGATGACTGAGTAAGTGTGTTGTTTTTGTTCTGCTGCAGGTTAAAGAATCTTCCTTACAGTTTCACTAAACTGAACCAGATGACTGCAATGTGGCTCTCTGAAAATCAGGTAAGATCACATGATTTAATGGCTTAATGGTTTCACAAAAAGTGCCACTGAGTTCAGAGCTGTCAGACGGTGCAGGAGTTGCCATGCTCTCCTATGCCAGGGGGCTACATGAGTCGCCACAAGATCCAGCAGTAAATTAATCCAGCCAGGCCAAGTAGCACACAGGAAAACACATGCAAAATGCAGTAAACCACTTCCAGGACATTTGATCTAAACGTGCCAAATGGCAGTGCAGGTCAGGCTTGGTGATACCGTAAACAATACATTTTTAAAGTGAAGAAGGATCCTAATGAATGTCAGAAAATGTTATCCTTACCTTAATGCTTGTGTAAGGACAGCAGTATGGTAATCTAGACAAGCTGGTTGCCAGTTCTGTTGGTGAGAAAAGGTGGCAGTAACCAGTGTGAGGTAAAGAAAACATGGAGAGGTTAACCAAGCAAGTTCTGGCGCGCGTAATTTGGACTTCTGCCTTAGCTAATGTGGCCCACGACAGAACACAAGATAAGCCTGTCAGAGGTGGAAACGTTCGTGTCTGTTCAGCTAGTGTTTCAGGAAGTGGCGAGCAGTCCCACTTTGTCATTGCAGCGTAGCTTTGCATGGAGAAGGAGTTCTTGAACCACCCAAGTATCAAGTTTAGCAGAGAAGTTTTAACATGCACAGCGGCAAAGCAGTGCTGCAGAAAACTCTGGAAAAAGCAAAAACACACTGAGTCAATATGCTCCTGCAGCTTATAAATATTTCTAAATTACAGTCTGTTGGCTCCACTGCATTCAAAAATCAATTATTCATGCCTTCTGCTCATTCTATCTGGACTGTTGTGAGTCTGTGCTCAAATGCCTTAACAAATTGTCACTGGAAAACTGCAGCCATTTCAGAATCCTGCTGAGAGACTGCAAAGAGAGGCAGTGTCTCTGCTGTCCTGACCTCAAGTCAGCTGCCTATTCCATACAGAATAAAATTTGATTTTAATTTACTTCTCATTTCTACATCTCTACAATCAAGCTTCTGCTTTCCTCTTGTGAATTCGTTTTTGAGGCAACCTCAATATTTGACAGTTAAAAAAATACAAATTCATAAACAGATTATGTTTTAGTGGCTGAAATTCATTTTCTTCACACAACCTAACAAATATTGTTGGTAAGGAGATGCTGAATTGTGGCTAGGAAATTAAAAACAAAGTAAAAAACAAGTTCGCCACCGTTGGTAGACAAACTCATTTTTATCAGCTAACACATCTTCAACCAATATATGGACAAATGTATCTGATAGTAATAGCCATTGAATAAGTCTAGCTAATTAATTCTGTTCTTGACAGGAAACTGTACAGACTGGACATCAAGGTCACATGACCAGGACTCTGTTGTGGTCCTTTGGTTCCCAAGACCAATGGTGACCAAGCTTTGCCCTGAGGCTCTGGAGCCTTCCTATAGACTGTTTTAATCATATCTGGGATCCTGTTTATGCAAACTGTCCTTTAATTATTGTTTTTGTATTGTCTTGGTACATCAAAATTGTTTATTCATTTCTTTTATTGACTTGTCAAGCACTCTGTGACACTGTGAATGTGCTACACATATAAATAAGCTTTAATTACCTAAAAGCAGAAGAGCAGCTCCTGTTTTGTTAGCAGGGCAGAAATGAAACCCAGGAGAGGCTGTCTAACAGGCACAGCAGTACTTAGACAGGGATATTGTTAGACAGGTGCAACAATGGTGATGGGACCTTGGGGACACTGATGGACTTTAAGCCACCATCGTCAGGGAATGATTGACAGGAAGAGACAGCGATATGTGCTTGAAAAGTGTCTCAGTCGAAAACCCAGACAAGCGGGTGGTTTGGAGAAGATTAAAGGAAGACACTCGGGTGGGAAGAGCTGTGGGAAATTACGGGGGGAGCACATTAATTTTGACAAAGCACCGTTGATTGCGGATAGCACACTCAAACCTACTTTCTCTCTCCCACAGTCAAAACCCCTGATCCCTCTCCAGAAAGAGGAGGATCCAGAGACACAGAGAACTGTGCTGACCAACTACATGTTCCCCCAGCAAATCAGGACTGAGGACTGTGAGTAATGAGCATTCAAAGATACTTAATTTCTCTTTTATTTTCCTTCGTGGTTAATCTGGCACACCCTCAGACTGCAAATGTTTTTGACCCATCAGTTTTATATCCAGAAGCAGGGCCGGATATTAAAGATTTAAGCTTGTTAAGCGGTCAGTGCTACCAGGCAATATTACAACATTCACAACTTTACTAGGATGACTAATATTTTATAAAAAAGGCTGGCAGTATGTGGAGGCTGATGGTCCATAGCCAGTATTAAACAAAGCGAGTGAGGAAAATAAGCGGTTTTATACGCATGTACCCAACAGTAAGCCATACAAATCTGAATTTCATTTCAAGTATATATTTTGTTCTGGGGCAACCATATCTATAACAGCAGTTTTGTAGCTGACCTGCAAGGACCCAGCATTCATGTTTTATGAGGGACCTCGTTACCTGAGACTAAAGCTGCTGAAGAAACTCTAGTCATCTTCTTCCTGTCAAGCATCTGTTAGTTTGGTTTGGTTTCCTATTACATCAGACAGCTTGAGCTGACCCTGTTGCATCTTCGCTCTAAAGTAGTCTTTAAGGTCCACATGCTTGAGCTACTGAAATGGTAGTGAGCTTGATTTTTATGACGGTGTCAGTGGTGCGTCACATCCTGAGAAGATATACCCCAAGAAGTTTCTGTAAATATGTTCTGTACCTAGTTTATCACCTATCTGCTTTATGGCATGTTCCATTGTCATCTGTTGTTAATTTTTCCAAAAGTGCTTTATCAGTTTCCTCATGTTTTCCTGAAAAGTCATAGCCTGACTGCAGTGATTATGTTTTACAACTTGCTGATATGGAGGCCACACACCAGGTGACTCATATTATCCACTGTGCATTCATACTCTCTTATGGTGTGTTGGAGAAAACTAATTGTTGATATGGTCTGTTCTCAGCTGATGTTGGTTCAGAATAGACTAAAATAGTTGTTTCCTTTGCAATATGCTTTTGTTTTTTTTAGTTGGCAGCTGCAGCGCTTGATCTATACACCTAACTATCTACAGTATGTGTCCATAAACTGAGTTTAAAGAGTTAAACACTGGCACTGAACACTAAATAATAGAACATGATATCAATGTCTTAAAAAACAGCATTGAAATATTTGCACACCTAATATTTTTGGTCAGGTTTCAAATATGTTGCAATAGTTGATACTTGGTTTTGCAACCAGTGTTGGAGACAAACAGACACAACAGAGAGTGGAATCACTAATCCAGCATGGTAATTCAGAGTTTGAGAAAAGCAGCAACATCGTCACAACCACAATCACTGCTGCCATGACATTATTTTGCTGGTAACCAGGTAGCCTCCCCTTTCCCAACATCATTAGATCTAAGTCATTATTAGATTGAAGCACAGTGTCAAGCCTTTCAGAATGATCTTCTCTGCTTCCAGATGTTTTCAACTCAATGCACTTTATTGGAACATCAGTTACTCAATGTTGTATGGTTTTAGCTCAAGGGGTTAACTCCTGATTTTGAAGTTCCCACATTTCCAATTGTGCCTGATGCTGTCTGTGCGCCATCTTGTGGTCACGGGCAGACTTACATGAATTAGGCACACCAGGGGGTGAATCATAAAGCCTTAATTAAAAACTAACAAATGATCCTCATTCCCGCTTTTATTTCAGACATTCCCAACTCTGACTCAGAGAGCTTCAACCCAGCTCTCTGGGAGGAACAACGCAAGCACCGAGCTCAGGTGGCCTTTGAGTGTGATGAGGACAAAGACGAGAGAGAAACACCCCCGAGGGTTAGTGTCAAACAGTTGCTCACATATTTGGGGAAGACAAAAAATGACTGCAATAAAATTTATGTGGTAGCTAAGGATGATGGTAACAACCTTTACTGTTTTCATACAAAATGTGCCTCAGTTTAAACCAAACCAAAACATCATTACTGTTTAAGATAAACTGAGGCGACATTAGTGCCTTTGTATTGAATGCACCTCATTCTTTGTGTAATTCCCAGTCATCACTGACATTTTCCCTCTCCCGGTCCCACTTCTGTCAAAACTGCCGCTGGATCGTTTTAATGTTAATTTGTGGGTATTTGAACTCCTCCAGGAGGGAAACCTCAAGCGCTACCCTACACCATACCCAGATGAGCTGAAGAACATGGTGAAGACAGCCCAGTCTGTGGCTCACCGGCTGAAGGAAGATGAGTCGAGTGACGAGTCGGGGAAAGATGCAAAACCAATTGAGAGAAACCACATTGGAGTGCAGGACGTGGGAGTTAAGGTCAGCTCCAGCCTAGTGAGATCTTTCTTGGAAAGGAAAATCTCGCTGTCAGATTTTTGTCATGCTTTAGTTCCTCTTTGACAAACTGCATTGTCAGCATGCAAATGAAGAAACATTTTCAATAAATAACTGACCCTCTGTACTGTTTTTGTGCAGGTGATTGAGGCCCCCTGTTCTAACGGCATGGCTGCAGAGATGGAGGGCCAAGAATCTACCAACACATGTGCCCAAAACACCTTCGCACCTGAGTCGAAGGACACTTCAGAGTCTTACAGCTCTCAGAAGGTCCCTCTCAAATCTTCAGGGGGTTCGATGATGAACCATGAGGACACACTGGAGGTACTGCTGACATTTAGCACTTTAGATTACTTAACATTTTAACAAACAAGATACAAGTGCAACAAGCACTTAGTTTCAACAGAAAAGTGCAGCTTGTTAAAAATGTTTTTCTTGTGCCTACAGGACTCTGAAGAGCTGTCTGATGAAGAAGAGGAGATGAAAATTGCAGAGATGAGACCCCCTCTTATTGAGATCTCCATCAACCAGCCTAAAGTAGTGACTTTAAGTAAGGACAAAAAAGGTAAAAGTTTTGTTGAGTGAAAATATTGTATTGTAAGTGAAGAACCACACCTGATGACTGTGTCTAGATACAGGACAGTAACAGCCATATTTCCAACCAACAGATGATGCAGATTCTCTGCTGGATGAGACTGTGGCCAACAGCAACCAGAACAACAGTAACTGTTCATCGCCATCCCGCATGTCTGACTCGGTGTCTCTGACTACAGACAGCAGTCAGGACAACTCCCTGTGCACCCCTGAGAGAGAGGCAAAGATGCCCTTTCTACCAAAAAGCCAGTTAGTGTAATTTTTCAACCTATTAAAGTACAAAATGAGAGTCTTGAAACTTTCTGTGATTACAAATTCTTGATGTCCCACCCTTGTTTTATAGGCAAGAAGATGAGAATATGAACCAGCCAAAAGACACCACTCCTCTCCTCCACAATGGTAATGGCTCTGAATCGTCCCTTCAGACCCTTTTGAAAACCCAGCAGACCCCTCCAGAGAAAGTGGGTGACTACGACCTGTCCATGGAAGCCAGGCTGGCCTTCATCGAGAAGGGAATTAACAACCACATGGGAGAAACCTACACCAAGTGGGACCAGATCAATATGAATGTGTCCAAGTTACCGACCGACAACATGGTTCAGCTGGATGAGGTGGACAAAACCAAAAACGTCTCAGTAACCCAGGAGGACATGGGGGGCTTTAGCAATGACAACATGGAGCATTTTCTGAATGGAAACCAGCACGTCAGTGACTGCATCAATAGTGTGGGGAACAAAAGCCAAGCAGCACGAGTGGAGACATCTGCTGTGCATGTGGCCTCGACAGGCGTGACAGCCAGCAGTGACATGTCTCTGTCTCGTAGCACAGAGGAACTGTCTCCAGAGAAAAGATGCCATCCCCCGCAGGTGATGAAGTCTCACAGTGTCAGCAACATAGAAACAGGGGGCATGAAGCTGTACTCCTTTGACGGCGATGGTGACTATGACACGGCGGGAATGACAAGGATGGCAGGGGGCGGCCCGGGGCCGGGAGCTCAGGGCCAGAGCATAGTCAGGAGCAAGTCAGCAAGCCAGTTACTCAATGACCAGACTCTTCAGGTCTACCCTGGCTCCTCTGCATCTTCCTCAGACCTGCTCTCCTCCTCTAAGGCCCCCACCAGCACCAGCAGATACCCAGTCTCCTCCAGTATGGCCATGGGCATCCCCCCTCCTCAGTACAATATACAGTACACAAGCAGTGCCATGCCTAAAGACGGCGTCTGGGCCCAAAGGACGGCCATGCCCCCAGAGCACCAAGGCTACCTCCCTCCTCCTCCTCACTCTTTAGCCAACACCAACTACTCCAACCGTAACCAGGCGCCTCCCTACCCTCTACAGCCCCAGCAGAGGGGACCTCCCATGGGCTCCAAACCCTCTGGGGACATGTGGGCTAAGGAGAGACTGCACTCTACAGGCGGCCAGTCTAGAAGCAGCACTCTGCAGAGGCAAAGCAGCACCGCCTCAACAGCCTCCATGGGCGACCCGCGGCGCATGCAGGTGCCCGATGGGGACTACATGACGTACAGGGACATTCACACCCTCGCCAGGGGGCCGCTGGCAATGAGCCAGGCCATGCAGAGGCCCCTCTCGGCTCGCACCTACAGCATCGACGTACCCGGAGCTTCCAGGCCTCTCAGCGCCAGGCCGCAGCCCCACGAGCTTCCAGAGAGGACCATGTCTGTCAGCGATTTCAACTACCAGCACAGCAGCCCAAGCAAGAGGCCGAATGCCAGGGTGAAGTCTGAGCACTCGCTGCTGGACGGGCCTGGGCAGGTGTCGGGAGGAGTCGGGGCAGGAAGGGTACCATCAGACTGGAGAGACCAGGTGATGCGGCACATTGAGGCAAAGAAAATGGAAAAGGTAAGAAGCACTGCTGTAATATAATGAATTGTTTTACCATTTCCTAAAGTGATTAACCCTCTGTCTTTTTTTGTCCTGATTCATCATTACAGTGTTTTTGTAGTAGTTAATCTATGACATAGCTCTCAGAATGAATACGCCCGTCCTCACAGGGCAGCACAAGGACAGAACTATAATGTAAAATGTAAACCAAAAACTTTCTGTTTGGCTGAATACCATTATGGACAGAGTTGGAGCCTACTAACCCACCTGTATGCAATCTATCTCTGATTCACTGCATGTCCATGTGTCTATATGCTGTAAACTTTTTTTTGTTGTTGTTATGTCTTTTATGTCAACCCTCATTTTGGTGGATTGCATGGCCACCGCTGACATCTGTCTGTTGGTGCTGGTTGTCCCCATGTCGTCCCTCTGTTCAGAACGCACTGTCCCGCTCCTATAATTCCAATAACGCTCCGCTGAGCTGGTCTCACTACGGCAGCTGTAGGGATATGCATGCCAGCCAAGGGTCTCTGGTCTTTAGTGCCAGGGAGGGGCAGCCCTACGGAGCTCTGGGCTTCTGTGTGAGTACTCCAAGTTAGCTCCTGCAGCTCATACTAAGCCAGGCCTTCCAGTCCCTGCTAGTTTCACTTCCTTTTAGAAGAAAAAAAATCTGTTTCCTTCTCTCCTCAATGCTGAGAAGTGATCACTGACCCCCAGCCATCTTTCACTTGTCCTTTTATAGGCAAGTGAAAGTCTAATGTCTCTCCTAACGTCTGATTTCTCACAACCACAAACCCTGTATAGTACACGTGATGTCTCCTGAGAGCAAAAAATGGATCCTAACAAGAGGGCTATTTGTGTGTGTGTGTGTGTGTGTGTGTGTGTGTGTGTGTGTGTGTGTGTGTGTGTCTCCTCTTAGTGTAATGCATTTTTACTTGTTTAAAAGGGGCCTACTTAGTTTTTGTACCATCATCTGATCAGTTAAGTGGCTTTACTACATCCAGGATGGAATCACAAATAGTTTGAAGTTCTACACGAAAAAAGGAACTCTGGCAGAACTTATCAAGTCTGCATTTAAACTCCGCGGAAAGACATTTATCAGGCAAGTGTAGCATAATTCATTATGTACACTACATTCAGGTAATGAAGGAAGAGGAAAACATCTCCATCTTATTCTGCAGTGGGAGGGTTGTATTTTTCATAGTGACACATTTGTTTTTTCTCTGAATCAGGCAAAAAAGTGTCCCCCGAGGCTTTGATGTAACCGACTTGTTTGAGGAAATGAAGCTCATTAAGGCCAGTCTCATCATAAAGAAAATAAAGAATAGAGAGCGCAGTAATACGAGAATCATATATGGTACAAAACACCCCCCTTTTAAACCTGCCAGGGTCTTTGACATCACAATCATGATCCCCCGTGTGTGTTTTCCCTCCTCCCTGACACACACGCACTCTGTGATTGTCATGATTTTCTTCTCCTTTTTAACTGTACTTTAAATTCTTATTTTTGCTCATTCATCATCTTCACTTCACCTTTCGATCACTTCAGAATCACTTCATAACCTCTCACTTTGTGTGTGGGGGATGAAAACTGTGTTTCCAAAAGGTAAGTGGGAAAAGTGTGTGTCTTAAGTGATTTAGAAAACGGGTATTAGAATCTCTAGAGGAGTGGGGGAAACGTGTTTGAACTATCTGAAGACTGAGAGTGTTGTGTAACCCCTTACCTACTTAACATTTAAGAAGCACCTCATCTCCAGCAAGCTAACAGTGAGAATTACGAGCTGCTTAGCGTCTGAATAGAAACACAGTTTAACCTCGGTTTTCATTGTGTTAATCAGATGTGTTCCTTTCCTCTGTCTTTAAAGCGACACATCACTGCCTAATGCCATTACCAGACATGAAAAATGTTCATGTCAGCGTCTAATTGTCTTTCTCGTCTATAATCCCTCGTTGTAAATGAGTTTCAGTGGAGTGAGGTTCGGGCATGTAGCTAACAATCATCACATTCTCTCTTTCCCTCTTTCAGGATGATGTGTTTGGTCCCCAAGGGCAGCAGAGCTACACCATGGACCCCCACAGAAAAGTACGTTTTAGACTCAGAGCAAAAATGTGTCCATCACATCTTAAAACAAGCCTGGTAAATGCTACAGGGTCAATATGTGGACACAATGAGTCCGTGACGACGACAGCAAAAACTATCTTTGTTTCCCAGGTGCCTGTGATGAACGGTCAGATGGGCCCCTCTGTCCGTCCTCAGATGAGCCAGGCGCCCATGGCCCGCCACCCTTCCAGAGAGCAGCTCATCGATTACCTGATGCTCAAAGTCTCCCATCAGCCCCAGGGGCCTCCACGTGCAACGCACGAAGCACTGCAGCAAGAGGTGAAGGATGTTTGTGTGAAATTACTCGAAGAAATACAGACATGCCAAACTGAATTCCACTTTGAGGCGTGCCGTGGCTGACTTCTGAATAAATAAACAGGTCAACATGTTAGGAAAACCCTCCTTCGCTTTCTTGCCGAAAATTAGATTAAACATTCGTACTTGTGAGGACTTTTCAAAGACGTGAGATCCAGGCTGTCCTTTTTAGGGGAAATTTACATCTTTGAGTACCAGGCCATACAAATCTGATATACTTGTCCACTGTCTTTTATTTACTTTGTTTCACATTTGTCTGGTAAGCCACTTCAAAATGACCCAGTCCCCAATCTCCTGATGTGGTTTTTGAAGATTGATGTAAATGTGTGAAACTGTGTCATTCTAACAGTGAGAAAATAAATGGCTAATGACAGTATGTGGGTGTGTTTCAGATCCGTGTGAAAGTTGAGAAGAATCCAGAGCTGGGTTTCAGTATATCAGGGGGAGTGGGAGGCCGGGGAAACCCCTTTCATCCAGATGACAATGTAAATTCTTTTCTGTCAATATAGTACCACACTTAAAGGACTTCTTATGTTCTCTCTGACTATATACTAATGTTATATTTTACGTATGGTTTGATTTCAGGGTATATTTGTGACCAGAGTTCAACCTGAAGGGCCGGCATCCAAGATTCTTCAGCCTGGAGATAAAATCATCCAGGTATTCTGCCGTCTGTACAAGATATCATTAAGTTTTTGCGAATGGCCAAAAGTTTCTGAGGATTTTTCTCCACGTTAACCAAAACCGTGTCTTCTCTCGCAGGCAAACGGCTACAGCTTTGTGAATATCGATCACGGGAACGCAGTGTCCCTCCTGAAGACATTTCCAAACACTGTGGATTTGACTATCATAAGAGAAATGCAAGCATAGACTCAACTGAAAACTGACCTCTAAAGACAGAGGGGACGGGTGGGGCGGGGACACGAGGAGAGAGACGAACAGAGAAATTTATGGTGACTCTCATATTTTTATACACAGAGGAGACTGATCTGTTGATACCTGTCGGGACTATTTATAGTAGAGATCTTCATAGCCTTGATTAAACGGGGAAAACCACTGAATGTAGTGGATCAAAGTGTGACGGCGGCAAACCTCTGCAAGTACGAGTCCTCAAAAGGCCATCACTGTGGTATATATATTTTTATACAAAAGAAGCTGAAGATACGACCTGCTCTGAAGCAAATAATTACTGTGGTCTCTGTACAGATCATCCTTTTTTCTTTTCTTTTTCCCTTTTTTTTTTTTTTTAAGTCCAAATCACAAATCCTCTATCATATATTGGGTTTTATTTCTGCGGATTAACATGAATTGACCACTCGGGGTGGGGGCAGGGCTCCTTCTCCTCTGTCATCCAATTTGCCTTTTTTAAAGTTAAGATGTTGAAACCGTTCTCTGGTCTGCCGTGCGATCCTATGTGGAGGACAATGTTATGTGCTTTTTATGTGGAGACGAATGTAGATCAAGGAGGTTTTTTATTTGTTTGGGTTTTTTTTTTTTTTGTTTCTCTTGTTTGCAAAATGGAAGAGTCGAAAAGAGGAAATCATCCACCCTTGCTTCCATGAACCTGCGAAACACTCTCCAACGTACAGACGCTTCTGTCCTCACTTTTCCCCACAAACATCCTCACGGCGGCTGCTCAGCATATCACCTAACCAGACCACCACCTGGGAGGTGTCGGGGGGGGAAATATCCTGCTCAATATCAAGGAATCCCAGCTTTTTACAGATGTTTTTAAGAAAGTTTGCATGTGATCTTTTCATGAGAGCTGAACATGGAAAGGAAATTTTAATATCGGAGGGCTGGTGTGTGAAAGGAGAGATATACCGTATGTGTTTGTTCAGCCTTAATCTCTTTTGGCAGTCAGATGCTTTCATTTAAAGCAAAGAAGTGCACATTTTGGGAGAAGTGCTTATTTGCTTTCAGACGGACTGGAAACAGAGACAAGCTTAGCATGGCTCAGTCAAAAGGTAACAAAATCCACCTAGCAGCACCTTTCAAAGCACACAGATTAAATTATATCCTGATTATTTGATAGTTACAGAAACCGAAGCATTAAAGTGGGTTATGTATCCGATTGTTTGTAACTTCCTGTTAAAAACAGTCCATAAAACCCAGTTGTCAGTTTTATGCCTCGGTTTTTGTACAAGATAAGATAAATGTTGGTTAGTGGCGTTTAGGTGTTGGGAGACAGATTTTGTTACCTTTTCAGACAGGTCCTGCACCCGTATTTTCCCGCCAGAAAGCCAATGTGTGTATTTCCCAAAATGTTGCAACTGTTCCTTTCAGCAGAGAAAGATATCGGCAGTTATGCTAGTTTAACCAAAGCACGTTTTGAAATTGTTAACAGATGGCAAAAGCAGGAGACAACTTCAGAAAGAGATCTGGGGGAAAGAAAAAACAGGTCAACGTTTCGCTCATGTTTTTATTTTTTAAGGGCTTCATCTTTGAGCCATCGCGTGTTTGTGCTGTAGGGGTTTCAACATCTGGCATTTTCATTTTTTTTTCTTACATGGGAGAAGACCACACTTAGCCTTTTTGTGTCTATAAAAATGTTTTATCGTATTTCTGTGCTTTTTACTCATCACTTCAGAGCAGTTTTTTTTTCTCTTTGCTGTACAGAGAGTTGGGAGAAGCAAGTTGTCAAGTGCCATAGACCTTGAACTGTTTGAACAGGGGGAGGACCTTTGACCCCAGAGCCCAAGCAATATTCACATATTCACACCCGTCTGACTACATTTGCAGCATAATGGCTTAAAAGCAATATTTAAAGCCTTTATTTTCATTCAGAAAAAAACATCAGATTGCATTTTTTTTAAAAAACACAACCTTTTTAGTAATTCCTGATGATTTTACATGATTTTTTTTATATTGTGAAAAGACCTTTTTTTGTAATGAAATAGCACAGGAATATATATGTAGTGCTAAAGAAAAAAAAAGATCTCTGCATTGTGTAAAAGTGAATGTTTGTGTCACTTTGCCCAAGGCTTCTCACTGTTTGTTGCTCACCATAACTCTGTTCATCTGTGCAAAAAAAAAATCAATTTACACCGTTGGAGAAAAAAAAATCAAGTCAAAGCTGCATCTGAAAACATTCCTGATGTTTGTCAAAGACCCATCAGAAGGACGAAAAAAAAAGTGTTTCGAAAGGCTACATCACGTCCACTTCATGTGAGGTCTCTGTGTGCTCCTCCATTTTAATATCCATTCACTTGTAAATAACTTTTCAGTGAGACGTATTTCCAAAAGAAATGGAAATGATAAATTCACATATTAAGTCATGGCCCCGTAAATAAACCGTACATATGTGACCACTGAAATGTTTGAAGGATGAAATGCTATTATCTGTTGTACAGTGTTTCAGCAAATGGCATTCCCTCCACTTTTCGACAGCAGATTGTACCATCTGCTGTCACTCTTCCTGTATGTAGACAAGTCTGACCCATTATTTCGTGCTCGTGGCACTGTCGAACCAAAATGAAGACACTGTGGTAATTAAGGAAATGAAATATCCCTCTAGTAAGATTAGTTGTCTGTTTGAAACGTAGCTCCAACCTGATATTTTGAATTGAATCTGAAACTTTTATTTGCCAGCAAACGACAATATAATGTGCATATCCCAAATTTCTCACAGAACCTATAGTGTTTTACACAGTTGAATTGTTTATATTATTTTTATTAATTTTGTTGGTGATTTCTGTTGACTTTTTAAGAGTAGAGGGGGACATTTCTGGGGTATTGGTCACTTTATATTCATGGCAAAAAAAAAGTGCAGTCTGACATCGTAGACAATCTTTGGGAGATAAAACATGTCACATTTTCTTCATCCATGTTGGACTGTTTCTTACGCGCCTGTATTCTTTATTTATTTAGCAGTCTTCTGTGGTTCTTAGACCGTACTAATCAAATTGTAAATACTCTAAAAAAAATTTGAGAAAAGAAATAATAATGGCATTAGTGACTTGCGATTGTAAAACCAGCAATAAATTGCAATGCAGAGGCACCCGTTTTAATGTATAGCTAGTATTTCTAAGGTTTCTCTAGAAACAGCCACAGTGAGATGATTGATATGCATTAATCCAACATTCCAGATTTTGTACATAATTACCTGTTTCTGTGGAAAATAAAACTAATGCTCTTTAACAAGGATCCCTTTGTCCTCATTCAGTCCACTGCCCTGGGTCATCGTTCTAACCGGTGCAGTAAATGAATAACACAGTACATACAGTACACATGGACTGTCCAAGGTACAGAACACTGTATTCACACTGCATCACTTACAGAACAAGACGTATAGATACATACAGGGATTAAATTAGGTGTACAGCACCATCAATAGCACAAAAATGAGCTGAATTCCCACTCCAGGGTAAATCATGGTGCTGATGTATTGCTGTTGCGTTATTGACGTATTGACATAACTTGTGAGTACTGCAGGTTTAAAAATAATGCCTATTGTTTAAAAAAAAGCAGAAGCTCCTGAGGTTTTTGAAACAAGTGGTTACATACACAGCGTGTGTGTGTGTGGGATGACACAAAATCTTCCCACAGTTTCCTTTAACTGTAGGAAGTTATGTACTATAGTTAACATTATTTATTTCACACAAAAATGTTGCAAAATTAAAGGAACTAAAGGTCACAGTTCACTATGATTGTAACTCTGTGTAGTTATATGTAACAAATGAAGACTGCAGAAGGTTTTAGATTGTAAGATTAATGACGGCTCCATTGAGGACTGAGTTTGTTATTCTGATTTCTCCCACAGCTGT
>JBAJHX010000035.1:9341735-9365754 GCA_037176925.1 Amniataba percoides | reverse complement strand
CGTGATTAATATCACGTTATAACGTGATAAATATCACGTTATAACATGATACATATCATGTAATTACATGATAATGATTTATATATTTAATATTGATAATATTTTAGGGGTTGGCAGCTCTGCACTTCCGTAGTAACAGTATCATCACATCAGAAAATGAAATGTAGTTTGATTATAAACTCACTAAGAAAAAAAAAATCCAGATTTAGAGGCTGTAATGCTCAGTCCAGCCCGGAGGGGAGCAGTAGTGCACCTTGTTGACGCCGCTGCTGTGAACCAGAGGAAGCCGGACGGACCTCTCGCTCCGCCCGCCTGGATGCGCCGTGAGTACCGCACAGAAACCGCAGCTAGACGAGAGTTGTCGGCGCGTTTACCCGCCTGAGCCATGAGCGGGATACCAGGCACCGCCGTCGTCCAGGTCACCAACCTGTCCTCGGCCGTGAGCAGCGAGCAGATGCGCACTCTGTTCGGTTTCCTGGGAGACATCGAGGAGCTGCGGCTCTACCCGCCCGAGTAAGAGCGAGCCTGCCCCGGCGCGGCTGGCCAGGCGACACCGCGGATGTGCGGCCCACTCTCCGCGGTCCACATAAAACATTAAGCTTTAGCAGCCGCGGTTGTAATAAACAACTAACTCCTATTTTTTCTATCTTATCTGTGTTTTCACAGCAATGCCCCCCTGTCTTTCTCGTCCAAAGTGTGTTATATTAAGTACCGAGACCCCTCCAGTGTTGGTGTGGCGCAACATCTCACCAATACTGTGTTTGTTGACAGGGCTCTCATAGTAGTGCCATGTGCGGAAGGTGAGTGCAGCTTGTTTCGTTCAAACGCACAAAAATGAAATGTCGTGGACTTCCTCCCCTTGAATGCAACCGTTTGGTGTTTTATTTGGTCGAAATCTGGGGTCGTTTGTTTGTTTGTGTTTTTATTTACTATTTAATGCACATGGAAAATAGGCAAGCTGTGCCACAGGCGAGGAGGGGAGGTGGGGGGGCTGTTTCACCTCATATAACCACAGCCAGCTAATTCACTTTAGCCAAGGTTTCTGTTTTGGTAACACAAAGGTGGTCTCCACACACAGCATCACTTTAGGTTAGCCTCACTGTAAACACTGGATTCTCTGGTAAACAAGTAGCTTGTGCATTTTCCATAAGAAACTTGCCTTTAATGTCACTATTTCATGAAAATCACTAAAATAGTCCTCCCTCTCTTTCATTTTTTTTTTATTTTGGTGCTCCTTTCCTTTCGAACCCCCCCCCCCTCCTCCCCACCCACCCACCTACCCCTGTTTTGGTGCCACTGTTGTTGCCTTGTGTACAGTCAAAAAAAAACAACAAACAAATGATATCACCTCTAACTTGATGCTTTTTTTGTCCTCGTGACTTGGTGCTGGATGGCTACTGAGTTTATTAATTTGGTTTTGTATGTTTTTTCTGTGTGATTATGTGTGCATATCAGATGACTAGACTGGCCCAGCTGTTACACTACACTAGCCTGAGTCAGGCATTGTTTTCCAAGCCACTATCCCCGATCGGGCCAACGCAGCCTTCAAGGGGGAATGTGACCAGGAGAATAGCCCGCTGAACCTTCCAAGATGGACACCTTGTCTCTTTTTTTATTTATTTTTCTTTACCTTTTTTTTTTGGTTTGTTTCCTTTCATACTTTCCCATGTTGTCCACTTTCTACTGTCTCTATCTTAGAACTTGCAGTATTTGCTTATCTCTAGCGTTGTGTTTATATTTGTTATTTTGGTTTGTTGTTTTGATTATTGTCCAACCCCCCACCCCCCTCTCTCTTTCTGCTACAGCTGCGGCTTGTGTGTGATTGAATTCTGTCCAGGTTGCTACGGCATACCGGTGGGATGTGTATCACACATGGATTGCTAGGAGGATCACTAACACTTAACTCTCTTGTCGCCTACTCCTGTTTGACATATTGAGGGGCTAGACCTCATAAAAGTGAGACCCAGTAATGCAAACTTCACCTGAACGTAGACTTTTGCACTGAAAAATGTCGTAAGAGGCAACATTATAGAGGTTCTTCCTCACATTTACAGCTCTGATATGGATGTTTAGTATTGAATGATAACAGATTCATGCTCTCTCTTAACTTGGATGTTCGAGACACATGCATTAATGCCTTGCGTCGTTATTTGTGTGAAATATATTTCCTAGCAGTAGAAGATCTTGTGGTGTTAGACAAATGGTAATCATGCACAGTGCCTCCAGTTATCATAAGAATTTGTAGTAATTTTTGTCTCTCATCAGTCTTAACGTTTTCTCCAGCAATACAAGTAGCAGATTTTAATCCAGAGTGGAATGAGCAAAATTCCTAATTCGTTGTTTTTTTTTTTTTTTTTAAATAGCTAAGTCTTGGCTAACATTTCCCACAGTTCTTAAAATTGTTGTTCTTTTCTGTATCTGATGTCCTGTGTGCTATTAGTGATGCAGCCATTGGGGTTGTCTTGTGTTGCACACCTTTCCAACACTGCGAAAACGATCGCCCCACGGGAAAAGCGCCCATGCTTGATATCGTATGGTTCATGACCAATATGTTTCCAGTACAGGTGACCCATGCATCAAAGTGTTGACTCATTCTCTGCATTGTGTTTTTTTTTGTTTTTTATTTTTTGATCTATGAAAAGAGACCAAGGACAAAAAAAAAATCACTGTTCTTTTTGTTTGTGGAAAAAAAAGTTAAGATTTTTTCTTCATTGAAAATAATAATTCAGATTGAGTGAGAATAATTTAATCAAAGTAAAGGATGCTCGGTCTCCAGTATCAGTAGACAGTAGAAGACTTGTAGGCTGTATGGGGAAGTGTATGCTCTCTTTCTCTCTAGAATACAGTGGGCTTATTGTGCAGACATAGAGGAGACAGAGAGAAACGTCTCTATTGCCTTCACTAATATCCACATCTGTCCTGCAGGGAAAATTCCAGAGGAGGCCAAGGCCTTGTCACTTTTGGCACCTGCCACCCCAGTACCCAGCCTGATTCCTGGTGGGGGACTGCTCCCGATTCCTACTCCAGCCCCGCTTCAGAATGTGAGTCGGCATCTCGTTGCTCTCTTGTTGTCTTGTCATTTTGTCAGATCATTTGAAAAACAAAAGAGACTTGAGCATGTGTGTGTTTTTTATACCTGCAGCTGAACCTTCCCTTAGTGAATCGTATATCAGCTGGCCTGGACCCCACAGCATCGGTGCTCTCCCAGCCCCCCCTCATGGGAAATGTGGATCCCTCAAAAGTTGACGAGATCAGAAGGACCGTCTACGTCGGCAATTTGAACTCGCAGGTAACGTAAGGTCAGATCTGTGCTTGCATCTAAGTTATCAAGCACCTGCAGCAGCAGGGTGGTGTATGTGGGACTGACTCAAAATAAACTGCAGTGTCCATTTTCACTGTTGCCCAAGTTACTCAGTGCAACAGTTTGGCTGTTTGGTGTATGTTTAATGGTTCTGGACAGAGGAGTAATCCTTTCGTAATAATCCTAATCCTTTAAATAGCAATCATATTTTTTGCTTAGCAGTAGTCATTACCCCATTACCCACATTGGTAAGCAAGAAGCCTCATATCCCTCCTGTCTTTCTAGCTGTCTGTCATTATTCAGGAAGCATCTGGAGAAATCCCAGGCAAAATTAAAAATGCTCTGAGCCAGTTGTTTATTCATAAGTCTTGTTCATAATTCACCTCTCTCTCCACAGACCACCACTGCAGAGCAGCTGCTGGAGTTCTTCAAGCAGGTGGGGGATGTAAAGTTTGTGCGAATGGCCGGAGACGAGACGCAGCCGACGCGCTTCGCCTTCGTCGAGTTTGTCGAGCAGGAGTCCGTCGCCAGAGCCCTGACCTTCAACGGAGTCATGTTTGGTGACAGACCCCTGAAGTACGTAGATTTTGTTGATAGATTATCTTACTGATAATCTTTACTGACACTGTAAGTGAAGAAATGTGTCATTTATTTACTATGAATATCCTTTTCATTTTCACGCTTTTCAGGGTGAATCATTCCAACAACGCCATAGTAAAGCCCCCAGAACTGACACCTCAGGCTGCTGCTAAAGAGCTGGAAAGTGTGATGAAGAGGGTGAGGGAGGCCCAGTCTACCATCGCAGCTGCTATAGAGCCAGGTACAACACTTCAGCTGCCACCATCTGTCCGGATTTTATTGATGAAATTATGAAGTTGTGTCTAACGCCGAGACTGCTGCTCTCACTCCAGCGGACATAAAGAAACGTTCCTCCAGCCGGTCGAGAAGGTCGCGCAGGTCCCGCTCGCGGTCGCGCTCCCGTTCACACTCGAGGACACGCAGGAAAAGGTCCCGTTCGAAACACAGGTGCCTGAGCAATACTCACTTGCACCCGCTTGGTGCTGTTATCACATGATTATTGTGTCCAGTCTGTGACTTTTTTTTTTCCTCCCCCCCTGCTGGAGCAGACCGCCACCGAGGTCGTGGCCCAGGAGCGACTCCCACAGTTCCCGACCCGGCCACAAGAGGCGATCCCGCTCCAGAGACAGAAGGCGCAGTCGCAGTCGCTCAAGGTGTGTTGGGAACAAACAGTTTTAATTTGTTGTTCTGCGTCTGACAACATGATGGAAAGTATCTTAATACGATGTTTCATCCTGTGACACATCCATGGATATTTACTACTTTTCTAACCCCTCATCTTTATATATCCCTATCAGATTTACTCACACACTGTTTGTTCTGAATGTGGATCATATTGTCTTGAAATACATCCTGTCCTTAATCCAGTCACTGTGTTTTTATCAGGGGCCACAAGAGGAGGAGCAGGGATCGGTCCAGGAGCCCTCGGAAGAAAGCCAGATCACCGACACCGAAGAGGTAAGTCCGTCGTCTCAGCTCATCCTGCCACATAGTTTCGAAATGTTCTGGATGTTCTTTGTGTTTTCAAATTCAACACTGCCTGTGCACAATATATATCGATGTATAGTCATTTTGCACTTTCAAGATCGTGACTCGTTTCCTCTTCTCTATTTGTCCACACTGTCTTCTTTCAGAGGTAAGAAAGACAAGAGGAGGGAGCGCAGCAGGGACAGAAGGGAGCGCTCCATGTCCAGGAAGAGGAGCCGCAAGGACGAGGACACCAAGAGCAAGGCCAAGTCGATAAAGGTAACAAAACTTGCACTTGTTGGAAATGACGTGCAGCTGGACCAGGACCCGCTGAGTAGGCAGATGAAGTTGTCGTACTGCTGATAATCTAATGAGCTGAGTAATGAGTCTGAAAGACTTGTCAGATGTGAGGGGAAGGAATCTGTCAGTGTTAAAAAAGGAGAAAGAAACACAAGGAGCTCCATCAGCTCTTTTTCTTTTTTTTCCCCTCAGACTATGTTCAGAGGAAAACATCAGTAGTGACCTTTCCTCCCCAGTGAGTGCTCGATTAACAGTTTCCTTAACTGTAAAACATTTTACAGCACAACTCATGGTAGTAAGTTAGTCACTCAGTAGTCCTAAATAAAGTAAAACTAAAACATCATGTCAATCAAAATTGGTGGTCCTGCTTTGCTCTAAAAATTTTCCAAATACAACAATTCTACAAGTTAAAGCTCAGGACATTAAGGTCACGAGAGACAACACAACTTACGAATCATTTTTGTATCTGTGAAGAACACATTAACACGAAACAAGCTGCGGTGGTCTTCCTGTATTATTTTTAATAAGATTAGCATATAGTACACATGCAGTTGACTGTTGCTCTATTTGTTTGTGTTAAAATAAGATTTGGTGTTTGAGTTCTAACTATTGAAAAGGAAGAATGAAAAAAGAAGCATCAGCCATGGTGTAGTGTTTTAGTCCTGAGCTGCAGGCAGCAGGGACTCTTCTGTTTAGATGAGCTTGAAATATCAAGCTCAAAGCTTTTTATTGAGCAATTCCTGTGTAAAAAACGCACACAGTGTACCTAAAAAACGCCTGAATGACAGTGAGGTGTGCAGTTTCACTTGTGCCAGTGGCTTTCATCATATTCAGGACAGGTTTTAAAGCTTTTAGAGCACATTATTATTTATCTTATTATTATTATTTTTGTCATTATTACTGTGGATCGTCTGCATTTGTAGGTCATTTTATGGGGAGGCACAGAGAGCCTGTGTGGATGTGTTAGACAGTTTGCTGACATTTTAACATCTACCAGGATTCAAATATCTCATCCTAAGTTATCGGTGAACTGAAGTATCAGTCGTAAAGCTGAAATGAGTATGTAACAATGGAAATGAATAAAACTCATTTACAAAATGTAGTACATTTGCAAAATGTCCAAAAGTGCCTGTAGACTCCGACCATTTAAGATAAAAGGTATAAATAGTTTGTTGTTGTTGTGGGTTGTTAATATGTTAATATGTGGGTTGTTTAGAACACTTGGTGTAACGTGCAACACTAAACTAACTTCCTGGAGTGTGGAGCAAACAAACTCACTCAGTCAGATGTTTGGTTTGTTTGAAAGAATTTGGTAATCTCATTTTTCAAAGACAGTCATTTTGCAGTGTCCTATTGCTGTTTAGTCCATAACACCTGCAAATCTCCGAAGCCCCCTACAAGTCTGTCTTCCAGTTTTCGTTTCTCAAGCAACAGAGCATGTGAACGCTGACCCACTTTCAAAAGTTCACGATAAAAATCACACTGAGCTGTGAGATAAAAGGTAACACGTTTTTATCGCACGTCATCTTTTCGGCTGATAACAATCAGAACATTTACACAAGTAGCAGCTGAACAAATGTTCCCATCAGAAACCAGCGCGGTCGTGCAAAATGTTACTTCAAAGCTTTCTGAAGTGATGCTCAACACCCAAGACACAACTAAAATCTTTTGGGGTTTTTTTTTTGGATAGCCATCACTCTATCGAAGCATTTTGATTTTTCTACTGCAGCACAGTAAAAGTCCCTGCTGTCTGTCCACGGGATCAGTTTCTCCACAATACGCCAAATCCAGTAAAACTCTTCAAGCTGGTTATTCATCCAAGTTCTCTAAGTTCTGGGGTTGAACACTAGCAATCCAGTTCCCGGTATCCAAAGATTCTCGTTGAAATACGGTCCCACAAGATCCCTAAAAATGGGAATAATTAGGGCACAAAAAACTTGTAACAGTTGCTGGACAGTTCATTGCGCTTTGACGTTTTCTGCTACGCGTTCGTATTTCAGGTGGAGCGTGACTATGAGAGAGAGGAAAATGAAGACTTTGAGAGCGACAGAGAAGGCTCGGTCACGCCCAGCGAGGACATGACGTCATCGCCCTGCGCCCAGCACAACGGCAGCTACAAGACCCACAGCGAGGAGGAAGCGTCTATGGCCGCAGACAAGTGACTGTTCCAGCGCCGCGGCCGCCCATCTCACTCTGTCACATGATCCCGGCGGCCGACACTTTACGCACGTGTAGGTGAACGCCAGGTTACCACTCACAACAGCGCGCTGGTCCCCTCATCATCATCATCTCCTATTGTACAGCCTGTTTTTTTTTCTTTTTTTTTTACTGTACATTCTCGGAAACCACCTCTATTCTGTAACTCAGCAGATTTTCAGTATCCCACCCAAAGGTCAAGTGAGCGTCCGGTACAGCAGATCCCCGCCTTTCCTGTTTGTAGGCGAGCGAAAGGTTTTGCAATAGGTTTTGCAGTACAGCGAATTGTAGAAACTCAGAAACGGTGGTATTTGTTATCTGCATGTAATCACAGGCATATTATTCCCTCTGCATAGATACTAAAACTGTAGTCACCTACACCAGCATACTGCGAAAATGTGCAGGTCTGAACCGACTGCAGAGCTGTTGAGACTCCTCCGAGTCTGTCACGATAAAGACCAGCCCCAGTCGCCATCACAGACAGAAAGGAGTCGGCACTTGTTTCTCCAGTTGTCATTTATTCATTGTGGCTTCGTCTCTGGTTACGTGGACGCTTACCTGATGGAAAACAGTCCAGCATTTTCTTTCCCCATTCCTCTACTGACATCCCTCCACTATGGACTTCAGTAATCCACAAAGCCTTTTATGCTGCAAAGGGGGGGGGTCATTATTTATACTGGAGTGCTCATGTCTCCTTAAAAGATGCTTTTGTCTTTAATATTGCAAACAGCAATATGCAGCAACAATCTGCGTTAACGGTAATAAAATGTTTGTGTCTCACATTTTGCCTCATTTATTTGTGAGATTAAAATTGCAGTTTTTCAGTGGCAGAGATTTTAAAATGTAGATGGTTGCCTTAGATATTACATGCCTGTGTTGCGTTTGAGTTCCAAAATGAGTTGGAAATACGCAAAGAGGAAAAAAACAATCCGAGGGGAGCTGTTTGTTGCAGAAAGGCCAGAAAACTGAATCTGCGTAATATCTGCAGTAATACTCACTCTCAGAGGCACAAAAAAAAAAGGCTTGAGGCTGGTGGTTCCTCTGGACTGCAGCACATTTCACACTCGGCACACTTCCTCATGCAGCATTTAATACCAATCTAAAAATTCAGAAGAACAGCAGTAAATCCTCATTTGCCTGTAATGTCCATTTGACTGAGTGAAGCCGAATCTGTTTCCAGGGATGCTTTACAATCAAGCGTGTTTTAGCCCATCGTCTCAAGAGGCTTTTTATTTCTCTTACAGCCACGAGGAAAGCAGCACTGCAGATGGCACTGAGTGGGTTGATGCACTATTGTGCATCAGTTGCATTTTCTCAATGCATAAACAAGGCCAGGACATTATGTTGGGTGTGTATCTAGATTTAGCGCTTTCTCACAACAGAAACTCAACCGAGGAAGTGCAAGTCAAAACACGTTTTCTATCAGTTAAACGGATACTTTTACCAGCTGAAATGTTCTTTAGAAAGTAGCTGATTTCATGTCACATGTTACTTTTGACACAGTGGGAGGTAAAAATAAACTCTGGCAGAGGTCTCATGGGGCGTTACTGTTTCTCCTCTTGCTCTGCTGCTCTGGCCCTGCTGCGGCTGTGACGGCGACTTCCCATATTTTGTTTGCGTGTGGCACCGAGCGATACAGATGGTTACATGTTTACCACATGTTCCTCGAGCAAAGAGTCTTAGGTGATAAGAACATAAGGGGCCCCTTTTAGTGCTCGGAAGAAAGAAAAAAACAACAACAGAAAGTCATTTCTGCTGCTACTAAAATGCTCATTTGTCCTTTGTGTGGCGATTTGAACTACCGGCTCTGAAGTGTACTTTATTCCCTGATTTTGCACCATTTTTATTTTTTTTGCCATCATCTGGGAACTGGAGTGTCCTGCAACATGTGCGGTGTTGATTTTTATGATTATTGTGCTGTAATTATAAGAATGCGGACTCGTATTCTACTGTTTCTGTGAACTTGTTGCTAATATGTTTTAGAAGGACGAAACATTTCTCATTTGGTCAATACGAATACGTTGCATTTCCTCTTTTCTGTTTTTATGGGTGTACATTTACTTGCTTTTTATATTTACATATATATATATATTCCTGGTTACGAGTAGTCGCAACAAGATCACACTGTATCATGTTCCTTTTTCTTGTTGTTGTAATGCTGTGTGATGAAAAAAAAGTACTGTTTTCTAGATACGCTTCAGGCCTATACTGTAAAAAAAAAAAAAAAAAGAAAAGAAAAACAACGAAGTGTGCATAATTTTGCTCAAGAAAGTGAGACACAAAGGAAGCAGTCAAGACGAGGCTGGTCAACAAACTGCAAGCACAGAAGGGTCAAAAAGTGCCTAGACTAAGATTGTACATAAAATTCTAATAAAATATGGAGACTTATCGACAGATGCAACCTGAATTTATTGTTAAGGATGTTTAATAGCTTAAATGAGATGCTATATTAAAGTATTGTAGGCTGTCTTTGGTGATTAATAGACTGAACATTGGTGGGATGTCTGTAGATCCGGCTTTTATTTTATCACTTCATTTTTACTGTTGCGGTTTGCAGTATTGTGATTGTGTCAGAAATGTATCCGCAACCAGGCCCGAGATAGAGATCATTGTGCTCTTTTTTTGTTTCCTATAGAAACTTGTTTTGTTTAAAGAGCTTCACTCTTAAAAAGGAGACTTAAAGACTTCACGAGGTCTTTGCCAATTCCATGTCTATGACTTTAACTAACCCAATTTTCAATGTGTTTTTTTTATTTTCTTTCTTTTTATGTTTTTTTACATGCAGTTTGAGGTAATGAACTGGTAATGAGGTTTAGTATAAAAGCATTTGCAACGAAACTGTATGTGAAGAACTTTATTTTTTTATATCCATGTATCTGCAATGTCTGGTGAAAACGGTGGAACGGATTCACGGTGCGCTCGGGGACAAACAGGGACTTCATCTCTGTGTTCGGGGGGATTTGAAAGGACTGGTTTTTGAAGATGTATGTCTGTGATCCTCCGCGATTTGAATCGAACAATACACCTGATCTGTTTCCAAGAACACTCAATAAAGAGGCTTTTCATTGAGTTATGGTGCGCTGGTGCTTTGGTTTATGATGAGTTAGCAAGTTAGTCTCTGGGCCTTGTGAAAAAATAATAAAGACTACCACTGTGAGATCAGTTGATAATAACACAAGGACAGATCTGTTGAGGTATACATTTTTTTTTAAACAATGGCATATGCTGAGGAGTGTATATCAGTTAATGTTCATATACAGTATATGCAGACATGGTGTGCACAGATAGAAAGCTCAGAAGTTCAAGTACTGTGGATATATATGTACACATCGTAGCGAGGTAGGAAAAAGGTCAGTGTCTTTAACTTTAACTGGACTTTATACATATGCTGCTGTTCTTTTTTTGTTCACTTGATGTAAAACAAGAGCTGAATGCTGTACTTTTATTATTGCTACAGTAGAGAAACCATTTGATTCAGACGCTCATGGACGGCCATCCCGGGCCTCCTCCTCACAAAATGATGGACATGTCCCTGTTGCTGATCGGACTGGTGCTAAATTGCCTGACATAGTCCGGTGCTGACTTCAGCACTGTCGAGTCCGTGTCCTCTGGTTCGCTTTCCTCGTCCTGAATACTCGATGTGTTCGGCGGCACGCGCTGAGGCGTCGCCTGCTGAAACATCTCCATGGTCGTATAGTCGCCCGTAAAGGCAAAAGGAGGAGCCGGGCGGTTCGTCCTTTGGCAGAATGTCTCTGAAGTGACGTATGGTAGGAAGCCTCCGGCTGGCTCCTCCGTGTCTCTTTGGATCCAGTCACACGTCGTCTCCGCTGGGTCTTCCTCGTCCTCTGAGGCGTGGAGAAGGGGCAGAATGGACGCGAAGGTTCTCGCAGGGACCGCGTCTTCTTTGGCGACTACTTGGAGACCGTTTGTGTACCACTCCTCCACCGTCAGAGTGTTGATGGTCTCTAGTAGTTTCTGAGTGGAGTACAAAAAAAAACAGCCCTTAACATCACAAAAAACTACTCCCAGTTCACAAACATGGACTTTTAGCAGCATAACACAATCAAGATCTCAACACTGCAGGTTGAGTTAGTGAAAACACAAACGGACACGTACCTGCTCACAGGGCCCGTCTATTTTCTGCATTGTGTTGCTGTCTCCAGGGTTTGGTATGCTCGGCCACAGAATGACCTTCGCCCTGTATAGAGTAGGTAGAGTAGAGTAGATGTACATGTGTAGCAGACAAATATTTACCCGTGTTACAGACAGCTTGTTCAACACAAGGCGACACAGTGAGCGACTCGCTGTACCTTTTTATTAACGGAGGTCCAAATATCAAGATCATGGTCATAACTGCAAGAGGTATGATGAGATCACTGAGGTGCGAAGACCCTGAGGAGAGGAAAAAAAAGGAAGAAAATTTACACTAAGTACAGAAGCTTCTTTGGAATTTGAGGCAAATACAAGTATCAGAAATTTTATTTTAAAAAGTTGTTGGATGCAACCTTCATAGTTTGTTTTAAAGAGCAGCTCGGCGCTTCGTACTCCTTCTCCCGCCTCCGTGAAAGCTAATATCTGGACTGTGTACATGGTGCTGCTTTTGAGATCCCCCAGTTCGTAGCTGTTAGAAGCTGGATCCACCGTGATGTCTGCAACCAAAGGGGGCCAGTTTTCAGCAACTTAGAAACTTAGAAAGGACTTGACTTTCTCCACCAGCAGGTTGAAGTCTACCAGTATCTCAAGCTCATCTGAAGTCCTACTGAACATTACAGCAAAGTCTATTAAAATTTCCTGTTCTGATCAACGCTAAAGTCTAAACCAGCTTCCAGCTAGTGCGAACAAATTCTCAGCATTTGACTTTCATTGTTCACAAACCTCCGGAGACTGAGTGGTAAACAAACTAGCAGACAGGAAATCCGCTGAGAATAAACAAAGGCGGCGAAGCCACTGATGTTATTAGTGCGTCTTATGTCTAGACTTACAGTTGAAACTACGATTTTTTTTTTTATTCACAAAAAAGGCTTAAAACAGCAACAAAAATATGGAAGTCAGTGGGTGAGCTGTGACTAACACGTACTTTTCTCTGCGCTGGTCTCTTCCCTGTGCTTGTACTCAGCGTAGTGGATTATGTAACCCAGCAGGAAACCTCTGAGGTCTTCCTCCGGGATGGACGACCACTCCAGCACCACTGAATCCAGCGTCACGTTGTAGCTGCTGATGTTCGCGGGCGCACTTATGGGAGCTGCGGGATGAAAAAATGTGAGCGTGGGCCTCACAGAGCTGCTTTCACGGCAGACAGATTAGTTAGAATAGTTTTCTACAACATTATATGATGAAACACTGAGCAAACGTGGACAGACGGCAGGCCTGCGACTTACATCCTTGAACGAAATAGAACTGTGTGCTCCCATAGGTGCTCTCGCTGTTGTTGATGGACTTCATGTTGCAGGTGTCCTTGTTGGGTCGCATGTGCAGAGTAATTCTGTATCTCTCGTAGGGCTCCAAAGGCTCTGAGTGTTTGAAATGACAGGAAATGGATCAGAAGATGCCAAACGCAAAATGTTTAGTAAATTTATCCCTTCTTAACTACGAAAGCATGATTCGTGTCTTTATGGGAGGTATTTTGACACTTGATGCACTTATCTAAGAATACCTAACACCATCATCCCCTCCCACCCCAAACCTTGTTACAGTACATCATCTATGCACAAAAAAAACATATTTGACAAAACAACATGAACATTGAATTTCTAGGGACCGCGGACGATCAAAATAAGTGAATCTACACACCTGGTATAGAAGTTAAGGTCCTGTGGTTGCACTTGTTCTGATGAAAGGGCATGTACAATGCTTTATGCCCTTTTTTCATCCACTCCACAGAGTAGCAGACAAACTTTAGGATGAGGTCGTCGTTCCAGTGGAGGGTGAAAGATGTGTTGCTGTGAACCGTCACGTTGAGCTTCCCTGCTCTACCTGTCAGGACAAATGTGTCATAATACATTTTTTTATTTCATCTAATAATTCTGTAGTGTATATACACACCCATGTATTTTCATGAGTGACACATTTTAAAATAAGATCCTTTATTGATCCCACAGTGGGGAAATTTTACCATTACAGCAGCTCAGCAACGATTTTAAAGAGAGATTAAATAATAAAGACAAAATAGACAAAAACACAAAAAAGAAAAAAGAAAAAAAACAATATGCACCGTAGCTAGTAAACAATGATAATAAGAGAAAAAGAAAGAAACAGTATTGTGAATTTACAGTATAAGTAAATGAGTGGAATGAAGGAAGACCATAAAGTGCATTTTCAGAAAAGGGGTTAGAAAGGCAGTGCTACAGCGCGATGCAAATGAGCACTCACTGGGCTTGTCTTCGCGCTGTGGTATTATTTGGCTCACAGCCGGGGAGGTGCTGGCGTTGTTGAAAGCACTGATGTTGAGATGATATGCAGAGTGGGAGAGAATCAGTCTGATCTCAGGCCGGGCGGTGAACATTTGCTCGCGTGGATCCTCGCCCGACATCTTCCCGATGGTCACATAGTAGCCATCGTGCAGCTCTTTGGCGGGAAACTGCCAGACCGAGGTTATTTAATCATCATAATCAGCATCAACTATACACAGAAGAAATGTGGTTCTTTATATTTCCTGTGGAGGACACTACTTAAAAATGATTACCTTCCAGGTTAAAGAAACAACCCGGCTGCCATTTCTCTCTGCAAAGTCAGAGTCGTCGAGGCTGACGAGGACGGGCCTTGTTGTCAGTTCTGAGAGAGGACATCGATTTGTTGCGAGATGAGGATTAATGTTTCAGCTCCAGCTTCTTTTTAATGCTCGATTCAGTTTAAACAGAAAGTAAACTGACCTGATGGGACGGTGTAGGCTTCACTCCTCACACACTGTGAGCATTTATCATTGGTGGTGCACTGTATCTGCACGCTGTAGACCAGCGAGGAGTTCAGGTTCTCCAGAGCGCAGTTTTTTTTATTTTGGGATTGCACAGGTGACTGTGAATGACATAGAAAATGAATGAATCCTTTAACTTTTCATCTGATGCCGTCGTCATGTCAAAATCTGATAAAGTGATAAAGTGCTCGATAAGGGGGGAGAAAACACACAGAGTACAAGTAACGGTCTGTCACTGATCTCGTGAGTACCGGCTAAGTTTGTGGCGCTAAATCACTCAAGTATCGCTTTCAGGTCACACAGCAAGAGGGGGCATGGAAGTTTCAAAACACTCGACAGTTTCTTAAGTTCAGTATTCAGCCCGATGAACAGCAGTCCTAAATTTAGACACACATCAGTAGAAACACACTCTTTCACATGGTGCTCAGAGATAGTATTTAATAGTTTGATAGTAGATTGGATAACGTTGTTTCAGACTGGACAGCAACATGTTAGTAGTCAAGTGTGTTTTCTGCAAGTTAAATAACATTTATGAGCTTTTATGTAATTTCTAGCAATCAAGCTCTCTTCTGGGAATATCTGATGATGAATAAGAAATTTCTAATATATTTACTGAACCGAAAGCCGCACTTGCAACAGGTGTTTACTACTGACCTGGCTCCATGACGGGCTGCCCAGTGCTTTGTATCTCACAGAGAAAGTCTTTATGAACTCTGAGTCCTCCTTTTCCCAGTTTGCATTCACAACTAGTCTTCCAGAGTGGCGGCTGAAAGACACTCTGCATGGAGGACCACATCGTGCTGAAATGTCAAAACACACACCTATATACAGGTCCGTCAGAGACAAAAAGAGGGAACGACAGCGCTTTTGTGTGGACTTACCCAAGTCCTTTGGTAGACCTTTGAAAACTGCTTTTGTGCAGTTTTGTGACTCTCCGTTTTGAAAAACCTCAGCGATCAAGGCGCTGTCTGCAAACACGCGCAGCTTGCTTATTTCAGTGAGTCCAGTGCTCCTGTAAGTTTTGCAGTATGATGTTTTTCTGGAGGGAGAAAAGGTTTGAAACGTTAAATGTTCACCATCAAATGTCAATAGGAATATTTCACGTGCTTATGTGCGGAAATGGTTGGAAACTTACTGTTTCACAACCAATGTGTATGTCTTTTCTGCTGTTCGGTTTCCAGGTTTCCACACACATTTGAATGTATTTGGATTAGGTCTACCAAAACAATCTAAATCGTGGATTCCATCTGAAAGAGAGGCAGTGTAGAGAACGTCGAGTATTAATAAAGACCTTTTTTAAATATAGTCTCTGATCTCATCTTACAGGTAATGATTCAACTCAGGATGACTCAAAATGTGTTTTATGTTATTTTGTTACCTGGGTGAATCTTGCAGTGCTGATATTTGGAAGAAATGTTTACTGACTTGCAGCTCACTGGAACATAATATGAATAGGTGTGAGACCAGATCGAGAACAGGAAGACTTTGTCTTACGGTGGAAAAACACTCATCTAAATATAATACCACGTCATTTTATGTTAGGAATTCGCTCATTTATCAGTGAATTATTTGGTGAAAAATTAATGTAGGAAAATGTAAAACAATGAGATTTAATGAAAAAATAGAATAAAATAAAAAATGCCTACCTGAACGTACTTGAGCATGAGAAGAGAGTGTAGTGTAGTAAACAAACACCAGACCTTGAATGTGAACAAGAGTGGCAAGTTCAGGCATTCAAGTGCTGTTTGTGGCAAATATATATAACAGAGCAATTTGCAGAACAATCCACCAAAGCCCTTGAAAATGAATTAAATTTATTTAATTACATTTAAAACTACAAACACCAAGACCTACATTAAATATAGCAATGACACACTTGGCCTTCCCCTTCCTCTACAAATAGCACATTTAATAACCATTCAATGGTAACGGAAAAGAAACATAATAAAGGCAAAAACTACAGATGACTTACCGATAATGAAAAAATGTGAATGGTTTGAATAGGATGAGCATTTTGGGTCTGAAAAATTCACGTGAAATGCATAGCCAACCATGCTGCCTGTCACTGACTGAAGGACTGAAACCACCAAGAACAACCAAAAGAGTGAGTCTGAGGCAATCTCACACCCACAATCCGCTGCCATTCATCATCGCGACGCCTACAGCCGCTGCTTACCCAGAGTGAAGAAAAAGGAAATATTTTGGGGAGTTATACACCCAGCGTGGAGGGGCGGGGACGGATTCTGACACAGTTCAAAGGATTCATAGAGTGACAATAACCCTACAGTGGCCCCTTTGGAGTTTGCAGAAAAACTGTCACCTTCTTTGCACTTCTTCTTTTCACAAATAGAGCCGCTCAGCGTTTGAGGGGTGATGCAGCAAACTAAGGGAAAAGACTACAGTTGCAATGCAAATGTTTTTTTTTCTTTTGCTGAATGAATTAGAAAAGTTAGTGAGACCAAAGCTCTCTTGAGTTCACTGTGACTCAAAGCTTGGATATCAGTGCTCTCAGGAACTTCTCACACTTATTTTGCTTTCAAAGAACAAACTGTCATTTTCATCTGAAATGTGCTTTATGTTTCATTTTCAATCAGAGGTGCACCAATTTGAGTGTTTCAAGACTGTTTCAGAGAACACACTTGCTCCCATAGTTTTAGTGAACTATAATCGATTGATAGCATGATCTTTGGAGTGAGCGCACACACTGTTCAGGTAAAATAATAGTTTCTTATGCAACATGTAAGTGGATAAGATTTTTCACTGAACTCATCATGTCACATGGACATTTTAGTATGTTGTGCATGATAGTTTACTATAAAAAAAGAGTAAAATATCAACATAAACATCAAAAAGATCAAACAAAAAATGATAACCATACTTAACTCTGCATATATCTATATCTCTGCAAGTAAACATATAATTGATTTTATTTTTCACCACGGTAAAATATCCCCTATGCTTGTTTTAATGCCTTTAAATGTGTCTGACTTTGGTTCACTTTCCTTGTTTAAAATGATTCTTGAAATGAATTTCTCCTCCATTGATAAATCCAAAGTGCATGAATATGCAAACATTTCAAAAACCTGATCTCCCTGTAGAGTGAAGCTAAAGTGTCCAACTCAAGTAACAACAAGCAAAATACAGTTTTGGGCTGATGGGTTGGTATAAAACTGTTTTGCATCAAACAAACTAAAAAGGTTTCTGCACAATAATCATGTGTGACTTGTTTGCGGACGTATGTGAGAAGGCTGTTGACTCAAATGATGCCTCTTTTTATCTGCCTTGAAAGTTCAGTGAACGTATTATGGTGAAATTTAGATTCATAGAAAGATGCAGTTTTACCACAAATGAACGCGACCCGTTCCACGTGATTTACTGGAAATGTTTACTGATTGTATTGAAGCACAAGTTGTCAGACCACTGGATGCCTGAGCTTCACCAGACAGAAAGATGCACTGCACTGTTGAACCGTTTGACACATGAAGCCTGAAAATGGACTTGAAAAAGCCCCGTGACCCTGAGTACAGGATGAAGCGGGTTAGAAAATGGATGGATGGGTGTTTTAAAAGTGAAAAAATCAACACTTGGGTAATTTAATTTTTTAGCTTTTTTGAAAACATCAGAAAACATGAATAACTTCGAAGTGAGTGATGAACTTTGCCTCAGATATTAGAAATAACTTAAATACTTAGTCATTGCCTACTTGGTTCTGATGTTAAAAACAATGTCAGTCAGTGTAGGAGTGATTGTGGGTTATTATACATATAGCCTCATATAGCGAATTGAATTTAAGAGATGTTTTCTTTCCCGCTTCCTTTAACAAGCGGGGGTGTTTTATATATATTTGATATGTAAGATCAGGCAGAGCTGCCCTCTCATTTAACTGGGCAACTTGGCTTTTATGCTCTTTGAGAGAAGCAGCAGGCTGTGACACCAGCCGTAACGTAACATTTTTAAGAGGGGGGAAAACAGAGAAAGAAACACTCATGTACTTTCATCTGCACCTTCCTCCAGTAGAGCTGAACTGTAAGCACACAGGAAGCTCAGTTCTCACCTCACTGACTTCAGTTACAAGGCCTCGGGACCATCGTTTTAATGCTGCTTATCGTTGCCTCGATCTCAGCGCTGCACTCAAACACCGCATGGCTGACTGTCCACGCTCAGGTTCGCTGAAGTTAAATAAGGTCATCTGATTACATGCGAAACAGATGCCATTGATACGTCACAGGTGGTTTTGCTTATTGGTGCCAGTATTGTCATAAGGGCTACTGTAGTCACAAGAAAACCAAATGTTTTTAAAATGTTGACTAACATTAAAGAGACGAAAACATTTCAAAGATTCTAGCTACAGGAAATACATTTCCACTCAATGAGTAAATGCCTGCCTACTCATGTATTTCTCATAAGTAAATTTCCCCCACCTTTACTCTTATCATCCCTAAGATCAGCGATGTGCCGTAACTCACTCATGGGCCAAGAGAGTTGAAAGCCTATGTGGGTTCCTCTCGTGGTGTTTTGCTTTGATAGGAACCCTTTAGAGTTCTATTTGGTGCCCCATCAGAAAGCACAGAAATTAGTAATCATTTCTCCAGCAGGCTGGTATTCATCACTTCTTCTCTGTTATTGCAACATGATCAATTAAACACTCTGCTTTGGAAATGCAAAAAAAATGGTGTATAAAGGACACTGCACGTTACTAAAATAGATTTGCATTTCTCTGTGGTGCTCTCAGAACGAAAATCTGATCTCAAACGACACCCTGAAACCACGTAAAAAGTGATGTCATAATTAGACTGGCACGCACGATCCCATTAATGAAAAACAACAACTGTGCATGTTCAAGCTGAACCCTCACTCAGCCGTGACATACGATTGATTAATTGTTTGAAAGCTTAAATCCTCTTGATTTGATCTCTGAAGCTGCAAAATACTTAAAAGAAAATGATTAACACTGAAAAAAAGACGAATACGGCTATACATTTTTCCATGTCTGTGCCTCCGTAAATTTATTTCAACATCGCCGAGGCCTCGTGATAGTAAACTTCAAAGAGTCCCCTCTGAGAGCAGATCAGTATCAGAACTGTGATGGAAAGTATTCAAAAACAGCACAAAAAAAGAGTTTCTTGTTAAGGCGTTAAACAGCTGTGGAGAGTATGTATGTTTCTGTTTTTCAGTGGAAACATCCAGAGCACATTATGAGTCTATCAGGGGGTCAGTGACTGTCTGTGACCTTTATCTCATCAGCAGCAGCAAAGCAGCAAACAGTGACCTCCTGTGGAGAGTCTGTGTGTGTGTATGTGTGTGTGTGTGTGTGTGTGTGCGCGTGTGTATACTAAACTGAACAGTGGGTATCTCACTGTGTTTCAAGATGGGTTTTAAGATGAGCACTCAAGTCCATAAAGTAATAATAATAAGTATGACTAAAAAAAAGGGAGTCTCTGAGATGATATTTCAGTTTACATCTTGGTGGGTGCTCAGTGCCGCTTTGAGATAAATGCCAGTGTCACCACGTTGACATGCTCACTTTGCCAGTGTGTGAGATATAATGTTTAGCATGTTCACCATCTTAGTTTCGCAGGTTGGCACGCTGACATGTGCTAATTATAGCACTAAGCACACAGTGCAGCCGGGGCTCAGAGGAATGACAGGAGGCCCGAAGGTGCTTATAAACAGGAGTGTTGGACATGTTTACGTTTTTACCTGAAGATGGCGCTGGATGAAAAGTTAAAAGATCTTCAGAGTTGATATTGTTGTTTTAATTCGTCCTCAGTTTCATCTTCTCTTTTTTTTATTTTGCCCTCTTTTTTTTGTCTTTTTGGTGCCATTTGCGATGTGAATAAAACATGTTTTGATTTGCCATTTGCAAAAAGGGGGGTTTTGTACTTAAGAGAAAGAGGGCAGGGTGAGGAGAGGTGACCCTGGGGCGGCGTGCTGGCCGAATGACATTTGCACTGCGCAGTTTTAACCTTTTGAAAATGGGCCTAAAGCTCCCGAGCACCCTTTTCACCACAAGATATTAAACATCTACAAAGAGTTTAAATAACAACACACACTGCTGTATTTTACATTTAAAATGAGCTCAATCTCACTATCTCTTCACTGTCAAACCTCTCTGTTTATAGATTTAAAAAAAAAAACAACAACTGTGTGACTGGATAGCCTTTGCTTGTTTTACAAAAACATTTTTTAGATGAGGTGGAAATGAACAAAGCAATGACTGCTGGGTGAGTCATGTGGTTCATTTCACCAGGTGCAGGGAGCGTTTGTTCTGATGTCATTCAGTGGATCCAGTCAACTGCAAAGTGACTATGTGGGCTGACGACACCTCCAACACAAACAAGCGCCTACTGAGTCGGGCCAGACCGCACCGGCTGAAGCAAATGTCTTAAATGATACGGTGTTTTTTATAATGCTTACCATGTTCAGCATTTTAGTTCAGATGGCGAAATTCAGTTTGGACTAAAATTATTGATGTGAAGATGGTGCAGCATGAAAAGTTACTTAGAGTTCATCTTGTTTGTGTGAAGCTCATGGTGCACAGGAAAAATCAATTAATGTGTGCTTCCACGTCAGTCCACCCAATAGATGTTGTTGGGTACAATATTACATGTGGTGTTTCTGGTGGTGAGTGTTGTGGCCAAGCACCGAGGGCGGCGAGCTGACATGTAAGCTGGCAGTTTACAGGATTTCCATCTCGATGTCAACGCTTTCTCTGCTGTTGACATGTCAGACTGTCAACAAGAAGTGGCTGGGCGTAATGGCTCAACACACAGCCGTCTGTTTACTCCACTGAGCTTGGTGTACCGTGACACAGCTCGGCTGATAAGAGCTATAAAAGGAGGAAACTTTCACTACATGTGTGGCTTTAACAGAAAGGCTGAAAGGCAGCATGTGTTGTTAACTTTGTTCTGGGTAAACATGGTTTGAGGTTTTTAAAATCAGTTTAGTTGGTGTGTATGTCTGCATGTGTGTGTGTGTGTGTGTATGTGTGTGTGTGTGTGTGCTCAAACAAGAGTGCAGATTGTGTTTCGGAAGTAGAGGAGACACAAAGACAGACAGAAGATGAAGTAGGTCATTGCACTCTTTATAAAAGTACTAGGACATAAATGCAATCCTGCACCAAACAACTTATTGTGTTCAGTTTACTTAACAGAGGCTTGATGGTGTCGTATTTGCATCTTTACTGCAAAGTGTTCTTCACGGCCACCTTATATTCAGTTTTTATATTTTCTGTCTTTTGTCCTCTTCTGTGCAGGGAGTAATCATTGATTGATGTTCAACTATAATGTCTTTTTAGGGAAATAGCCACAGTTAAGCTTCATTTGCAAACCCTACATATCTCTACTAATACAGTAGGGCAACCTGCAAGAAGCCTGAGAGGCAAAACACAGGGCCAAAAATTTCCATCACACCTTCAGATGCTGCTTGCAAAGGTTGCAGATTCACTCATCAGGATGGTAAGATGAATAGACACTGAAACTACAAAAGTGCACAAATATTGATTTGAAAAGTGGATTGGATATGCCCCCTCAACCTCCTGTTAGAAAATGTGCATAATTACAAACCCTGTCCCATTGAATCAGTGATATGCTCGCTGTGGTGGGACATCTCGAGAAAACGTTCCCGGGGTGTGATACATCATACGAGGGTGTGGCATTGAGCTAACAAATGTCAACAATCATACACACACTTGCGGCCTGGGATCCTCCTTGACCAAACTCTAAATTAATAAGGGCGGTTGAAGAGATGAAAGCTCGGACTAACAGTTTGTTCTTGTTAATTCCTGGTGTGTGTTGCAATTGAATGTGGTTATGATGTCAGGGTGGAAAAAAAAAATCAATCTAATGTAAATAATGTCCTCTTCAGTGAAGCTGTCCCTCTCGGTTGTGGTGGGTGCTCCTCTTTCTTCATAAACGGTCTTCATTAATGTCTAAATAGCCAGCCACTAGGGCCCTGCAGTTTGTTTGAAGCACATTTAAATAACAGTCTGATTGCAGTCACTGCAGGAAAATACCTTTTTTTGTGATTTTGTAATTGCAGGCATTTGTGCAACTGGGCCCTCTAGTGGTTCTCTGTATGGTGAACCTGAGCAGCCCTGCTCCTGATCTGCTGGTACCCCGGCACACAGTACGAACAGAGGCTTAAATGGGAAAAACAAAATGAAGGATGGAAGGACAATTTTGTGCCTTTAATTAGATTCCTGAGTTGCATTTTTTTCCTGTTCCAAATAAAGGTGGATGACTGAAAAACCTCCCTGCTCAATTTGCAGCAGGAACTGAGATTAAACTATTCTTATTGGTTTATACTGGTGAATAATGATGATATACATTTCTGTTCAAAATACCATTATATAATAACAACATTTTGCTCATTCAAAGAGCATATGGAAACATGCAGCAACAGTGAAAAGTGGAATATGTATTCATCCAGATGGTTCGACGGGGATAAAAGGATTGTGGAGATGCCTTCAGAGCAGCAGTAAGTGAGTGTGATTAGATGTGCCTGAGAAGTAGTACTCGGATAATTTACTTAAGTTAAAGTACTAATAGGATAGCACTGTGGAAAGACAAGTAAAAGTCCTTACTTATGTAAAGGTCTAACATCATTTTTAACATGTTAACTTGTCAATGGAAAACCAGCCTGTTTTCAGCTTTGTGATGATGCATTTTGGAGCTCATGAAAGGTTTAAAACAGTTATTTAACCAAAGAAGTTGCATATTTTTTTCAATGCAAAGCAGAATACTTAGAATAAAAACCAACACATCTGGAAATGTGTTGAAAAAGTAACTACAGCTCAAATGTAGTACAGTAAAAAGTACTATTTGTTTCTGAGATGTAGTGAAGTGGAAGCATAAAGTAGGCCTACAATAAAATCAAAATATTCTTGCATGAGTACATGTCTCTTGAATGCGTAGTTTCAAAGATAATGTAAGGCTGGTTTAAATTATCAGAGTTTTGTCAACACATAACACAGGAACCAACTGATCTGGAGATGAATGGTTTTCACAGAAAGTGAATTAAAAGGTAACTAAAAATCAAATGCAGTGAAGTACAAGTAAGTTGAATACATATTTACTTGCATAGACACCAAGTACTTGAGTAAATGTACTGCTTAGTCACATTGGACCACTGTGCATGATGTCCTGCTTAGACCTAATGTAAGGCTGGTTTAAATGATTTACTCAGCTGAAGAAGTAGAAGAGTTATCTCAACACGTGGAAACAATGAAAATCAGAACAAACTGATTTGGAGATAACTGGTTTTCACAGAAAGGGTATTGAAAAAGTAAGTCTAAAAATACACTGAACATATACTTACTTGGGTAGATACAGAGTACTTGAGTAAATGCATAATTTAGGCTTATGGAGCTCCCTGTTTTTTTAAAAAAAAAACAAATCTAAGGAGGGTGTAGCAGAAACGAAGCATACAGTAGAAATAAAATAGCCTAAATACTCAAGTAAAGCTCAAATACTCAAGTAAGTAGCTTGAATGTGTCCTTACTCTGGTAGATGCAGAGTACCTGAGTAAATGAACTACTTAGTTACATTGCACTGACATCCTGCTTATAGCCTACTCAGGCTTTTAGAGCTTCTTGGCTTGTGTAAAAAAAATGAAATTGCCCTTCTAAAACTAATGAGCCCCCTCACTGCTCACCACACACACACACACACTGCCCCCTCACACCCCCTCCACACACACACACACACACACACACACACACACACACACACACACACACACACACACACACACACACACAGCCTCCG
>JBAJHX010000035.1:9271999-9331698 GCA_037176925.1 Amniataba percoides | reverse complement strand
CCTCATCCTGAAAGCCATTTCTCTTGTAAAGCTAAAAGCCAAAGCTTACGCTCGAACTAACAGTCTGATCTTATGTTTTTCTTCATATTTCATAATACAAGAACTAACTCTATACCACAACACGTGAACAATGCTTTTATGTTTAATGCTTTTTTAAGTGGTGAGAATTTTTTTTTAGCTTGACTGTATTTGACTTTTTTAGGTATTGTATATGAAACACTGAAAGGGAAAGTCTTCTAAAAACTTTTCCTCTGTAATAATACTCAGCTGAGTTTACGATCATGTATGAGCTGGAATGAAAATTATGTTTGGACCCTCATCAAACCATGTTATTCTCAGGTAGTTAGATAAGGATGTGATGGAGAAACAATGGCGGGGGCAATGAGTAAAACAAAGGACAGTGATGACTGGAACAAGGGAAGGTGTAATGCTTCTTGATGTATGGGGATCTCTCTTCCTGATTTACTGTAAATGAATGCTCACTGTGCCTTAGCAACAGCTGAAAGACGCTAATAACAATTTGTTCCCACTCGTAAAAGGTTCCTTTCATCCATCTCAGTGAAATGATAAACACTTCCCCACAAACCCTTCAAAGGGAATTAATGTCCCGGGGTGTGAATACATTTGCTAATTCTCTTTTTGTGTGGCTGCATTGGATTTATTTTTGTAATGTGGAAATCATGACTCAACTCTCACCACCTTTTGTCATGCAGAACCATGTGTGACAGTGAAGTATACCATCGTATGTTGTTGACAAAAGTAGCATGAAAAACATTGGTGTTTAAATGTTCAACTGGTGGTGTTTATGTACTTCCTGTTATCATATGCAAGCTTAGTGGCTCAGTGGCAGAGACCACGTACAAGTATGTGAATACCGCAGAGTTTTGCTTTGCTTGGACTGTTGGATTATTTATCACTTGACCTTGGGGACAATGTCCCTGTCTGAAGCCTTTTTCTGCACTTTCATCCTTGAATTTGTTTGTGTAGGATATGCAGCTCTTCCTGCCTCTCTGTCCTTTTGTTTGTCCGTTTGTTTGGGTTGCTATGTATGCTTGTGAATGCACCACTATAAGAAAAGTGTCTCTTCTCTGTGGCCTGGTGACTCCAATATGTTCAGTCTTTGTAGTCTTGCCCAGTAAAGGTCGACAGCAACCTGAGTGTTTGCTCTGCTCTATCAGTCTTATCCACAGCACGCTGGAACTGTTCCCTCTGTGCGTTACAGCATTGATGGGGTTGGTTTTCTTGCCTTGTTATTTTTGTATATACTTCCACTGATTCTTAAGTAACTGCTTTTTATGAAAGCACTGCAACGTTTTGTGTCTCACTGGCAGCCAAAGGTATCAAAATAAAGTCATTATTCAAGCCGCTATCATAAATATTCTTTATAAGTATGTATCAGATGGCATTGTAAAAATAATGAGACAGTATGAAAGACATCAGTCATAGTGATGAACCTGCAGAGCGCTTTTATTCCAATCTGCAGCTCCTCTCAGCTTTGTGGAGCTTGTTATTGTTTAACTGTCTGGCAGCTATCGGAGACCAAAAACAAAGCTTTAAGAGAGTAAATATTGGACTTGCAGGTGGCCAGAAACAGGACTCCAAGGGAATAATGATGTTGCCCTGTAACTGCTAAATGTGCAAACGAGGAACTATTTGCTAATAAGTTCACATATCAACTTACTGAACTGTGTATCAGTGTTGTATTCACAACTTCCCCAGTATATGTATACTTTTATGTGTTAGAGAAAGAAAGTATTGAAGGGTGGGTTAAGTTTCATGCTGAACGGATATTGTGGTTGACATTTATTGGAGGCCACAGGGGTATCAGGAAGCTAGATTGAATAATCTCATGTACAATCAAAGTCATGGGGCTTTTTTTTGTAAATCGTAGACACAGTATTCTAAATAGAAAGTAGGATGGTGTCGCAGCAGATAAAGAAAAACACACAAACACAGAAACGGGGTCTCTAGTTGTCAGTGTCCTCACAGGTAATAGTTGCCTCACCTCACAGTTTGTAAACACAACCGTGTCTGTGCGTTGTGCCGTCCACCTTCTTTGTTTCACTCGTTTGATGTCTGTTCTTTGCTTTGACAACAGAGGATTGTTGGTACTGTCCACTGAGGGTGGAAAAGAGGATGGAGGAGGGAGGGGCGGATCAGGTTTGATCTTGCTCTCCGGAGCTCTGCGTGGCTCTCAGCTGCAGGGAGAGAGGAATGGTAGGTGAAAGGGCAGTGGCAGCTGCCAAAATGGTAACGTGCATGCTACCCGCTGTGCAAACTGCGAGTGGATTACTGCTGTGCTTTACATGTAATTAAATAGGTATTTAAAGGACTAACACCCACTCTTAAAATCTGTGCAAATGTTTTGAAGCAGCAGAATATAGAGTTCTATCCTCTGGTACAATGTGAGCTCACTCTCAGCTGTCTTTTACGTTCACTCAGATACACATGAATAAGGAAACATGTGCTTACTGATTACCCAGTTGATCATTTATAATCGGCTGATAATGATGGCTGAGCTCTGCCTACCAAAACATCAGACGAAGCTCTGGCGGTGCTCCACAGTTTTCACTGGCTCAAATTTCTGTTTAGGTGCAAGGAGAGTCAGGAGGACGGAGGCAATAGGTTGCAAGGATTACAAGGAGTCTTGCAGACATGAGGTCTGTTTGTTTGTTGTGTGCTGGGTATAACAATACCAGACTCCACTGTAGGCTGCTTTGGCAGTTATTCTGAGCAGACAGTAAGAATAGGCCCAGTAGTTTCTGTATCTCACATGGTTTCTCAATTAGCCCTGTTTTTCACTTTTTAAAGTATCGATTGATTTATATCTCATGTTTGCGTAGTCAAGTGAAACACCAAAATGTATTACATGCCTCTAAGCTGCAGACTTTAACCCGGTGCACAGATAGCAAGATACTGATTATCTAGTGATTGTTACTATGGTCTGATCTGCTTTCAAAAAAAAAAAAAAAGAACAACCAAACGAAACAGAAACATGATATTACTTCTCTATGCAGGAACGCAAGGGCCTTCATGAAAGCACTGCAAAGAATTTCTCTCTAACAGCCCTGAAGACAACGGAAACTGAAGTTTATTGAGAAATGCAGTATTTCTACGAATTAATAGTACACTGAATTAATATGAGTTGCAGAACAGAAACTAATTCCTGTGTAGATATTGCAAAATATTTACGTCTGTTAACTGCCGGGCGCTTAACCAAGTGACAAAACTAACATTAACTTAATATGTGACCTGTTTAGACTGAAAGATAGAGAAGAAAAGTCATTTTTTGCACAGCTGATACAACCCAATCCTGAGGCAATGATATGACTGAACCTCTGTTATTCTTTGGGAGAGCATTAAGACAGGAAGCCAGTGGTTGCAAAACCGATAATCTGCAACCTTTTGCACAACACAACAGTCACTGTGTGTCAGAGGATGACGTTCAGCAGAAAATGACGAAATTATCATTTAATCATACCTATACCACCAGCCCAAAAAATATGGAGTTGGTTTCCTGTCAAGGCAGCTTCCTGATTTCCAATTTTTTCCCTTGAAAATTGTGAAACAAAAGTGCAAATGAACATTTGGCAATTACAGCTCTTCATCTCGGACTCAGCCGTGGCTATTGGCTAAATATTAGGTGGTGGGTGTGTGACTCAGTTTGTTTCTACTGATCATAACTATGTATGCAGTGTTCAATAAAGGCTGAATTGTGGTTGGACAATGAATTTGTTGTAATGAAATGAGCTGCAGGGGCAACTTGCAATGTTGCATAAATTCCTCTGTTCAAATAAGCTTCTCCTGAGGAAACAACACTTTTGAAAATGCACTGTTCACTTCCTTCTCACTTTGAACATGTCTCTGATCGGCCTCATCGCTTCGTACTGCACAGATGGAAAGTTTGCATTCAGTCTTTTTTATTATACTCTCACCACAGTGTGACATTATGATAAAACAAATGTCTTTGGTGCATTATACAGTACATATAAACTGTCTGTTCTGCATGAGATGTGACCATGTACTGTAGGCACCACCTCAGTATAAATAGAGTCGACGCCTGTGTTTAGACATAGCCGAGAGATAATTCATGTTCAGCCATCCTGCTAATGGCTCTCTGTTCCTTCTTCTTTCCTCCTGTGTGTTTCCCAGCAGCACTCCTGCACTGCAGACAGATTATTTCAGATATTCACAGCAATATCTGTCATAGTATACAATGTTTCAGACAACACATCTGAGGAGATCTAGCACGTCAGGATCATGAGATCTTGATGTTACAGCATCATTTGTGCTCAAGGCAGAGCTACAAATAATCAATTGCCCCGTGACGTCTAGTTTTTTTTTTTTCATTACTGATGACTGAAGGTCAAAATATTGCATAAGAATCTGTGTTTCTATAGTTGGTTTGAGCAGGAGCATTTAGAAAAGCATTTCTAAAAACTGTGAAATTAGTTCTGTTCGGAGTCTGCACTGCTTCACTCTTGCTCCACGTTTCTGCATTCACCAAGAGGTCAGGCCACCCTACAAAGAATTGGTCTTAGTTGTCCTTAATAGTACTGGGACCATGAATCATCCCTTAGAAAGCAGAGGGTATTTCCTTCCACAGAGAACTCTGAGCCATGTGTATCTTTGTATTTTCAGGGAGGGCCTCTTCCTCACCACCGGGCATTGTTATGTGGTTTGAGCTTCTTGCGAGGTCACTATCTCCTGAGAATACAAAAGGCTGGTGCAACCTGATGTGCTGTGTAATGTAGTTAAGTTGTGATGTTTCCCTAACCCTGCAATCCTTATTTTATGCTTAATTCACTTTTCTCAATAGAATTGAATGGAAATATAATTTACTGTTCTTGCTGCTTTCTCCGAGAGAGTTTCTGTTCAAATATTGTGAATACTGTTGTGGACTTTTGAGATACTGGCCTGTCCTGTTTCTCACTGAAAAGCCAAAACAGCCACGGGTGTGGCAGCTTTGAATGTCTTGGATGGAGAAACTGATTCATAAACTTTATTTTGTGCTAAGCCATTAACGCCCTTGGAATCCCCCTCCTAGATCATTTCAGAAGTTGAGTCCTCCCCTTAGGGTTGCCTGAGGTTTATACATTTGCAGCTTTATATCTCACAGTTATGCACATCATTCCCCCTGCATGAAAAGCTCTTGTGATTTTCTGCTTTCCTCCGTTTTCACTTCGGGGGAACTAACTTAAAGTCTTCAGACAGACGCCTAAATTCATCTGTTGCAGAAAGCTGTCTAAGCCCGACTCCACCCACTGTGATTTTTGAAAAATATCCTCCCTGAGGTGGAGCACTTCTCCCCTCGAGAAAACCCTGAAGCAGACATGAGTGTGGTTGAGGACCATGGTGGTCATGAACCTTATCAGTTCAAGCCGTGTGTCCAGCTTCTGAAATGCCCAAAGGAAGGGCTTGTGGTGGTAATGTATCATTAACATTAGCTGACCTTAAGTTAGATGGTTCATTTTTGCAAACTTTAGGTTTCAATAAGTTGTAAATCTCTGTAATTATGAGGATGAGTTTCGATCAGTGTATGTTTGAAAATCAGCAGATTTCACAGACTCCCACTTTAGTACATACTGGGGGAGGATGAGCCACCCACTTCTGGTTAGAGGGCATTAACATCCTTAGTTTTAGTGAGTCCTGACACAGAGAAGTCTGAACTGGTCGGCTCCAACTCAGCAAAGGTGTCATAATCACTTATTTGTATTTTTTTTTCATGTGTTGTTTGTTCCTTAAGCCAACAGCTGACACAAGCAGCTTATCTGCAGCATGTGGCAGTACCTGTGTAGAAATATGGTCTGAAAGCAGTGAAACAGTAAAATAAGGCTGATATCTGAAAGTATAAATGGGAACACAGGAGTTGAACTCCAGGTTATAAGATTCAGAGATAGAGAGCGGAGCACAGAGACTTTTAAAAAGAGCTTTCTCTCCAGTGTCCAGCACAGACACGGGTTTAGCTGCTGTCAGACACACCTAAGAGGGGAAGAGCGTCAGGGGGTGGTTATCCCCTGCTGTGAGGCTTTAGTGGAAACGTGTCATCAAGGCTTTGCTGGACTTGAAATGGCACAGCATGGCATGGCTAAAGCAGAACAACCTGGGCTAATGGAGATAACCTGATAGTGTTTGAGTGAGGCTTGGTAACTGCTGCCAAACATAAGGAAGTCTTTATTTTTGTGAATTTACACACAGTGTGTAAAAGGCATCATATGACAGACCAATCTTGAATATTTCTGCTCCTTGTGGTAATTTCTGCCATTTCTGCCTGGTAACTGATAAACATATGAATTATACATTATACATACAATTATACATACTGAAATGTTTATATTGCGATTAAGTCTGCAAGTCTCATTGACCCTGTGTGTTTAGTAGACTAAAAATCTATATATTATTAACACATATATTACATACTGTGTAATGTACATGATAATTGTAACTACAACATATACTGCAGTACAACTGATGAACTAAAACATGAATCCTTGAAGTAACACGTGGTTTCCCAGCCCCCTGCAGCTGTCTGTTTCAAATTCTAAGCTCTTAAAGATGTTGAAAGTAGCTCATTTTCATATTTATGCTGTGTTCCTCTCAGTTGAGTTGAGCCTAGTGGTGCTTGGTACGCAAGTACTTGTGTGTTTTTTTGTTTTTCTTTTTTGAATGAAACAAAGAAGAAACTATTTTTGGAATGTGGACCTCATCCTTAAATAGTTCAAACAACTACCTCTGCCAACATAAAATGCAGTTTTTAACCCGCTGATTGTTTCCTTTCTTTTTTCTCTAGTTGGACAACATCCTCTACCCTCCCTCCACATACCTCAGGAAGTCCAGTAACCCCGAGTTGACTCATGGATTAAGTCCTGCTCTCAAATTCAAGCGACATCTCAGTGAGGATGGAAAGCACGTTCGGAGGAGGAGTCTTGGGGGTGGTCTCACAGGTAGTAATTTCTTACAAGTGTTCAAGCTGGGTTATATTGATGCCTTTATAAATCACTGATGTCACATCAGTGTATTTATATGTTTTACTTTTGGGTTTGCAAAGTGCTCGTATAACACCTGCCCTGTTCTTGATCCATATATGTACATGGTCTTAATGGGGTACAGTTTACATGCTTAGATTAATGTGAAATGTGATTAATTTAGTCTTTTACTCCACTCTGGAGGACAGTTTGCGTAGGATAAACATTTTAGCTCACTATTTACAGTGGAAGTCCTGCAGTGATTGGTCTTTGCTGTTATTAATCTCACTGTATATCATCAAATTACTTCATCGTTCTTCCCTCCCTCCTGAAGCTCACTCACCTTCACACTCTCTTTCCGCGGTTTGCAAATGCCTGAAGATTTATTTTTAGGGGTCGATGCCAGAGGGAGAAAAATGGCTTATGTTAATCTTTATCACATTAATGGCCACAAACCAATGATCATCTATCACTTTTTGAATACCTGGATGCTCCTTAATGAGGAATTAATATCCTTTAATGGCTCGAAAGATTAATTTCACCCAAATCAAAAACATGTTTTACCTCTTTCCTTAAGTGATATCCAACCATGGAGATAGTTTCATTTTTATTTGCTGTTATTTTTGAGACCTCACAGACTCGTGCCACCATCCCAGTATAATGGAGGCGAGTGGAATTTCATTTGAGTTCAAAGCAACAAAAAATGACTTGGAAAATGTATTTCCAAAAGCTGCCTTGGTTACTCAGAATAATCAGGATAATCCACATACCCCGCTGTGAACAATTTTCAGTGTTTCCTTCTTTTTTTTTTTTTTAGGAAAATATTTCCCGAGGATATGCTTTGAAGCAGGAACTCCTCTTCAAATGTATGACTGTTTGCAGTAGTGATAAACACACACCATCTGTCACTTCAAACTTGGCTCTGAGGAGAGAGTTGCTCAAAGAGTGCAACAAAGACAGTGTCACGCTTGGCAGGGCACCATTCAAAAGTGCATCAGTCATAAGTTTGATAAAGCCAATGGGATTAGCTCATCATTTGCAAACAAGAGATATCTGACCCAGATTTCACAAAACTGGATGACCTCCAGACCAGTAACGCATCACGATGTCATTTCATGATCATATTTTTTCCAGCTGACATTTGTTGGGGATATAAAGGCCCTGAACATATTTTCTCAATCAGCTCCCCACAATGAACAATGGAGCACACATTTCTCTTCTCAACAATCAGCAACTAAAAATGTTTATCCTTTTCCTGAATTTGTACTTAAATTTAAGATTTAAGATACTTGTTATTAGAAACCATGTTTTCAGGAGTTGCAAGCAAAAATTGCACAGTGCCATTAGTTTCAGGTAATTCTCCCAGTAACTCTTGGCATAATTGACCCTTAAGCGTACATTCATCACCAGACCATGTAAGCTCATGACCTCTCCATGTAAAAACAGCTGAAGTGAAAATGTCTTTCTCCAGTGAATTTCTGCAGCCGTGCTTGGGGGAAAAAAAAGGAAGAATACGTGAGCTAACAAGCTTATTACCTTCTAGGTTTACTGTCAGCACGGCTGTGTGCGCTCCCATAATGAAACAGGCTGTGTTCCCGTGTTGAGGAATGTGTAAAGTCAGCAGAGGGCTATCCCCTTGGAATTATAAAATTCTGCGAGTGAGGATTTGTGATTTTAGTCTGTGGGTTGGTTGCAAATCCTGCAGCGTACGCCTGGAGAATATAAACTACTCGACTAAACTTATTATTTCTAGCTAGGGTTACCATGATTTCTCAAAACATACTGTACATCAAATTTATATCCACTTTCCAGTAACAAGGGATCTCTAATAGTCAGACAAATTAGGAAACAAAAAAGGCATTGCTAATATGAACATAGAACAAGCAGAGTATATAGTTTCACTCCACCTCTGGATAGAGAGTGGATGCCACAGATAAATTCCTCCCTCTGGGCAATGATAGATAAACGGCTCTTTCAGTTATGTGACTTGAGACTTTTTTGTTTCTATTCAGAAAACTGAAAGACCTCAGGCAAATTTCTATGACTTTATTTTAGAGATTAGTCTCCCTTTTGAGTTATACATGGAGGACTCTCACCTCAACAATTGTTGACCTTTTTACAGCCAATGAAAGATTGTGTTTTCATCAGGTGCAGCTTTGAATGAATGAATTACTCTTGACTAATTGGTCTTTTCATAGACAAGATTAATAAACAAACATTAACCTGAAGCAGATCCACTTCCATTCGCTTGGTTGTGCTAATAAATCAAGATGAGTGTAATGTCTTTGTTTTGAATTGGAGGTTTGATAGAGAGAGGTTTTTCTTTCTGATGCTGATTTTAAGATAATTTAATTTGTCGTCACAGTGTTGCTAGTTTATGACTGTGACACAAGAGTGCTTGTGTTTTTAATCCCTTTGAGGTATTCAGGTCTATCTGAGGGCAAAATAATGTGACAAAATATAGTTTTAATGCTTTACAGCTCTCTGTTGGCATAACTTGGATAATCTGGAAAATCAGAGCCTTTGGTGAGTCTGACAGGATGAGTGAGCATCGATTACCTTTTTTGATCTATACCTATCTGAGATACCTTTTTAAATAAAACGTTGGTGTGTGTTGCGATTTTTAATTTGTTTATTCATGTTTCACATCATGATTCATGCAGGAGAGCTTTTCTTGAAACAGGGGCATCAGCACAAGGTCGGGAACAGAGTGGTCTGACCTTGCAAATACCTGCATTGAATGTTAAAAAAAACCCTTCACCCCTCTACCCACATCCCCTGATACCTCCCTTTCTAGAAGTGTTGACTAGTGCCTGAAGAGAGATTTCCTTTATGCCGGGATGTGATGGGCTCTAGTGGGGAAAACATTTGCCGGTAAGGAAGGAAGGACCTCAATTTTCCCTCCTTATCCTGTTTGGTCTCCCTTTAAGTTCTCTTGATTTTGCCACAGTGATCACAGTGTTACTATCAGGATATCTGCAACAATATATTTCACTCACTGTGTGTGTGTGTTCACTGTACACAATATACAGCCTCCTTGCACAAGTCCAGAAGTGAGCTTCACAATCTGTTTGCATTTTTTCAGTATTTTTTTAATTCTTTCTCACAGTTTTTTTTAAACCATGTCATATGTAGATGAGTGACAAAGGCACAGAGAGTAAACTGAAATAAAGCGACAAACAACCACAAATCGAGCCGCATAGCGAAAATGTTACCATACAGTAGTGATATGGATCTACTATGAAGGTGTTGACATGAACAGGCAGTTTTTCCTCTCATAAGAATACCAACAACAGTAAAAGTGGCCATTACATCCACTGTCAGGATTTTCTGTCTTGGGCAAGTGCCAAGTTGGAAAATTGGCTTTCATATGATAGTGACAGATATGGAAAGCTCTGAGCCTAATGAACATTCAGAGGTCTAAAACACAACACTATGTTGTGAAAAGTGTTTAACAGTATGTGAAGTGTACATATTTAGTAGTGGTTAGTATTTAGTTAGTAAATTGCATAGGTTCAGTAGAGAGATGACAGGAAATGAGGGCAGAGTGAGATTGGGAAAGAAATGCAAGAAGGGCTCCTGTCGCTCTTTGACACCAGAGCGTCTCTGGATTGTTGAACTGTGTTTGTTCGTTACAATAAAACTTTGTTGCCTTTCACCTGCAAAAGTCAAGTTATTGTTACAATGGAGACGAATGTCTGTCTGAAGCTATTGAGTTGCCCTGTCTCTTAAGTCAGGCATTGTACTCCTTGATGACAAAATAATACTCAAGTCTGGCTGGAGCTGCACACTGAAAGAACTTCAATGACAATCCATTCAGTTAAACCAGGACATAGCCTGCTGCAATGAAACAGCTAATTACTATATGTGTATGTCTGGCTGTTAAATGACCCAAATTAAAATGAATAAATAACGAGGCGATGATGATCAGTAATGAAGTGAAGACCCTGTAACAGTGAAAGGGTACCTTTTAATACTCTTCATGTGTTTTCAGAATGTACATAATACAAAATGAATGGCACTGCTGTCGAATTTGACTTTATTATCTTGTTACTGCATTTTATATTACTCTGATTGTTATTCTGCTGGGCAAAAGTGCATCTGGTTCAGCAACTCTAAATTCATCTGCATGTCGCTAAAACGTGAAAGTGTTCGGTACCTGTCATTTCAGTTCATGTTTCTCCTATTATCAGGATAATACATTTAAAAACCTTATAAACCTTCCTCAGTTTAGAAATACATACCTGCTTTAGGCCGTATAAGCTTGAGATATTCTCTTTACATTTTGTGCAAAGTCAACTTATCTTCCCTCCCCTCACTGCGCCAGGACTGTTAATCCTCTTCTCTGTCTCCGGGAGTGTTTACTTCAACAGGAAATGGAAATATAGACATGTGGATAAAAGAACGCTTCCACGAATGATTTTTCAATCCACGGAGTGCCATAGTGCAATAAGATCTGTTTATTCAGATGCCGAGGCTTCTTATGATGTGTTTTAGTCTTTGTTTTGACTTGGCGTACTGAGGTTTTAGTATTAAAAACCTCAGTCAAACCAAGGAAAGGACTGAAGTAGCAGTCACTGCCATCTAGCTGCTGCCCCTGGAACTGAAAGTGGAGATTTTCTTTCAGATTTACAAAGGAAATAATCATACAGAACTCCTGTTGTTATCAAAACGTACAGGTGGATGTGTTTTCTTGCCCTTGTCAGACTTTGTGGTGTGCTGGTGTTTTGCTTATGTAACAGAGGGATTGTCAGTGATCTCTTAATGGGCTTTTCCACCCCCTGGCCTAATTTAACCCTTTGACTTCCTGCTGGTCAGGGACTTCAGATTTACAAGGGCAAACAGCAAGGACTGACCTATGTTACTATTTTTTCATTTGACCTGACCTTATTTGCTCCCTCTTTTTGTGGGTCAGGGGTCTGACTTTACATTAGTTTAACAAAGCTTGTTGACAACATAGTGGTAAAAACTGTATTCCTTTACTTAACTAAAGTACCAGTACATCAGTATAGAAATACTCCACAACATCCCACACATACAATCCCACATTATCATGTGAAGACTGATGTGTAAGCAACGTTTTACTGTTACTGAGGTAGAGAAAGTTTTAACAAGTTGATATACAGTCGTGTATTTTACACTGCAGGTTCCCACCTTAAGGATCCATCTGAGGTGTCGTATTGAGGATTAATGGGAGAGAAAATGAGTCACTCTTTGGAGTATCTGGCAAAAACATGAACCGTTAACTGAGGGTTGTGTCCTTTTTGTTGCTCTGCAGGAAAGTACCTTCTGCTGCCAACCAACCTCCAGCAGACACCGACAGCATGGCAGCCGTCATCTGACATCTCTAACCTGGTCCGAATGTGTTCTCTGAACCTCGGGAAGTCGGACCCCTCCCTCACCTCCAGCCTGGTGAGTACTTCCTGAATCGTGACTCCCAAAATGATATTCTGCTTCCTGATGTGGTCACAGCGCTTCCATTATTTCATCCCCTGAACAGAGTTTGGTCAAAACAAAAGCTGCTGTGTGTGAATTTCATGGAATCATTCATGTTAGGCAACGGGGGACTTTCCTGAAAGATCATTTGCTTATTACCACAATATCTAATTAAATAATATTCAAATCATTCAAATAAAAAAAAAAGTTTTTTTTTTCATAGATGGCCGCAGGTAAAAATGGTTACCACAGATCTTCTGTTCTTGGAAACTTTCTGGTTGGAATTAATATGTAAATTGTATAGATGTAAACTTTGTATGTCGTTTATAATGAGCAAAAAAAAACAACAAATTTTCCAACACAAATTACTGACAAGTTTCCTGGTGTGTGTGAAGCTGTCACTTATTTCAACTTCTAAGAGGTTTTCTACGTATTTAGATTAAATGCACATAAACCAACTATAATCAAACATGTCAGATGTACATGTTTTATTCAGATATAGTACAAAAAAGAATAGATAGTATAGAAACAATCCTCATTCCTCAAGATCTGACACACTTTAAATGAGTTTTTCCCAACTGTTTTTTTTTTCTGTGTGTGTATTATGGCTGACCTCTGGTTTAATGAATGACTTTTATGTTTTTCTTAATGGCCCTCATCTGTCACTGCTGCAGGTTTAAAAAGCACTTTGCTGCATGTTTTTTTAAACGCGTATCAAACACAACAGGCCACACATCAGTGTCCACATCGATCAAGGACACTTAAACCAGTCAAGACTGTTTAAGTTACGGGAAATGCATAAAAGTAACATAAAAATGCAAACACTCACAATTAAGAAAAAACTAAAACAAAACACTAAAGACACATTTTAGAAAGGTCCAAGTGTGTTCCTTGAAGTGACTGAAGTCAGAGGTGACCTTCAGCGTGGTCCTGCTCTGCTCTTTCAGATGACACTGACAGATACTGTGATGATGGTGATCTTATTGTCTCAGGAGCGAGATACAATCGAAGCAGAGGCTAATCCAATGCTGTTAAGCTATGAGTCATTCCCAGCGGGTGCTCGGCATCAGTTAGAGAAAAGGTTAATGTAATAAAAAGCGTGCGTTTGTGTGCGGGCCTGCATTGGTACTTGCGTGCGGGTGATTTTCAAGTAACCGTGAGCGTATATGTTTTGGTAACTGACACTTAAACCATTAGTGATCTGAGAGGTTTGACCCAGAAGGACACTGTAATCTGAACTAACAAGGTCTAACTATTGCTCAGATGACGTCATAGTGACCCTGTTTACACAAATAACATAATGCCTCTAATGCAGAGTTTACTGCAAAGCACACACAGAATTGCAGTTACTTTGCTTTTACACAGCCTGAATGACTTAAATGACACCTGAAAGCATCTCAGGTTTGCATTAGTACAAAATAGCTTTACTAAATCTGTACACTGGGGGGCGCTGCTGTATTTCCAGTATTTAGAACTGAAAGTTGTATCCTTGTGTTTGTGAAGAGAAAAAAACCCAGATTAATCCCTTTGGTTATTGCACCCTGCAGAGTAAATGAATATTTCCTGTAATGTAATTGTCCTCTTGTGGATAAGCCCTTCAGTTGATGTGCTGATTCAATTTAAGTCTTACCACTCTGTGACCTGACTGAGTCTTTAACATCTTTGACTTTTCCAGTATTTTAGGATATTTGTGTTTCATAATAATGCTCCACTGATCCCCATAGACATTTATTCTACTTACTGCCAACCAAAACAGAGAGCGCGGAGCATGAGCTCAGCCACGCAGTGGCCCCCCGTGAGCTTGAAGGAATCGAGTAACTTGCCCAATGACACAGCAGGAGAGATGGAGGGTCTCTAGCCACGTACAGTTCCTCCACCCAATTAATACCACCTAATGAATTAACAAAGACAAAAATAACTTAACTCTATCTGTCTCCAGAGATGACAGAAGGCTTTTCCTGTATCACAATTATCAGGTCATTCTGAACAAAAGGGGAATTTGATGTGAATGCACTTGGTGTACTTTGAGCCCTGAATCACTGAAAAGTTAATAAAGAAGACTCTGAACTTGCCTCTGAGGTAAGGTCATGGGGACCCAGGAGCCTGACACACAATTTTTTCCTTCAGACTTCATTCAGCAAATGGGACCACAGATAGATTGAAAATGGCATGGTTGCTAAGGAAGGGCATTGTGGTGCAGTGCACGCCATTAGTGCGTCGGGTTCCTGATTCACTACGTGCCATGTTGTACCTCTACACCTCCAGAAAATCAGTTTTATGGAACAGAGTGAAAAATAGACTAACTAACATTTGGTGCACCTGCAAGTGGGAGAAAAAGACGTTGCAAGTATTTAAGAATATCGTTGATGACCACTCACATTCAAACACATCTCCAGCTCTTCTAAGAGTCCAGCAGGGCAAACACAACACATTCATACATTGCTTTATAAAAAAGAGTGTGAGTGTACAATGTGCAATTTAAATGTGTTTTCTCCAATTTTTATCAACAGAATCATTGAAATAAAATGGACACATAATTTTTGCAGGATTACTAAATACTTTTAAATGCAAGAACATCATTAGAATTTCTTATGCTAACCAACCTTGTGACTTTTTTTGCTATCTGAGAATTTTTATTCTGTACATTTTTCTGCTTCCCTGCAGTCATTTGAATATATATAGTATGCAATCAAATATCTTGTCTTGTTTGTCAAGTATGCAGCTCAGATGTTGTCTTATCCTTATTCTTATTCTTAACACTGTTTGCATGCCCCTGGTGACTCGTGGTTGGCACCGTGAGAAAATGAGATGCTGGTGACCGCTGCTCAGATATTGTCTCGTGTAGACACAAGCTGAATGGCTGATGTGTTGCGACATCTCCACGGTATCTTTTTTGGAGTCGGCTGAACTGACACCGCAGGGGTTCATCTACAGCCACTGCATTATCCTGCCTTCAGAACAAGCTTAGAAAAAGATGGCGAATCGGTTGACCTTGGGAGAGAAGCAGAAGAGACAAACACCTCAGCTTCGTGGCTCTGAGTGCAGGGTGCTGTTTTTCCTTTGTTTTCCTCTCTGATTTAAAATTTGCAATTAAAAGAGACTCTCAATTAGCCAAACTTTTCTGTCTGTATTGAAGGGCTGTTTGCATGATAAAGATGGGATCCAAATAACATCTTCAGTGTGCTTTAAACTAGCAGAAATTATGCTTTTTCAGTTTTATAAGCAGAGGGCCTTTGTCATAATGATGGTTATATGACTGGGAAGCACATTAGTCCCTGGCCTTAGTGACAGTGAATGAATGGAGGGCTGCCAGCATACACAGTGTGCTGTAGCTTTTAGCGCGCTGAGCATGAGATTGTTAATGTTAACCACAGTTGCATTTGGCAGATATGTGCAGGTCTGAAGAGATTTAACGGGCTGTTGGATTTGGTGACTGCTCATTCATGCTATAGTGGGCATGTTTAAAGTGTGTTTGGTTTAGATTTGGACTGTATTACTATTTTTTCACAAGAAAAAGTGACAGTATTGATAAAAGAGGGCTTCCAGAAAAATGTAGAGCTTAATTGAGATTTTGCTCTTCATTACTCAACAGGGTATAATTCATTTTATATTGCCTCACAGTTCTCCTGAGTTACTAAAGAAGCTGAGGGCTTTCTGTAGTTAAAAACTCTGAATAGAAGGTAGTCAATTTTTTAAATATTATTTCTTTTACTATTAAAAGCCAGAATGAGATGATAGCTGCAAGAGCTTCCTTGACCATGACCATAATTATAGATGGCTTCACTGCTGCTTTGTTACAAGTTGATTTATTTTCTGGGGCTGCATCATTGATTAATCAGTTGATTCTGCAAAACGATGACAAGACGTCACAATATCCTGGAGCCCAAGTTCATGTAACTGAAAGACGTTTGTCTGATTAACAAGTCAAGACCCAGAAACTGCAATTGTAAGAAGAACGAAGGGGAAAGCAACAAATAATGTTTCTTCAGTTTATGAGGATGATTGAGTTTAAGTTTAGAGCTGCAACCAGTGGTCAGTTGGTTATCTGTCAATCATTTTCTCACTTAATAACTAATTTTAATATTTATTCAAAATAAATATATGTATATATCTGCTTAAATGAGAGCATAGAAAAAAAAAGTGAACCCACATGGTTGTGAAGTTGGATTCTTTGATTTAAAAATGACCCTTCAGAAGCATCACTTATAAAATTGTTGCTAATAAATTTTCTCATTAATTAATTGGCTCCTCTTCAGTTGAAACTTCATTTTAATACATCATCCATATTAAAATGAACTTGATATTGTGTAGTATTTATAAATAACTATGAATACTATAAAAATGTCATAAACAATAAGGATGTTACTGTATTTCCCCCTGTGTCCTGCTGGTCTTCACCTTCAATGAGGATTTTAAGACTCCATTGGTTTTGTCAGCCGTGCTTTGCCCTCCTTTGCCTCACAGGGCTCTTGTTATTGCTTTTTGGTCGTTTTTTCCCTCCTTTATGCTCTTCCATCATGCCCCCGGGTGTGCATGGCTCCTTGACAAGCGTGGCGCATCTCTCTTGACTGTGATGCTCTTTGGCAGAAAATCAATACTTCACCTCTGGTGTGATATGGAGATAAGACTGTCATAATCCTGATGTTGTGCCTTTGTGGACTCTCGTCTCCTTCATAATTGTAGTCAGTGATGTCCTTTGCTGATATCATTGTTGTTGGAGCAGTTTAGTTGTTGCAAAGGGAGGGAGCTGCAGTTTATGTGTAAACACCCATAAGTTGTTTTGCTGTCTTCTCTCCGAGAAGACATAAAGTTTTTAACAAGTACCATAGATTTTTCAATCAACATTGAACAACCTGTCCAGATTTTTTTTAGTATCAGCCCACCTCTGATGTAAAAATGGTATTATCCAGCCTGAGTAACCACCTACAGTAGAAGAGAAGAGTAAAAAATAACTTACCCAGATACACCTTATCGATCTGTTTGTTTGTCTTTGGTTTTTGGCCACGGCATGGCTGCATGATTTATGCTTCACTTTGTATTGTAATGCTGTTTAAATCTGATCCATTACCTGTATATGTATCATTTTGTTGTCTGTGTGTGTATACAACATATATCTGTTTGTTGTTTGTATATATTTTGATTACTTGATAAGCAAATCTCCCCAAGGTTTAATTAATTAAATTACCTGCCTCCTACTTAAACTTTATGTAATGCTGTGATAAACACACACACACACACACACACTGGAGAAACAAAAGATTTAAAGCTGAAACAAGCCTCTAACTAAATGTATAATCAAACTGGAAACTGTCACTGCGGGGAGTATTACACCAGTTAGAGGAGACTGTGTGTTGATTTTCCAGGAACACTGAGGAACGCTAATACCACCGTACTGCGTAACAACATTTAGCGTCATATTCATGAGGTGATTTCATCTCCAGTTTTGTTTTCACCTTCCCTGTTCTGTTTCACCGCCTTTGGAAACACATTTGCATTACACACCCCAAAAGTACAAACCGTGCTGTATGTTACTGCAAACATATGGGTGTGATATAAATGAAACTGTCACTCAAGATAAAGCAGTTGACACATTCAACCCCCGTCATCCGCTCTGTTTGAGATACAATTTTCTCTGTTCTCCGAGACTCCAATTTGACAGTGTGATACACCATATGACTGTGTGTTTCTTTGAAACAGAGGAAAATGAATTGAGAAGAAAGCCTTGTTTGGATTTTCCAAGTGGACATTCATTTTCATTTTATGAATGCATACATTTACATGGCTGTTCTTATTTATTTCAAAATCCAGTGAGGAATCCAGAGTGATGCATTGCAGCTTCTTGGTTACTATCTTTGTGCTTGTTGTCAAGGTTAAAGCCTTGCCTCATCCATTGGGAGGGTGGCTCTACAGGGTTTTATCGTGGCAGGATATTCTCACTCCTTTGGCTTTGGACAGGTGGATTCTTTGCACTTCTTTTCTATGGAAGGAATTGACTCTTTCTTTCCTCACTGCTCTCTTCACAGGCCATGTCCCTCCTCTGTCGTGCCTTACATCTGCAGGTTGCCTCTTGGTCTGATAAGCTCAGGCAGAGCAGAGGCTGTGGGTCACTCAATCAGCACTCTCTGCATGCTGTCAGTGCCAGCTCTCCCTTTTTTCTCCAAAGGCAGAGGAAACAACCTCAGCTGCCCACCTGCCAGGAGGAAATGAGTCACAGACAACCCCTGGACTTTTCCCAGAGGCTTGTCTGTGGCTATTCTGTGGCTGTGCTCCAAGGCCACTGGCACAAAGTGTCTGCCCTCATATCTGCCTTGAAACCCGATTCAAAGCAGCTGATTTTGTTCTTCTTTGGCAAGCAGTGTTCATTTTTTGCAATGGGACTACAATTACAAATAAATACATTATTTGCTCCTTACTGTCTATCACTAAAATGTAAAAATAATTCAAATAACATCACAAATTTTGCCAATAAAAAATCCAAAGATGTTCTGTTCACAACACAGAACACACAACACAGAAAAAGCAGTAAATCCTCTCATTTTCTAACTTGAGGCAACAAATATTGTCATTCATGCTAAAATGGTCTGTCCACCATTTTGGTCCACACTGAAATGTCTTGTTGCATGCACCACCAACGGGTCAACTTTCCATTTATACCTAATCAGCAACTGTAAACAAACTTTATCAGCAGCATATTAGTATGTTAGTAAGCTTATTTTTACACTTAGCTCAAAGCAATGCTGTGTTAAACTTCAGCCCCACTGTAGACTCTCAATCATGTTCCTTGATGGATGACTTGAAAATTATTTTATCAAAATCGCTTCAGTAAGTGAATTGATTGTTTCAGCAACAGTGCAGTGGCCATAGTGCTTGTTACAGCCACTACACAGAACAGAGAAACTTCCTGTATTGAATAAGACATATGAACCCTCCCCTGTGTTCCTGCAGCTTTTCATCTTCATTGTAAGTCCAACGCGGAATTTTCTTAATTGTTCCTTTAAGCAGGCACAGACTGTGCAATGATTCGAGACCAGTCAGTTGAGCCGCACAGGATTCTTTAATTCCCTCAGGTAATCTGGAGGGCATTGTTCAAGCTGAAAAAGTTGACTACTGTAATCCTCGTCCTCTGAGGTTTTAAGGGGTTTATTCAAAAACAGCCTGATTACCCGAGCACAGACCTGGGCTTTCTACTCGCGACTCTCTTATCAGCACGGCACCACAAATGACTGTCGGCCCGGCCGCTGCAACACTCAATCAGCTTTCTGTTGTACAGGGCTCAAATTGGGAAAAGTTGGTGTAGTGGTCACCTGTCTGGCAATCCCCTGCACCCCCTCCACCAGCCGTAGTAGTGGGTAGCTGTCATTCCCGGCCATGCTCGCTAAGAGAAATCATTTGAGCTTGGCTGGAGATGAGGAGAATGGAAGGGGCCCACTTAATATTCACAGAGCAGTACCACAGTGAATGGAAATGAGTAAGAGAGGGTGAAAAAAAAGAGAACGGGAGGGGAGGCGGGGGGGTGTGGGGGGCAAAGAAAAACACAGACTGAAACAGAATGCGAAATTGGAAGACAGAATTGGCAGCATGGCATTGGAAACAACTTACTTTCTAAAATGCTAATAATTCAGGAGGGTGTGGGGACATTGAGTTAGTGAGTGTGAAGATCGGCGGTCACTCGCCGACCGCCTCCAAACTCATCTCGGTGTGGAGCTGCGAGAGATGGGAACAGCGCATGAAATTGTTTGAAATTGACTCAGGATATGCAGTTGTATACATAACAGGTTGTGCGGGGAAGTGCGGTTGATTCGAGCATGATAATGATTCAGTATCTGGTTGCCGGGAATGAAGGAAGCATTCCCGATGAAGAAATTGGCCCACGGCAGTTTGTGTGACATTTTCACAGCAGGTTTAAAAGGTCTTGGGCAGCAGTTTTTTTTTCTTTTTTTTACTTAAACACTATCCATGGCTATTATTTTCTCCCCATTCTGTATAAAATACTCTCTCTGCAGTAGTTGGGCATCATGTTTCCTTCACCTGGCTAATGTGTTTATTCTATAGCATTCATGTGACTCATTGACTGCAATAAGACCAGTGAGGTCGGTGAGCCCGGCTGCCGCAGACAGGATGCCAGATTCATTGTTGAGGTCGGGGCAGAACAATGCTGGGAAGGATATCCTCTCATTTTCATGGTCACCTAGGGTGCCCAAACAGCGTGGCTGCTCAGAGAAATGAGTCTTGGGGCTCCCACTTGTCCCCGGTACCCCCCACCTCCTCAACCCCCCTCCCATTGCTGCGCTAAATTAGAACTGCCTATCTTCTCTCTTCTCCCGCACCCCCCCTTCTCTCTCTCTCTCTCTCTCTCTCTCGCTCGCTCGCTCCATCTCTCTCTCCTTCACTCCTGAAGTTACAGAGAGGAGAGGAACAAGAGGAGGTGTCAGCTGACTGCCCCCCTCCAATCAGATAAGTTCTGATGGAAGTGTTTAGCAGCTGCTAAGATCAGATTTAGCCTGAGGGAGGGAGGGAGCAGGAGGCAGGAGCCAGGCAGTGCAGCGTGGCTATGCGCCGGTAGGGAGGCATGATAAGTCAGGGCTCTGTACCATGGACGAGTCCAGCATTCTGAGGAGACGAGGGCTACAGGTAGGCAAGCAAATGGAGCTGTGCCTGCGCGTGGAGCTGTGTGGGTTTGAGCTGCAGGCTGACTTTGTGCTGTATGTATCTATGCGTGGCCGTGTGTTGCTCTTTTAGCAGAACACACTTAGGACTTTGAGACCTTTTTGTGTTAACACTTGGCAGCTCAGAGTGGGCAACGTTTTAGCTCTGCTGTTGGTGCTTGCTTGGTGTCCTGCATGTGAGAAAATCCCTTGGCAGAACTGAGTGGACATTTGTCAGTGTTTTCAGCTGACTGAAAACAGGCTGCAAATGTTCTAATCTTCACCGCTTTGTTTCTTTGCACATGTAGAAATGATAGTTTATAGTGGATTTGTGTCCAAACAGTGTTACTTTTTTTTTTTTAACAGCCTCAAATCATTGTCATGTTTCGTTTGTGTTAGTTGCCAGCAGGGAGAATGAGAGGTGTGCGCTCATGCAGCTGGATTGATTATGTTGTGTGAAGGGCTTTCTTGTGCTTTGTTGACTTAATATAATAATCGAGCGTAAAGTGAGGCTTTTTCCTTTCTGTCAAAAATCCTAATTGAGGTGTAAGCTGAGTTCAGGATGACAGTTCTAACAAATGATGTACTTAATCAGATTATCTCTGCCATCGCGCTGCCATATTGTGAGAAATAAATGCAGGTAGAAAGAGAGGACAGTGTGTTCTGAAATATGAAATTGCTTGCGTTTTACACCACATGTGAAGTCATTTTTAATCCAAGACTTTTCAGACATTAATCATTTCCTCCAGCCGAGCTGGCAAACTCTGCAGTAGCTGTTACAGTAAAACCTAAATTGCACTTGATTTATAATTTTGCTTGCGCTCGTTCGGGCCACTTACAGAGTAATTGATAAACACATTTAAAAGTAAGCCTTTTTAAAATTCAGCTCAAAGCGCTGCATGTGTTTTGAATCACAAACTCCCTGTGATCCATTGCATGTCATTTGTTTTAATTAGCTGCACTATGGCTGATGAATAAAACCAGTAAAACTGCTTTTTTGCCTCAGCATTCATTTTACTAATAAACAAAGGTAAGTTTTGCTTGTTTGAGAACAATTTTTTCTTCTGTAATCTTTAATTTATTTAGCTATCAAGCTAATCTTTACAATTAAGCTGGAAACATTGGATTTCTGTGTACACAAATTTTGTGTCAATGTGTTCCTCTGTGATTATCAATCTTTCTAAAAATTAGACAGCTGAAATGCCATTTAATTCATGCTCTTTGATTTTTTTTCTTTTTTTGATGGTTTTAATGAATTTCTCCAGTGAAAGCAGTGACATTTTTTGTAATTGCGTTTATCAAAAGCTTCCAAACAGTCATTTTGTGCACAGTTGCCCTAATCTCTCTGTTCCTTTGTTGGAAACCACCTCCTCCGTTGCTCTCTTCATTGCAGACAAGACTTCTTTATGCGCCCTAACACACATCAGCTAAACCAAAACGGTTGCTTCTGTGATTCAGCTACCGTGGCACTCCAACTTTCACATTTAAAAGGAAACACGGAAGTTAGTTTGTCAGGCAAATGAATATAGCTGGTTCAGCCCCACAATTTCCCATTCATTCTTAGTCCAGGAAGGGATGACATCATTCAGACCTTGTTTTTGTTGAGGCGATGGTAAGATCTGGACTATTTACAGTACACAGGGTTTCAGTGTTCCAGCAGAAAGATGTTGACGTAGCTCAACATTACGTTAGTCTGGCGTTACTTTGCTGCTTCCTTTTGTCATCATGATATAAAATTGATATGACTGTAAATGTTGGATTTAATTCTGACTTGAGGAACATCATTTTACAAGTTCAGATATTTGTCCACTTTGTTGTCACTCTAGATGGTCTTAAAAATAGCTCAACCAGTGCAAATGAATCAAAATTGTGAACAAATTCTCATACCCCTCTTGTAAATATGAAGTTACTGTCAGCAGCTGGTTGGCATAAAGACGGGAACCGAGGGGAAAAGGTAGTCTGGTTATATCCATAGGTAATAAAATCCATATGCCAGCACCTCTAAAGCTAACTGATTAGCACATTAAATCTAAACCCATTTAAAATCCAATTCTGGTTTTGCAGTGGTTTCTGTGCTGGACTATTTTTTTTTTGTGGCCAGAAGCAATGCTTTCAGTCATCATCTTAAGCTTAGCTAATGAGCTTCTGGCTGCAATTTAGTGGACCGGCATGACAGAGTCATTGCAAGTGGCAGCTTCTCCTCGAACTATATGCAAGAAAGTAAACAACCATATTTCCCACTATGTGGATCTACTTGTTTTAATGGCATATCACAACATCCTCAAATATTTATCTTCACAGTGTGATTCTGCATTATTTAGATTCTGTTCTGTTAGACAAATATACATTCATTCAAAAAGATATCCTAGTGCATTAACAACAGTGGATTTTCTGCGCTGGTACTTTTGCATTTTTGTTACTGGGAAATTGCTGTATGTGAAAAGGATTTGGCAGGCTTAAGCAAGCAAATGTCAAAACTTGATCTTCGATCATGAAGAACAAGAAGAGAAAGCTTTAGCTTCATGCTAACGCCTAATGAATGTGACAGCGTGCATAATTTATTTTTAGACTTGTTGAAAACAACCGCAGACTAACCAACAACACGCAGGAGAGTCATTGTTTCTCAGTATCAGAACCATTAATGAGTTCTCTAAATAAATTGCTCAGCTGAAGTGTGTTGTTCAGCTCAGACTGCGTACTGTGTTGCTCATCTGGAGATGAGTAAAGAAGCATGATGACTTGAATATGGTGAATTTACCTTTGTGTGATGATCTGGCTGTGATGACTGATCATTGATTGTGACTGTTGATTCCCAACGTTTCACTTGACCTACGTTTATTTCGTAGTTGTGTCAAATGGCAAATATCAAAAGCGTAGAGCCTTTGCAGAGTGATGTGATGTACTGCTTGCTTTCTCCATAAAATGAATCACCTTATTTCTCACAAGAAAATTCTTCTGTGCTTGCAGTGCGTGAGTTGACTTAAAATGTTTGCGTGTGTGTGTTCACTCACGGTCGTCCGACCTTGATGGTGTTTTTAACTCACACAATTAAAAAGAGTTGTTGGAATGTCAAGGTGTTTGACAAATGTAAATAATCATTCTGTTATGTTTGCTTGCAGATCAACTTAACTTAGCAATATGTCAGTGTATCTCTTGCAAGTTATCTGTAAGGTGTCTGTGATGAGCTGTGGTTGTGCCTCTTGTTCCACAAGGTTTGTATTCTGCTTCTGAGAGCATATAGTCACGATGTTTCCCCTTTATATAAAATTTGTAGGATTTATAGAGGTTTTAATGATGCCTATAGCAGCTACACATGTGCTTTGTCTTAATTAGAAGCCCTCCGTCAGAGGCTGCTGCATAGCATTTGGAGGCTTTACTGTACATCTGATATCTTACACTGCCTCATAATAAAAAAGGTAGTTATCCAGGCGAGTGCAGTGATATTGTGCGTCTCCAAAGAGCTATTTGTGTGAAGTGGTGCGAGCCAGCTAGAGAGGGACAGCATACATGTTTTTTAAGACTACCCCATAATTCCTGTTTATCAATATAACAGTTGGAAAGAAAGATGTTTTTTTGTGCTAATTTGATGACAGAAAAACAACCACTTCACCAAAGCACCAAAGAAAAGCTTTCATGTGGAAGGGGCAAGTGAATAGCACAGTTTTTCTTTAGCAAGAAGAGGTAAGCAGCCTCTCTGCTGAAGTGTCCTTGTGCAAGGCGGTGAGTTTTTTTCTATCAGCTCCAGCCGCACTTCATTGATGCTGTGAAAGGGGTCAGATTAAAAGATAAAGTTCTCTTTGAGGAAAAATAATCACAAAAGAAAACATCGGCCATTGCTGTGAGGTTAAATCGGTTAGAGAATAATGTCAGTAGCCTGAACACACTCAGCTACCAAAACGAATTTCATTTTAGTTTTTTTTGTAGATGTTTTAACCACCACCAAGTTCCAACACATTTGCAAGATGAAAAATGAGCTTTACAGCATATGTTGCATTTAGTGCAAGTAATGCCAAACAGAAAATAAAATGGCAGACACACACCTGTTGGTGAAACAAATGCAGCCTCTGGTGTGGATGCCACAAGCTGCCTCTATTTTGCTGTTTTAGCACTTTTAAGATATAGAAAGAATATGAATATATTGGCGTATATCCATGCGTATATCCAGGTTCTTATTATCCTGATCATTATATAGGCCATGTTACTTGTCAGGTACTATATTCATAGTCAGTGTCTTTAATGTAGTTTACCAAGGAGAACACTCTTCTTGATGCAGATTACAGGTTATTATTGCCTTCTTATAAATGGATAAATAAATAAATGATAAGAATACATTTTCCAGGGGCCAAATTTGTTTTAAAAAAAGAGAGAAGGGAAAAAAGTATAACATTTTGCAAGCAAGGCAAAAATAAACCCAACTGAAGACTTGGCTGTGTCATGTTCCCTTAGTACGTTGTAATGTACTGTGGATGATTTTATTGGCATTAGTTAATCTTGTTTTTCATTTTTGTTGCACATTCCTTGCTCTTACACAACTTGTGGTGCCGGTTGTCATTGACTACAGTCTTACTTTCCACTGAAGTTTGCAGTACCTTCTGTTCAAACTGGAGGGACATCTTTAGTCGTTTCCAGTCCTCTGTCATCTCCAGCTGTTCATCCTTCTGTCGTCACCGAGTTTGTGCATCACTTCTGTCATTTGCATTTGCTACTGTCAAACATCGACAGACACCCATCCGCATTAAACAGTGTGTGAAGACATCAATCAGATGCAAATGCCAGTTGCTAATATGCTACATTAGTATAAATTTGGCATTGTGACTAACAGCCTCATTAACAACCAGTGACAATTATCAAACAACACATTTCATTGCTATTGCACATTGTCTTGTTACACATAAACAGTGATATATCACCATAGAGTTATATATGCTGTGAAATTCTGCAGTATTTATCACCTAATTTACACAAAACCAAACCTCATATGATTTGGTATGATGAATGTCATTTTCAACTTTTAATGGCCACTTTTGGAGCTGAAAGCTTTGAAATCCTGCATTTTCCTTTTAAACTGGCCACCAACTAGCTTGATTATTCTTGAACTATTCTTGCTTGTGTGAAGTTTTATAACAAAAACCTATGAATCAAAGATCAGCTGGGATCTGTTATCACCTATACTTAAATATTTGCCTTTAGTGGCTGCCTATGTAGCGTTGCAATGAGGTTGAAGATACAAAGTGCTAAAAATACTTGTCATTACATTGTATATAAAAGGTGTAACCCACGTACATACTTTTTTAAAGTTTCACAATTACTGTCCCACACACATTTAAAATGGTCAAATACACCTCTCTAAAAATCCTCCATCTGCGTGCCCAGATCACACCAGCATGTTACATTACTAATTTGCTCCTGAGAGGAGTTTCTTCAGTATGCTGGTGCTTAGATGGACCCTGTGAAGTACTTTAAACTGTAGTAGCCTGTCTCTGATGCATACTGATGATGAATGAAACGGACCAGCTGCCAACTGGCATATCTGACATTAATGGAAGAACTTTTGTCAAAGCCTATGACCTTTTAAGTCTCAGAAAAAGTTACACTAGCTACAATTGTGAATGCCTCTAATTTATTTAGGCTTTAAGGTTTCATTATCATGACATTAAGAAAAGAGCTCCTCATTAAAAAAAAAGAGACATCTTCAAATTAGAAGAAGTGTATGCTCGGTGCCAGGCTTTAAATTAATTAGTTCCCGCTTACAACATTGGATATGGCAGTGGATTAAGCAATTATGACACTTTACAAACCCTCTACAAAATATGAGGATGCCAACAGATTTAATCAGCGCAGATTTCTAACATTGTCTGTTCGCTTTGCTGTTGAATCTCCCCCTGCTGGTGTAGAAATCAATATCTTTCAGATGAAGCCGGGCATAATGGTGGAAAATATTACTTCAGACAGAAGCTTTGGGTTTACTGGTATAGTTGTCAGGATTAATAATAGTCAGCTGCTTACACATAGTATATATGATAAAAAGTCAAGTCATTGGCTGTTTATAAATGTCCAGGGTGTTTGTTTGCTCCTTGAAGCTGTATGTATGCAAAGACCATCTTTAATCAGGGCTGTACTCTGTGGTCTCTCTCCTTCCTGGACTACATGTGCTGGGAGCAGATAACCAGCACCATTGATCTATTTGACCTCTCCTAATCTCCAGATACACTTCAGGACTTTGAAGAAGCCTTCAGGTTTGGTGAAGATTTATTTTGTTTAGAATCTTTATTAGGACCCTTGTTTTAATTCCCATGGTTATTTTAAAGAGAAATAGATAGATAGATAGATATTCACACAAAACATAAAACCAGTGAGCAATACAAAATGGGGGCAGTAAATGTTACATTGTATTATATTGAGTGTAAAGTCAAGCTCCTATAAGTTTTATTAAAGTGCAATGCATCTGTTGTGATCATGTGGCAAATAACATAAAATAAAAAGAAAAGGGAAGATATGAAAATTGAAAACAAACCATCTAGAATTGCATCTGAGCCAGAAGAGTTTATATTACGCGAGGAGAGGAGGATGGCAGATCAATTGCGCAAATTAATCGTTCAGTTCATTTATTTTGTGTGTTAGTAAAGCTGCTCTGTTGTGTAACAGAGAGCATCAGTTGTCACGATGAAGGTATAGACTTAAAAATCAATAAAAACTTAATTGAATCATGTAGTTTTCAGCTCTGTAGCCTCTCAGACTATTTTTTTTGCCTTTTTATGAGGTGGTAGGAAAGATTAGTTGATGTGTGATAATTTCTATTTCCACCTCTACAATGGCTTTACAGTCATCTTAGAAACATGGCCCTGTGCCTTTAAGTACTGTCTTGAAGCACTTCAGGCATGGCTGAAGACTTTTATTTTCTGTTTTTGTCTTCAAGAATAGAGAAAGTGCATCCTGCCACTGTCTCCTCACAACTCGGCTCCAAACTGCTCGTCGAAGATGACAGCTTACCTTTGCTGTTCCACATGCAGTTATTACTGGTTTCATAATAGCAGTGTTGTACAGACTGTAAAGACAAAACATGAAGTGATTTTAGGTTTTTGTATCTACCTTTTTCAGGTTCTTGTCTGTTACAATGTTAAAATTTTATGTAGCCCAAGGCATCAAATTGCTGGGTGTCGAATGAGGGTTGCCAGTTCTGAACTGATAATTACAAGGCAGTCAAGTATTCCTGATCAGTGATCTTAAGTGATCACTCTGGCATGTCTAATAATCCCAATCAAATCACAAACTGAACTAACATCCACAACAGGAAAGACTGAAGGGGAGATAACTTCCTTTACTGAGTGTCACTCAGTGTGTTGTTTTGATTATGACTTAAAATGAAAAAAGGGATTTTCCTGCCAGTCAGCAGAGAACCACAGTAAAACCAAGTACACTTTTGATCTTCAGATGTAGGAAAAATCCAAAATAAATCAAGGGGAATTATTAATGAACCGCATAGGCCTTTTTACAGGAGCGATACCACAGCTTTGATGTGGTATCTTGGAGATGAAATGCTGTTGCTAGAAGTCATTAATTGACATTTACCCTGTGGAACAATAAACTATCTCAGGTTCGTCATGTCAGAACTGTTGTCTCTCGGCTCTGAGAAGATTACTGGATAAACAAATGATTAAACGAACAAGGTTTACTTTCTTCACCGGTTTGTTTTACTGATGGACAGTTTTCAAAGATAAAAGGTTTTCTTGCAATTACTTGCAGTTTGCATTGCCTGTTTGACAGCTTTTCAACCTCTTACGGATCCTAAAATTTATCGGAAATACAGGGACTCATGCTGACAAAAGTTCAAATCTTACAAGTTACATCAAGTTTAGTTTGCCATTTATACACACATCACACTTCAAGGTTTTCTAGATATAATCTGTAAGCTAAAATCCTTAAGCTAGGGAAAAAAATAATGCTTCTGTGCTATTTTTTTGTATTTGTTTTCATTTAATTTTTGTTTAAATGTTGTGTTTTTTATTGAGTGTTATGGAACCAATAATTAACTTAAAAAGTTAGTCGAAATGAATACATAACCCAGAGGATGTTTCTGATAAATTTATTTAAAATGTTGTATACCGTGTGACTTGTATTACTATCTTGACTCATCAGAAAAGCACAGATCTAAGAACGGATTTCAGACCATACAGAAATATGTATAAGGGATAACAAAGCATGAGGTGAAAACCACTAACACAGGAGGGAAAGAAAAATGTGGTCGTCATGTCAGCTAATGCTGCTGAGATTAACCACGGAGGGAAACATCATCCTCTTTGTTCCTTTTTATAATACTTAAAGTTTGGCAGCACTCGTGGCAACTAGCAGTAACAGCATGTGCAACTTGATACTACAGATCCCAGAATTCTGTGGGGTTAGCAAACACTTGTTGAGCGGCTACTAGAGTAAAAAAGTAGTCTGTTTACGGTGCCGCCGAGCAGTCATGTTTTAGTAAAGAAGAATCATTTGCATTTTTCATTTGCATTGTCGGTTTTTCAACAACAGTACACGAAGTTGGTTAGTTTGCTGAGGAGCTGGAAGCGTGCAGCCTGTCACCTGCAGATCTTCATCCAGCAGCTCACTGAACAGCCAAAAATAGCCATGTCTTGTTTTGTAGTCGAACCTTTGATGCTTCAGGTAAAATTATGAACAGTAATGCTGGGCTACAAGCATGCATCGTTCTTTGTGAATACCTTGTGTGTGAGGTGAAACTTGTATACTTGTATTGTGTATCTTCCACACCCTGCCAATAACACAGTATAAAGAGATAACAAGTAAATGTGAATACACTGAATGGCTGTTGATGAAAAAATAAAACCATAAATAGACCCAAAAAATGAACTTTTAAGAGGTTTGAGGATTTTGGTTTCAGATTGTTAGCTAGCTCTGCATCCTTCTTTTTATTCTTTTGGAAATTTTGATTAGTTTCTTTAAGCTCCGAGTTTCTGGTATTATGGTTTTACATAATCCTTTGAAATGGACCATTGTTTGTGGTGGTTACTTTTGCTGGAATAAGTGAATTAATTTTTTTCTGTTGATTCACAGCTGCTTTATTTTTACCAGGAAGATAAAACCAAACCTTAGAGGGCAGCTAATGGGTGTGTCACACCGCTCTGTTTCATTAAAACCACGTCACGCTGTGCACTTTGAATAGACCTCTTTCTCTACAAAAGCTTTGCTTTCTCTCAAAGGTGTCAGGGATCCAAAGCACAGATAAAACAATTTCAGTAATTTTGGTAATTTTACATTAATATGTTATTTTACATGACTACATGTTTTTAAATTAATCAACTTATGGTCGTTTTTGCTCTCAAATTGTCTTTGCACTATTCTAGACTTCACGCAGTTATTTGATAAACTGTGATTGGTGGATATCTCATCAGTATAACTCATTCCCTGCTGGTAATTAGTGTTGTGTGAGCTGCGGTCATGTCTCCCAAGGAAACTCTCTGCCCTTGGTCTGTAGGCAGCAGGGGAAGCCAGACATTAAGCCCTAATTGATAGCAAAGGGAGAGTGGGGCTTAGCGCTTTTTCTGCTGACTGGAGCAGCCAATACACATCAACTCAATGTCCTGCGCTGTTTGAGACAAAGGACCTCACCCTTATCAGTTTGCTATGAGACAGTGAAATGTCTAATGATTAAATCAGTGGGATTTGTAGTCCCAAAACAAAACAGATCCAAAGCCTTGTTATTTATCAGTGCTCTTTTACAGCAAGAGGACCGATCCAGCAGGGAGAGATTTGAAATAATCCCAGCTGGTGAGCTTTGTATTTGTTTCACATTACTGATATAAAGGAGCACAGGGAAAATGTTGTGAGGGTGATAAAACAACCTGATTCTTTACAAGAAACTGCTGTAATTAAACAAACAGTTGTGCTAATTCTGAGGGGGATGTGGTGATCTGTACACGGTGTGCTGCTCTGTCACTGCGGCTGACGTTGGTTTGTGTCTTGCATGGCTTTCCATGTGGCACTGACACATCAACAGATGCAGCTGCAGCATCATTTGTGATTTTGTTCATTTTTTTATTCACTCCTTTTTATTCACAGATTTTAGAGAAAAGCATTTATGGGAACATTTTCATTAAATTTATCATTTGATTTCCATGAACAAGCTGAACAACACTTCTCGAGGTACTCAATACTACAAAGTCTCATCCAACTAAGAACACTAAGTTCTCTCTTTTAATATAAGCAGTTACTTAGAAATGGTAAGCGCAAAAGTTCAGCACCACTGTTTTCTAAAATTTCAACACTTTCAACACTAGTGGGCCAAACTCAAGAACACACCAAGTTTAAAAGAGGCTACATTAATTAGCAGCATGTCTGACACATGCTGTGTTTATTAGTAAGTTTATGTCAACATCTTAACTCTCATCTTGCGTGGACTGTTGTCGCTGAACTGTCGCTGAACAAGCGCGTGCCCCACAGCTTATTTTCACTTCGTAGCTCAATTTGTATAAACACTTTTTAATTGTCAGTCACTAAGTACAAATTGAGCTTCTTGTATTGCACCTTTCATTAAGGGTTATTCTAATTCAAAGTGCTTTATGGGTGACTTACAGATCAATAATAAGACAATATAGATATAAACTGTAAAACTAACAATCATGAGAAATAGAAATGAGATAATATGGTCAGTAACATTTACCAAATACATTTAAAACAATAATAAAATGACAATTAAATGTTGCCATAATGCCATAAAATGTTCTCATCATAATCCATGTTAAAGTACATTCAGCTTGAAGCTTAAAATCTGATTTCTGCCTCAGAGTTCTGGAACAACTAAAAGACTTAAAAAGATTGTGGTTTCTGTTTGATCTGCTAATAAGATGCCCTTACCTTAATTATTCCTTAGTGCTGATCCTTTGAGCCAAGGTCTCGCCACCTGGCTGTTTGCTTTGCCTACATATCAGGGAGAGAACGGTCCTAAACACACATCAGAACCAAGTACTGAGGACTTGAAACAGGTCTACACTAAACAGATACCAACGACCTATGAAGAGCTTATACTTTGTGCTAACACATTTATTAAGAGTTGTTTAATGACTACTAGGACTTTGAAATATTGCAAATTGTTTGCAATGTTATCCTTTAAGTAACAAGCCTGTGTGAGCACATAATCCATCAGCAAATCAATGAGGCCACTGTAGGTGCTTTTCAGGGCTAACCCTATGCATGTAACTCTGCCTTCCACAGTTAGCTTCAGCAACACATTTACAGTATTGTATTATCTTTAATTAAATATATTAAAGGAGGATGTACATACACGTCAGGTGTTATTCTCACAGAGGCATAGACATTCGTGAAATTTCATATTCATATTGATATTGTGTATTTCAGTCAAGAATCATTTCAACTTTTTTCACCAGAAAGTCTTTCCTTTTTCTTTTTTTTTTTTTTTTTAACTTGAAATGATATTGGGAGAGTGATGTCCTTCCATGTTTACCTGGTAGAGCTATCGTATGTGTCTGTAAATGATGTGATGTGATATAAGAGAACAGTTTTAAATCCAGATGCTTTATTTAAACTTGTTCTCTGGGATGAGATGTAACACTTTCACAGCTGCTCTGTGGTTTCTTTCCATATGGTGGTTGTATGAGTGGCTGTAAAGCTGCGTGGTTTTTTACTGTTCTTCATTCACGTCAGTTTCTGTGGCAATGCTCCAGTAACACTACAACTATACAATATTTCTTTTTAGGTTCCAATTACCTGATTTGCTGCTTTTGTCTTTTGTTTGAAATAATAAACTCAACAAAGCCCATAAATGAGAGTCAGGTCATTACATCGGGTACAAAACGGGCTTTGCATAAATAGCATAGCAACCTTTTCAGCATTTATGAGTTTCTCTTGTTAGTGTTCATAGCAATACTCATGACTAGGGCTAATCCACAAGCTGGCACATAACTGATAATATTAAAGTTTTGTTTGAAGTTTGAACTAAACCTTTTCTCTTTTCACTTACAGAAAGAGCTGAGTCTTCCCAGAAGAGGCAGTTTGTAAGTACCCAGATTTCTGTACTTGGATGCATCTGCTTTTATTTAGTGGTTGATCTCTTGATTGACAGGGAAACCTTAACCTCTGATTGCAATTAATAAAAAAAAAAAGAAAAAAAAAACAATTTCAGGAGTGTTTGAGTTCTAAAATAACATCCATGTGCATATTGTGTTTTAATTTTCTTTTTCAAAGTTGATCCAGTGTTCTTTGTTCCTTTTAAAGATATATAATATTGGAAACTAACATGAATATCAAATAAATACAGTGAAGAAGAACACCAAAGATCTGGAACAGATCAGATTGACTAATAACTCTGACAACCCTAAAGTTATTTAAGTAATAGCCTCTAACCTCAGTTCAGGGCTGCAACTAACTATATTTTTCATTATATATTCATCTGTCGATCATGTCCTAAGATGTGTGCTTATACAATGATTTAGTGTTGGAGTGCAGAATAATTTCCATTTTTTAAATATTACTTGAAAAATATAACCTAACTGGAATTCTATTCCATTCAGATCAAAAAGTAGATGAAGTAGCTTTTATTATACTTTTATTCTTCACTGTGAAAAATGTAATACACTATTTTAATGATCTATCTTGTCTTTAGTAAGACTGGATGTGTGCAGTGGATAAAACTGTCTTTAGGCTTGCTGGTCAAGATGACCAGCCAGTTGAGATACAGCTTTTAAGCCACGGGAAGGCATAATAGACTTCCCAGACATTTATTTTGGTTTAGTTGCTACATGTTATGATGGAAGAGAAAGATTTACCCATGACATCTTGCTGCTCTCGCTGGCACCTCACCAGAGGGGGCACCTACTGTAATAGAGGTGAGCCATTACTAACAGGCTGCTGTGAGATCACCAACCGCACTGGTTTATATTTAGAGAGCCAGAGCCTCTAGGGACCTTGGTAACCATAGTAATGGTGTTTGGATATGACAAAGTTGATTTAACTGCTTGAAATCCATCATAACTGCAGTTTATTTGATTAACTAATAAATGTTTGGACTCATTTGTCGGGAAAGAGACGAGTGAGGATCAAGGAACACATTAGTATATCTCATATTTTGCAAGATAGCTATATTTATATATTTACTTTTCTTGACTGGCTGAAATTACAGCTGTAATCTTTGACTGCCGTGTCACCCATGTGCTTAATTTCAATGTGTTGGACAGGGTGGTGAAATAAAATGATGATATGGCAAATGGAGGAGCTAAGTTGGGAATGAGCTGAAGATGGAAATGTCTAAATGTGCAATGCAAACGATAATGATTTGTGATATGGGACTAACAGATTCAAATACTACTTATCCTCTCATTATGTAAAAAAGCACATGGAAGAGGATCCTGAGTCTTCAAACTATATCCATGTTGGCTGGGTTTCTGTCAAATGCTGAGCGCTGCAGAGGTTTTCCTGTGACAGAGAGCCATCTACTGAACATTTGATGTCATTAACATGCTGGTGTTAACATACTAGTTAATAACCATGGTCGGCCTTTTTCACAAACTCTTCATTATTATAGCGCCCTTCCCAGAGCCACAAGAGTGATAAACCTTGTACCTTTTAGACGATGTTGTATATGGAGTTGTTTTTAACATGAGTGATTCTCATCGAGCGATTTCTGGGGTCTATTTATAGGTTGACCTTAATAACTGGAAGTCTTTTGCTGGGTCCAATTAAATCACTGAAAATTGCATTGGCACTCCAAGGTGCATTTGTTGGATGTGTTGACTATTATACTGGATCCTATTCCTGTTTCTAACCATCAGCATAAAAACACAGCCTGTTGCAGCTTCTGACGGACCGAAGTGGTTGTGCTGCCCAACTACATGAGCTGCTTTGCCATGCAACAGGATATCAAAGAGGAACTGTTGGCCTTAGCTTCTGTTACACGGCCTTTTTATGGTGATATTCAGTTCAACAGATGCTCAACCATACTTCATGATCCCTGTCACTGCAGATGAAGTTGTTGTCAGTGATTAGCCATTTACTGATATTTTTTAGTAGTAATTTTAAAGTTGTACTTATCCTCTAAAGGTAATTTCTTTTATTGCAAGTATGAAAAATATCCCAGGTCTGGTGCATGTTTGTTGACAACTTACATTAAACAGCTGCTGAACAATGCTCAGTTCAAACTCGTGGGAAACTCTAATTGGGATAATCTCACACTAGTTTTGAACAAGAGCATATGTCAAGTAAATAGATACAAATGTTGGTTTGTCATGGTAGCATAGATTAAAATTAAAGTATTACTTGTATTGTAGTCTAATTGTGAGAAATGAAGCATGGAGTCACAGGGTGTGCACTTTTGTGTGTGGCACATTTTTGTACACATTTGCATAAAGTTATGGAGTTTAACCTCAAAGTTGCATGAATCAATATTTTTTATAACAACAATGAAATGAATGACTGCTCTCAATGAACAGTGTTGCTTGTAGTTACGACCCCGCAGAGAATCGTCAGTCACCTCTGCAGTCCCACTCGGCTCCGCAGAGCTTGTCACTGCCTTTCACTTCATTGTTTTGGTTTGTTATGATTTTATTGTTTTGGCTCAGTCTTTCTGTTCCGCACAGTTTCCAGACGTTGCTGTTTTTAGCTCTGATAAACCCAGTGTACAATACCTGCCCAGCACCCAATGATACGACAGCACGCTGATGAATACAGTGTAAAGAAGCATTTTGCGATTAAAAAGATGGTTATCTTTTAGGAGTTGGCAGAAAAACAAAACGGGGCTAAAAGTAGAGTGAATAGTGAACTTGCATTTGGCAGGCTGACATAAACATGACTTCAGATTAATGCGGTTGCCTCATAACTGCTGGATGTGAAGGATTAGCAGTGTCACTGTGGAGGCAGAATATAACTGATAGTGAATATCAACTTTTTAAATTCATAATGTCAAACAGAGCATCATTCGACTGCTCTCATAATGACAGTTTTGTTTAGTGATACACCAACAATGTTTTTGTAATCTAATGTAATATACTATGACCAACTTAAACACTGTCACAAGAAGTTACAAGAAATTTCCACTATGGAGCTGCTTTATAAAGAGATATGGAACGAATTAAAATGTGTGAATAAGGTGCATACAGTACTAATTCCAAATTAAGGGGCACTGGGAGGACAGTATAAATGGAGGCTTTCTGAGCCACCTTCTATAACTAAAAGACAGTCAGCAGTTTCAGAAAATGATGTGACTCTATTTCACTTACAGTGAGGTAGAACTGATTTCAAATGAATTCAAGCTGAACAATAGAAGCTCCTCTGCACACTGTGCTGTGAGTCAGTGCAAGTTTTTCTCACCTCAGGTACAGTAGCAGCCATACATTATTATGAAAACCTTGGTGAGTCACCCACCTTCACCAAAAGCCACAAATTAACAGCACTGAAAAATCCCTCTGACAGATGAATGCCTTCAGTCCAGCAAAGTAAATTTAGTTGAATGTTTTCTTTTTTCTGTTTTTATAATGACACAGTGAAAGCATTTTGTTTTGATAAATATGTAACTGGGTCTAATTCTGGTTTATGTGTGATAATGTTATATAGACATGCATATTTACACTATTATAGTTTACACTGTTTAAGGTAAAGCTGGTGATGGTCTTGGGTTTATACATTTCCAAGTTAACTTTTGTGCTGCAGTGAGCACCCTGAACTTTATCTGACTGACTCCTCATTGTTAGATGTGTGTGTAGTGAAATAGAGTTGAGATTGTGTGATCAATTTTGAAAAGAGGCTTTTTTGCACCTTCTCTTCAGCCTTTCCTCTGAAATGTAATAACTGAGGTAGTTATTATATTGTAATGAATGTCTTATTAATTCATACAGTTACATGGTGACCTGAATGACCTGCATGCTGTTAACATGATTTGATTAAGGTCTAGTTGTATTCAGCAGTACAAACACACATAGCACAATGCAGCTATTATCAAAGAAATGGTCTGACATTGAAAAATACACTTTTTTTTTTTTGCAAAAATGTGCAGATTCTCGCCACTTTTATATCTGTAGGATAAACAGGAAGTTGCAGCCAGGAGAGGCTTAGAGGGTAGTTTAACTTAGCATAAGGGCTGCAAGCGGGCTCAGTTAGCTCAGTCCAAAGCTGACAAAAGGAAATAAAGTAATTTTGAGGCATTTAGTGCTTCTGGACAGGAAATAGTCCAGCATGGAAAAACAATAATGTGCTAATTTTGTACACTTGTGTGTTTGCATGAATTAGGTAAACTATATAATGGCAAGTTGTAAAGGTGCTTGTAGGCAGATTTTGTAGTTTCTTATTTAATTTACATACATGACAGTGGTGTTGATTGTTTCATTTGACTCTCGGAAAAGAAGCAAATAATGTCAAGCAGTTTTTGGAATAAGTCATTTTAAAGTGTGAAACCAAAACTAAAGGTGTGTGCTCTCAAATATCCGCTTTGCAGTCACAAATATGAAGCTTCCTAGTTATTTGATCCAGATTTAGAAAAACTGTCAATCGTAAAGCAATTGAAACTTGGTACATGATATAAAAGAAAAGCATGTGACATGCATGATCCCTGTTCTTGTTTTTGCATAGTTAACCCAAGAAGGTTTTGTCAACTGTCAAAGCTATTTGACTTGTGTTTAATCAGACATATCTACTTTAAATCACAGAACAGGAATGACTTTGCCCAGCAACTTGATTGACAGGCTGCCTGAAATGTTGCAGCCCATAATTTCTAACTTTGATCTCAATCTTTACAAACATCTACATTAGTGGCATGCAGTTGTCTGTGTCTTTATATCTTATATCTTTATTTATACTACATTTCTCTATTTGACTTGTTTTCAATCCACTGCATCTCCCAAGACACATTTTAGGGCAAAGAGCATTACCCAAGAAACCTTAAAATGCAGAAGTCAAATCTCATTGACTTTCAGAAGGAGAAAAAATCTTCCAACCACAGAGTCCAGTACCATTTACTGACAGGGCGTCATGGGTCAGAGGTTTTAATTTCTGCCAAATACAGGCTCTATACACTGTCTGATTTAACCAGGCCTCTTTTGTATTCAAATATAAAAGTCTAAAAACAGCATTCCCCTTTTTAAACTAACACTGCAGGTTGGAACATTTATCAGATTAAAAGAAATTAATGATATAAAAACGTCAGCGTCAAAATGCCTGTATGTTTGTATCAGACTTGACCTGCTTTGTCCCAGACACAACCCTACATCTTCTTATGCTCCAGTTCCTTCCCGCCTCAACTACTAGGCGTGTGGTTAATGCAGTGTTTGGTGTCATCTGCAGCGGCTGTTTTCTCCTCAAACATGCTCATAGTAATAAAGAATTCATTGGTGCACTGGATGAGTGAGGCAGCTACTGAGGGTTGTCTGTCTGGTTGGCTCTCTCCACTTCTCCCGTCACTCCAGGTTTAACAGAAGCATCATCACACAGCTGCTGCAGTTACTGTAGCTGACTCTAGCTGACTCATTGCTTAATGCCACACTTTTTTTTTTTTGATGTAACTTCTTACAGCGTGTTGTCAAATTATCTGAATAAGCCGTCTCTTTTGTCATGCGGTAGTTCATCCTTGGACAATTTCCTTTCAGTGAGTCACTGATGCATTTGACTCACGGGCATCCTGATGGTTTGTCCACATTTATTGTTGCAGACGCTCTGTTGCCAAAGTACATCATAGCCGGCCAACAATAAGCGGCAACCTCTGGGGTCTTTTAGAATCCCTGCAGGATCTAAGACACTAGAGTGCATCATCAACACGCTTTATTTCATTAGATTTCAGTCAGTGACTCACACCCAACACTCATGTCTCTGTAATCTAAACACACACACACCTTAATTCATGCTTCTGTTTGCATTCACAGTTACATGTCGTCGACCTATTCCACTCTTTTTAGCTCCCCTTCTTTATTTATTTACCTAAAGGATTTGAAACTAGGTGTGAGTGCGCCCTGTCTTGCTGTACACTGACTGATGTGGAGTGGCAGGTAGTGGTGCATTATGTTTTTCTTCCTGAAGATGACATCATCCCTGTGGTCGTGGTGACTTCGCATCGCATGGTGCGCGCCGCGTGTCGGCATCTGTCAAGGTGACTGCGTTTAGGGGAGCAGACGAAATGTAGATTTTAGTTCATTACATTCATTTCTGCTCTGTAGCAAGTCACCAGCTGGTGGGGGAATCGTGGTGGTGGTGATGGTGGGGAGAGTAGCAGAGGGTGGGGAGGGGGGCATACACAAATGTGCATGCGTTTGTGAAGGAGCAGGGGGCGTGTATTAGGGGAGGGAAGAAGGGGTATTGTCCTGCCTCCATGCCCTCCGCAGGCAACAGAGGATCTCATTTGACAGCTTCAAGGTGGAACATGAAAAGACCAAAACAAGAAACGTAGCCTCCCCCCTTTTTTTCTTTTATACCCCCTCCCTTTTAGTTTGGGAGAGAAAACCAATCCGTCTCATCGCACTGTGGTGGCTGGGTTTGGCTCTTTGTCAGTGCAGGGGGGGTGGGGGGGAGGCAGGCAGTCAGGCAGTGTGAATGCATATCATGACCACAATAGAGCAAACGAGCACAGTTCAGCCATGAAAGCCCAGCGGGAGAGGCTGAGAATTCCAGGGCTGACGCTAGAGTGAGTATTTTCCTCCGTTATCCTTCTGGGGAGGCAGCTCCTCTGCGGTGTGTGGCTTCATCCGTCTCTGTGTCATGTTTGTTGCTGTCTTTCACTGCTGCTTTAAGCTCTGTGCAGCGTTAGCATTAGCAGCAGCATCTGCAGCAGGAAGTCTGATGTCAAATCCATCACAGCCAGGCAGCTTACTCGTGGTTGTGTGTGTGTCTGTGTGTGTGTGTGGAGTCTGGGTTCACGCATTTATGCTTTCATACACGTGTGTGTGTGTGCATGTGTGTGTGATAGGCAGACAGATAAGGTGTCATGCAAAGGAGTGCCGCAACTGCACAGCATTCTTTATTTGCTGGCGTGATACACACACAGGATCACAGTACGCACGTAGGAAATACACACATAACATAACACACCTATGGTGAGAATTTTGGCAGTGTTTATTGGGTGTGATCAATAAGGTTAATAGCAGTGCATCACTGATGGCTGTGTGTTTCCATGGCAGGTTTCCCCCTTTACCAAAGCTTTCTTCATATTTTTGGCTTGATATATATTTTTATTTAGGTCAACAAGGTATTTGTTTTGGTTCCCTCCATCTGCTTGCAATTGACAAAGCATAATTGGACTATGAGACTGTTAAAATGTCTTTAAAGCCATTATTTCAATGCACATTCTATATATACAGATAGAGACATATCAAATCACACCAAAAGATCAAAACCAACAACGTGCTTGTGTGTTTGACTTCCCCATCCTGTCTGTGGCTCTCACCCGCGAACCCATTGGCTCCTGCTGCACTGAGGATGTAAATCTTCAAAAATGGGTTGTGAATATATACTTTCACTTTTAAGAAAGACCAAAGCATTTGGTAGCTGCAATTTTTAGCAACCATTACTCCAACAGGAGGAAATTGTGTATTTATGCGAGACTGTTTTCATCAGATGATCAATGCACGTTTGGTGTGCTGTGAGTGTTTACTGCAGCAGGATGATGTATGTGGCATTGGCTCAAAATAAATGACAGTGCCTATGTTTATCTTACTGAAGGAACATGCCAGTCACTGCCACAGTTTGGCTCACTGACGTGTTTTTAATAGCCTTTGAACAACAATGGAGCTCTGTGGCACAGAGGAATAAGATATTGTGAATCGGGCTACACAGACAGTTCTTGTTAGTACGACTGTTGGCTTTGGTCTTCTCGTGGATTTCTGTTACAAACATAATATTAAATAAATAAAACATTTGGACTGCCACTGCAGTAAAAGTTACTGACCTCTATATGACCTACTGCTCTGCAGTGCCACTGCTGAGTTTAAACAGGGCTCAGTCCACAACGCCATACAGGTAAAGTCTATGTCTTTCTGTATCATCTGAATAAGTGGAGATACATAAGAACAAGGTAAAGAATACAAAAGAGTCAATCTGTAACCCCCTCCATAATCAAGTTTTTTAGTTTGTCTGTTGTCCTCTTTAATTTTAGTCTGAACTGAGACAATGTTATGTGCGAGACGTCCCCAATGTCAAACAAACATTGTCGAACTAGACAACTGCCTTGGGAAACCTGCTCTTTAAACACATTTTTGGTTCATCTGACAGGGATCATTACTCTTCATGATGCTGCTGTTTTCATATGGGCGCGTGTCAGAGCCGTCTGAAGGGAAGTGGGGGGTTTGGTGGGTGTCTGTCCTGTGTGTGATAAAAGACTATTCACTACACTCCATTTAACTTGCAGCCTCACTCCCCGAAGCTTGAGCCCCACTCCCACTAGCCCCTGCAGTCCGTGCAGCCCGCTGCACGCTTTTCATTTTTGGAGGTAAGCGAGAGCTATTCAACCATGGCTATTTTGTTTTGAAAGGCCTGTTAGAGCATGTTGGAGTCTTGTCTTCATGCATTGCAAGGCTGGGATTGAGTATTCAGTTTTCCCTCCTAAAATCATTATCTGCCATTGAAATGACATTGAAAGAGGACGACACAGTGCTTATATAATGTTGATCGTGTCACCCCTTCCCCCATCTTGCCCCTCTCTGTTCTGAGGTTTATGCTCCTCTTTCATGTGCTAAGTAGGATTTGTGGCATTTGCGATACATCAAAGCAAAGAATGGTCTCAATCTGTCTGAATCCCGTCTGGATTGATTCATTTAGCAATGAAGAGTGTTCAAAATGGTAAAAGCTAGTTTTAGATTTCTCAATAATGGCTTCCTATCCAAGCTTATTGCTTATTTCCCAACTAGTGTATGATTAGTATTTAGAAAATCAGCATGCGCTGGGAGAGCTTTAGATTATTTGAACATTATCAAGACTTTTATCCTCATGTCACTGAAAAGATTATTTCTCGGGGGGTTAATGTGCATCAGCGATGTCTGAGATAGCGTCCTCTTCTTGAACTCTTTATTTCTCTGTCAAGTATTTTTGAGGCTGTCTTTGTTCATAGACAAGCCTCATTTGGGGTTTTACTTTCAAATAGGTCATTAAGGCTGAAGCCATCTTGCGGCTCTGTGCTGCTTAACTCGTGTTTATGTAACTACTGTTTTTTGGGCAAAAGGATAAAAAGGTGGTGAAGAACCTCACTGCCTTTCAATCACATAAGAGATTAAAGTCTTGTCTACTTCGTCCGTATCTTTTAAAAGACTCTTATAAATATATACATATATATCTGTGGTCAAAGGAAGTACCAAAAGTCATATTTAAAGGTGAATTATTTTCCTGTTAAAGGTGCTAATATACTGTTGGTATGATTATATTAAAATGTTGTTTATACCTTTTAACCAACTTTACGGTTAGCTTCATTTTTAAAAAACTTCTGCAGCCGCTTTTCTTAAATAAACTTCATATTGGACTTTCACTGCTTACAGAAAAATAACCTGCATATTTCATATGAAACCTGGAATTTTTTCTCCCCTCAGCTCATTCAAAACGTTCAATTTTAAAGATTTTCTTTTTGTATCAATGAATAGCATGAACCACCCACCTATGTCACCTCTGATCTCCTCTTGTTCTGCTCAGCTTTCATAGAGAGTCAAGTGTAGCAGGCGTTTAAGTGAGTCACCTCCATATAAGAGTGTGGAGATGTTTTTAACATTATTTCATTATTGACGAATTCAGTTTTTATTCCATCCTGTACCGATATACAGGGTTTGGTGTGTCGGTGCGTTGTGTTCTGAGCCGAGATGAGCAGCACTGTATATCAATCTGATCTACGTATGCGACAGAGGTTGTTAGGGTTCCTGATGTTCAATAAAGAAGTTGGTGGCAAAGTTAGCGTGACATCGCAGTATTTTATCAAACACGGAGACATCAATTTTATCTAAGCAGGTGTTGAATATCAGGTGCACGTGTAAACCTCTGTGTTCACAGGGCATAAAACTGCTGATGCTGTGTCTTTTTTGTTTGAATTCAGCTCTGTGTTTAAGACTTGCAGCCATCACATTATATTGTTTTCATGGTTTGTTTAATGCTTGTACATAAAGGTTGTTCTATATAGATGAGGTCTGTATTACTTTTTGTTGATTTCAGTAAATGGGCAGTTTGCTGCTCACGCAAACTGTCACAGGATCCGTGAGGCAAGGTACCAGCAGTTTGGATGTGATGTTTCAGATCCTGTCGAGATGAGAAATACAATCCAGGAAAGGTTAGTTTGTGTAACAGAACCATGAGTTTGAAGGATTATCAGACAGCACAATTCTGCACTGTGGTTTTTAATTCTCAGGTTTTACTGCTTTGGAAAGCTATCACAGCCACCATCTTTTTATCTTTTGTCATGAGGGTGGCGAGGAACGTGTGCTCACATGTCTTTGACTGGCTGACACAGACACTCAAAAGTTACGCCAGTTTCAGCTTTTTTTTTTTCTTTTTTTTTGCTAGCCCACTGCGTCACCAACCCTGCTGTGTTGACAGTCTGGCCTCAAATGATACTGACACCGGCTCAGCGCTGCACGTACTTTGCAGCTGAGCTGCAGTCTTGTCAGTGTTCTGTCAAGCTGATTATGTTTGCAATGCCACCGCTTTGAGGGATTTGCTATAACTTCTATATCAGAGATGTGCCCACTATAGCTGAACTATTAAACCTGTAGCTACTCACATCTGATGTCTCTCAAGCCACTAGTTTGTGATTTAAAGGTGCCTCGTTTTTGAGCTATTATTACATTATCGTGCCGACTGTTGGTGGCAGTAATGTGCTAAGAAACCTTGAAATCGCTATCAGTGACAAAGACCAAAAAACTAGCACATAAGGATGCAAACAATGCATGTTTTAAATATTTTACAGACCAGAGCTTTCCTTTATGTTTCATACGAGAGAGTACATTCATTGTGTTTGTTAGACTTTAACTGTACACACATTGTGTTTTCTCGAGAAACACAATGTGTGTACAGAAACACATTCGGACCCAAAAAAACATTTGTTTTCAAGGATTAAGGTTCGACTTCTCAGCAGGGTACCTTTAAAGTGGTCCAGGCAAACTTACAACTTGAAGGTTAGTTAAATTTTGTAATTCTTTGTTATTTTTGGCTTCTGTATTTCATACACTTGTCAGAGTGCACAGTGATTTTACAAGATGCACTGACCTTTCACAGGATTTATGAATGATGACAGATTGGTGCTTGTGCTAATTACTTTGCTGCAAATAATTACATTTGATCCCCTGTGTGTCATTATGGTAGGAGTGCTAACAGTTTTCTAGTTTGCTAATAGAGTGACACTATCAATTCTTTGAACATAGAAATATTGCAAATATGAAACATACTGAACATGCTTTACCTTTGAACCTTATCAAAACATGTTAAAATATCATTTGGTGTTTCACAAGAGTCACAAACCAGTCAGTGAGAGGACAATAAGCTGAATTTTCTGCTTGCGATGTCAGTGTTGACGGCGACCTCCCTGTTAATGCTGCTCTATGCAAGTTTGACTTTGAACCATCTGAACCATCATTTCTTATGTGGAGCACAGAAACGGAGCAGAGCCATAATTAGAGCGAAGGCTGTCACACTGGCCTGTAGGGAGACGGACTGAGCCACTCAGAGGGAATGCACACACAGACCCACGCAGAGGCTTCACACTGACAGAAATGGCTTCTGATAGCAATTTATTACAGGAAAGCTACATGTGAGTAGAAGCAGCGGTTACGTGCCAGTCATTGTAGTGTCCCCCCCTTTGTTTCGCCCTCCGTCTCTCCTCCGGAGCTTTTGAATCCCTTCCAGGCAGTGCACTTGGCAAGCGATTGGACTAATCTGCAGCATCCTGATGGTCCTCTGGTCTGACTGTGCACTTCCTTAGTGAAGCGTTCAGCCAGTGTTTCAAGCACTTCTTCTCCTTGGTTCAATGTTAGGGTTAGACTGACAACAGAGCTGGTGCTCAGCCATCATGTGGTCTGTTTGTCTTTGTCCCTGAAAATGTATGAAAACTTGTCACGTGACCGCCTGGAGTTAATTTTGAGGATGTGATGTTTTTTTAATAGTTCTGAGTAGTCGAGAGTCACTGCTGCACTTTAACAGCTGTGTGAAAGATGTCTTGGCGCCTATACTTTGATTTGGTGTGTTGTAACTTAAAATCACACCATTTTCAAGAAACTAAAACTAAAAAGTATTTGCTGTGGTATGCAGCAGAGACACGTTGACACCAGAGTGTATTCATTAGTGCTCTATTTAGACTAGAGCTGCAACCAACAATTATTTTCTATTAACCTTAGACTAGGTTCCTCAGTTATTTAGTTAATCATTTAGTTTTTTATTTAAAATGTCAAAAACTTATGAAAAATGTCACACTTTCTACAATTCTAAGGCGACATATTTGTATCTTGTAATTTACATGTAACAGTCAAAAAATCAATCTGACCAATCAACTGACTGAATGGTCCATAAGTATCAAAGCTTACACTATATTATTGGCTGTCATCCTTTTAATGAGAATCGCCTTGATCTTTGTTTTTAGCTGCTCACATGAAGTCAGAGCTCAGTAAGACAGGATAAATGTTTTGAAGCTAGACTGTGAAAATAGCACGTACAATTTACTCCATCAGGCATGTGATTACAGCAACTTCAGACTCTGACGCTGGGCTGAACTTTGCTTTCTGCTGTGGATAAAAGTCATTTGATAAAAGTAATCAGTGTCTTGGTCTTAAGGTTGGATTCTTTGTTTTAAGCTGGTAATAACTTTGAAATATAATTTACTCTGAACCTCTGGCAGCATATTCAGAGCTTGTCTGCAAACTTTGCTCCCTACACGCTGCTGTGATCAGCTGACCCCAAACTCTCACACGTACATGCAGGACTCGAAGTCAAATTCATCACTGAACTGACAAAACACCAGTTTTTAGATGTTATTTCTGCATGTGCATGCTTGAATTGGGTTCTTCCAATCTAGTCTGAGAGGTCAGTTGTATTACATTTAAAGTGAAATCAGTATTTTGTTATATCTGGACACTGTAAACTAATGCACAATGGTTGTAGTAGTAGTAGTATTTGTTTTTGGCTTGTTATCTAACTGTAAAGCTGACCAGAAAACATGAGTCAAAGATCAAAGGTGATGAAGTTAAGGTGAGGCTGCCGTCAGATGAATGAGCTGGGACTGGCTATGCAGGGAAGAGCTGAGGGAAGAATTTATGCAGCAGCAGAAGAAATCCATGCAAAAGCACAGCATTTCCATTTCAAATAGGTCCTGCTTAATACACTGACCCACCAAACTTTTGGAGGGGTGCCAGTTGGTGAAAGTTGCGAGTGCACAGCAGCATCTGCTGATGATGCAGCACCCCTCTCTCTCACAACCCCCCTTCACAGGATGTGAAGTGGTAGATGCCTGTTACATGATATGAAGCATGTTGAGCGAAGGGAGCAGGGTGAGTGTTTGGGATACAGAACGCAGTTGCAGTCAACTGGTATTAAGTGTCATATCCCTGCAACAGTGGAGGCTGTCAACACCTGACCTGGATCACACACTCTGTGTGCCTTTCAGGATCCTCTCTGGATTACTTTTTTATTTGAGGACAGAGGAGGACAACGTGTCCTCTCTGCCGGTGTGTTTATGCCGCAGCTGGCTGCAGATGTGCCTGTGCAGAGGAAGTTTGGACCTAAAGAGAGCTGTTGTAGGAATACATGTCAGGACTGCTCTGGGGGTCGCATCCTTCTGAACCCTGAAAGTCATCGCCTTTCCTCACCAGCTCTTCAAAAGCCCCCTTTGCATCTCCCTCTCTGGCATGACTTGGACACAATGTCAGATTCCAGTCTTTGGACAGTGTTGTCCAACTTTAACATGCCACATTTCTTCAGTGGAGCTCGTCTGCGCCGGTCCAAAAGGTAACCTTTAAAACAACTGCAGTATGGTACATTGCTTTACAGACAGGCTTTGCTTTACAGACAGGCTTCTTTACAGATTGTAATGGCTACAGGAATTGTTCTGTAAAGTACAAAACTAATTTTCCTATCACACAGGTAACTAGGGTGTTTTTCTTTGTGTTTAGTAGTAGCAGTAGGTCAGCTGAACTGTTTATGAGGCCAACATGAATGAGAAATTGGGTGTTCCCCACTTGTCTATTGTGTATTATTTGCTTTGTGAGTCAAATGGTAATTGAATGTTTGTTGTTGAGGCAGTCTCATGTTCCTGACACAGGATGTGTGCTTTCCTATACGTTATCCTCATTAATTAACACTTGGCAAGTGGAAATGCTGATTGTTGTCCACAACCAAGACATTGTACTTTATTTGGACAAAGCACGGCTGTGGTGTTTTTCTTTGACTTTTTTTTTTTTTTAGAAACATTTGCTGTATTAAAGCCTTTCATTGGTTTATATGAGTGTGGTCACTGGTTTATAGTTAAGCCACTTGATCCCAGTTTTTGTATATGGATTGATAAAGCCCATATAACTGATATTTATTTTTAATCCCTGTCCTGACCCATTTTGTAGTGCAGAACAGCTTAACATGAAATACTGGCTGTTTTCGGACATCTTGCATCAGTGCATAAATATATTTTTCCCTTTGAAAACCAGTCTGACTTGGTGGGTATAAAAAAGTGAAGCTTCAGGCGATCAGAAATCACAGCCATATTTTTCCGCTATGTTTTCAGTAAATTTATTATTGACTGTAAAGGTAAGCGGATAATTGACTTGATTTAACACAGATGATAGGTGGTCAGTATAAAGCTAAAGATGACCGGTGATTCCCTAAACTGAGGACAAATCAGGAATGACTGGTCCATGTTATTGCCATAACTTATTATTGCTTTAGGTTAATCAGAATGTTTTACATAGGAGATTTAGAATTTATTTATATAAGGACTTATTTGTGTATATTTTCTGGAACTAGTTAAATATAAATTAAGTTAAATATGCAGTGTACAGTATGTGAAAATATGAACTCCTGTAAAATAAAAAATGTGAGATTTGTCAAAGCTGAGTCACTATAAATCTGTGATACTGTATGTCTTTAGATGTAGATGTCGTCTGCAGTGTCTACAGTGAGCTGCATTGCTTTTCCCTAAGCGGCACGTTTTTAAATACTATTAATAGAGCAGTGTGTGTCATATGTCTGACTTTGAATTCGGGTTTGTCAGCTCGGAGCAGCCATTTATGTGACATTGCGCTTTGTCAGCTCACCTGACAGCTCTGACAAGGGAGCAAAACTTGCAGAAGTAAAAAAGATTAATCATGGCTTTTTGTTGACATGGGTCAGGATCAGACATTTCAGATTTTTCTGTATTCAGAGAGTTGTAAATCAGTGGCTTTTATCTATTTTTGCTGCTTCCTGTACCTAAAATAAGTAAGCAAGGCAGGAAGTTGTTTTTGACAGATTCAGATTGCTTTGTAATAATAAAAAACTTGCAGTAATTTAGGTCAGTGTAAAACATCAAATAAATGTGAATTAGAAGGTAAAAGTAAAATGAGGACTGTTAAATATTTTAACCATGATACGTGATGAATACCCTTACAGACTATTTTTAGTCATCCAAAAAGAGATCTGTAGCTAAGCTTCTACAGATTTCGTGTGTAATACAACAATGGCTTGATGAGGTTGAGGGTTTTGCATATAACCAAGACTGGTAAATCTCATATGGATCCGTTCCAGGAAATCTCACACATCTGCAGTACAGCATACAACGCTGGCCTACTTTCTCCCTATCATCTTCGCCCAGGGCTCCTTTATCCCCTCCTTTAAAGCTCCACTACACCAACACGCTTTTTCCCCTAACTCAGCCTTTCAGGCCACAGAGGTGCGTCTGTGCTAAAGCTCAGCTTAGCATCAAACATGCTGAAGATGGCCTGTGTGCCATCATAACCTGTGGCAGCTTTTTTTTTTTTTTTTTTTTTGGAAAGTAATCCAGAGGTATTCATTTTAATGTCTCCATGAGTGCCACTCAACTGTTTAATAGGGGTTATAATGGTACAAAACACTGGGATGGGTGGCGAGGGGGGGTGAAGCAACAAGAGGGTTGATTGGGCAGCAGTGTGGCATTCTCTTGGCCTAATCCACAGTGAGAGGGTATAAATAGATCTCGTTAAATCTGATCCTCTTTGACTGAACACCTGTGTACCAGATATTATTTACTCCCTCCCCATCATGATAAATGATTCATGGCATGTGTCCACACTCTTGATTGCGGGGGTTAGCCCTAGAAATCACTCGATTTAACAAGGATGAATGGGATATCTGTCAAAACTGGGTTTCCCACCTGACTCGCGGATGTGAATTTGGATTTTGGTGTAACAGTGGGGCAGTAACAGCTTGGGATACTTCTATTGTCAGGTACTCTGTGCATCATTAATATAATCCACGGAAAACGACTTTCACACTGAAGAGCTTCAACTCTGCAGATGATAACAAGTTTAGTGGGATTAAGGAGATCGGGAATTTCATTGGTAATTTAAGGAAAACTAAAGTGCAAAAAAATGGTGGATGCCACAAATTCTCTTGAATTTCTTCTACAGACGTGCAGACGTTTCCTTTGCTTTAAAGGTGAAGGTGAAAGTTTCCTCAGCACTGTTCAGATTTATATAGAAATTGACTGACTAACTTCACATCTAGTTAATTTGTTAAATGTAGTCGTGATCTTTTGATACAAAGGCTTTTGTGCGCCATCTGAGAGAAATCGACCAATTTGCTGCTCACTGTTTTATAACTGCAGGAGGTTTTTGCTTCAGTGTGCAACATTAGAGGGTGCAAGATAATCAATTTGACACAAAATATCTTGTAGGTCAAATCATCCTTCTCCTCAGACAGGTCATATTGCATCAAACTTTCCATTTAGAAATGACAATCCTCTGCTGGAGGATCATTGCTTTCTTGAACATCAGAATTTCTGCACATTTGTTTGACATCTATTCATCATCACAGTAGAAATTAGTATGTGGCTAATTGCTCAGCCAGTGAGCAGGAGTAATGCTTCGTCCTCTGCCCACTGATATGTCCTCTGTCATTGCTGAATCCATGCATCAAATTTGTGTGAAATTGCCCAGAAGTAATCAGCACCAACATGAGCACAAAAGTCATCGGCGGGCCCCTCGTGCATCAGTCTTTAGTGCAGATTGTTCCTAATCCTTAGGCATACACAATAAAGGAGAATTAGTAAACAGTATTGTCTTATTTGCACTACAGCGACCTGGTGAGAAGTACTGAATAAAAAAAATATGGCCATGTCTTGTTTGTGTGTTTGGCTGGTTAACCGTACGCACAATACAGCTTTTTTGTTTTTTTACAAATACTAGGAATGATGAGTAGCATATGCAGCTGAAGGTCGCTGCAAAAGAATACATAGAGGTTTGCTTTATGCCAAGACTCTTCTCCAAAAATCAGCTATTGTGGTAGATATACTGTTATCTGTGAAACATCATGAATCCATAGGCCACTAAAATTACATAACATTTGATGATGATAGGGAAATCTATCTGTCTATCTTTTGATGTAACCTTTCATGTCGTAATTTTTGCATTAACCTTTGTGAGCATGAGAACAGGGCTTGAACTTCCTGCTGCTAAAGCCTCTCATTTTGTGAAAAACAAACCAGATAAGATCTGAATATTGAACTTTGAACACTGTAATTTTTTTTAAAACCACTGAAACCTTTAGTAGATTTATTGTGTTCTCAGTCTTTTGGAGCATAGCGTGGAGTGTGCCAAGCTTTTTGCACATCATTATCAGCTCTTATAAAAAGTTGCCGAGCTCGTCACTATTGCTGATGTGACATTGAAGCTCTGCAGGGGCACCTGTGTGAGCTGCTCCTCAGCAGTGTTGACAAAGAGATGACTGAGGCCTACTCACACATACCTGCATCACTGCAGAAGCCCGTGTGCATCTGATCGCTCTCTGCGATCAATGCTGCAACACACGGACGGGGGAGCTGCACCTGTGATGGACTGACACTCTTTCTCCCTCTCTGTGTCTCTGGTTGTTGTATATCTCTATCACTGGAGTGAAGGACTAAAGCCAAGCAGCACTGTGCTGAAAAGATTAACAATAAAAGCAAATAGTCTATCAAAAAAAATGAGTGGAAAACGCAAAGCAATACTGAAGGTGATTTAATACCGTGGTGTGGTGAAAATGTCAGCAACATCAAAAGCTACATTCAAATCGAAGAGCTCTGATTAGCTTTAATATTCAAACACAGACAGAAACTGGAGAACACAATTGTTTTTTTCTGTGTCTTTCATTCTGCACGGGATTGAAACCATTATTGAATAACATCTTAAAAATTCAGTTGGAAATGTTTCTCTCTCTGAGGAGGAGGTTATGTAACCGAATGTCATTGAGTCTCTGACCTTGAAGTGAATTCATGTTCTTCAGGCATTATGTGTTTCCACTGACAGCCTCTAATTTGAAAGTATAAAACCAAGACTAATCGGGCCATTGAACGGCGAATCTGCTTGTACGCCGAAGTAGTTCATTTTGTCTCTCAAGGTTAAAAACTGGGCTTCGTTTATGAGTCACATGTTGTTGATCACAGCGGCTCCTTGTGAGTCACCGTTCTGTATTAAAATGACCAACGGACATAAAAACACATTGAATCTACCTGCTTTTTGGTGACTAAGACGCTCTGTCTCTAGTTTTTAGGGCATGATGTGCACAGATATTTACTGCAGAGACCATCTTTTGGCAAAATAATTGAGTATCCGGCCAGAAATACACATTTAAGTCAGTGTTTGAAATAAGAGTAACTGAATGTGTAAAGAAGTGGTAGAGGGATGGTTGAAACAAGTTATAATTTGATGCCATTGTGTTTCTGTAATTACACATGACATTAAAGATTGATTATCGCTTTATTAGTTTCTCTGCTAAAAATGCTTTGTGAAACTGACGTGATAATCTTAACTGTCATTACAGATGTAGTTATAAGTTATATTTTTGTTGAAAATATATTCATAGAATCAAAAAGGCCACAGCAATCAGAAGAATATAGAGATGTATTGACTGTTGCTGACTTGAACTGAATGAATGTAACATATTAGTCAGATCATCTGGTTGTTCTGTTCTGTTCTGACTCTGTTTGGGCTCGATTGATTATCTTAGGTAAGGTAGTAGCAGCTCTGTGAGAGTGTATTTAAACACAGGTGTGCTTTGAGCCAATAAGCCAATAATGCCAATGTTAACAGCAGGAATAATGTCTACATGTAAGTCATCTTAATTTAGCATGTTAATGCTTGGTAATTTTCACTAAACAGATTACAATGAAAGGGATTTAAACTACATAAATTCATACTGAGGATATTCAAAGTGAAATATGTCAGCAGTTTTGTATTCCTTTTTTGCTCCCATTGATAATTCACTGGCAGTACTGGTTCTCATCATTTCACTTTGTTATAGAAGAAGCTTCCTGAATCTAAGCCTGTGTTACCCTAATGTAGGTGGGTTTTCTTTTGGAGTCATCTTGGGACTCTGAATTCCTTTGTACCCATTTTACTTGACAAGAGGGGAAAAAAATGACAAAACTGACAGTACAAATCAAAATATAAAGACTACAATAAGTATTGTTATATTTTCAAAACATCAAATAACTAAGATGATATAGTTATATGAGTTTATCATTTTGCCTGCTGTCAATCAGGACATTTGTGTGTAACTTCTTTGTCCAGTGCCGTGCCTAATATTTGACTCTGTGGTTTTACAGCTGCAGAACGAGCAACAGAAAAAGCCTGATAGGAAGCGGTCAGTCTACAGGTCTGCCACGACCTCACTCCCCTCTCTCATCTCTTACAGGTAAGTATGTTAATGTGCTTTAATTCACAATGCAGTCCATGTTGTGATGCAGAGTAGTTTGGAAAACAACACAGGAAAATGTAAACTTTGAAGCAATAGATGTATAATTGTCCTCTGTTTCGCTCTCCTTAGTACGATACGGTACGATATTTGTATTATGAAATGGGATAAAGCATAGTAAATGGATGCATTTAATATTCTTGACTGACCCTCACAACAAAAGATGCAGAGGCTGCTTGTCAGGCACAGAATTTAAGGAGAGAAAGGAAAGCACTAAAAAGTAGTCATAAAATTTTTATTATCCTTTCCCTAGTAATCTTTGTCAGGTCAGTTCTGGGGGGTTAGGGTGAAAAACTGTACGGTGTCAAGTCGAAGGGCAGTGATTGTGCTGGGTGAGGAAGTGGTGGCCTGTGGAGAGGAAATGCACAGGAGCAGAGGGAGGGGAGGCCTCATTTACCACAGGGCGTTTTATTTCCTGGCATTGGTCAGCAAAAGCAGAGCCGCAACTCTGTGTTTGGTCTGTATTTCAACCTAACGAAGCACGCTCGGTCTCTAAGATGGACTCAGAAAGCCACAATGTTCTTGCTAATGAGTGTGTTCAGCTCTTGGATGACCTAACACTGTGGCTCAGTCGTAACATTGGTATCAAAGGTAAGGAAAACATCTTTAAGTTTTATAGCGCTCATAAAAGTGAGCACACGAATATATAGTTACATTTTACAGTGATTTGATGTTTTTCCTCTAAATCCTGATCCTGACTGTGGGTGTGTTGTCGCAGCTCAAACCTTTGTTCACGGTCATGAATGATTTTATAAACCGCGTTACCTCGAGCCGTATTTCCTGTTATTCCTCTCAGATGATGTTCGAGTCTCTCGTCAGTCAGTAGATAATCTGCCTCTTCAGGTGTAATCCTGCTCCCGGAGGAAGAGGCTGTCATCTTAAATTAACTGTGATTAAGATTACAGTGCAATTAAATATGTGACATTCTCCATTAACAAGATTCGGTGGCTCCATCAGTGTTCCCCATTATGGTAAAGGCCCGTTTTTATCATCACAGTAGGTGGTGACATCATAGCTACCGCTTAATTAACCGTGTGCTCCCTCCTTTAGTGAAGGATGTAATCATGTCTGATTAATGTTGGACCATAGGTTTGTTTTTACTTCACTGGAAACACAGCTAATTGGTGCCTTTCAGAGAGTCCCTACAGTATAAAGTGTTCAGTGGCCCAAAGCCTCTAAAACCATCAAGCTGATATGGTGTGTATGTATGTTACTGATGTAGGTGAAGAGAGCGAGTCCTGCATCAGAGGACATGATGCGGATACTTCTCTCTTTTTACGATCTTCACTCTGTGTTTTAGTGTTTTAGTTTCTATTTTTAGTTTTTCCACGTTTGCTGTTAAATCATGTGACAGTGCGCGCTTTTAGAGATTTAGAAATGTCAAGTACAATATAAAAACCTTACCTTCCTTCATTTATGTAACATAATAACCAATATATGTCCCTTTTCACAGCCATCAGAATCAGAGTCCTTGCAAATGCTTTTATAACACCCAGAATCAACAACTGCAGAGAATTTTTCTCTTTATAGTGGCAATAGTTCAAGTATTTGTCACATATAATCATACAGGATTTAACCGTGCTGAAATGTCTTACCTCCTTATATTGCTTAAGTTCAGTGACAAATAAGCAGTAAATACAATAAAAATGAAGATTATAATTAGTAATAGATAATAAAGTTAATTGTGGCTGTAACTTTGAATAAGTAATTAAAAATAGTCTTAGGCAATTCTTAGGCCAATTAGTGTCCTCATATAGGATCCTCTAATCAGAAGTCTGCATTTGGTCCAAAATGCAGCTCTCCCAGTTCGAAGCTAGATGTGATCTGCCCTGATGCCTTTGCATTGGTTACCAATACAAGCTTATTTAAAAGTACTCAGTCTGACCTAAGATGTTTTAAATGTAATGGCCCTCATGTTCTCTTGATGATTATTTAACTGTTTTCAGACTCGAGCATGCTTCCTTTTGAAGTGAACTCTTCATGTAAATTAGGGAAACAGCCTCTATTGAGAAATTCAAATCTGGGCTTAGAAAACTGCTCTATGCTGGGTCCAAGTAACACTGACTGGGTAAACCTTCAACTCATTTCTATTCTGATAACTACTTAATTGTGTGTGTGTATGTGTGTGAGTATGCATAATTTCACATGTAAAGTCCTACAGTTGTGTGTCTGATGTTATATTTTAACCTGTGAGATTTTTTGGGTGATGTGCACAGCTGCACTGCATTTTAGCAAATCTCTCTCTTTTACAGCAACATGAAGGCAGTTTGATAAGTTATGTGCCTGTCAGGCTTTTCCAGGTTTACAGTTATCACATTTGCAAAGCAAATCACTGTCTCTCAGATGTTTAACCATTTAAAATCAGTATTAAACTACGCCGTACAGTACAGTCAGGAATGTTTGACATTCACGCACATCCTGTTGTTTAAAAATGAAAAAGAGCCAACAGGTCAAACAATACTCTTTCACTTTTACTGGGAAGTGAAAGTAAGAGAATAAATGGAGAGGACAGAGATGACATTTAACATTTAGCCAAACAGGCTGTCTGGTTAGTTGGAAAAGGTCCATAACAGTATGCGTCCAGTGGAAGTGCTGTTGATGTAAATGATAGTTTGAAATGCGCTGTGGGTGTATTTAGTTTGCCTGACCTCATTTCTAACTCTTACAAAATCAGTGCACTGTAGTATGGATATCAAAACAGCAACTCTAAATGTGCTTCAGTATTACTGATGGTTAGTATTGCAGCCTTGAGTTTTTCAGACAGGTCCACATGAGACGCGTTAATACTCTATAGCTTTTCAAGGTACACAAATCTATTCAAACTCAATGTGTGTTTTATGTTTTCATGTTGGTTTTAAAACATTTAGTCAATCAACAGAAACACAGCTAGTTCAAATCAATTTTCAAGCAAAATGCAAAATCAATTTTCAAGCAAAATGCAAAATCAATTTTCAAGCAATGTGCTTGAAAATTCCTACACTCCGGTCTCTGAATTAGGAGAAATTTCTGCTTTTCTTTGTATTATGTGATATTAAACAGAATATATTTGGGTTCAAGGTCATTGGTTTGGAAAAAAAGGAACCTTGTGATGACATTACCTTGGACTTAAAGAAAATATAACAGGATTTTTTTCCATGTTCTTCTTCTTTTTTCAAAATCAGTATATTAATAAATAATGAAAAAAATTGAGTTGCAGCCCCAGTTGGTTTTCATTGAACATCCTCTAGCACTTCTAATTACTTCCCTCGAGCTAGGATTGGCTGTAGCTTCCTCTTCAACTGGAATTTGCAAGGATAAATGTTTTCACTGATGTCTCTAGTTTTTCTCTTTCAAAAGATTTCAGGGAGTGTTTGGAAAAGTAAAATAGTTTACCTTTATGTCTTGATTATATGGCACCATTACCATTTTAAAAAGTACTCTTCCAAACATCTTTGGGATGTTGACTATGATCCACGACAATGCAGCCAGGAGTGGTTTATAACAGTTTGTCGGTCTTTGTCTTGGCTGCAAATTGAAGTTGGAATCCAGTCTTATTGATTTTATTTAGCTTGCAGGTTGTTTTCCTTTTCAATTTGCTTTATCTCATTTTGTTTGTGCTTTTCTTCCAGGAACAAGCCCACAAGACAGTCCTAGAAATTTCTCTCCCAGTGCCTCTGCTCATTTTTCCTTTGCACGAAGGTAAAAACAACCATGGATACTCACTTGATTTTCAGCTGAGCAAATCAGCCAGTAAAGACCGGAGGGAAACCTGTCAGATCCAGATTCTTTAGAAAGAAATGAGAGTATGCTGTGCTCTGAGTTGTAGCCATTAAATAGTATCTGGCAATAAAAAAAAGATTATCATGCTTTCAAAAGCAGCAGCAAAAATGTGTTTATTTTATACAATTTCTCAACATGATATCATGTAATTGTGTATTTTTATTATAATCCACAGTCATTGCCACAGAGCAGACAGGTAACTTCATGTTAGGCTTCCACTTGCCCTTGAATTTTCATTATCCCCATATTTGTCTCAAGTGGATGTTATAATTGTCGCTCCCTTCATTAGTTTGTCTCATCATAACTCTGATTTTTTTCTTTTTACATCATTATGGCATCCAGTTTCAAATCTCTGTTCAGTTAGTTTATTGTTTTCTCCGATATCAGTTGTCCTTGTAGTGCAACAAGTAGATTCATTTTGAAATTACTGGAGAAAGATCACCATTCATCTATAACCATGTGATCATTAGGAATGTAGGTGTTTTTTACATTTCTTCAATACAAACATTGGAATTAAGCATATTTCATTTTTCTTAAGACTGTGTTGCACTAATGAGCATTGTGAAGAACTGAAAGTGTAGGTTTCAGTCCATTGTTACAGGTTGTGTGTCGGACTTGTGACGACTCCCTGTCTTTGTCTTTGCTGTGGTGTTACAGGACCGATGGTCGCCGCTGGTCGTTGGCCTCCCTCCCCTCCTCTGGATATGGAACCAACACGCCCAGCTCCACCGTCTCTGTAAGCATCACCCAGTCTGACACAACTTACATCAGTAAAAATAATGAGTCAAATGGTCAGTGGTGAATATGCCGTTGTAAAAGTTAAAATATTTAAACTTTAATTCGGTAACATATTTGCTGTTGCATGTTGTGACATTCTAAGATTTTTCTTTCTTTCAAAGAAAAATCAGTATAAAAGTAAACTTGCTGAGGTCTCAACGCAAATTTTGACCCATCAAGCTCACAGAGATTAGATTAGTTGTCATTTTGATATTAGCCTGTGATATTCAGATTAAAACTTCAATTCATTCAATCCAGACCTTCTTAAATGATCAACCTTAAAGCATTTTGACAGCTCTGTTCACCGGCTGGTTCTGATTTACCAAGCTATGTTCTGCCTATCTGTGTGAAATTCACATGAGGCATTAACCTAGATTGTTTATGTTGAAAAATATGTGCTGCTGTCCCAGTTTGTTTTTGAACAGCAAAAGATAAAAAGACATATCAAAATCAAAAACAGTACAGAGAGATTCTTCTTCCACAAAACTGTGCAGCTGACTCACTGAACACAGGTGAGGTAATCTGCTCAACAGCTGCCAGCTTTAACTTTAACTTTCTGCAGGTTGTTAAGACATAGTTAATTATATGGTTGTTATTCAAATCACAATTTTTGCAATTTGAAAATTGCACATTTCAAATGATGATGTTATAAAAACAATTATTTGCTCCAACCTAATTAAACACAAATTTATGTAAAATAAGATGAAAAAGTAGTAAACAAACATCTGTCTAAGTCACCATGAAGAACAAATGATGAATTGAGGTGAAGATGAAAGTCAAAGTGTGTACTCGTGTATGTTTCTCACTGCAGTGAATACAGTTTGACTGGAAACTGCAAAAGATTTGTTATGCAGGAAATGTGACTTTGACACATAGACTCACTAACAAACAAACCCAAAAAGTTACAAGGCTCTCTTACTTTTGCGTCTAGTTCTTCCGTACTTTCTCGCTCACTCATAATTGTGTTTAGATATGTCTTCATTTATAGGAAGCAGGCAGAGGAACTACATACCAATACATGTAAACAAACACAGTAACACTTGCAGGATTTACCAAAGGTCATGGGATCAAAAACTTCCTGGTTTGACGTTGTGTTTTTGTTTTGTGTTGCATTTGGTCATCTAGTCCATTTTCTGTTATTCACACCATCTGTTGAAGGAAGCATGTCCCTGTTTCTCTGAAACATCAGTCATGAGTCAAGTCATAATACAAACAACAATGGTTTTTGGTTTGCAGTAAGAGTCAGGATTATAGTTGAGTTATCCAGTTTCAAACTGTGAATGCAGTGCAAATATTAGTCTGCCATCAAGAGTCTTATCTGATGCTCAACTTTAACTTGAGAAATGATTATATTTACTTTCTTTCTAAGAATCTGAGGAGATTGATACTCTCATGTTTGTATGCTAAATATGAAGCTATATTCAGAGCTGGGCTAGCTGTTACTAGCTGCCCACTGTTTTCAGTCTTTTTGCTAAACTAAGTTAACCATTTTCTGACATTATGTTCCTTATAATTTGGTACCTGATGGAAAAAATGCAAAAGCATAACTTCAGGATTGTCAGTTAGCATGTTTTGTGTTTTTTCATCCACATACAAAAAAGTATTTTCTTTTTTTTTTTTCATGTTGAATATATATGTGTTTCATTTCCAGTCATCCTGTTCATCACAGGAGAAGCTGCACCAGCTGCCCTTCCAGCCTACGCCTGATGAACTGCACTTCCTCTCCAAGCACTTCTGCACTGAGAGTATCTCCGGGGATGAATGCCGAAGAGCGACGGCCATGCGACCACGCTCACGCAGTCTCAGGTATCGGTTTAACTCTACAAATAAACACGATCTCCTCCTGATAATGCATACCTTGGTGCCACTCGGGTGCTGAATTAAATCCTTCTCTTTTTTTTCAGCCCTGGAAGATCTCCATCATGTTACGACCATGAGATTATCATGATGAATCACGTCTACAAGGAGCGTTTTCCCAAGGTAAGAACTCACAAAAAACTTAAGTCGTGCCTCGCCATTAATTACTATCTGCGTTACCGAAGTGACACCTTCCTTTCTTCCTGCAGGCCACAGCTCAGATGGAGGAAAGGATTCAGGACATCATCCGCAGCAACTCTCCAGAGAGCGTCCTCCCTTTGGCAGATGGCGTGCTTGGCTTTGCCCACCACCAGATAATAGAACTGGCCCGTGACTGTCTGGAGAAGAGCCGGCTAGGACTCATCACCTCCAGCTACTTCTGCGAGCTCACCGACAAGCTGGAGAGGCT
>JBAJHX010000035.1:9237629-9271899 GCA_037176925.1 Amniataba percoides | reverse complement strand
GATCTTGTTTGTTTTTTGTGGTTGCTGTGTAGTCCACGGAGAGATCAGAAAGCGAGGAGGTCGACTTTATCAGAGAGCTGGTGAAGAAGATCCTCATAGTCATAGCCCGGCCTGCTCGACTGCTGGAATGTCTGGTATGTTTCATGTCAATAAACACAAAATTTGTGTTTATCCTTGTGATTATTAGCTTTCCAGAAAACTTTTGTAATTATTATTTTTTATCATTATTATCATTCATATCGTCTTGGGTCCTGGATAACTATTTTTCCTACTCACCCATAGTGGAGCATGATAATGGAAGACTATTTTCACTGTACTGTAATGTAATATGTTGACTGGGACCTGAACCAGTGTCCGCTGGCAGTTTAGACCATCAACATCAAAACGCAGTTCAAACACACACAGAACAAACGTCAAAGATGCAAAATGATTCATAATGAGCTCTTGTTCTGGAGTGGTGGTTTTCAAAATGGGTGTTCATCTGACATCTGTTTGTGTAGCCACAGCTGATTTCTGCCCCATTTATTCTCACTTCAAATGATCTTGGAGTCCTCTACTCAAACCTACCACAGGTCCCAGAAGTACTTAAGCGACCTACATCCTTCACTTTTGTTGGGATTCCGTCATACTTTACGCTGCCAGGTCTCTCTTGTAAAGGAGGTCATTTATCAAGGGACTCTCTGCTCAGACAGATTGCTATAATCTTTATTGTTCCAATAACAATGTATGTGGTGATAATGTGAGAACAATGTGATGGTGTAAAATGGGCTGTGCGTAGTAAAGAACCTACAAAAAATTATCACCTGAATCTGCAGCTTTTTTCAGAGAAAAGGCTCGAAAACCCACTGTACACCTCCTGCTCAGCACCACAGAGCAGAGGTACGCAGGTAGAGAATAGATGGTGAACACACTTGAACACAACCAGCTAAAGCGCTAGATTTTTTCATTAGGAGTCAGTAGAAACCAAAAACCGAGCTTAAAAAAAGAGTGAATATTAACCTTCCACTTGCCAGAAACACAAACACAAATGAACAGTAATGGTGCTCTGAATCTGCTCGGTGTTACTGTTTGTTAACAAGTTCACCATTTCAACTTTAAAGGTGATAATAATATCAGTGTTGTGTTCACACCTTGATTGCAGTGCCCCCAAATGGCCAAAAGAAAATAATTTTTTACCTATAAATTATTAATAATTACAAATAATAATTGATAAATCTTGAAACTTTTTAACAGAAATGTGATGTTTTATTTACACACGTTTAACTTGAGCAGTGCAAAAATCTATTTCCATACCTTGAGCATAGTTGAAAGTGATCCCATCAATATCCTGTCAAACCTTCAAACTGCCCATATAAAAGGTATCTTGGTCCAAAAACCAGAGATTTGTTGTTTACCTCCATTGAAACCTGCTCTCAGCAGCATGTACTAAACTATGCTGCTGTGTCTGTAGGAGTTTGACCCAGAGGAATTTTACCACCTTCTGGAGGCTGCCGAAGGACACGCTAAAGAAGGCCAGGGCATCAAAACGGACATCCCTCGTTACATCATCAGCCAGCTGGGACTCACCAGAGATCCTCTAGAAGGTACAGGAAGGACTCTGTTTATGGTCGTCATCAGTGATAGTACAACACAAGCAAATCTAGTTCGAATTACTTATATTATTCCACTATTAATGTGAATCATGCTTATCCAGTTTCTTCTATAAGAGTTTTGTTTCTAGAAGTACCATCTCATTTAATTCCCATTTCAGTGCAGGGTGTTACAGCTTCTTCAATAACATGCCAGTGATGCGGTGTATATATAACCAAATTGAATACAGGAACTGTTATGGCGAGGCTGTAAAGAAGTGAAAGAATTGAGCTGTGGAGGAAACTAAAAGACAAAGATACTCTTGACTAATATCCTGTACTGAACAGACTGTCTTTCTAATGACCCTCCGTCTCTGCAGATTCAGTAACCAACAACATTCATTATGACTAATTAGAAAGGAATGGCCTCCCCACAGACCTTATACAGATCCACACAGGCTGGCTCATCAGCCAATCTCTCCGTTCATTTCCCCTGAGTGTCTCCTGTGTTGCGTTTGCCCAGTGCCTTATGTGCCTGAAGCAAACCTACAAGGAAGGACAGATGTTAAATAGCAGTGGAAATGTGTTTACAGGCTCTCAGGGGACAAGACAAACACCCCCCCTGTGAAATTACACACATGGACTTTGGCTTGGTTGCGCACAAACAGAACAAATGTAAAAGATGCAAGGTGGTTTATAATGAGCTCTTGTTCTGGAGTAGTGGTTTTCAAAATGGGTGTTAGACATGTGGTTGTGTTGCTACGTCTGAGTTCTGCCCCATTTATTCTCAATTCAGATTATATTGGAGTCAGCACCTCAAACCTAGTAGGTGAATAAAGGCTATAGTCTGCTGTTTTTTGTTTTGTTTATAGGTCCTGATCAGCATTTACATCACCTTTGATTCAAACTGCACTGCAGAACATGTTCTTAGGCTTCATAGGGAGTTAGAGATTTATAATGAGCTTTTTTTCAATTTATTTTCTTCTGCTTTCTTTGTAGAAATCGCTCAGCTGACCAGCTGTGACAGCGGTATTGCAGAAACCCCAGAAACGGATGACTCTGTAAGCACTCAAAAATTGATTATTGTATCCATCTACTCCATCTTTACCGCAGGTGTAAGAAATAAGCACAGATTTTATCTTTTTGATTTGCTTTGTCTTATTTGTCGCTCCTCTCACCCTCAGTCTCAGAGCCTCAGCACAGCCTTGCGGTCACGTCGTAAACCTTGTGAATTGGACTTTGAGATGACAAAACTCATCAGCAATGGTGCCTACGGGTAAGGACATCTTATTCTGTTCCCCTCTAATCTCTGATGATAGATGGTTTGTTACAGCTGCAAAAAGGGAAACCACTCAGGATTTCAGTTTGTTCTGTTTTCCTGTTTTCAGTTATTTACTTTGCCTTATTGCCCTTTCCCCCCTGTTTCCGCTAGACATAAACAGCAATTTACAGAGAAAACAGATTTGATGATCGAGCCCAAATTTCCGACAAGTGGAGCTGTTTTAAGATCAGTTCTATCCCCAGCTGACTGGTAAACTGCTTCTTCCACAGAGCTGTTTATCTGGTTCGGCACAAGGAAACAAAGCAGCGGTTTGCCATGAAGAAGATCAACAAACAGAACCTGATCTTGAGAAATCAGATACAACAGGCTTTCGTAGAGAGAGACATCCTGACCTTCGCTGAGAACCCGTTTGTCGTGTCCATGTACTGCTCCTTTGAGACACGGCGGCACCTGTGCATGGTCATGGAGTACGTCGAAGGTCAGCAGCTAAGTTTGTTAGTGCACGGTGTCGCGGCTGAAAGCAGTATACTTTGAACAGTGGCTCCTGTTTGTGGTCTCAAGTGCATCAGTAGCCTCTCTCCATTGATCTTTGCAGGCGGCGACTGTGCTACCCTTTTGAAGAACATGGGTCCCCTACCTGTGGATATGGCCAGGATGTACTTTGCAGAGACAGTCCTGGCTCTGGAGTATCTCCACAACTATGGCATCGTCCACAGGGACCTCAAACCAGACAAGTACGATCTCACAGATTTTAAAGCGGCTATGATATTAGCTCACAGTGATTCATATGTTCCCTACAGCTCTACAGAGTGTTTTTATCTCATTATTCTGGTTTCCTGGTGTGCAAAATTACTGTTTTTGTTCACTCTCACTGCTCTCTTAGAGTCATCTTCAAGCACAGCAGGCAGCTGTTTTTTTTAGCAGAAAAAAGCTCTAAAAACCGACTGTAGACTACCTGCTCAGCAAACACTCAGCAGCAGACAGACAAACTTAGCAACAAGGTGGTGCACATAATGAAACATTTAGCTACCGTACAGCCAGAGTCAGATATTTCCCTCATAATTTGACCAAAAATAGACCAAAAACAGAACCAAAAGGACACTGAATATTGGTGTAGGAGGCGTGAAACAGTATTTCTTTTCTTCTCCTCCACTAGCTTTAGTGTCGAAGTTTTGATAATAATAACACAGTACAAAGATAATCCCACAAAGCCACACACAAAACTGACAGTCCCTAAATTCTTAACAAATGGGAAACTTGTTCAAAATATCTTTCTCATCCTTTGTGTTTTTCATGTTGATTATTGTATTTAAATCTTTGTATTTTCATTTAAAACATTATTAACTACATATCTAATAAGGTTACTTGTCATTTCCTGGTTTTGTACAGTCTTCAATGCATTTAGAGGGCGCTTTGTTGGGACAAATCATTGTTAGTCTTTTATATGGCCAAATACTTTTTAGTATTCAAATACAATACAATACGATTATGAGGTAACAAACCTCAACAAACTACATATATCAGAGCGATTTAATTTGCACCTCTTTACGAATTAAGATGTTGCACTCAAAATATTTGAATCTATGAAATTTAATGCATTGTATTATAGATATAAACTTAAAATAGTGTGAAATAGCTGTGTCAAATACATTTATATAATGTTCATAACATTAGCATAGCATTTATTCAATTACAAAGGGCTGCAGCAACACAAGGAAAGAAATATGATTAGATCATTAGAAGTATATGAAATAAAGATAATAATAGCAATAAGAATAAAAACTGTGCAAGAGAAGTTAAACTCAAAATGAATAAGTATGAAAATACAACAGTTACCGAGCAGTTTTCAGCCATGACTTTAACCTTTGGTACTTATCTTGTATTTCTTTTATTCATTCACTTTTACTTAAGTGAAATGTGAAATTTTGAATAAAAGAATTTCACATGCGAGATAGTGCTGTTTACATTTATTGTTATTTATTGTGTTTATGTAAATTCACATTTACCATTTACTTTTAGTATTTTATTACAACAAATACAACTAATGAAAATGGGAATTCAGTAATCTCTGCAGTTTTTCATAAAGATCAATGAAAACTAAGTCTAAATGTTTGCTGAGTATTAGAAAAAAATCTGAATTTATGTCTTTAATCATATCATAATCTTCATGTTTCTCCTTTCCTCTCCTTTTGACCTCCCTCCTTACCCCACATCTCTCTTCTTTACAGTCTGCTGGTGACATCAATGGGACACATTAAGCTGACAGATTTTGGGTTGTCCAAAGTCGGGCTGATGAACATGACCACTAACCTGTATGAGGGACATATAGAGAAAGATGCAAGAGAGTTCTCTGATAAGCAGGTGAATCTTACTTTACATCGGATGGACAGTTTTGATACAAAGCATTGCGTGTTTGGAATATTTATTAAATTAATTTTTCTTTACAGGTATGTGGTACACCGGAGTATATTGCACCAGAGGTGATCCTGAGACAAGGCTACGGGAAGCCGGTGGACTGGTGGGCGATGGGCATCATCCTCTACGAGTTCCTTGTGGGCTGTGTGCCTTTTTTTGGAGACACACCGGAGGAGCTGTTCGGACAGGTCATCAGCGGTCAGTGTCACCTCCGTTTCTTCTCTATTTGATGATATTTAAAAACAGTGTGCTGTGACATGCTTGGAAGCAAACAGATTTTCTTTCCTAATTTAAACACAAATTAAGCTCCTTTCTTTGGCTCAACTCAACAAGTATGAAGTATTTTAATTACAGTGAATAGCGTGACATGTCACTGAGGAATTTTTATGCAAACACATCACTGACAAAACCCCAATTAACAACCTTATTTTCCTCTTGAAAATGAAAATAAACTTTATTTATTTATTTTCAAACATAAAATTTGACTAAACACATTTTCTGCTGCTCGAGGTGATCTAAGCAAAGTCTCTCAGCATCTGGTGCGTGGATTCTGTTGAGCACATCGGGGGAAATTCCCAAATCGCATTCAGATATGAATTAAACATTTAAATAGTGACCACGCGGAATTGGCTGGTGTGCATATTTCTCAATTTATTGAAGACTGAGATTTCCCCGAGGGCCAGTAGCAAAGCAGATGGCAATAAATGAATTCTCCTTGACTTAAGACCACAAGAGAAGTTTTAATATGATGATGATGTTACTTTGTTCTGCTGTAGTCTCATGGTGACAGAGAAAATCTTAATCTTGAAAACGATAGCTTTTATCTTGTCAGCGGCGTGGCTCGGATGAATTGTGTTATTTGGAGTTGCTGGATAACGGTCTCTGTCTGCGGCATGGAAATGAATGGCATGCCATGACTGATTTGGTATGCTCTCAATCAAACTGTACCAAGCCTCTGAGAGTGACTGTTAATTAAAGGGGCTTGAACACGCTGAATGCATGCCACCGTGGCCTCAGGCCGCACATACATATTCATAGCCCCCCCACCCAAATTTGATTAAAATGGGGGACAAACTGTGCACAGAGCAGACAATCAGCATGGCACAGACAGGCTTTGCTCCCCTTTTCATGACTTATCCATGAGGCTTTTCACTGAAAGCTAAGGCACATGTAAATTGTCTCGTTCAACGTTATGCTTACACCTTAGAACTAACTTCTGTCTGACTTGTCTTATTTAGAAACAAGCACGCAGTTCGGTAACAGTAGTCCTCAGGACAAGTCATTATGTTATCATTCTTATCTACAAGTTTCACGTTTTCTTAATAGCTTATGCAGGGACACTTTCAGCATTTAGAAATCAACAACTTTGTGGAAACCAGTAAAATAATTAAAGATCCATACATGCCATTAATTTCCAAATCTTTTACTACATGGCAAATTCTGATATAGACTTCTGCCAGCTCCTGCTGCTAACATGAGAAACAGACATCTAGTAAGACATAGCAGGTATTAGCAGTGGTAATGTTAATGTGATGTATCTCACCAGGGATCACACACTGAAATACAAAACACATCCGGTCACCCGACTTGTTTATAGAGCTCCACAAACATTTGCTGAGCAGCCACAAACATTTGCAGTGTGACCTGCATCCTTCTCGCCAGTTTCTGTGCACCTTGTTAAAATTCAGGGCTCTCACCAGATCACTAAACGCTAACAAATAATTATGCACTCTGGATTAACCGGGAAGTTTCACTGTGAGGATATTGACCATTAAGTTTGCAAGACATGCACTTTAAGGCATTAAAACCACTTCTTATGTCGATATCCTCACAAACAAAGCCTGGTGGATTCCATTTCCAAAACCACAACTTACTAAACAACTGAGCTCCAACTAAGCTTCTCCGTGTCTGATCGCATGCTGTGTGTGTTTTCAGATGAGATCAACTGGCCCGAGGGAGAGGACGCCCCACCGCCTGACGCTCAGGAGCTCATCACCTTGCTTCTCAGGCAGAATCCTCTGGAAAGGATGGGCGCAGGTACAAACATGAAGAGCAAAGAAACTGTGGCACATCCATTAACTCAGTTAGGACAAGACAGGCACAGCAGGCCGCCATAAATTCTCATGTGACCGTTTGTGCCACCTCAGCACCGCTCATTATTCCAAGTCACCCGGGAAGAAATTGAGGTCATCCAACAGCAGAGCAGTTTATCCCGTGACCTCCTCACCTCCTCCCTTTGATCAATTGCAATTATTTCCTTGCTAGTTCATGAATGTAGTTCCATGCATGATCAGGCGCAGCGAGTGTGTAGATCTGCCAACTGTAAAAGTGGCCATGACCTGGGACGAAGGCTTTTAATCAGAGGGACGCACGCAGCCAGTTCAGTCCGGGGACATCTGGTCCTCCTTGTTCATCTAGATCTCGCCTCACCGAGCCGCCATTCACAAAGGCTCGTGCTATTGCACAAAAGGTCACAGGCAGGAAATTGTGCTGCATAATTTATGGTCATGATATCAGTTTGGCCTGCAGCCACCAGGGAAAAGGAAAACATAGTGTAAGCATTTCTTCACTTCTCCTGTCTGACTGAACCGTTCATTGTCAATACCCTGTGTTTTTCCTGCGATTTTAACATTGGTCCTGAAATATTACGCGGACTGTTCATTTGTGTTTATTCCATCTGCAGGTGGAGCTGCTGAAGTGAAGCAGCATCAGTTTTTCCACAACCTGGACTGGAACAGCCTGCTGAGGCAGAAAGCTGAGTTTATTCCTCAGCTGGAGTCTGAAGATGACACCAGCTACTTTGACAGTGAGTAATTGAACACAGTGAAAAACAGAAAACAAAGAGCACAGTCAGGTTTTTGACTGTGTATCATTTCTTACGGATAAACTTCTATAGATCCACTTTCCCATACATGATGTTACATGAAAAATTTCAACAGCTTAGATTTACACAAGAATCTCACAGCTGAATCATCACCGCATAATATCAACAATGATATCTGGTTCTTTTGTTCAAAAGGTGAATACACAAGCCTGGCACAGGCGAGATTATGGTGTTGAGAAAACAGAAAACACAATTTCATCTCAAATCAATATACTTTTAAATTAATTTTGAGTCCATTTTGCCAGAAAGCATCAACTTTAGCACTGTATTTTGATCTAAACTGTAACTGCCACACCTTTTGTATTTCTTAGAGCTCTGATTTCCCCCACCAAATGTCTTGTTTTGCATGGCAACAATAGCCGAGGCTCTTGGATATTGTAGTATTAAGACCTGCCACTCATCCCAAAATTACAGAAACAGTTTCTTTGAAGAAAAGCTTAAATAATTCAAACAGGATAACAAAAATGGATTGCCTAACAATCCATTTTCTTCTAATTAAGTCACTGTGTGTTGCCTGTAATAGCCCGTAATAACTGAGTATAGTAAGACATCTGAAATCTAAACCTCTCATCATTCCCAGCTCGCTCTGAGAGGTACCATCACCTGGAGACAGAGGAAGATGACACAAATGACGAAGACTTCAACGTGGAGCTGCGGCAGTTCTCTTCGTGTTCTCACAGGTTCTCTAAGGTGTGCCCTCAATCTCCCCACTCACACGTCTCCGGTCTCAGACTCACATATGCATCATCATCACTGCCCAACATGTTAGTAATGTAAATGAGTTGATGCCCTCATCCATCCTGCTTCTTTTCTCATGGGAAAGAAACAGTGAGCAATTGGTATTTCATATGGAAATTTGTGTCTAGAAAACATGGGTCCTCCTCTTCCTGCTCCCTTTACCCCTACAGTATTAAACATAGGTTTCGGCTTTGCATATATTTTCCGCTTGCAAATCAGATCTGTTTTTTTTCTCTTTCTTGTTTTTTTTGGGGGGTAATGTGGAACACAGTACACAATACAGTCATACAAGCTGGGAGTCATTGTTGTGCTGCATTGCAGCATGCTCCCTTCTCACATCAAAACAAAGCATTACAGCGTCTCAAAAAGCAGCGGGGCGTCTCGGAGGAAGTGTTGAGCTACACTGAACCTTTTCCTCCGCTGCACCTAAACTCGATGCATTAACACAGCACAGCACAGTGTTTCTGCTACTATACTTCCATTAATCAGTCTTTGTAGCATAATCTGAACCTGACCTTGTGTGGTTTTAAACTGCGCACAGAACACAATTTCTAATTTAGAGTCATTGCGTCCGTATGGTTTTCAGGTTTACAGCAGCCTGGATTTGTCCCGTGGGCACCTGGAGGAGAAGGGAGAGACGGAGGGGAAGAAGAGTGAGAGCCCGCTGACTGTTGACTCTCTCAGCTGGACGCCAGACTTTCCTGAAATGTATGCTTGCTTCCATCTTTGAGTCAAGATTGTAGTTCAAGTTTATTAAACCTCTGCACATAAACAGAATACAGTATATAACAGATTAAACATGCAGCTCAGGTCATGATGCTTGAATTCAGATATCATGTTTAACACATGATGAAGAGACAATTTTGCTGACACACAAATGGAAACAGGAAAGTTCTCTTTTTTTTAATAGGCAGCCAATCCTCTGCTACTCACAAAAAGATGAGCAGCAGACACCGAAAGCAGTAAAAGTACTCTTTTTGCAAAACAAATAGCCTCTGTGGCTAATATAAGAGACATTGTTCAAAGTTGAGCTCATTTTAACTGCTTAATATACATTTGGTAGATTTGTCTGGTATTTCCCAACATCTTTAATGTTTATCAGACTTCTTAAAAAGGTCACAGGATAAATCTAAAAGGTTGTGATTTGATTGGTGGGACAGGGAAAGAGTTCTGCTACATAATTTTTTTTTTCTTTTTTCTACCTCTCTCAAATTGTTTTTATGAAATAACAACTCCACCTCATGGGGCTTCAAAGTGAATGAGATCATGTGAGAGGTTTAGAGGGAAAATATCTCTTCAGCAGATTTCCTAACAGCTCATAGACGTGATAAGAGGTCTCAACTAGACATTTTTTGAAGGGCCTTATGTAAGAAAAAATCCACTAGTTAAGTATATTTTATAATCGTATTTGGCTCATACCGGGAGTGTGAATCTCTTCATCTCATGACAGTCTGCTCTCTCCTTTAACCAGGCCCTCGCTGTCCCACTCCACGGACACAGACAGTATCAATCAGGGCCCTCGCCCCAACTTGTTACCAAAGTTCGCCATCTCAGCAGAGAGCGAAGGAGACGACACCTCAGGCCTCGGCGACCCCAGCAAGGCGTCTTTCTCCATCGGAGAGCTCCCGCAGGATGAGCCCGACGCCACTACCCCAGGCAGCACCCACAGTGGAGCCACACTTTCTGGTACGGATTACAGTGCCGAGGTTTTTATGACATCAGCTGTAATACTGTACTAGATTTTCATTTTCAGAAATCAAGTGGCAAGTTCTTCCCTAAAACAAATTACAGTATCCAACTCTCACCAACGTTTCGCTGCTGACAATAGTTTATTTTTCTAAATCTTTTCTCCAAATCTCAGAACAAGGATAGGATGATCTTGCATGTTTTCAACTTTTTCCATTATAGGAGATCATGTTTGTATGAATATCCTTCAGGTATTACTTTGTTGTATTTTGACTTTAACTCTAATTTTGAAATTTAGAAATTATAGTTTGGAGTTTTTTTGTTTTTATTCCAGAACTATTGATGCACATTTCTGTTTTATGTCGAAATTTCTGTTCGTTGTGTATTTTTACTGTATTTTAGTCTCTTAAATAGTTAAGTAATCTCCAGGAAAACAATACAATTTGTCCTTTTTATTCTGTTATTTTGTAGAGAAAAAACATTAGTGCTCATTAGAAATGTTGTTTGAAGCATTTTGTTAACTTCAGACAGAGTTGCCTTTTCAGTTTCTCTGTGTTTCAAACTTTATATTTAACAGACAAACATGAGAGTGGTATCAATTGTCTCATTTAACTCTTGGTTAGGAAGAAAATAAGCACATTTCTCAAAACCTTTTGTATTTATTTTAAGAATAGACTAATTATATCCACAATCAATACAAATGTGTTCCAAAGTGCCGAATGACAAGAAAAGCAGCATTTGTTCAATATAGTTGTGTGCCTCACTTCATGTTCATCTTTTGGGATAATTAGGTAGTTTCTCAGAACATCTGGACCAGCTGACTCCCAGAGGTGAGGGGGTGGAGAGCCCCGACAGTACCAGTCAGACCTCCACAGACCAGGGGGCTCAGACCGCCTCCCTGCGGCCTGAGAGTGCCACAGAGAAGTCCGGAGCTGTGGCGAAAGTCACAAAGTCGGTCTCAACGGGTGCCCTGTCCCTTATGATCCCTGGGGGTAAGTGGAGGGACACACACTGACATTGGCAGATATGCTTACGTGGACTCAAAAATGTGATCTCAGGCAGTTTGTTGAAGGTTGCACTATGTCAGAGCAGCAACGTGTCAAGAATTACAATAAGGGCAACAGACTTTGAACAAATAATATGAAAGAGATGTAAGCACACTATAGATCTGTGCAGAATTGGCCCAGCATGACTCCTGCTGTGAGTTCCATTTTACAGAGTGGCTGTGGGCAAGTAGCCGAGTACAAGCCGCTAACAAGGAAAGTAAGCAGGCAGGGTGGGAGCAAGAGGTCCTCACTGCTGGGAGAGAGAAAATCCCATTAGTTTCACCCACAGCAGGAGCACGGCGTAGTAGGCTCAGGAGTTTTATAGCAACACCTCACTATGGACTCCAGGGCCAGTCGAAGTCTGATTGATTAAATAAAAGAGTGTTTTCAGGTGGTGATTATCTCTAATTCTTCCAGATGTCTTCGGGGTGTCTCCGCTCGCCAGCCCGCTGTCTCCTTACTCCCTCTCCTCAGACCCTTCCTCAAGAGACTCCTCTCCCAGCCGGGACTCTTCTCTCTGCACCACCAGTCCACGGCAGCCTGTCGTCATCCACAGCTCAGGGAAGAAGTTTGGCTTCACGCTGAGGGCGATACGGGTCTACGCTTGTGACGGTGACATTTACACCGTCTACCACATGGTCTGGGTAAGAACTGTCAGCCTGTCTCAGACAAAATAACTTCGAGGGTACCACATCACACTGCAGTTCACACAAACTGTGGCGCTGTTGCCCATTTAGTTCAGTTTGTTTGTAATAAGTCAGTGTGAACATGAACACATTTTTCTTTGGTCTGGACAAAGTAAAACAAACTACTTACTACCCTTTAACTTCAAAAGTGTTGAAAGAAAAGTAGATGATAATAAAAAAATGTCTCTTGTGTCTGTTAATCAGAATGTGGAAGACGGTGGGCCTGCACATAAAGCAGGGCTCAAAGCCGGAGACCTCATTACTCATGTGAACGGAGAACCGGTTCACGGTCTCGTCCACACTGAAGTGGTGGAGCTCCTGTTGAAGGTAAATGAGACCATATGATTATGTTTCTGTTTATCTTTTAAATAGGTTACAGCTCAGGTTAATGCTGGTATTTTTCTGTTCATGGTGTTTGAAGAAAGAAGAATTGCTCAGTTTAGATTAATTTGAGGAACCATGTACTGTTCAAATTGGCAAAATAGCAGAGGTTTTTATTTCAAATATGGCAAGCCTGACTGATCAGTAACTGTTTTAAACTTCACTTTGGATAAAACATCTTATGAAATTTTGTACTTCTTTTTCAGAGTGGAAGCAAAGTGGCCATCTCCACAACCCCCTTTGAAAATACTTCAATAAAAACAGGTCCAGCCAGGAGGAACAGTTATCGCAGCAAGATGGTCAGATGTGCCAAAAAACCCAAGAAGGAGAAGACACCAGAAAGGTACAACTCTTCTATCAAAACTGCTCATTTTAGTCCATGTCATATATGAATTAGTTTAAAAAAATGACAAATATGTGAGAATGACACAGCTTAATGGACAGTATGGAGTCCCTGCTGAAAGGTGATGAGCAGCAGAGGTAAGAATTCCTGTGCTCATATTTCTGTCCATATGCACTGATACAATACAGAAAGAAAGAAATTGTTGTTGTGCACAGTTCAGTAGTGCTGACTGATCTCATTTCACACATGGAGACGTTCCAATGTTTCCTATTGGCCTCTAGGGGGCAGGCAGACAACTGAGGGAAAGAATGAATGTGTTTTTATGAGTGTGGACTGACTTTTTTTTTTTTTTTCTTTGTCTCTCTTTTTGCTGTTTTTTTTTTCTCCAGGCGGCGCTCCCTTTTCAGGCGCTTTGCCATGCAGCCCTCTCCTCTCCTGCACACGAGCCGCAGCTTCTCCTCTCTGAACCACTCCCTGTCATCTGGTGAGAGTCTCCCCGGCTCCCCTACCCACAGTCTCTCCCCTCGTTCCCCTACTGCCGCCTTCCGTCCCACACCAGACTTCACCCAGTCAGGTGGAGATTTTTACCTTGTTTTGGTGATAGTTTTATTTTTCTGACATTAGAAGAAACAAGTAAAAAGTGACCAATATTCATCATTTTGTCCATTTAACCTCCAGGTGGCAACTCCTCCCAGAGCAGTTCTCCCAGCTCCAGCGCACCAAACTCCCCCGCGGGCTCAGGCCACATTCGTCCCAGCACTCTCCACGGCCTCGGCCCCAAGCTGCCAGGTCAAAGGCTTCGTCAGGGGCGCCGCAAGTCTGCCAGTAGCATCCCCCTTTCTCCTCTGGCCCGGACACCTTCGCCCACCCCCCAGCCCACATCCCCTCAGCGCTCGCCCTCTCCGCTTCTCAGTGGCCACTCTGTTGCCATTTCCAAGACAACCCAAGCCTTCCCGGCCAAGATACATTCCCCACCCACCATCGTACGCCATATTGTGCGTCCCAAAAGTGCTGAGCCACCTCGCTCACCGCTCCTAAAACGTGTGCAGTCGGAGGAGAAGCTGTCCCCCTCTTACACAGGAGATAAGAAGCACCTGTGTCCCAGAAAACACAGCCTGGAAGTGACCCAAGAGGAGGTGCAGGATGAGGAACTGATGACGGAGGAGCGAGACTATGCCGTCTTGCAGAGTGTGGAGGAAACGCCCAGCGAGCCGCTGGCGATCACGCGTGTACGACCCGTCGAGCAGGGCTGCTTAAAGAGGCCCGTCGGTCGCAAGATGGGCCGGCAGGAGTCTGTTGAGGACCTTGACAAGGAAAAGCTGAAGTCCAAGATGGTTGTGAAGAGACAGGACTGGTCAGAGAGGAGGGAGTCTCTGCAGAAACAAGACGCCCTGCGTGAATGTGAATCTTCCCCTATGTGCAGTGAGGACAGGGATGAAAGTTTTCCACCTAGAGGCCAAAACAAAAGCAGCCCATACTCTGGCCCTCTAGAGGCCAAAGCCGCTAGCACAACCCTTAAAGATGTGCTGTATAAGAAACTCACCACACGCGTCTCTGAGGGCATCGCCGAAACGTCAGGTGGTGGCGCTGAAAGCGACGGAGGACACAGATCGAGTCTCTGCTCTATTCACCCGGAGTGGCAGCACTCCAGACAGGCAAAAGACAAGCCAGACAGACTGGACTTCAAAGCTCCAAGCATCGAGTTCACCAGGAAGAGGCTGTCATTTGAAGAACGAGAAGACTGCATGTGCCGCTTGTCTTCCGGCATCCACGAGAACCTGCACTTTGGCTCCACCAGGTCAAAGAGCCTCCAGCTGGACACGGCCATGCCACATGACCACATGAAGACAGGGCTGGGGAGTGTTCACTCCAGCCCCGAAGGTCTGGCCCCCAAGCTTTTCTCCGGCAGGGGAGAGAGCGCTGTGGAAAAACTCCAGCTCATCTCCTCGGCAGAGTCCTCGCTTCGAAAGACGTCATCTGAATATAAACTTGAAGGACGGCATGTCTCCTCCCTCAGACCTCTAGAGGGCACTTTGGATATTGGTCTGCTCTCAGGGCCCAGAGTCTCTAAAACAGAAACCTGTTTATCTAAGATGGCAGAGAACACAAGCGACACTGCTCCTGTGAGTCCTCCGATTTGGCTCCAAACCCCCACTGAGAGACAGATAACTATCCCCCAACTGAAAACTGCAGACAAGCTGAAGAGCCCCCTGACAGCTTCCCCAAGCCCTGAAGCTATTTCTTCTCTAAATAGCATAGTCTCCTCCAAAGATCAGTCAAATAACGCAGCCGCAGAGGTGAAAAACAGCACAAGTGGTGAGAAAACGCAGAACAGACATTGTGAATCATTAAAGGCTCACACCAGCAAAATGGAGGCTTCAAACTTTACTGTTAAACAAGACGGCAGGACCGGTATGAAGGCCAGTTCGTCTTTGGCTCATGACCACAGAGGCCCTCGACACAGCTCCCACTTCTCCTCCTGTGGAAAAACACCCTCCATACGGGAAGTCAGCAATGAAGATCAGGAGGATGAAGCGGAGCAGCAGGAAGTCACAACGCACACTACATCACAAAGTACTGACAGCTCCAAGACAGTAGCCTCTTTGACTTTAGCAAAGCTGGAGGCAGACGTAAAGGCTGTGGAGAGTCCGGCTGCAGCTGCCAGCGAGCCATTACCTGTGTCGCTGAAGCAGAATATAAACTGCGGTTTGGATACAGGTCAGCGTCAGAGCTGTGAGAAAAAAACAGCTCCTGCTCCTGCACAGAGCTCAAACATGACCTCCGTTTCTAAGGTGACTGCTCAGAACAACTCTGCGTCTGTGCGCCTTCCAGAGAGCGCGCTTTCAAAACGGCAGCCTTCGAACATCTGCTCTTTAAATCCAGAACCGCGGGTTTCTTTCACAACACCAGCATCTGCTTCCGTACGTGAAGATAAAACTTGCAGTTCGAAATCAGGAAGTCAGGACTGCTCAGAAAGATCTGTTAGCAAGGACGGCGTGCAATCTGTCATATCAGCTGTGAAGGGAGGTGGTGATACAGGCAGCGCGGGCTCTAATAAGGAAGTCAACACACGTGTCACAGTCGCAAAAGCAGAGCAGAAGAGAGACGTTTCTACAGTAAACACTGTCACCTCGTTGAATAGTATCGCAGAAGTCACACTGAGCATGAATAAAAAGGATAAAACTGTGTCTGTCGGTGCAATAGAGAGTAGTAGCACATTGTTGCAGAAAAAAGAGGATCCCATATCACCAAAGATTAAGAATAAAGACAATGTGAAAGATTCAGAGCAGCTATCAAAAAGAAATCCAGCTGACAAAGCACAACCGAAATCACATGATTCAGAAAACTCTTCTAAGAAAGAAGAACGTGTTATCAGTGGGAAAGAAAACTCTGTGGTCCCCTCAGCAAAACAAAAATGTTCAACAACCGCAAGCGAAAATCCCAAAAGTAAGCCAAGGCCCGACCCACAGCCTGTAGCATACGCTGCCGTGAAGCCGGAGAAGGAGGCAAAAACACTTGAAGTGAGAAGTCACAGTGCAGCTCCGCCTGTCCCAGCAGCGAAGGCCAGTCCAAATTCAAAACAGAGAGATCTGTCTAAAGAATCTGCGCCCTCAACTTCAAACATTCAAGTGGCTCGGGACTCAAAACAGAAAGAAGCCTCTGTGCCATCATCTGGGGTTGATGTAAAGCGGGAGGAATCGGCGCAGCTCGCACCTGGTCTCACTCTTGCCGATGTGAGGCAAAGAGAAACCCAGCCCAAAAACTCTGTAGCAACCTCAGCTCATACAGCAAAAGAAAACATAGACTCAAAGGCAAAATCTCTCTCTCCCAAAACCGCCCCTTCGTCGTCAACTCTGAAGACTTCTGTAGCTCCGACGCCAGTTGTTAAACAAAGTCTTGATGCCAAACATAAAGACCCCCCACCCAAAAACCCAGCCCCAGTCCTGAAAAACCATCACGACTCCAAACCAAAACACGTTGCTCCACTGCTCACCGCACCTCAACATCAGCCGCCCTCAGATGTTCCCTCGCAGCCCGACCCGCCGCCTGTGCTGCCGAAACCCGCAGTGAAAAAAGAAATGCATTCGCCCAACACGGGCAGAATGTCCAGCGGCGCGCCCCAGGAGACTGCAGCCAGGGCATCCAGGGAGGGCCCCAAATCCGAAACGCTCAAACCGGACACTCACAAGAGCCCGGAGGCCAGAGTCGGCACCCTCGACAAACAGGCGTCCTCTGGTAAGAAGGAGCAGGCTGAGAGGAAGAAAAAAGAAACCACCCAAGAGGTCTCGCCCGCACAGAAAAGCACGAAAAGGGAAGCGTCCAGAGCTGCCGCTTCTGCACCGAAAGACACTTCAGATAAAGACAGTGGCAGGAGCAAGCAGCAGAAGGAGTCGCCCCGTAGTTCTGGCAACAAAAAGTGAAAAAAAAAAATTAGCAGCTGACGTTACAGCTTCAGAGAATCCAGATGTATTAAAATGTTAGAAATATTAGAAACATCATCATGCCTTTGTTTTTTTCTTTTTTCTTTTTTTTTTTTGAGGACCGGGCAAGCTGTTACATACTGATGATGGAGAGAGTAGGGGTGCGTGTGAGTGTGTGTGTGTGTGCACGCGTGTTGATAATTTGACCACACACGTAAATGTTTCTAGGTCGGTCTGAATGTAGGCAATCTTTTGCTGAGAAGTTCTGGAATTTTCTGAAGTGTTTTGCTTTGACGTCAAGTGAATGTTTGGAAGTTTTCGTTCCTGTTTATCGCTTTCGTGCAATCAGTAGGGGAGGCGGGGTGGGCGACAGGGAGTAGCCTTACAAAGGTTGTGACTGTACTGTAGAGTCAGTGCCATAAAAGATTTGAATTGCACTCTTACCTGTAGACTCGGAGGACCTGATGTCTTTAAAATGCAGTAGACCACACAGTTCTGCTCAGCAGGCTCGCAGTTGTATCGTGATTGTTTCTGTTCAGTGTAATCAGACCCTCTTCATGTTGGGGTTTGTGTAGTGGTACACAGAGAAATGTCCTGTGCATTTCACCTAAAACTTAAATTATATATATATATGGAATCATCTCACGGTTCTAGAAATCATAAAATTAGTGAAGGGGCCTTAGAATTATGGGAAATAAAACTTGCTGTTCTTAAGCAAGCTGTGGTGTTTATTCACATTCCTCTGACATCTGTACATATATTTTTGATTTTTATGCAATAGGGTGTAAATATGATTAACACTGTAAAACCGGGATACATGGGCTTACATGATTGTTGTTTGTATTATATGTATAGATTCTGTCATTTGTTTGTATGTTCAATATTAGAGTATCACGTTCTGCTTGATAACTCTGTGGTCTAAGTAAGCTACCGTGATGTATCTCGTCAAAGGTGTCCTCTTCTTTGCGACCCTTTTTCACATGTTCCAAAATGAACTTGAAGAGAAAGAAAGAGAGAGAGAGAAAGAGAGAGGGGGGACAAGGCATGAGGGGGTTACTGGACTATTTCTGAAAATGTAGCATTCTAACAAAACTGTGAGGGCTGTCAGTGTTTCCCAAGAATGTCTTTATTGTCGATGATGTGTTTGCGACACAGCAAGCGGATAAAATGAGAAATGTTGTGTTCAATTATGAGATGAACCAGAAGCTCTGCGTATATTTGCAAAGTAGATTTTCTGGAGGCTTTGGGCATCGTCTACAGTTTTGTCCATGTCTGTGCGGAGTGTCGTAAGATCAGTCGTGAGGGAGATGAGGTCGGCGTTGTGGGGGAGGAGTTTGATGTCAGGCTTCAGTCTGTGTCGTTCACGTCGCGTACGAGTGTTCAGATCTCAGATGACTCTTTGTAATGAGCAGCAGCTGGATTAAAACTTGGGTAAAGATTATACACGAAGAATCCTGATTATTTCCATATCATAGTTCGCGCCCACAACATACATTTGATGTTAATGTGCAAATACTTGGTACTACACATATAGGCTATCACATATCCGCGTCCTCTTTCTGCAATTTACCCACACAAACACGTGTCTATGTACTGTAGATGCCTTTTTTAAATTGCAAACCCTAAATGAGAACCAGAGAGTAGCCTAGGACACTAAGTATGTAACGTAGTATTCGTGCAGGCTATGTCAAAACAGTAACCTCGTCTATTAGTATACTCTACAGAAAAAGACTTAATTTAACACGACACAGAATATAGTTCATCTAAGTTGAATACTGTTTCCAAGAATGAAACACACGAGACTGATTGCAGAGATTTTAATGTTAAAAGAATCTGATGTTTGCTGGCATAAGATATTGTAAATGTATTGCTAATGTATTGTGAGAGAACAAATGCACCTTAATGTTTGCCAATGTTCAGTTCAAAGGAGAAGTAGAACTGAAAATGGTTGACCCCCCCACCACCCACGTGTCCAGGCTTCAGCCTGAAATGAATCACTGAATTTTATTTGAACAATTGAAGATGTTTTTTTCCCTCCCCTGTGACGACTGACATTTAAATCCTCAAAGCACATTCAATGTTTGTTTACAAAGCATCATGGATGTATATTTTGTATATTGTTGATTTGCCAAATCTATGTTCTGTGTCACAGATAATGCTGTTAATAGTAGTGTGAGAATTGCCACCAGGCTGTTTAATAAGAACATTCGTTTGTGCAGTAATCAATGTCTTTTCATACGTCAAGTTCTTCTTTGTCTGCTTGTCGTTTCAGTTTCTTTTTTTTTCCCTCTGTGCAAAACTAGTATTAGAAGAACTTACGATGGTTTGTCTTTTAGAATATGTGCAATAAAAGTGTTTTGAGTTTTGTATTTTGCTCAAGGAAAGCTCTATGGATGTCATAGATGTTGTATATTAAAACAGATATTTATACTTCTAATGTTGCGTAATACTGAAAATAAAATGGAATTATGAATTAATCATTCATCTTTTGATACATGCTGTGGGCTACATAGACTACATAGACTGGCGACAATTGAAATATCAATAGTAACGCTTCATTTAAGGAGTCCCATCATTTGTGAAGACTAACATTATTTCCTAAAAGTTTATACAATAATAGAATTTGGAATTAATTATATGGAAAATTAAAGCTTAACTAACCAGACTGATGAGACATTTGATGGCTCAGTTGGTACACTTCCAGTTAATTGTTTGTGTAACCAACAAAGCCCATTTGAATAAAGTTCAGCTGTATTTCTAAAAATATATATAAATATATATAAAAATATAAATAGAATTATTTATTCACATGTAATTAGAATAGTTCTGTCACCTAAATTCCTGTGTGTCTGTAACAAGCACTAAAATACAGAGTTAATTTTTAAGAAATTATTTGGGCAGACATAATTGTAAAATTAAGTTTCACCCAAAAAACTTGTCCCCAAATATCATTATCATCTTAGTTAGTTTAGTTGTAAAATATGAGTCAGTCTGAGATTCCTGGAAAGTCCAGAGAGCCAATTGCAAACAGCAGACAACACATCTTAAAGATAAGTTCATGTATTAAATTTAATTTGCACCTGTGGGATTCCTTTTGTCTTCAAACTCGATTTATGTGCTTCCACAAAGCAGAATGCACTGTCCTACCAACAGGGGGCAGCGTCTCTCCACCTGTGTGACTGCACTCACTGCAGGTCCTCTTTCATGCAACATCTATTCAGCAGATGACAACTGACGCGGTGTACGGAAATCCTCTCAAGATTAGAGTGACTGTGATAAAGCTGCAAATTTAAACTCTTTTATACAGATTACGAACTCCAAACAGTAATACACAGGACAGTAATCTGTGGCCTATTTCAAATAAAAATATATCACAATATTCTTACTGTATAGCACCAATAGGTAGAATTCATGTGGTAATACGTTTCTGATGACATTACGGGTGCTTTTGTTCAAAAGAGGATATTTCCAGTATCTTTTGGGTTTATCACATGAGCCTCAGAGAAATACATGGAGCACATTAGGCCTTGCACAGAAAATAAGTCCCTCTTATAAGTGTCTTTTCACACGTGATTAGAGTGTTAATGATACAGATGGATGAGCATCCCCGCAGACTGATTACTAAGCAGAAATATTCAATAGAACAATGAATGGAAAACAATCCTCTTATGGTTTGAGAATGGGGTTAACCGTTTGGAGACCTGGGGTGAGGGGGAGTTGTTGCAGCAGCATAAAGCTCATACGGGGCAAATAAAGAACACTGTGGTAACTAATTCATTATAATAAATTTCCCCCGTGTTTCATCTTTGAGTTGTTTTCCAACAGGGAGCAATTTCCTCCCAGCAAAAAAAAAAATCTCTGTCTCATGTTTCGTCGCAGCTGCCTCCATCTTCGTAGCTGCAATGTACAAAATGTTAACCATGTTCCTCTCGTTTATGTACCGTATATCAAAATATCAACTGGCCCCGACATTTGTAATATTTTCTGAGGTTAGGCTGACATGTCCTGTTGAGTGATATGCAAACATGGCATGTGAAGAAAAACAATCTTGAGGAGGCACAGAGGAAGATACAGATAGTATCACTTTCCCATGTGCCTGTATGTCAACATATTTTGTTGTGTGCTGCCAGGAAGTAAAACAAAATGCTCTCAGAACAAACCATCCCCCAACCCTGCTCCCTTTGTTGTCACCTTCTATTAGGGTTGAGTCCGCAAACACCGCTGTGGATCACGGTGTCATGTGGAAGTTTTGGCTTATCCACTTGAACGCTCCCCCTCGACACCCACCTTCTATGATTTCACTTAGAAATAAAACAAATAGCTTGTTTCTCGGTGGACTGTGAGGATAATAAATTGCATCTTCTCAGCCCATCTGACTGCTTCCAGAGAGTGGAGGCTGGCTGCTTTGTAATCCATTTAGAAAGACTGATCAATACTAATGCTGTGACCAGCTGTGTGCATTGTTTGCAATAGGTGAGTAAAATGCGTGTGTGTGGGGGGGATGTACAGCCGTGCTGGTGGTGCTGCGAGGCTCTACTCACCGAGCGCAGAGGTGCTTTCAGCTAACGTCACACAAACGTGCTCAGATTTGCTGCTGATGTTCATTAGTTGGTGTTTACCCAAATGAGAAATGACAATCCTGACTTAACGGTGGTACTGGATGAAAAGTCAAGAACTCATCAGAGCCAGTAAGATTCATCAACTGAGAACCATGAATGTCTGCCAAATTTCACACTGATCCATGAACGCTGGTTGAGATGACTGCCAAGATAATCCATTCATTTTCTATACCACTTAATGTCATCGTGGTTGGCTGGAGTCAGTCCCAGCTTTGGGCAAGAGGAAGGATAATTTTTCAATAGTTAATCTAACTTGTATGTCTTTGGATTGTGGGAGGAAGTGGAAGTTTGAGTACTCAGACAAAAAAAGACCCACACAGGGAGAATATGCATACTGCACACAGAAGGGATTAAATCCAGAACCTTCTTGCTGTGAGGCAGTGAAGCTAGATTATTCCATTGTAGACCAAAAATGTGAACGTCAAGGTGGTGCTCGAGCAAAAAAGGGGATTAGCACCCCCAATTCACTTGGGATCATGAGTTGGGATCCATGATTGTTTGTATCAAATTGTGAGTGATTTTACTCGATAAATTACTATTTTAGCAGGCTGGCAGCACTGAAGGAGAAATAAGGTGGATCACATTAGGACTCAACCACTGGGTACGGTCAATTTATGTACAAAATTTCATGGCAATCCATTTGATGGTTTTCAACACGTTTCACAAAACATAAAATATCAAACACACAGTGGGGGCAGAGGAAAAGTCGAGAGCCTTCTCCCTCTGGGGACCATGAATGTCTGATCCAAACTTTACAATGGTTGAGATACTGTGTGTCGTTCTGGACCAAAGTGGTTGTTCAACTAACTGACTGACCAACATTTCCATCCAAACAGCCGCACCTCCTGTGTGGCTAAAAATAAAACAACTTTAAAATTCTCAAACAAGCAATATGTTCACAGCATGCAGTGTAGCTGCGGTAAATTCTCTTAAAACACCCAATTTTGTGTGTGTCTTCAAAGTGCTTCAAAGAACGAAGAGCAAATGTTAGAAATAAAGAAGGGGAGATGCTGAAAACGGTGGTGGGAAGATTTCTCGTTCCTGTAGGCACATGCAATCTGAGACACGGAGATAAATCCACTCTGGCCTGTATTAACTTTTGCTGCTGGAATTTGTTCAAGTACATTCTGTGACTTGGGGGGAGGCCAAAACTCCAGCCCAGCTCTCATATCTCATGTTGCAACTAATGGCTGCTGGCCGAGTTTTAGTCCTCAGCCGCTGGCCCATCACGCACACGAGGAGAAGCGAGCTCAGTGTGCCGTGCAGGGCTCGCTCTCCTGCTGGCAGCATCATAAACGACTCTATCTGTGTAGCATTTCTTTTTACTTCTGTATTGGTATTTTTCTTCTTCAAGTATTCCAGCCGCTTTGCCATCACGTAGCAGAAGAAATGGACCAGCAGTAAAAACATCCTTGATGATTACGCAACTGTTCAAACCGTCATGCATGCCCTGTGGCCAAGCAGTCGATCATGTGACATGTTTGCTGTTGTAACACACTTCAGCCGTGTTGACGAAGCCAGTTTCTGCAGTCATATGAGTGATGCAATGTAGACACAAGTAAAAGTGTGTGTTTGGCGGCAGGTGGTTGGGTGCGGGCGAGCAAACGCTAAAGTACACAATACGGCGATTGTGAACGGGGCAGGAGTGCCAATAAAAGAATGTTATTTTCACAACTCAAAGAAACGCTCGTCTCGCAACAATAACGTAAATAAACGCTCAATTATAACGCAGCCGTGATGAAATGCTCCGTTTGAATTGGACTTGAGAAGAGCTGCGACTCGGGTCTTGAAAAGTTTCTTTACAGCGCAAATGAGCAAACTCCTTGTGTGGCAAAAAAACAAAGAGCATGCTGATTAAAACCTTCTTCAAGGCCTGTATAGTTTCAGTGTAATGAGAGGATGATGTATGACTGGATGATACTGTGGTTTTTGTGTAAGGCTGCTAAATTGTGGGTGTACTAACAAACTATGCACACTGTGAGCTCAGCTTCAGAATTATGCTGGGTCATTCATTCCCTTTTCAAAGTTATTGCACGTACTGAATGTCCGTAAGTTTATTTGCTGTGCAAATGTACTTGTGCTGCTGGTTTAGTTGTGTTATCATATCACGGCTTCAGCTTAATCTGTAAACAGACAGGTGACACCGCAGTTTGTTTTTCAGGTGGGGTCTCACCGTGCTGCAGGAAATAAAAGTAACGCATGACTCCCAAAGCTGCGATTTGAATGGATGATAAGCAAGTCCATGCGTTTAGATTTAGAACTTCACACCTGTCATATTACACGTCGTGATGGAATCCATTGTTCTTATAAAACAGTTGCTTAGTGCAGCCGACATGAGGCTCTCAGATGATCAGGATTATGTTTGGACTCTGTCAATCATCTCTTGTTATGTCTGTCTGGCTCCCATCACAGCATGTGAACTTCGCCTCCTTGCACAGTCCGGCCTCAGAACGTCGCTGTCTGAAGGGGCATGTGAGGAGTGTCGCTTCTGGCTTGTGCGGGCTTCCTGTGAGGAGATTAAACACCTCTCAGAGTCCAAGGACGAGGAGGTTGGGTTAACTGGCGACCGCACAGTAAAATGCCACTGGGCGGGACTGTGTTCGAGTGGTTATCTGTCTCTACGTGTCATTGAATTGACTGTCAACCTTGCAACCCTGTCTTCAGCTGGGATTGACTCTAGCACCCTCAAGAGACCCTCAGCGATGCTATGTATAGTTAAATACAGATTTCCCAAGCTGCTCAGTCTTATTCTAAGCTCAGTTGACTGCGGGAGCTGAGTTTCGAGGCAGGGCAACAAACTTCAAATGACTCCATCAGCGGGGCTCGAGTGACGTTTGTCGTAAGAGGTGCCTTAAATTCCATATTGCAGTAATAGTTGTGCTTTTTCAGCCTGTATCCAGAGGTACGTGATAATAAGACCAGCAGGACAAAGTAAATGATAAATGAATGTAGAGGGATACTGGATAACTTAAGCGTGTTCAGAGTATAGGAGCTTTATTGATGTGATGAAAATCAAACTGTGAATGAAGAAGACTACTCTACATACATTTGAAACATTGTCAGTCCCCTCTCGATTATTTCCCCATGCTCTTAGAAAAAGCATCTGCTGGGAAGGTGAGGAGTTTGAAAGTTCAGAAGGTGATAGAGGGTGAGAAATACGTGGTCAAAGAAGAAATGAAAGAGGATAAAGAGGAGGAGGATTGGGGAGGAGTAGATCCCCTGTCAGACACAGGGCAAGGGTCCTGGCTCAGGAGAGGGACATAACCCCGGTGTGGCTCCACACCGAGCGGGCTGAACGTCTGAGAGGGATTTAAGCTCCAGGGCTTAGCACAGATCAGGCGCTGATTCTCTGCCTCAGGAAAATGGCACTATGGACTCTGAGCCACCGTTATGGAGGCAGAAGCACACACCGGGAGAGACGCATTAAGGTTGTCTCAAATGAAAGCAGCACCTGAAACACTGAAAGACTAATAGGAGGGCACGTTGTATATTATTTATTTATTTGTTGCACGTCGACGTCTAAGCTAGAACTTCCCATCTGACATCTGAAATGAGGCTCCCAAGCATGACATTATGCTGTTGGTTAGACGATTTATTTAAACTAGGCCACCTATGTATTGCAGTGTTGCAGTATGTGCATTAATCTGTGCCCTCTGACCATAGAAAGGCTGTAGTATCCATCTTAATCAGAAATCCTGGAGAACCAGACTAGATTGCTCCCAAAAGTTTCTAAGCTTAGATTAAATTTAGATTTAGTCCCCACATTATGATGACATGGATTGAGTTGAAAACTGCAAAGTTGTCCATTAATGCATCAACCATAATAATAGAAAGATATGATATACACAGTGATACATATGTGTCTAAAAAGGAGTATTTTGTCTAATGAGAACTTTTACCTTGATACTTTAATTATATTTTGTCCCTTGTTGTGGTTCTGTTACTTTTACTTAACAAAATTATCCAAGCAATTGTTCTACTACTGCTAAAAACAGACTAACTATAACTGATGCACTGTAAAGTCACATGAACGTATAAAAATGGACATCAGTGCAGCTGAGATGCTATTATTGATTTGTTTCACATGTGTATTAAAAGCAAAAAAAAGGCAAATATCAAAATGCCTACGGTTAGATCAACGTAGGCTCTATAAACAACTCTAAAACACTTTGTCATAAACAAAAATTAAAGTTAAAAAAATAAGGAGAATCATAACTGCATGCTTTCCACGTTCTATATGACCTGCTGTGTGAAGTGAGAAAAGCCCAAAAGAGCGTTATGTAAAAACATTCCCTGCACGCACAGCCCAAACAGCCACAGCTGGCTGAACTTGCGTAAGAGGTCCTGGCTCAGAATCTGTGTATGCCATCCGGGTTTGTAGATCACTGGAAATCTGCTTTGGTTCAGCCCTGTGTCACAGGCACCAACGGCGTGGCGCTGCAACGGATGGATTAACATAAGTGCAGGATTGAGGTTGTCCCAGATAACTAGAGAATCAAGAGAGACTCTTTGCCCCGGGTGGCTTCCAAAAAGCATTCATGAAACTTTCCTGGGGTTGCCTGAAGGTTACTGGTCTGTAATATGATCCACATTAAGTCGACTTTTTGCAATTTAAACTTTGCTGAATTCCCCTGAATGTGTTTGGACACAACTGAGAGCACAACTGATGCCGCTAAGCAGGCACAGTGAATTATTAGAAGAGTCTGCTGGACCAGATATTTCATTTAAAACTGTACATTTCTGTAATAATGTAATGCTACTATAGTGTATGCAAAAGGATAGTAGCTACTGTACTTGTCAGTATGGCTGATGACCAATGTGATTTTCATTTTATTCTCTACAGTTCTAAGAAACATAAGAAACATTGAGGATGTATTACATGTTAAAAATGAATATAGAGATTTTTTTATTTTTCTTTACCTGTGGTGGAGTTTGTGTGCATGCATGAGGAGCACCCATACTTCATGTTTAACCCAAATGATCTTTTGTGCTTTTGTATCATCTTACTGAAATCTAACTCACAAGGAATTGTTACACTGTTGAAATAAAATGTGTTGTATTCTTGATTCAGTAACTGAACTGTCCTGAGAAGGTGCACCGGCCTGCCCTTATGAGGATGACTGAAATGGATGGATGTAAATTTAAAAAAGTTAAAAAAAAAACAACTTGAATATCTAAGTGTCTCTCTCTGTAGACAAATTATGGTAGTGGTTCACTTTGGGAAATACAATTACAGAGTTAGATGTGAAAATTTTGCTTTTAATCTGAAGCTGTAGCCAGCAGATAATCATCTTAGCTTAGCATAAAAGCTGGAATCAGGGGAACCAGGGGGGGACAGGTAGTGATGCCTAAAGGCTTATGGTTTAAAGTACACCAAAGATCATTAAGTACACTATATATATATGGTTTTACTGAGAAATGGTTCGAGCCTAATTCAGAATACTAGCACCTAAATCTACAGCTTGTCTCACAATTTGTTTCCACTGGCCAAAAAAAAACATTGCAGGTTTCGGGACACACATACTGTGTTCAATGAGAAATAATTAAAGCACATTTACATAATAAACTCAACACAGTACCTTATTCATTCACTTATTCATACATGTTTGTTTTACAGCCGCATGAATGCTGATGTGTGTGTTCGTGTGTTGGTTGCTGGAGAGAGAAACAAGGAAACATTTTATGAATTAAAAAAATAAATAGCAATTTGCATATGAATAAGAGAAGTCACTGTGATGGGGAAATTAGAGCTAATTTGCCAGAAGTACTTACCTTGGCATAAATGTGTGGGAAGGTCATGCACTAACAAGTACAGCCAGGCACTGATTAGTGGGTAATGCACTTACTTCAGTAAGTGCCATAAAGTGCTCCATTGTATAATTGGGATAGACTGGATTTGCCTCACTTGGTCTGCCAGCATGGCACAGTCTTAACAGTCGCAGGAACACATAGCTTACAGCTGCTCGTTTCATCAACCCAGGGTGTAGGATCGGTGCAACAATGAGCCACTGTTGAATAGAAACCTGTGGGGGGAGAAAAAATACAGCAAATGAAACACCTTTGCGTGATTTACCGTCACATTTATGTTCTGCATGTGTTTGCATTTATCATATACTCTGGTAAAAGTGCACAATCAGATGTCAGGTTTTCAACCCGACCTGGTTTAACTCTTAGAAAAGCACGGCTGTTTAAAAACTACTTTTGATATAGAGATACTGAGACAGTTGGCTTTGTCTGGTGGGGTTTTTTGCCCTTTGTCTTGGTGGTTGAAGATCATTCAGATTGTTTTCTTAAATAACAATGGCAGTAGTACTCATTATGCAAAAGAATGGCCCCTACAAGAAATGTAGTGCAGAAGTAAAATGACAGAAAATGGACATACACAAGTCAAGCGCATGTGAAAAAAAAAGAAAATTCTACTCTGATCCTGTGTTTGAGCTGTTGTACTCAGTTGCTTTCTGCCAATTCTCACTTTGGAAGACAATAGAGGCTACTGCATCTCTTCAGTCCTGCCTGTTTATTTGACAGTATGTACAATATTGCACTGGTCTCGTCATTCACTTGCTATTGTCCCTGTTTAAAGCGTGATCTTGTTCGATGTACAGTATGTACTCTGTGTATGCCAAGAGTGATGTGTTCTTACATCTAAGTCATACCAGAACTATGTGTAGGAGATTATTCTGAATGAAACCTGATCAATATGGCCCTCTACTTGACCGCGTCCGTGTGCTGAAAATTGAGCAAGACCATGTTTGAGTCCAAACTGAGGTAATTCTTTAAAGCAGGAGAAGAGAAATCTGCTATTGGCAGATTTCTCACACTGTGGCGACAGACTAGTGAAGCTGAAGATGTTCACAGATTATAGGCTTGTGCAATAATCAGCTTGGTAGAGACATGTTCACTCCCTCATTACAAGTGACCAAGTGTGACAGACAAAGGGATTTTTTTTAAACTAATGTGAAAAACTAAGCAAATTAGAAGAATATTAGTGCTCAAACATGCACTCCAGTGCAGTCCTGTAAAGAAAACATACTGTGACCATTTCCATTGTGTCATTTATATACATCTCACGCTTGTAGAATCATCATAAGCAAGCTGGTCACAAGTGAGAGCCAGACAAATGAGACTTCAAAAGGAGCCACATGATTCATTTCAAAAGATAGGAGAGAACCTCCCATAGAATAAGGACAGTAAAGGCCACCTCGGGTGTCCTCGGGCTGGAGAGGTCTTCTCAGGAAGAGTCGGGTGCTTGGTTGGCGTCAAGATCTCAATAATTCAACTGAGTACAACCTGAAAAATGCGAGAACCATGAGGTGCCAGTGCAAGTCTTGTAAAAGTACTGTAAAATAATGTTTTGCAATCCCATAAGAAGACTATTAATACCAATAGTATGATGAATTGATGACTGGAGCACTGCATAACCTAAATGAGCTCAAAGCTAAATGTGTCATACAAGGTCGCTTTCCTGAGTGGTTATTATAGAGCAGGATAAAGCATAACATTGATGATTTTATAGGGGACAGATACAGACAGCAGGGGTCAACATGCCTTGTCCTAAAGCACATTTCAGTCCTTTCATTCTAAGCGTGACACGCGTAACATTTGGACACTGAGACACTATAGAAAATATACAGCAAGCAGAGATAGAGGAGCCATCGGCCTTTCAGAAAGAAAACTAATGTATACAGATATAAAATGTTTAGATTTGAAAATATGTTTTCCCATCTGAACTTGTATGGAAGCATTCATTTATTTTAAAAAGGCTTGCATTAAAAGCCTTAAATGAATCGCAAAGTGTATATCCATAATGGCACACTCTATTTTAGACCTCAGATTGCAGGAAGCTCTTCTCTTTAATGGATGACTCATGCTGCTACTTGTTGACAAGAACATGTCCAGTGTTCCCAGAGGAGTTGTGCTGAAAAGCCTCCCACTTGCATTAACTGTTTTCACCGAGTTCAATCAAGTACCAGGTAATCAAATCTGGTAAACTTGGCATCCAGTGCTCATGTCCTTTTTGTTATATTCTCATGTTTGGTCAAGCATGGGTATAAACAGTGCTACTAGCAGAGTAAAAATGTATAAAGATTGATTTGGACCACAGAACAAAGTCACTGAGAACTAAGGTAATAAGATTTTACATGGAGGCATCACTCAGTTTTTCACTGATTCCGTCGCTAATAACATTTCCTGTGGTCTGCAGGCAGTCCATGTGAGGAGAAGGCTGTAAGAAATGCACGACTATAAAGAAAGGATAGTTAATCATTTTACACAGACAGATGCATGAAATCAGTAACAATGAGCTGATTATACTGACCTGCATTTGAATGATGTGGCAGTGAGTTGTAAAAAAAAAAAGGGAAAAAAAAGAAGCAGCCATTTATTTTAGTACACACTAACAAAGGGTGTCGGTCGAGGTCTTTTTGCTATTGATTTTGCAGTTCAGTTCCACCCAGGGTCACACTTTTTCATTTATATACCACTTTGTCACGAACAATTTTCACAAGACTCTCCTGAGCAAAAAGACAGAAAGAATGTGGAAACACTGAGACATTTCTCTTCAGTCACCCACATGTTAAGTTACAGGTACAGCAGCACTTGAATATGACTTTGCAGAACGTTCTTGTTTTTCCCTTCATTTATCCAAGTTGATTTACTCATTAAAGCAGGAGCAACCTAATTACAGTTGCACACACTCACATTGTGAAGCTGCCATGAGCAGCCACAGTCCAATCTGTTGGCCACTGAGCAGCTGCACCGGAGCAGTCAGGAGTTAAAGTCATGGGCACCGCTTAAGGGCACCTCAGTGGTGGTTATGATGGTGGGGAACTTTCCGACTCAGTGTAAGATTTATCTTGCTGATCCAGGGGTTCTTCCCGGCTTCCTGCCTCTCTAACCTTGAGGCCAACATTGCCCCCATTTCTACAGGCAGAATTAAGCCTGAAACGAACGCTAACATGCACTTTTGAGCCGTGAGCTACTGAACTAAATGTGGTGCTAAGAAAAAAAAAAAAGAAAAAACGAGGGCACAGAGAGAGAAGTGAAATGATTTTGAGTTGAGGAGATCCTAATATCAGAAAGGGATTTCTCAATGAGTTTGGTCTGAGAGACAGGATGTCTGATTCTAAACAGGGACGGGACATGCCCTCGCCACACTAAATCAGATACAGTGTTGTCCCAAGAGATGACCAAATTAAAGGCGGTACCCCTACCATGGGTCTCTAAAAGTACAAAAACCCAAATGTGTTTGGAAACACTAAGAGGGTGTGTGAGGGGTCCAGGTAATCATAGTTTTGTTAAAGTTTGATCACAAATAATTAAATTCATCCACAAAAAGGACACTGACTTCAAAGCTCGGCTGTATCATCTATCATCTGTTCTCATCTGGACTGACGATGGACTGACAGAGGATTCTCACATGTCTTGCCCTGCAGCAGTCTCAGAGGCCTAAACTCTTCCAGAGGAGGTGTAAGACTGACTTCACAACAAGACGAGCGAGAGCTGCAGTATTTTTTATATCACTTCCTTGAGCGATACAATGCCTCCGAGCGTAGTTCATAAATGTCATTCATGCCCCGGCAGAGGACTGCCATGCCAAATTAATATTATATGTCAGACAATGCTCAATAAAATTTTATGTGTATTCCGTTTGCTCATACAGTCGGAGACTCCAGTCATGCAAACCTGTCCTGGCCTGCATGGTAAAACCAGATTACTTGCCAAGTGAGTCGTCTGGTGTTAGATATTTGGTCCATAAATTTACTTCAGGGAATGTTAAATGGCATTGCAAGAATTTGAGAGCACAATACTTCAGTACTTTGGCAGTCCTGGCATTCTTTCTCACGTTGTTTTCATCGACGACACTTAAGATATTCAATTTACAATAATATACAACATATTTTATCTTAACAACTTAATTTTCTGTCAATAAATGAATCCACTAATTGAGGTACGTAACTGTTGGTGTGTTGGCGGCTGGTTGCCAGGCTAACTTGTGATGAAACTCCATGAAGTTGCCGCTCCTTGCCAAAGAATATACAGGCATAAAACCCTCCATAAAACCACAACTTTTCATTTTCACTTTCTGTTTGGCAGCATTAAACACAGATTGTATAAAAAGATAATTAGTGACCTTTAGATGCGCTGGAAGATGTTATCTTTTGTTATCTTTGGTCAGAGCGGCTTTGGCTCTCTGTTTCCAGTCTTTAAACTAAGATAATCTGACTGCATTGATACTGCTTTGTATTTAATGGACAGATACTAGAAAGGTGACTTTCTTCTCATCTAACTCTCAATTAAAAAAGCACATAAATGGTAGATTCTTGTCAAATGGCCCTTTGAGGCAGCAGCCAGAGCCATGAGAGCCAGATTTTCATCACAGATTATTTGTCTTATGTACCTACTGTTGGGACATAGGAACTATTTAAGCGAATATTACATAACTTACCTATCTCTACTTTAAATTCTGGAGGACAGTGAGGACGCAATAATACCCATTTCATCATGTGTTAGGAGCTTCAACTTCAAATATGCACCTGCTCATATCAACAAGTCCTTAAAATGGTAATATATGGAAATAGAAAGCTAATAATTCAAGCGCTCATACTTCTTCTGACAGAAATTGCTGTTGAAACACACCCACAAGTCAACCTTGACAACGCCATTCAATGTAGCTAGTGTTTGTCTCGTGTGATGGACACACTGTGGGGCCTCCCAGCTTTTTTTATGACGCCAGATGGTTGGCCTTATACACAATGCAGTGCCCTCTCCATCATGTCCTGCTCGCTGACACCTAAGCTGGTGGTGGGAACTGGATGTGCGGTCCAGATGAAAGTAGCAGGACGTTGCTGAGACTGTTGCTTTAACTGCTCTCTAGGGCCCAGACCGTCTCTTTCAATGCTGCGTTCAAAGCCTGGCTTCTGGCTTGTTGTTCCTTCTGCCATCTTTTCGAGGTGTTTTGATACTCTTGCCATCTGCTGTCAGACTTAGAACAAATGTATATTAGCAGGCATGGAAAGAACCCTTTTCTTCCTTCCCATGTCATAAAATGGATTGCGTAGAGGAAGAGTTGTATTTCTTTAATCAGATAAAAAACAGAGGATATTATGGGTATTGCAGTCGACAGACAGTGAGGTTATCTCTGTCCCTGGACTCAAACCATAACACTGCGCTTGTTCCTGCATGTGGGAATATATCATTATGTCTAGCCACAGCATCGCTGATTTTTATTTCCTGCAACTCTCAGCTCAAGAACCAACATGAGATCATACCTCCCACATCAAGATCATATTAAGGCCGGTTCAAAATGTGGACTTTATCGGATATTTCCATGTTGACTGTATTCATTCCAGAACTTTAACACATTTATTCACTTAAGAAATCTGCGGAATAAGTCAATAAGATTGGATCGGTGAGTCTTTCCAACGCCGTATCTCACAATCGGACTGAAAATGTGACAGCGGATCTGCAGTGCCTGTGATAGGGGGGATAGATGAGTATCTTCCAGGAAACTCAATTTGCAGCCAGATCTTATAGCCCCCTCATGTAATTCAAATCGACACTTTGAAACCCTCGCCGTGTGCTGATGACGAATTTGAAACGCAGGTGAGAAATAGCTGGACAGATCCCTGGTGTTGAGGAGAACAAAATAGAGTGTATTGTGTGCTGAGAGGACACTCTGGAACTATCTATAGCTATATTTATCAGGACTGATCTTCTTACCAATGGTTTACATTCATCCGCATTTTTTCCTGGCGCTTATTCTGGCCGTTTCATATTCTGCTTAATTGCAATGAAATCAGCTAAAGCAAAGCTAAAGGGTCAAATTCCCCCTACATGTTTCTGGCAGTGTCGTGTTTTTAACATGTGTCCCAAGGCTAGCAAGCAATTGCAGAAACTAATATAGCCACTGTAAAAGGTATTTATATAGGAAGTGAGAAAAGATAAATCCATGGCCATGCTAGCAGCTCTGTGAGGCTGCACTTTGTGTTTGAGCTGAATTGTAATATTTCTAACGTCATACTAACATGCTTTCAATGACTATGTTAGTATAGCAGATACTGGTAACCGCCTCTTTATCTCATAGATTACTAATTAGTCTTTAGTTCAGCAGATATGTGCTCATAAACAAAAGTTCACCTGATCATTTTGATCTGTTGATGGTACTAGAAGAAAGGTGAGGAGATCCTGAAGTCATTAGAT
>JBAJHX010000035.1:9215350-9237529 GCA_037176925.1 Amniataba percoides | reverse complement strand
TGGTCATCAGTGTCAATCGGCCCAATAGTTGTGGAGAAATTTTAGTTTGGGCCAAAGTGGACTGACTGGCCAACGGATTGATATTTCCTTTCCAAAAGCCACAGTGCTCATGTGGCTAAAAAATAACAGTTGATATCAGATAGTGTGGACCATGAGGGTTCATTGGCCATTTTTTATGAGAGTAAAATGATTACAACCCTGCCACTGCTGGCCAAATAAATCCCCGGTGAACAGAGAGAATAGCCGTGGAAATTCATCTTGACGCCAAGTCAGCTACATGAAATTATCATCTGCTGGGGTTTTGTAACTGTATTATTAATGTCAAAAATAAAAGCTCATACTGGGTCAAAATGTCTTTCCCAGTCTCTGACTGATGGTATGACAGGGTAAGACAGTGGGCTCGTTCTCCTCTGCCCTTTATCCAGCCAGTCCCCATGAATTATTTCCTCCCTCGCAGAGAGAGTGTCGTGGCAAACACATCAAACAAGATTACACTTATAGAGCAAGGGTATATTTATTCCCTGCTGAGACATATTTAATTTGCCTGTTGCCCTGGTAACATGAATCTCACAAAGAGAGGCTATGGAGTTGTCTGTAATTACGGAACAGGCCTCTTCATCAGAGGCTCTAATCTGAAAAATGAAAACACTCTGCCTGCTGTCATGCAGGTCCTGTGGCAACTCACACATGGCCTTGGACACTGTAAAATAGCAGCCACAGGAACGAGCACTCATTATTGCTCTTGAACCTGTGAACTTGTCAAATGAGCATTAAGCATGATTTTAAAATAATGGGGAATGGGGTAATTGATGTCACTATTTCCTCCAGCGTGACACAAAAAGAGGACATATATTTTGACAGGAAAAAGTAAATGAGCAGCTCAAAGGTCCCTGGGTTTGCTGGTCGAGTACTGTGTGTGGAGGCTCGGAGGGAAATAAATAATTCAAGCACAGAAAGGCATTCCCTGTACAGACACTTGAGAAAACTATCATGAAGAAGCTGCACATGCTGATAAACAAGGAGGAGGGAGTCTAACCTACAAATAAGAAATATGTGAATTTCATCAATAAATGAGAGAATTGATAACTATCTAAATAAATAGCAAAATTGTCAGTTACATCACAACGTAAATAATATTAGAGACATTAGGAGAGACTGCAGCCATAAACCAAAGTATTGCCCTGTTTAAAATCTTGATGCGATGATGGCGCTGAGGGATCACCACAGTTACTGAAATCCATCCTGAGGGGCACATGAATGTCTGCGCATAATTTCACAACTCAGTCTTCAGATATTTCAGTCTGGAGCAAAGCTGTGGTCATCCCTAGGTTCAAACCAAGGGAGGAGATGATAGAGACATGACGGCCAAGAAAGCAAGAGAAGACACGGGGGCTGGCATGGAGGAGGAGTATTCAGGTTCCACCCAACAAGAATCGTGTCTCGTCTGCTGGAATGGTTTCAAGCCCAAGTGCTCCAAATGAGAGGGCCCTGGAGCAAGGGTGCAATCTCTGCTAACGAAATCACTGGCCTGTGCTCATCAGCTATAAACATGTCACTGCAGAACTAGGTCACTGTTCGCCGCGCGAGCACATCAAACGGGGGCCTCCAGTGCACTGTTAGCTGGCACCGCGACTTTCTGTGCTGCACCTCCGCATGATGTGGCCCATTTTTTTCCTCTTTTGTTTATGTGACATGTCACCGCCTCCCCGCTCCCACAGCATGCAGTAAAGAAGGGGGAGACGTGGACTAACAAGCGCTCCAGACAGGCAAGAGTTAAGGGGAGAAAGATCAGTTGGAGAGGCAAAGAAAAAGTGAAAAAGAAAGACAGGAAGTGTTTGGACATATATATATTTATATATATGAATATGACTAAAAAGGGAAGTTTAGTGGAACTGCAATAGGAAGTCTTGAGGTTTTGAGGTGCCTCTACGTGAAAAGTACCAGCTAAAACTACATCCAAAAGACTGTAAGATGATCAGTGAGTTTTCCTGCTCTCACCGATGGACTAATCGATTGATCGTTTGATGAAAGAGTTCTCTGTATCTCTAAGCAGAAGGAGGCCCTGCTGCAATGTTTATTTAAGAGAGAGAAGAAAGGAAGACATAATAACAGAAAAAGAGAGAAAGAGAGAGAGAGAGAGAAGAAAAAACTGTTCAAACATTCACTTTAGATGACAGTTCAGATTTCTATCTGTGTCACTGATTTCCCAGAAGTCTCCACTACAGCTTGCCAACATTATTCATTAATCACCTTGCAGTGCTGTTTGCCAAGATGCCTGGTTAATGCAATGCAGAAGTTACTAGATTTTTGGAGCAGTGCTCAGCGGACATGTAGCAGTATTCAGATTTTACTCCTTGTTATTTTGCAGCAGTTTTTTTATTTATTGTTATTCTTAGGATAACACTGAATATGTTAGTGCTCTGCTCTGTAATAAAGGCACAGCCCAACATTTTGGGATTTATATTCATTTTAGTCCTTACTATGAGTGGGAGAAGGAAACATCGTACCAAAATAGTCATTGTCAATTTTTTCAAAAAACATAAATCAATAAAAAATAAGCATAAATTGTTACTTTTGAAATTAAAAGCATGCTGTTACATCAATAATTTCTGCACAGAGAGAAAAAGCTCTTTAAAAAACTGTCATGCATTACCTGCTCAGCACCAGACTGCAAACATGCAAAGTTAGTGACTAGCTGGTGATCATACAATGTTAACAGCTGAACAGCCAAACAAGAGTTGGTGGAGACCAAAAAGGGAACTAAAATTAGAGTGAATGATTGACTTATTTAAAACACAATCAAACAAATAAACAACAACAAATAAAATGCAAACTTTGCTTCATATTTGCCACCATATAATTTAAGATATGATGTCAATCAGTTTTGGGTTCAAAGCAAGTCTCTGCTGCAACAAAAATAGATTTAAAAAATAAATATTGCACATCTAATTTTTGACATAAAATGAGGAAATGCAGTTGTTGATGTACTGAGAGTAGAAAATGTGGTGGACATAGATCACAAAGACATGCCATATATTTTCATAATTCCTAATATTATTAGCGCTTTGCACATCTTCTAACATTAGATGCAGCCACATCACATGAATTATCCACTTGTTATCTAATGATTCATAGACACAGTGAGCTACTCCACAACACACGTCTCTGTGTTGTTAAAAGGAATTCTTAGGCCTGAAAACACTTGAGCTGTGGCTAATATAGAAAATTAATGATTTATGGACTCGTCCAGTGAAGAAGGTCATTGTCTGCCGCATCTGATGAGTTGATGGTTGAGTAGAGAGAAGTGCTCTTTCATACCAGAGGAATGTTGTTTCTGACAAGCACAGGAGCAAGCCTGTGCCTCTGCAGAGGATTCTTTGAATTGCAGGATGTGGAATTAGTGTCAGAAAATCATCAAGTAGGGAGACATGCTGCATTAATGAAGACTAATTCCATCAATGTGGATTACACTTTGTCAGTCTGGATTGCTTGAAACCTCAGAGTGCCAGAAGCAAGCGTTGGAATCATTTTAGAAAACTGTGTCTTTTTGCATGCTATTTGCAAAGAATATACAAAAATAATAAATGTTACATAACTGCATAACTGAACCCAGCCACACGTCAACATTTTGGATGGAGCTGACTTGATGAAACACGTAATGAGCATTTGTCTGTGTGAACAGCTCTCATTCACATCAAAACAGTACTTATGAAATAAAATAATAACTTTATTGATCTCCGAAGGGGATAGTAGGGTGTTCCAGCAAGACATGGCCTGAAACAAGTACTGATAAATGGAGAAATTTATAATGATAACAATGAATGAATAATTAAATGTACATAAAATAGATAACAATAGAATAGTAACAATACAACTCAAACTCAATATTGCAATAATACATGCTTATGGAAATTATATCCAAAAAATAATAGTAAAATAGGTAATTAGTGATTATAATGGATGTTTCAGCCAGAGATGAGATGTTTAAACCTGTTTTTATGTTAATTCCTAGATGGGACTGAGAGGGTTTTCATTGCATTCCTCTCACTGGATAATGGGCACTTCAAAATAACATTTTGATGAAACACTGAACAATCAAATGTGCCAATACAGCAGGAAGGTGACTGAGTTTATGGTCTGAAGAAGTCTGAGTTTTCCTGTGGTGATGGGGACCCAAGCATAAGGAGGAAGTATGTGTTTTTCCCTTTTTCTTTCTTTGGTTTTGTTTAAATAGGCGTTGGTGGGTGATGCATTTCACAAGTTCATCTTATGTTAGTGAGCATTACGGGGTTACCCATGTGAGAATTCTCAGCTTGCTCACAAAAGTAAAAGAATCAGTGAATGGGGAGAAGTGGGAGGAATAAAAAGCTGGGAGCCTGAGAGCTCTACACACTAAAGTTAGGCATTATTAAATCCCTGAAAACACTGCATAGATTAATGGTTTAAGGGGCCCGATCCACACAGGAAGAATTCTTTAAAAAGTAGGTCCCACTGTTACAACATGAAAGGAACCTTCTGCAATGTACCTGGAGCTTCAGTTTAGTGTGTGAAAGTCCTGACAGCAATCTGCTTCACCAAAGCAAAACTATTTTCATAGATTCTGGATAAGAATCTGTAAAAAAAAATGTTTTGCACTAAATATTTTCGTGACCTGTTACAAATTTCACAGAACTTGCAATGTTTTCTGAGAAATGAGGAAATGAGTGTTAAAATAATCTTTCTGCACACTTAACACATAACAGTTCTGTGTATTTTTATCAACCTGTGGCATTCACATTTGTACTTTATATAATTTACTATTATGGCAGATTTTGAACACATTTGCAATATTGTTCTGTATTATGAGATTGTTGACCTTTCTGTTGGCTGTTTTGGAATGCTGTTCCATGGTAGGTGGTCCAAAAGCACTTCACACTTTGAAAATTACCATGATAAAAGCTGAAGCCTGACAATATGGTGGACCTCAAGTACTGTTCAATGAAATGGATGTCAACTAAAAGTGCTTATCTAGTGAATTATTCAGGTAACCTACTGAGACAAGAATTGTCTCAAGAATTGTTGTCTGGAAAAGAAAAGCATTTTGATTCCTACAAGGATATATACTCAAGGCAGCAGTACAGAACAAGAAAATAGAACGGTGTAAAATCTGCTGTATTGAGCAGTGTGCAGATGATTTTGGGAATTCATTTATTCACTTTCTTGCAGGGTTTTGCAGGAAATCAATACCTCTCTAATTTCTGTTGACTAAATATGAAGTTACAATCAAAGGCTTAGCTTGGAGAGTGGAAACAGGGACACAACAAGTCAATACACACAACAAGTCTGGTGTTTTCAATATGTGCAAAAAATGAAGGTCCAAGCTGTTATTTTGAAATGCATTAAAGTGTCATACAACAAACAACTGATAGGCTCTATTTCTTGATCCAGGACTTTACCAAAAGAGAGGTCCTAAATTTATACCTGCTATAACAGATAGAAGATACATAAAGAGTAACTTTCTGGTTGAAGATTAATCCTGTTTTATTTTTTAACTCACCAGTACTGGCTGATTATTAAGGCAGACAGACTTTATGGGAAGTATGATTAACTTCTCTTTTATGTCTCACTGTGAAATGTCTGTTAAGAACAGTTGAATCAGATATATGTACACAGGTTCAGTGAGAAATTGTACCAGAGGTGTAATTTGGATATCTGTGGGGCAGCAGATGGGTCACGAGATCCTGACTATTTAATAAGGGGGGCGAGGTGTGCTGCTGGCAGGGAGGGGGATTATATGGTCTGGTGGTTCAAATATTAATTTCCGTCATCTACAGCCAAAATATAAAACCTGATAATAATATTCATTGGCAATCTGCTGCACACGGTTTGGTCGAACATTTGAAATGGAGAACAGCTCAGTCTTCTAAGTGGACTAATGATAGAAAGAGATGCAGTTCATGATGACGGTGGTAGATGAAATTGCATCATTTGTGCAAAAGACGTGACTAGCAGAAAGACTGAATATGGCATTCAGTTGAAGTTTCCCAATCTGCCAGACAGCAGCGAAGTTCCTAGTAACTATTAGTTTCAACACTGCCATTTCTCCTGTTTTCTACACTCCTTCCTCTTTTCTCGCTGATGACGGTCACTGATGCCCGTGTGACTGCAGCACACTTGAAAGGGGCCTACCCCTGTACAAAGCTGCTTATAGCCTCTTTTAGCACAGCTGGGACAGTAGGGTTTATACTTGATAGGGGATTTCTGCAAGCCGGCCCTCTTTCCCTACCATAATTAGGCCACCCACATTCACAGTCATGTGCCTCAGATGGTGACTCTGTAAGATTTTGGGACCTTCCACACTGAAAGCATGTAAGGATTTTGAAAAAAATGAAAAACGGGAAAACTATGGACTGAGCAGATGACGTGAAACATGGTTAGGTGCAGTCCCGGCTCCTGTTTGTGTGCTCTGTTATGTGTCATTTCACACACAGTACAATAAAGCCCAAACAATAAAAAAAGAAATGAGGAATATCCCACAATAGTTTCTTCACATATCCCCTGGAGTCATTGTCACATCACACACAGTGTAAAGTGATACCCCCACATATTTAGGTGATAATGCTGTGAAAATATTTCTCCTCAAGTGTAAAACAGTGTGTTTCTAGGAGAAACCTTTAGATTCCTGGTGAACGTTTGGCTTTGCGTGCATGAGTTATGTAATTTCCATAGGTGTTTCATGTTGCGTGCAACACTACATGGAAGAGGAGGGAAGAGGAGGAGGGAGTGTCCCTCTGAAGCGACAAGCTCATTGGTCCGATGTGGTGATATGCGTGATGGACGGTGACACCAGCCAATGAGCGGCCGCGCGTTTGTCTCGCCCCTCGCTGGCCGCAGAGGCGACGTTGAAGGGAGCATTTGTTCAGGACGGGGGGGACGCCGCGCCGTTATCTGGGCACACGACGCCTGTAACACTTTGTACTACCCGTTAAAGCGGATTTAAACGCCGCCGGAGGATTTTGGGCCTGAAACCGGGCCGGTAAAAAATCTATTCGGGGTCGCTTTTGATTGATAGCACGGCAGAAACTGTGAAGTTTGCCGGAGTGTGAGCGGCCGTTTGTGGGAGTGAAAGAGGACTCGCCTGTGGATCCACGCAGACTCGGTATGTAGCCATAAATGTTTAAGCAAGTCTGTTAAAAAGTGATGATTTAAGGATCTGCTTCCCTGCTGGGTACATTTTCCTTAAGGTGGTTCAGTTTAAACTTGAGTTACCCACTTTTTCAACACGCATCTCTCTCTTTACCTCTTGTCTGTTCTGCTAATCTAAAGCTTTATTAGGCTTTATGTTAGCAATTAGGTTAACTCGTCTGTTTCCTCATTTTTAATAAAAGCCAACACACGGCAGACACTTCTAGTAAACTATCTTACTTCCAGCAAATAGTTAATAATACACATAACTAATTAACTCAAGCTGACTGGAGCTAGCTAACTCAGCTCGACGCTTTTTTTCTCTCTCCTGCGCTGGACTCTTTAAAACCGATTAAAAAGTGGCTTTGCAAACATGCTAACTCTTTCCAAACCCACAAGTAAGCTGTCCGCACGTTTTAGCTTATATTTTGACTTTGCAAATGTTAACATACGTAAAGTTTTGCTATTTAGCTATGTAACGGTGACAGCCTTGTGCAGTAAAGCTGTCACGGGTAATGCTAATGTTAGCAGCCATATGTCGCTGTGCAAGAAGCTGTTCAATGTGCCAATAAGTGATCAATCATACAGTCTGCATCAGTGTATGCTTCACTGTTGTTCACTGTCATTAAATACTTAATGTTGAACATGCAAAAGTTAATTTAAAACCCTTTAAAAACAAATATTATGTGCCACCTGCTTGTCAGGGTACAAGTAGTATGAAATAATGATATAATGTAAAATGTAAAAATGAAAGGGCTTCATATTTTTTTAATTCAGTTCAGATCAGAGCATTAAATGTGATAAATGTACTGTAAATGACTTATGCAATGTGGTGCAAATGGCCTCCGCTCTCCCCTTACAGGTCTGGGTAGCATGTTCTCCAGATCACAGCTGCAGGCCATTTATTGATGGGTGCACACTGTGAGGCAACAACCCAAGAAAGCTGGAAATCGTTCAGAAGAGACAAGAACTGTGAAAGAATGAAGACAAGTTAAGTATTGCTGTCTTCAAAGAACTGTCAGGGTCAGTTTTCTGGAAGTATACACCATACAACCGTTTTGAAGTAGCAAATGTGCCCCTGGACTTGAACACACATTTGGAGAAACCTGAAAAGTAACTTTGCTGGTCGGAGCTCAACTTCAAACGTACGCTGTGACAGAAATTTATCAATATGAGTGCTGAAGGATATCAGTACAGAGCGCTCTATGACTATAAGAAGGAGAGGGAGGAGGACATTGATCTGCATGTGGGGGACATACTGTTGGTCAGCAAAGGAGCACTGGTGGCTCTTGGGTACACCGATGGGCTGGAACAGAGGCCGGACGAGATCGGCTGGCTGCCAGGCTTCAACGAAACCACTCAGGAAAAAGGGGACTTCCCGGGGACATATGTCGAGTACATTGGAAGGAAATGGATCTCTCCCCCGACACCCAAACCAAGGCCCCTCAGACCTTTACCTGTAGCTCCAAGCTCCTTCAAGACGGAGGCGGACTCTGACTCTGAGCAAGGTGGGTTTGACTCCAGATCGCACAACTGTACACCACCTTACTGCTGCAACCAACGTTATGTTTGGATCTGGCAGTTATTTTCTTGAGGCAGAAATTGAGTCGTGGACAGCACTATCTCATGTATGGTTTATCCATAGTTTCACATGTTACACATTGTGACAAATTGTGCTGCTCTGGCACCAGTGAAACCTACAGGATGTGAACCCAGCCATATTTGAGAGTCAGTGTTAACCTACATCTGGTACAATGAATAGCTTGTTGCTGAACGAAGTCAAGACAATTTAGGGAACATTTTCTGTGGCCTGAGAATCAAATTATTACGTTTTAAGTTGATGATGGATGAAAGAAAGATACGGCTGTGTCAATGAATTAATTGTTTGACAGAAATTTTAAAAATCCCTTCAGTGGGTTTTTCCAGAGCTTTCAGTCATCTGTTTTCCATAATCAGTTAATGGAGCTTGCTTGGTTAGTTTTTATCATGTGACTTAAGTATGTAATTTTGCTCTTGTGGTAACCTTGTAGGGGGATCTCAGCTGATGGATTGAAATTCCCTCCCCTGTCAATGACTAATCGGTGGTGAAAATATGAAGAACTCACAGATTTGGTTTTAATGCTGATTTTGGAAAAAAACACAGTTGCAGGCGTTGATAACAAGTAGCTCTTCCCTGTGCTGTACAGCTGCAGTGAATGTGAACCAAGCTCAGTCCCAGAGGACAATGGCACTGGCCCATGTCCAAGCTAAAGTACACCAGAGCATCTTGTGCCAGCCATATGTTAGCGGTGGATATCATCTGTGTTTCCCTACAAAGCCACATCTTAAGGGAACATAATTCCCTCATCAGTGTTGAGAAAGATGATTAGATCACTATATACTAATGATTAAGGCACATTCCTCTTCGCCCAGGGGAACAGCTTGGCTGGCTCTTTTGTTCATGATAGCATTATGACTAATTTAGCTGCACGGCTTGCTCCATGGGACTTTTCAGGTTATTGTAGCTCAAAAACTTAACTTCACCTAAAACAATGCCTTATTTTGATGTTCCTATTATCATTCATTAAACAGTATGCACCATGTACAACTTTGCAGCAGATAGGGACAATATCCTGTGGTTTATAGATGGGCAGTGTTGCCTCATTTTGTGCAAACTGAAGTAGAGGTTAAATCAAACTTTTATTTTAATTTGTATAAGATGGTCATATCAAAATGGTGGCGTGTAAAAGTTACCCTTTCAAAGCTGATTCAGTGTTACCACTCAGGCCACAACTATGAACTGCAATTAAAACTTGCATCTTTTTAAAGACACTGCGGCTTCCATGAATGTGCGCTCGAAGCGCTCTGCTCACCTAAAGAGCAGCTGCAGTTGCCAGGTTTCTAGTTTCTGCCCTTTTGTGGTACGATTGTGAAATTCTTTGCTGTGGTTTGCAGGGCGAGCGAGGAGCTGCATGAAGGGGGCATGTGTTGAATGGCTGTGTTGTGGTTGAGTGGCAGCGCTGAGCCCGGAGCGAGTGTGAATGTAGCACCAGGAGAAGAAAAGTCTCTGTGTCCCGGGCTGTGAGAGACACACAGAGGGCGGGGGGAGGGAAGGGGCCCTGAGGTTGTGGGTATGGAGACAGAGAGAGAGAGAGTGAGTGCTTGCTAAAGGTTCGGTGCAAAGGATAGTGCGCAGTAGGATCAGGACTGGAGCAGCGCTGGGGGCTTGGTAGAGGGTGCTGAAGCAGGCCTGGGAGTGCAGAGGGGGGCCTCGGGAGGGTCTTGGGCTCTGTATGCTCAAGAGGGGCTTTGAAGAGGGGGCTCAGTGATGGAGGCAGGGCCTCTGCAGGGTTTGTGATTTATTGCCCACCACCAAGGGATCTCACTCCCTTCCTCCTACTCCTCAGCTTTTTTTCCCTTTCTCCTCCCCCTCATCCTTTTTTTTTTAATGTTTTGATAGTTCCTACAGTCAGCTCTGGTAGGGGGAAAAGAGGTGGAGAATGGAGGCTTAGAAAGGGGGCCTCTCCTCTCTGAGCCACAGGGGTTTACATGAGTGCAGCAGATGTGGAAAGGGTAAGAGAGAAAAAGAAGAGGGCAGGGCTGGGAAACTGTTCCGCCTCATTCCAGCTCTCAGCCTTTTTTTTTTTTGTTGAAACATTAAAGTGTTGCTCCTTTTCTGGGCCTCTCAGTTGAGAGAATATACATGTGTCCAGGCCCGCCAAGTAAAAGGAACTTGAAGATTGTAAACCACAAAACGCAGCCCCTCTAACTTCAGCTCAGGCTCCATTTGCTTGTTTGATGTTGTGCAGAAATGCAAAAAGGACATTAATTCAGTTCTGTCTTTAAACCACCTTTTCTTTATCTCACTGATTCAAAACAAAGGTGTTTGTTTCATCGAAGTAAGAGAATGAAATTCAGAGGTGGAAAGAATACATTCAAAATGAGTTTCACCCTCACAAATAAGTTGAATTTTCATACAGTAGTGTGTTTTATTTCTCAGCATAGTTAATGCATACCATCAGTTGTTCTGGAGATATAAAAGCTTGCCTTTTTTTTCAGTTTTGGATTAGAGTTTCATGTTGGATTGCTAAGCCCTGCGCTGTCTCTACATGGTTAAATCTTCAATGTTCTTTGTGCGTGTATAATTGCTATTCGTCCTCCAGCAGACAGTGTGACCGAACATTCCTCCAAATGTTTGAGATAAAAGTGTGAGTAACTGGTTGTTACTCTGCGTGCTCTCACAAGGTTCAACCAACATGCTCAGTCTTGTATAAGGAAATATTTGATGCCATCGGGCATCTCCTCTTTTGCTCAACTGAGCCTTATTGTTACATGTTTAGTTTTTTTTTTGTTGAAAATGTCAAATAATCCCAGTTTTCAGTTCATTTTAAAGATTTATGTTGAATATATCATCTCCATTTCAAAAGCACATTCTTTTATGTGAACAAATCAGCTTTTTCACAACAGGTAAATAAGAAATAATTTTGAGATCCTGTCGTGTGTATGCAAAAGACTGACAACATGAAACATCTGGGTTTAAGTATCCATATTTTCCGCACTATAGGGCGCACTGGATTATAAGGCGCACTGTCAATGAATGGTCTATTTTCGATCTTTTTTCATATATAATGCGCACCGGACTATAAGGCGCATTACGCACAGTACGTATCACTCCGCGAGGCTCCTGACTACGGTGGCCGTAATGCTCCAACAATCCATCAAGCAGCCCAGCTTTGTAGCTTACCAAAGTCGTACTAAAACATTTTGACCGATTTTTGAGCGCCGTGTACCACATAAAATCGATTCGAGGTCAGTAAGCACAACCAGAATTCATACATAAGGTGCACCGGATTATAAGGCGCACTGTCGACTTTTGAGAAAATTTAAGGATTTTAAGTGCGCCTTATAGTCCAAAAAATACGGTAGTTGACTTTTAATGCATGGATGATAGACATTTTGAAAAGGGCTACTGGAAGGAAGAGAGTAGGCTGTACAAAGGAGACAGCGGCAGGGAGAGCACTCTGCATAGCTGGAGATTGAGATAATGTAGCTCTCCTTCTCTGGGCCTCTTCACTATTCAAGCTGACATCTGCTGTATTGAACACTCTTTCTGTCAGTACTATCGGCTGAGAATTCACTTCTCTCTTATCCCGGGCATGCAGCAGCTTCAGTTTTGCTTTCAGATTGGTGTACATTTCAGTTTTTTTTTTCTCTTTCTGCCCTCTCACAAAGGACAGTCACTGATCAGCAAATCCATCCGGGCAGTGGCAGAATGAGCAAAAGTTTTTATAATGTGATAGTTTGCCCTGATACAGTGCTCCTCTCTGGGACCAAAAGCAGCTGGGGCCAGGAATGTGTTGGCGTTTCTTTGGTGGAGGGTTGCGCACAGACTGCATGGTAGACTGATTTGTAGCTTTGTGATGAATCAGTATTGTGCTAAGTGCTGATTGCAGTAACTTGGTGCACAATGCAACTGGACAATAAATGGTTGCACACTGAATAGGACCCCGGCAATTGCTGTTTTACCCTGTCATTGTTATCAGTGTACATGCTGCTAGTGTAAGGCTGATTTTGAATTTATTTAACTATTTTTGATTAGTATATAGTTATTAAGTTTAGAAGTTCAGCTTGGGTGAAAACATTGTGTCACGTTTGTTTACTTTGCAGAGACTTGATATTGGTCTGTAATGTTGCCGACATTAATCGGGGTTCAGGAGAGTGTCGGTGGCAAATCCACTGCTTGCGAACGTCAGACTCGAGCTGGATTTAAATATATTTTTGGCTTGCTGTAGTTTCCAACATTGGACTGTGTCATGCAGGAACATTTATTAAATACACAAATTTGTTTCCCCAAGACATGTCTTATCTTGTCAGATATGAGTGCTTGCTCATTATTTTTTCTGTGGTTGTCTCCTAGTGTTTTAAACTTTCCAGCACTAAAATGACAACACAGACTCACTTCTCTTGTAATCCTTGTTAAAGCATGCGAAAAGGAATTGCCTACCTTCATTTTAGATGTTGGTGTTATGTCATTCAGCCAAAATGACAACATAGCCCAACAGCTAGGATGGAGGCAAACCATTATTTTCATTAACAGTGAATTGCCTGTCTATGAAATGTCAGAAAACTGTGAGACATGTCATCATTTCTTTGTCTGACAAAGAAAAAGAACAAACATTTGAGGATCCAAATAAAACTAGCAGTGTTTTCAAGATGACTTAAACAATAGCTTAATGTATATTTGGACCATATTACAACTTTGGTCAAATGCAGGTGACCTCTGCTAAGCTCATCTGAAAGACTATAACTTTGCCTACCTCCAATGTGAAATAGCAAAATAGTGACATTCTTTACTCCTGTAATAATGTCCTGTTTTATAAGATATGTGGCTATCCTGTGATGGCAACTGGGAAAAAAGACATAAAGTAATTTAAGGGCTTAATAAAATCAACTCTTAATTAGTTTTTTTTAATAAGCCACATTAGTCTATGAATCTAGTAAGACTTGTATGGAGCTGTGTGCATGAAAGCGTGCATAACTGTTTCATTACGTGATTGTGTGCAGAGACCGAAGTCTGAATTGGCAAATCTTCTTTACTAGAGTCAGAGCATGTCTGATAGCAGGATTAAGGAGAGAGAGAGAATAAGGCAGAAAGAGACAGACTGATAGACTTGAAGAGGCGCTGCAGTATGACAGAGATGAGATTGAAAGACAAAGTCAAGGGGAACAGAGGAGGTATTTCAAATATGTGATTTATTAGAGGGGCAGGTGGACTAGCTAGTGTAGCGAGGTGGTGTGTGTAAGCCTCGTGCTGTGGTCGTGTGGTGTTACATAATACTTTGAATAGGACAGATCATGGGCTACTTAAAAAAAAAAAAAAAAGGCTCAGTTATTTTCAACCGGAAACTTATTTATCTAGTTTGGGTCAGAGTGCCGGTCAGCCCTGTTAATAATAGAAGCAATAAAATTTGCCAAAGACCCTTCCTGTTCTTCTTAATGTGCTTGGACTGCTACACCAAGGCAAAACTTAAGAGCAGTAACAGCACACCCTCTCAGCGTAGAGCTCACATTGCAGTTTCACATCTTTAAAACACCTGTGGTTACACGAGCCTATCATCACCACACTATACTTCACTTTTCACACCACCACAGAAAGAAAGGTGGCAGCCCACCGCGGCACAATGTTGAAATGCTCAGCTCTTTCAAATGCTCAGATACTGATTTAGTCTCTGTGATCAGCAAACACAGGAAGGATTTTGCACTTTTTTCCCTTTATCACTGATGAGTGTGATTTTTAGATATCTTGAATCTTTCTCATCTGATTGACTGATATGTTTATTTGTCCTGGTATTTGCATATGGGACATAGTGGAACCTGCAAAACCTTTCCACATATTCTACTTGATTTTTAAACACCATGGTAAATCAAACTATATCATCGTTGCATAAGAGAAATCATAATCATAATAAAACAAAATCATAATATTCATTTTATGTGATGAAAAATTGTGTTGTCTTAATGCAGTGTAACTGATACACAGCAGGAAGGGGAATCTCTCTGAGTCTGACCGAAGTTTCTCTTCACTTGACTGATCTGACCCTGCAAAAATAGGTTGATAACTGAGGCGTTGTCATTTTGAGCGTGGTGCTCCACAAATGTAATATAAATGTAAAAAAAGGCCTTCATGTAGTAATAACCTTCTGTGTGTGTAATTATGTGGCATGCGTGATATTATACCAGTTCACAGTTAATCACACTTCAGAAAGATGTGGTTATTTGTGGTTTATTGATGGTCTCTTCTTTTATAGGGTTAATTGTCAGGCTGTAGCAACAGTCTCCTCATTGGCTGTTGCTTGGCTTTTGCACTGCTTCTTCCACCCTGCAGGAGGAGACATTGCCTGCTCTTTTTTACTTAGTTCAGCTCAAAGCTGTATCATTCTTTTACTTAGAGCACAAGCTTGTTAAAGCATGTCAGAGCTTCACCTGAAAATGTGTAGATAAGAAATCTCTTATTTTGTATGGCGTATTTTTCGATGGCCTGAATAATGCTTTGGTTTAAGTTTATCAGCTGTACCCTTTTTCATAAAGGATAGTGCACAGACAATCCCCTTTTATACCTTTGTATCATAATGCACTTATGGCACTGTAATGTGCTGTCACATGCAGCGTGGTGCAAGGTACTTTCCATGGGTTATTAATTTCTACTGCCGTGCCTCAGCTAGACCTTTTTTCCAACAAGAAGAAATGGTATAACCTGAAAATGCTGGTTACTTGAGTAGGCCCTCTAAATTTATCCAAAGTGTGTGCTATCTTTAGTGTGTCCGTGGTGCCCCAGCCCTGTCCTGCCCACAGTCTGCAGTCTGTTCGCTTCAGACATACTGTTTGAGCGGGGGAGATTGTCCCCCACACCGCAGCAGCAGCAGTGGCAGCTGCATCAACTTCCTCAACCTGCGGTTGACTAACTGACTATACTGGCTGAGGCCTTTTGGGATATCACAAGAAGGTCTGACAAACATGCAGGCTTGCAGAGACACGTTTAAGGGGCCCCTGTCTCCTTACACTCCTCTCCCAAGTTGCCACAGAAACCAACCTCCATTGAAAATCTGAAAAGAGTCTTGTGATGTGTGTCAGCCCCTAAGCTGTTCTAACCAGAGCAAGACAATGGTAATACATTGTTTTATTACTGTAGAAACACTGCTGTTATGCAAAGAGGATCACTGAGTGTGTTTGTTGCATTGATTATAGTAGCTGCTGTTAAAGATCTGTAAGGTTTTTTTTTTCTAATAGGGTCGAAGAAAATACAGTCTCATGCTTACAGTTATGAAAGATGTGGTGAAATCAACTATATCTATGTTCCTGACAAATGAGCACAGCAAATGCTTCTGAATGTTGTAATTTCATTTGTCATGTGTGTATTTATGTGTTTCCATGGTTATAAGCGGTGTCTGTCAGAAGTATGCTGATAGTTTGATCTCGTGCCAAAGCATCTCAGAAATCATCACTGATAGCTCAAAACATTTCTGCCATACTTTGCCCGCCACTTGATACATTTCCATTGGACACGAAACTATCACATCGTTGACAGTACCAGGAAGCAACTCTATCTCCAGCCTGTCTGGTGTCACTCATGGGCCAACCACAGAAGGGGTAAATAAACACAAACCTCTGAAAGGGTCTTCCTGTTATAGCGGTTATCACCATGCTGCTGCAGGAATGCAAGGCACATATATTTAATCCTATGTACTGTTCAATATGCAACTCTTTAGTCCTAATAGATTTGTTAACTCATTACAGTTTTCTAAATTTACAACATATGGCTTTAGTTTGTCAGGAAGAAAATCTTTTAATGTGCTTAGCCCACCACGAGACATTGCAGTCGGGTAATTTTCATAGATATGAACTTTGGGTGGGTAGGTTTAAATTTAACTCCAGGTTGTGAATTGAGTTTCTCAGAAAAAGGCTGGCTGTAGAATGGCAGCCGTTTTAGATATCTTGTCTGGGAGAAAGGTTACACTTCCAAGGTGTGCGATGGCAGCACTGCATGTCTCGATCTCTATTTAGGGAAACTCTGGTGTTCCATCTCAGAGTTCACTGCTTCTGAGAAAGCCCCCCCTCCCGCCTGCAGTTCCTATAATGTCTTCCAGATGACCAGTTGTCCTACATGGAGTTTTGTGTGTTCTGTGGTTAGGAGGACTTCGGTAAGCCAGTTCCTTCACACGCAACATGCCAGCCTCACGCTCCGCAGGCCAAAGAGGATGTGGATTTGGATGAAGTGGTTCATTATTTGCCTGATTGAACACTCTTTGGAAGAGGGTAGTGCCTTGGTAATGAGTAGCGTGCATGCATCAATGGGACCAGTAGATGCCTGCTTTAATGCCCGATTCAAAAATTGTAATAATTTTTACGGCAGAAAGAAAGAAAAATATGGTCACAAGAAAGGGTTCCATTCATAGTTTCTCTGTATTTTCAAACTGCAGACTCTCTGTTGGACAGATGAGCCTTTCAGAAAAGTGCCTTTTCAAAATACGCCTTTGCAAATCCAAATAAAATCCTTGCCAGCCCCTTCATCCTTTCATGTCCACACCTGGATGCAAACTTCTAAAGGAAAAATAAGGAAAAAAGTCAGACCTGGCTTACCTCATATCACAGCATATTTGCTTAGCTCCTTGGTCCACCAAACCCTAACTTGAATGTTCAACACCTCCTGTTCCTGAATCAATCTGTTGTAAATACTCACCTTTTACCTTTGATGGCAGTCCTTTGGTCTCAATCCTGCTTCGTTTGAAGGTCTGAGCACTTAGTAAGTCATGCTTCTAATCAGCCGTTCCTGGTTCAGATGAATTGCAGCCCTTGCCATTTTAAAGTCTAAGCATTTGATGACAGTTTGATTGCTATAAAGAGCGCTTTTACTTTTTATTTTTAATGACATTTACTCTCTTTTGAATTAACTAATGTGACATAGAACTTATCTAAATCATGCACAAAATAAACCCACTCGTTTTCACCACTAACCTCAGAAAGAAGTGGGTCAAATGAAATCCTCCCAGAGCCACTGTGCTTTCAAAATAGCCAGAAGGACGAGACGGTAGATTCTCTTTGTCATGATTATGTTCAGACAAAGCATTTACCTATTTTTACCCCAAAGGAAATATTTATAACAAATAGCACACAGAAGAAAAATTGTTCAGGAACAGCACTTCCGCTTGCATGGCACGCATTTCTGTTAGAATGGTATTTACTGTAAAAATGTTTTCAGTTTCACTTTCATCATTATTTGCAGCCATGCATCAAAGGGAGTCTTCGAAATATACAGTGAAAGTCATATAGGCATGTCCTAATTAGAGTTTAAATAATTAGTAAAGCATTATTTATATTATTTTTATTTTATTAATAATAGTTACAAACAATAAAAGTTCATTTCTATGTAAAAATACCAAACACTAGCTTCTCAGTTGGATTTGCTGCTTTTCTTTGTCTTTAGATTTTCATTTTACTCTCACAGGGTAGGTTTGGTAACTTTTTAAAAGTCACCTTGTTTGATGATCTGCCATTGTCTCTTCCAGGCTTCTGTCTACTAGACTTGACGGAGCAGTTTTCTCTCCCTGAGACCAGTCCGCCCATGCTGGCCAGACTATTGGAAGTCATTGAGAGAAAAGGTGAGCTTGACCAAGGACAGTTTCAGTCACTTAACTAGACAAGCAACTGAGCTTGACTTTTCAATTGACCTTTTCACTCTGACTGTCTTTTTTTTTTTCATTTGGCCTTGCTCATATAACCTGTTACACAGATCCACATGAACCAAATGGTGTTAGTTTATCCAGTCAGTAAATGTAATCATTTGTACATCATTGATCATTTGCAGGTCTGGATAACCCTACTTTGTATCGGACATTTACTGCTGGTGGTGGACTTGAAGTCAGGCAGTATTTTGATTGTGGTAAGTTGCACTTTTTTTTTTTATCACCCCTTCTTCATACATGAGGCCTGAAAGTTTCCAGTGGCTAAGTGAGGGAGACAAATACAGAAAAGAGGAAGCCCCAAATAGAAGCCCAAAAACATGACTGACGTAAGAGGTGATGATGAACAGAGATGAGACGTGAGGGGGGCCAAAAAAGATGTCTGTGTGCATATACAGTAAGTTAAAAAGGAACAGACAGTGCCATGGTTTCAGGGAGCCCATATAATTTCTGTAGTTTACTTATATATTATAATGTTTTGCAACTTTCACATGAGGGTGTATGTGTTTTATTGTGCAGAAAGCCATTTAAGCACCTATGTCTGTGTTCTTCAGATCCTCACTCATCAGACCTGGACCAGTTGGAACTGCCGGTCCTGTGCGATGGTCTGCGCAGGTACCTGCAGGATCTCCCCCAGCCCATCATCCCAGCCGCAGTATATTCTAAGATGGTCCAAACTGCCAAAGGTGAGAGCAGATGAGCCTGTTAACTGTACAGCTGTCTTAGGTGAGAGCAGATGAGCCTGTTAACTGTACAGCTGTCTTAACTGTACAGAAGTGCTGACGTCATGTACCCAAGCCTTGCAACTGAACATTCAGTACTTTGAACACAAGGCCACAAGCCTGCATCATTACCCACTGAGTGAAGACATACATATAGAACAGTATTTAAAGAAGTATACTTCATAAAGTGTACATCATTAGTGAATTTTGTCACTTGTCTTGCTTTCTTTTTTGCAAGCACACACGAAATTCTCACACGACATGCTGTTCTGTGCTGCTGCATTCTCTTGCTGTCACAAGGCCAGAAACAGGATATCTGTGGTTAATAGGAACTAAAAGAAGCCTGAAAGTTTATCTCTAGCATCTCGAAGCAGCCAATCACCTGCCAGTGTACCTTACGCTCATTGTCAACCACACAATCTCTCTGTGGTTTCCAAACCTAACTGCACATGACGCTTTTTTTCCATCTCTTCATTGTTTAAAGAAACATCTTTCATTTCATGCTCATCTTCGACCGAGGAACGATCGGGTTTTTCATGTCTGTCTCGCCGACCTCTCGACTGTTCTCATCTGTTTCAACAGAGGTGGTGAATCCTGAGGAATGTGCCCAGCTGCTACGTCGCATTGCCAGCACCCCGAGCCTGCCTCCCCAATACTGGCTAACTCTCCACTGTCTGCTAAGGCATTTCGCTAGAGTGTGCCAAAACGGCTCCAAGAACCTGCTCAGCGCCAGAGCCCTGGGCGAGATCTTCAGCTCTGTGTTTTTCAAACAACAGGCCACCAGGTGGGTGTCAGCTTTTTGCTACTACATATTCTAACCTGTCAAAGATAGACACCCAGACAGCAGACGGACAAGTGTGCAGGCTCAGTCATGTAACACTGAGACATACGGACTCTCAAACATGCACACTTGCAGACACACATTCAGGCAAGCACCCACACGTGCACCTACATACTCACACACGCATATGCACACACTGCTAGAGCACAGTCTGTCAGGCACTCATGGGTTTCAGCTGTGCACGGATATAGGTTGGAGCTTTTCTTCTTACCAGCTGTGCTGTGCAATTAAAGTAGTTAAGCCTGAATTACCATCAGATTGAAACCAGCACAGAGCAACCAGAGCAGCAGAGTGTCACCTGGGCTGTAAAATGCATACTTTATTTAACTTTCTTTTTTTTCCCCCTCCCACAGTTGTGAACCCAGCCTGGATGCTCACAACAAGATCATAGAGGTCCTGGTGACCAGTGAATGGAGTGAAAGTCAGGCTGCTCCAGGTACTTTACTACCTCAGTTTATACTTCTGTCATCCCTAAAGTGTTTTCATGCTGTTGGTCCAGTTAATTTTTCGTGCTCACAACTATGCAGGATATTGGTTATTAAATGAAGAAAATACAAGACTGTTTAGAGTAGCATTGCTGTTGTTTGGTAAATAATGTTCTATTTGATGCAGTGCATGGGTGTATGTTCTGCAGGGAGTTAAAGTTTGCAAAAGTTGAACTGAACACCCTGAGACCTGAACTATTAATAGCTTTAAGAAAAGCATTGAGACTTGCAACTGCTGCGGTTGTAGAGGGTCACAGGGTGCACCGTGGAGATAAAATACTGACATTGTATGGATAAAGCGAGTTAAGGCTTCTTAATCATGTGCTGGTCAATGGAAAGTGTTCGAACTGTTACACACTTCCTGATGCTCTTCGTTGCAGAAGCAGGGTTGCAGAGGATGTCAGTTTCTGCTCTGAACTACTTTCAACTAACTTTGGATGTTATACTCCAGTTTCACAGTTAATGAAATGGTGCAATTCTGTATAATATTATTAATGGAGACAGAATACAACTTAGTCTAATTGTTGTGATATTTGCTTTTACAGCTTAGTCAAGACCACGGTTTTCTTCTAAAACTGAGCGTCATTGATGTGATGCTCAGAAAAGATAAAATCTTATTTGACATTCTGGGTTTTGTCACAGGGCAGGTTTTTTTTTCAGGGGTGATGTTTGTTGGTAATAATATGCGACATACAGAACTGCACACAGTTTTCATGAGTAGTTCAGTGTTGGTTTGCATAGATGAAGATTGTCTGTCTGTGTGTGTATGCGAGTGCAGTGCAGTGCGTTGCATGACACAGTTATGTTTTTACAGTCCTAGTTAAAAGCTCTTTCGTTGGCCGGCCCAGAGGCTGTGGCTGTTTAAACATTTTATTACCTGTGAGGGCTATTTTTAATGTTCCTGTGCATGGGCCACTCTCAGCTGTCAGTAATTTGCACCTGCGGGAGTACTTTGGCAGTGGGACGGATGGATGGATTTGAGGGAGGCCAGACTGGTGGACAAGACGCAAACTCTGAAATGCCTTTTTAGTTCTTTTTAAGCATGCACGAACACACGTGTTCAAAAACACATGACCCAGTCAACATATGACAAAGTTCAGGTGTGCCAAACTGGTTTCAGTTACTGGTTTCGTACAGACCACGACATTGCCACGAGACGAGACGAGAAGGGAAGAATAGCTTTAAATACACATGTACATTCTGTGTTCCTGTGAATGACCTGTGTGTGTGTGTATGTGTGCGCACACTCAAGTGTCTGCGTGCCTCCTCCCAGTTACTGCGTGTCTATTTTAAGTAAGCGACAACAGGCCCACTTAGATTTGGTTGGCTGGAAAGTCGGCCTTTTCCACAGAGCACTTCTTGTTAACTGAGGGCTGCTTCCAGTTTCTAGGGCCGCCAGTCCCCCCCTCCCCGTCCTCCTCTCTCTGCCTGGACGTCCACATGTCCTCCTGCCTCAAAGTGCCCAGGTCAGCAAATATTTGAAACTTTGCAAGTTAATCATAAGACCGAGCACCCCCTGCCTCCTCCTTTACAAACAGAGAGAGAGAGAGAGCGAGAGAGAGAGAGTGTGAGTGAGGCAGAGGGGGTAGAGAGAAAGAGAGAGAGAGACGTAGATGGCACGGGTAGCTTCCAGAGCAGACAGGACGGACACCAGAGCAGCTAATCATTAACTATCTGCCTCCACGCGAGCAGGCCTCAGCGCTGCAGATCTTAGACAGAGAGCGAGAGAGAGAGAGAGAGAGAGAGAGAGA
>JBAJHX010000035.1:9192744-9215250 GCA_037176925.1 Amniataba percoides | reverse complement strand
CTGCCTCCACGCGAGCAGGCCTCAGCGCTGCAGATCTTAGACAGAGAGCGAGAGAGAGAGAGAGAGAGAGAGAGAGAAAGAAATAGACTCAGCCCTTTACCACACTCACAGCAGGAACTGAGCAGTCAGTCAGCTAGACAGTCGCATGTTGCACCTGCCTCACGTCGAGCGGATTACCTGGATTTCATTAAGAAGCACACAAAGCTGCAGCCTTTTTAAGAATTAAGGAAAAGCCACATCCAGCCTCTCAGTGGCCTAAACTATGAAATGGAGCTTTACTGGAGGACTTGAAAGTAACTCTGTTGGATTTAATTTACCTTTTGGGAATAAAAGAGAGGCTACAAAGAAGAGATTGTTTATTCACCGAAACATGCACAACTTACAGCGTAAGTTTAATTTTTGTTCGATTTTTTTTTTTTTTTCTTGAGTTGTCACACAAAAGTGGAACAGAGTGCTTCTACTGCTGCTGCCTTCAGGCTATGATGAAAAGTGGCCACATGGGTCAGAATAAGACGCAGATACCACAGCTTAAGAAAAGACGAGAACAAGAATAAGAGGTTTTTGTTTTCTTAAAGCCTCTAGTCATAGCTGTCAGCTAACAGTTTTGCCTTGGGCTGCTGCTCTCGTTGTGTAGTTTTGAACTATTCTTACAGACTGCAGATGTGACTCTTCTTTGCTCAGTGAAGATTTCCAGTTTGGGCCTAATATTCAAAAAGGCCTTAAACATTCCCGACAGGCAGGCGAGTTTATTTTAAATCAAAGCAATGTATTTTAAACCCTACAGACAATCATTTTTTATATGCTGCGTTTTTCTTACTGCTCTTAAAGAGAGAGACATTTAGATTATTTTTCATTTACAACTCTTATTTTTACTTAATGCACTGATTTGTCATCAACATTATTAGATTCTTTACTTAATAAGAGTTGCAGCTACTGTTCCTCAGTTGATCCTAGAAGGACGGCAACTACGTTCCACTTGGATTCTTATACCCTACCAAGAAATAGGTCTATTTTCGCTCAGGAAATCAGGGGAGCTATCTCTGTCACGCCGGGTGTCACGCTGTGGGATTACAGGCGTATTTTGGAGCCTTGGGTGCCGCTGACCGGACCAGGCATTATAATTTAGCTGCGTACGTGCTGCTGCAGCAGAGCTGGCTTTGTCTGAGTGCCAGCAGTGGGACGGGCTAAACCTCCGCACGACACATGCAAGGAGGAGGGGCCGAGCAACCTGCAGGAGAGCGAGTGGCCAAGCACGGTGGAGAGAGAGAGAGAGAGGGAGAGAGGGAGAATGAGGGAGAGGATGACAGAGGAAAAGCATGGAGCAGGCTGCAGGTCCTTTTTTTCCCTTCTGCTAGTGGAGAGATGCTGCACATTTGCTGCTGAGATGGATGCATGCTAGGACGTAGTGCTGGATGCTGCAGAGAGAATTATGAGTTATTTCACTTCTTCATTTAGCCACAGTGATTTAAAACAATGAAGCAGTGAGGTAAAAGGTAATGGACTTTCAGAATGACCTCATCGCTCTCAGGAAATGAAAGATGCAGGAGTGGTTGGTGACAGACCCCCCCGTGTGATTGGCTGTGGTAAGTGATGTAACACGTTACTGAGCAGGCTGTCCTTAATGGCTTTTTCAAATGGATTTTTAGGTGGTCGCATAAAAAAAGCAGTTTATTTAGCTTCTTTTGCAGATATTTTTGCAGTCAGTAAAACAAGCAAGCTGTCTGTCTTTTTTTTGTCTATGGAGCTGTTGCAAAGCTGCTGGTAAGAATGGATTGCTTGGACAAGTGGTTTTAAGAATTAGAGATTTTTAGAGATGTGGAGATGAAACATGATCAGTTTGATTCCAGATGCACAGAGAAGTGCAGTGAAATCCATGTGCTGTGCTTAAACCGGCAGGCTGCATTGTTGCACAGATCGGAAAGCTCTGCATTATCTGCCATGTCACAATTGTAGCTGTCTGGCAACCGTGAACCGGCGGTCTGAATGAGCCTTGTCCTATAAGGTCTATTGTAGCAGAAAGGATGTTAATGCAGAGGGGGAGTGAACAAAGGCAGTGCAGGTTTGTGGGTTAAAAATAGCTCCCTCTGGTAGCTGTGGGTTTGTGAGCAGCCAGTGCAAATTTAAGATTTTTTTCTTTTGAACCACAGCAGAAAAATATGTTCACTTGATAATCCCCATAGAGGCAGTTTAAATTTTGTCCCTCTGTGCAGCCTTAGACCTGCAATGGGAAAAGGCGATTTAATGGCAGCATTGTAAATACGGAGTCAGAATCCGGTTATTTAACTTTAACACTGGATATTTGCTGGGGGCAGAACCTTGAAGGGGAATCAATGGTCAGCTGTGCATTTGCATGCTGTTGTGTTCTACATGCATTTTTAAGCTTTGTTCATGAAAAAATCCATAATCCTGGGAAAAATCTAAATCCATGAAAATATAAATCATCACTGCTGTGCAGTGCAGCTAGGAATATTTATAGATGGCTTTTTTCGTGAATGAAATTCATTCTCCCTGACTCATGCTCCATTTCCCCTCCCACTGCCTCATCGTTACCCCCCCTCCCTTGTCGGAGAATGGCAGCATTTTTTTCAGCTGTTCAATCAATGGAAAAAAAGATGAGTTAGAGAGTCACAGTGTGTGTGTGTGTGTGTGTGTGTGTGTGTGTGTGTGTGTGTGTGTAATTCCCAGCATCAGCAAGTGGATTGATTCTCTTGAAATGATTAAATAAATTCATATAGTGTAGTGGGACTCAAATGTGGTATCCAGTTTTACTTCTGCAGCTTTACAGGAGTGAAAATAAATATTTTAATAATACAGCTCACAAGTCTCTATTATCATCCCTGTAACAAGTCAGGAAATCAGCCATTTAATTCCAGCCCCGAGCTGAAACCTGAGTGCACACAGGCTCGAATCATATTGCGGTGCATTCATTCACGTTCTGCGTTCGCCGCTCTTGTTTCCACAGCTCTACCTCCAAAGCCACCCAAGCCCACATCTGTGACTAACAACGGTATGAACAACAACATGGCTCTGCAAGACGCCGAATGGTACTGGGGAGACATCTCAAGGGAGGAGGTCAATGAGAAACTGAGGGACACCGCAGACGGTACATTTTTGGTGCGGGACGCCTCAACAAAAATGCATGGAGACTACACTCTGACTCTGAGGTAAGCTCTTTTCCCCCTTTGGTTTGAAATCTTCTCCGTGGTTGATGTATTTTTGGCACTCAGTTTAACCAGTTTTGTTGCTTTTCTCTTTTTCTTTATAGGAAAGGGGGAAACAACAAGCTCATTAAGATATTCCATCGGGATGGGAAGTACGGCTTCTCAGACCCACTGACCTTCAGCTCTGTCGTGGAGCTCATCAACCACTATCGCAACGAGTCTCTGGCGCAGTACAACCCCAAACTAGACGTCAAGCTGCTGTACCCAGTCTCCAAACACCAGCAGGTGGGACGTCAGCTCCGCATAAACCAGCACCTTTACAGCGCTCGTGCTCAAAGCAAATTAACTGCAACTTTTGGGTTTTTTTTTAAATCTTTTCTCAGGATCAGGTGGTAAAAGAAGACAACATAGAAGCTGTGGGAAGAAAGCTCTGCGAGTACCACCAGCAGTACCAGGAGAAGAACAAAGAGTACGACCGTCTGTATGAAGAATACACCAGGACATCTCAAGTGAGTACTGCACAGGGTCGACCTACGAGAATTTCACCTCAGTTTTTGAAAGACGCGCTAATATTGTGCCTCTGCTTCCAGGAAATCCAAATGAAAAGGACGGCTATAGAGGCTTTTAATGAAACTATAAAGATATTTGAGGAGCAATGCCAAACACAAGAGCGGTACAGCAAGGAGTATATCGAGAAATTCAGGAGAGAAGGCAACGACAAGGAGATCCAGAGGTGAGAATATAAAACGCTTCACCGGGTCGCTTGTAAAAGAAGCAACACTAGAAGATAATAAAAGCTTAATTATGTTCCAAACTCATCCTCCACTGTCTCTTTCAGGATCATGGGCAACTACGAGAAGTTGAAGTCCCGAATTAGCGAAATAGTCGACAGCAAGCGCCGGCTTGAGGAGGATCTGAAGAAGCAGGCGGCAGACTACAGAGAGATAGACAAGAGGATGAACAGCATCAAGCCAGACCTCATCCAGCTGCGCAAGACCAGAGACCAGTATCTCATGTAAGTACAGCTCTCCAGCAGCGCCTTGGCTGCAACTGAAACGTAAAGCATCCCTCTGGAGAACCTCAAAGTGGGTCTGCTCTGGTTTCTAACATCCATGTGTTTTCCCTCGCTCTTTTAGGTGGCTGACCCAGAAGGGAGTCAGACAGAAGAAACTCAACGAGTGGCTGGGAATCAAGAACGAGAACACAGAAGAGTGAGCATCACTTTCATCTGAACAAATGAGCCAAATGCAAATGCCTTTTACCCCACAGCTTACATTTGTGTAACATTTCTTTCTGTCTTTTCCTCCAGTCAATATTCTATGGTGGACGATGATGAAGATCTCCCTCACCACGACGAGAGGTCCTGGAAACTGGGCAACATTAATCGACTACAGGCGGAGGCTCTCCTCCAGAGCAAGAGAGACGGAACATTCCTGGTTCGAGACAGCAGCAAAGCAGGATGCTACGCCTGCAGTGTTGTGTATGTATCTGCCCATGTACTTGTTTCAAGCAGCTACTGAAGTCTTATGCCAGTCTATCTTAAAACAGAGTGCCCATACTAGTTTGACAAATTGGATGCACACCCAAGATTAGCAAAATGCCAGCTGATAGCTATCCAACAAGGAAACTCATTCACAGGAAATTCACTTCATTCATTTTTGTACTTAAAAAGGTAAAAGCAAGACTTGCTTACATTGAAATTGACTTAGAAAGTTTTTTTTCATGTTCTGCATGAACAAGATGATTACAGTAAACAAAACCTGCTCCAGTGTTCATACGGGCAGCTTTTAAGACAGACTAGTCTATAAACAAGCAAGTAGTCACAAAGAACACGTTTATTGCCTGCAGACAAAGAACAGACTGTGACCAGTGTCTTCTTTTTGTAGTGTGGACGGTGAGGTGAAGCACTGCGTCATCAACAAGACCCCCTCAGGTTATGGCTTCGCAGAGCCGTACAACCTGTACAGCTCCTTAAAAGAACTCGTACTCCACTACCAGCACACGTCTTTGGTCCAGCACAATGACTCTCTGAATGTGACGCTAGCGTACCCGGTCTATGCCCAGCAGAGACGGTGAGGACTCCCGGATGTATCCACACGGACACAAGAAAAGGCCTCGTGGGAGTTGGAGATACACGTCCTCAGACTCCTTGGACAGGTTAAAAAAAAAAGGGGCTCCGTTTGCCGAACTCAGACTTGAAATTGGAGGAAAAGACACAGTAAAGCCTGAAACCTTTCAGTGACTTTTTGCCCGACCGCGAGTCTGAGGCGAGTCTGAATGTAGATTTCTTTTGCTTTTCCGTGGGAGCACAGAATCAAGCAGGACAAAAAAAACTGCTGAACTCTCCCCCAGCAGAGGACATTTGAGGCCTTTTCCTAATGGTGCTTGTTCTTTTTCAAAGCTTTACCAGCCGGGAATGTCTAATCGCCACAGATAAACTTGTCAAATGGAACTGTACCCACCGGCCACAACTTTTCTTTTCCCCACTTTTGTTTTATTTTTCCTTTCACGTCATCTGTGTGTGCGTGCGTGTGTGTTTCTGCACAAGTATTTCTGTGTATAAGGCTGTGAGTGAGTGTGCGATTGTCCATGTGACCAAAACTCATAGAATCAGGAAACTGTGTGACGTTGGGGGGGGGGGGGGGCTGTGTAACACATTTGCTTGTGTTAACTGTTCAGTAGCAGACCTTTGGGTCAGCTGATAAATGTAGCAAAATGGCACTTTTTAAACAGAGTTTAATTTTTTTTTTAAAGACTCCTATGGACTTTTATCAGAAGCGTAGGGAGGACGAGACCTCTGCGTCCTGCCTTCTTCCTGTTGAGCATTATAGTGCAGAAGTAAACTTGATCTTTACTGTGGGCAGGTGAAACTATGAATGGACTCACTATTTCATGTACATATGTGAAAATGTGCGAAGTCATGAATCAAAGTGCACCATACCAAAAAGGATCAGTTCCTGTTTAGTTATATTCTGATCTGCTATGCAATTCTTTCTCCATTATTTCTTCAGAATGGTGTTTTATTCAGTTGCAACCCACAATATAAGCTTGTTTTTATTGCTTGAAAAGTATCTTTTCCTGTGTAAATATCCAAGAGGATATTTTGTGTCAAAATGCCGAGATACAGTAAAAAAAAAACTGCTTATGATTTTTAAAGATAATAATAGCAACATACACTTTATTGTAAATTACTTTAACGACTGGTATAAAGATGAGTATTTTATTGATCTTTTTTTTTTTTTTTTGCTTCAAACTAATGTTCTTCTCAGGCAGAGCCTTTTGAGTATTTGAGCTGCTTCAGTCACAAGTACTATTTCTTACAGAGCTAAGCCTACATGCAGTTCTTTGTTGAGACGGACAAAGAAAGTTCGAGCACTCAGAGAATGGGATGATGGGATTGTACAACCGTTATCAACCATCACCACAAAAACGACCGTATAGATTTATTTTGTTATAAAATATATATGTTCCCACATGAGAATATATCAAAGCAGACTGGTGTTTTCAACTGATGGATATTGTTATTAAAGATCAGTATACATTGTCCACTTAGTATTTTTCTGTATCAGAAAATCACTGTGTTTACGTAAGTGGATCAGCTCATTTCAGATCTGTCTGTAATTTCATATTTCAAAAGGACAACATGTGCCAGTGGAATTCTAAACAAAAAAACCCTTTTAGCCAGAGCTAAACTACATCTTCTTCCCTCATCTTTCTTCTGTCGTCATCATTCAAGCAATTGGTACATGTGTAAACTCAGTGGTGAGGTAATAATTATCGTAAAATACATATAAATTCAGCTTTTCACTGTGTCTGGCCACTAGAGCTACCAAGTCTTTGCCCTCATTTAGTCTAACTGATGGAAAACAACAAATTAGATCACTCAAATCACAAAATCCTCCATTAATAATATACATTTATTTTGCGACCCTGGATCTACCTGCCGTTAAGTGATATAGATGTGATATTTTTATTCCCAGCCCAAAAATGAACTCACGGTCAGCACGGCTGTCAAGTTAAACTGTTTAATATATCTTTGTGTAACAAATTAGTTGTTAAAACCTTAACCCGATGTGATTTTGATTATGCTTGCATTTCTCCACCAAAAAAAGGTCTACGTGTATAATCGGGCTTACAACAGAAAAGACACCTCCTGTCAAAAGAAATGTGGACAGCAAACGATCCATTTGATATGTTTTGAGAGAAATGAAGTGTGAAATACGACTGCGGAAGACATTTGTATGCATGGAAACATTTTGTTTGTAGTTTCTTGCATATTATTCTCAGTTCCTCGTAATGGCAGGAAGGTGGTACAGATTAAAATAAGATACTGTACACACTCCTGAGCTCAAAGTGTAAAATGTGTTTTAGATGTATGCGACCAGATTATTCACTCACAATTGAATTGTTAGCATACTGATAGTAACTGTCATTTATCCTAGGTTTTATTGGTTCTTCCAAAGCCGACAGATGTCGCAGATATTAGATCTGTAATATCTGGCATTTATTTTACTAGAAGTCTAATTTTTATTTACCTCCCCAACGGCTGCTGGCATGAACTTTTTTTTTTTTTTTTAACAGTTCTTGGACAAGACGCACCATTTTTTTCCTTACCCCAATTCTGGGTTGTATGATTTATTTTTCTTTTTGTCTTTCTTCTTCTTCTTCTTTTTTTTTTTTTTTAATTAATTTGAGGCTCATCTTTTTGTGGGTGTCCCAGACATGATGATGAGGATTAAAATTTACCAGTGTTCCCCAGTTTTGCTTCAAATCTGTATTGGGCTTTGTTAAAAAGGAAATAAAACACTTCTTTTTAAGAAACGACTTGTTTTAGTTTTATTCATACAGTGTCATATTTAATCCATTTTTGTTCACGCGGGTGTGTAACAATATTTTGATGAGTTGCTGAAGGATTTTAACCTTGTGATGTTCATGGTCCCCAAATGATGAATACTAATGACTTTGACCCTTCCTCCAGCACCACAATAAGGTTGCATTTGCAGCTTTCAGTCAGTTAACAGTTATTTTCAGTAAAAAAAAAGTTAAATATTTTTTTCAATAAGTTAGAAAATAGTAAAAAATACCTGTAGTCCAAGGTGACATCTTCATGTTGCTTGCTGAACCAATCGTCTAAAACCCAAAGATATCACTTTTCTATCATATATGTCAAATACAAAATATAAAATCCTCACGTTTGAGAAGCTGGATCATGTATTTGAAGAACAATTAAAGCAATTCATCAGTTACCAAAAACAGTTGCTGATGAATTTTCAGTTAATTGACCAATCGATGAATGGACGAATCGTTGCAGCTGTGGTGTCTTTGAGAGAAATATCTTGACATCTATGTGATGTATTGCCAAAATATTTAGTGCAGACATTCATGTCCTCTCATCATGTCTAAATTTATCCTGTTCTTTTGGACTTCTGATTTATGGCCAAGTGGTGATTCTACGTGCCCAACATCAGTGTGTTAGCAGGGTTACATTAATGTTTAGCTCAAAGCACCACTGTGCTTTAGTTCAGCTTCACTGAGCTGCAAGTTCTTCAGCACTACATATTAATGTGGCATAAACACAAACTACTAAATCCTAATAATGGATCCTATTTTTACATTTCCAACTACAGTACACAAAAACAACTGTTCTTACAGCTTCTTAGATGTGGATGAGTTGAGTTCAACTTTTACTGCCAGCATACTGGAATATTACAGTTATTCATTTGTGGACAAACCAGTTTTTTGAGCGACGGGGCCGAACGTATACCTTGTGCGGTAAAACATCTTTGATGTTCACAAGGCACGAACTCAGAGGACGTGACTGTCATACCAGTTATGCAACAAAGCAAGAACACAATGTCAGAAATGTTTGACGAGATTCTATCCACCACTGCTTCTTTTTTCCCAAGAACCCTCCTCTACATTCGTTTTGCAAGCTCATTACAGTTAATGTTATTTTTTTATTTTTTATTTTAAAATAATTCTCCAGACTGATATAGATTCAAGCATTATTAAAAATAATATACATACATACATACATACATATATACATACATACGTACATACAAACATACATATGTACATACATGCATATGTACATACATACATACATACAGTATATACATACATACATACATACATAAATATATAAATACATGCATACATACATACATACAGTATATACATACATACATACATACATACATACATACATACATACATACATAAATACATAAATACATGCATACATACATACATACATACGTACATGCATACGAACATACATACATATATACATACATACGTACATACATACATAAATATATATATATATACATACATACATACATACGTACATACATGCATACGTACATACATACATACATACGTATATACATATATACATACATACATACATACATACGTATATACATATATACATACATACATACATACATACATACATACATACATATGTACATATATACATACATACATACATATATACATAGATATATACATACATACATACATACATACATGCATACATACATACATACATACATACATACATACATGCATGCATACATACATACATACATACATACATACATACATACATACATACATATATACGTACATACATACATATATATACATATACATATATACATATATATACACATATATATATATATACACATATATGTGTATGTGTATATATATATATATATATGTACATATAAGGAAATACTTTTTATTGGATTATTAACTGGGGTATATGTATAAAACATACAATTGAAATATTATGCATATATAAGTCCTCAATAGTATACAAAGTTAATTTACATAAACTCTAGCTCAATGAGCTACAGCAGCAGAAATACATGAACTTTTCTTGCAGTGGATACTTCCCTTTATTATTTTCCACTGCATAAATGAAGCAATACCAGTTGTGTAAGGGTGAAAAAAGTCTAAACATGTGACTCTCATTGTGGAGTAATGAGTAAAATGTAGTACAGCCACCTCCATGAATATTTAAAAAAGTAAAGCAATGTTACCATGACACAGTGCAACTGGCCTTTTTGCCAGTGTGTGTGCTATTGTTATTGCTATTGTTGTGCTATTATTACAGACTACTGTCGCAGAGAAGGTGGGGGATGATGTTATGACTCCTATAACTGTGATTAATGGTCATAATCTGCAGAGCATAGTTAATGACAGGGATTTGCAATGGCTCAGAGTTTACATAGGGACAGATACAGTAGGTTGAGATATTATAAAGCAAATCATACATGAGAAAGATACAGTGCGTCAGCTTATAGACACTGGTCGTTTTTCCCTGTTAAATGTCTGCAAGTGATACCAAGTTAAGAATTTTCATCATGTTAAAAGTAAAAAAGCTTCTCCTTCCCATATCTTTGTTTTTTCTTGACTGTCCTTTAAAAAGGGGAGTTCCTCCTCTTTTAGGTCAGATAGGTGGATTGTAATGTAGCCATACCAGTTACAAAGTTGTAAAGGATGAGGTCTGAAGATAAGGCAATGGGTTCAGACGGCTTATCTTAAAAAAGCCTGATAGGGGGAACAGAGGCTCTGGCATTGCACAGGACTCTGTTAATTTTTAACAGATATATCTGCAGCATCAATGAGCACCTCTCAGAAAGAGATCACAGGGAAGTCATTTAGGACCAAAGTCCATCGATCGTCACCCTACAAAGTATGAAGAAGCCTGACATGATCTGTAATGTGCAGTTCGCCCCTAATTCGATCTACAGAATGATTCTTATCTCACTCAGTCATTGCGTTCCAACTTTTTGAGGGACTATTTCAGCAGTAAGTCATATTTCTGCTGAGAAAAAGGATGTCTTGCTTTTTTTTTCTGTCAAGTGTTCGAACTCTTGTCAGTTAGACATTTCTGAATCAGTAAAAACTCCCTGACCTTCTTCGTCATGCTGCTTTCATGTGAATGTTTCAACAAAACAAAACAAAAAAAAAGTTCCATTGTTGACTCCTTTAGATGAGATGCGATCACAGCCATGTGAATCCACAGAGCGGCTCAGTCTGTTTTTTGGAAATTGACATGTTCCAGGAAGCAAGTTCACTGAGTCTTCATGATAACTTTGATGGGTAACGAAACAGGAACCACCCATAACCTGGAGCGTGGACTGATGCACAAAAAGACACTCAGCAAAGATATGGCTTCCTGCTTCCCAGAAAAAGGCCAAGTAATCTTTAAGTAAAGACTTTAGCTTCGACTGAAGGCAATTACACTGAAAAACAAACAGGGAGAGTCAGTTTTGTCCTCAGTTAGACATCTGTCTGCAGTCAAGTGTTCCAAAAATACACGTAGGCTGCCTCAGACTCACACACTGCCTATTGTCAAATGACCCAGGGTCCAACATGTGGTTACACTGGGAGCCTCCAGGTGTCCAGCTGTATGAATACCTGACCCCTTAAATGAATCAGCCTAATTAGTCACAATGTAAACAGCCCCAGCCTCCACACTTATAGGCTGTGTCAAATGAAATAAGGCGACTTTAGTACCTAGTCACATGCTGCTGCTGCACTCTGTGGCTGCCCCGCAGTAGTGTGCACACTGTAAATACTCACACTGTTAATCAATAATAGAGGCCATTATCCTGACTAAGCGACTCCTGCCAGAGCAATATGTGGTGTCTGGAAGATGAGGGCATCTGGTCTATCTTGATCACAATCATCTTAACTGATGATAAAGGTGACTGCAGGTCCTTGAACTTGGGTAGACAGGTCAAAACCTTAGTTTAGGTCTGTACAATTTTTCCTAAGAAGTGGACAATTTTTTAAGAAGCTGAAATAACTGAAATTAATTACTCCCAGGAAGTTATTTAGTTACTCTATGGAATTCAATTATAGCTCATGAAGGCAATTAAGGTGCTTTAAAATCCTCAGCACCAGATTATTGCAATTTGCGTCAGAAATCAGACTTTTCTGGGTCACAGCACGTCAAAGCGGCGCACACAGACATGACGCAAATCATTTTCGATTCAATGGCACTTTTCGAGGATATCACTGACTCGGATGTCAGTTTCGAGTAATTGTCCACAAATCTGATTAGAGTTCATAGAAACAAAGAGGTTCCTTTAACTTCAGAACATAATCATCATGATTTTAGCATTCCTCAACTTTAAACAAATACAGGCTATGTATATCGACCTCCAAATTAAGGGAATTGTAATTCCAAAAACTTTGTGTGTGTGTGTGTGTGTGTGTGTGTGTGTGTGTGTTTATATGTATATATGTATGTATATATGTATATATATATATAAACTGTTAGACGTTAAACTTTATTTAAACTTTGACTTTATTTTAAGGGCAGCACTGAAGACACAGAATTTCCAACATATATGTGCATTCATTTAAACCCCCTGAAAATTTAACTGGCATCTCACTATGACTGATATTATCCTCAATGAACATACAGTGGCAATGTTAGTGGGTGGGGATCAGCTGGAAAAAGTAATGTCATATTCCTCCATGACCGAGATTATGTAACGTTGTACAAAATCTGATGACAAATGTTTGTTTAATGTCAATCAAATCTGATCAAACCACATCAACACAGCCCTGAAAAGGCAGATAAGCCTGAGTGCAATACTCTCATATTGCATGTGAAGATGTTTCCACATAGACTGTCGCTTATGAGTCATGATTATTTAATGTCTTAGAAAAATACTTAAGATTTGAAGCTGAGATTTCACAGGGTTTAAACCCAAAAAGCTTCCAGACCGAGAGGAATGTAAATCTATAATGCTGTCTCCGGACTATGCTCCAAGATAATGCCTGAGGAGATTATCTAATTGCTAATGTGTAATATGGGTCTCTCAATAATTAACGAGGTAGGGTTCACCCAGCTGCAATGACATCAGCTCTTATTAGTAAGAGTGTGTGCATGGAAGTGCTGCTACCGTACGTGAGTGGACCACACCGTAAATTATGATTCCATTACGGTGTTATTCCTTCATTTCATAACAAGTCCGTCATGTCACAACACAACCAGCAGAAGTAACAGAATCTCTACTGCCTCCAAAACAAAGAGCTGATTGTTCTCTTTGTCTTTACAACATATTAACAATTGTATTTATTATATATTATATATTAAGTCTTTCCCACCTCACTTATTCCATCTCAAAAGTTGCACCTGAGGCTATAAAGAATGAATTACTTTCCACCCCTCCCATCACCAATCATCCCTTTAGTGTCTGTGTCAGATGTTGGCCAATAATAAATTGTGTAACTTTGGGTATGACTTCAGTCAACATGAAATATGAGCTCTACAGCAAATGAATACAGGCTAAGCAATGTAATGAACGTTAAGCTTTTACAGGCATTCGTGATAATTGCCGGTTGCAGATTTAGTCTCAGGCACATGAGAGACTTTGGCACGGTGAAGTTTTAACAAGAGTCCACAGCCGCATGAGGCTGTACTTTGACACATCAGCGCTTTGAGCTAAATGCTAACGTCACCATGCTCACAAAGAAAGTGAAAAGATGCAAATGTAGAGTCACAGGACTCATCCTTCTCGGTAGAAATGTTTGTACTAAATTATATAGCCATCCCCAACCACAACATTTGTCATTCTCGTGATGACATGAGCGGTTCTCAAAAATATGGCATAAGTGGGAAAACTCAGAAAAGCAACAAAGTCAGTGGGATTTATTCTCCGGGGACCATGAATTTTTCATATTGTACCTGCTGGGTATTAGTACAGGAGATTATTACAAGTGTAAATTAACAAGGGCGTCAGTACACTTTAAAACAGCCAGTATGCCCTCTTCACCTACAGTGCGATGCATTTCTCTCATGACCCATGTAAACTAATCTGAGCCACCTCTCTCAGGCTTTGAGCTCATAACATGTTCAGTCAAGATTATGGGAATTCGCTATGAGTTTTAACTGTCAGAGATAAAGTGACCGGGTGCTGGATGAGAAACACTATTTTCTCCTTCATAATGGTGCCCTTGAACAAGACATGAAAACCACAAACTGCTCCTCGGAGGCCGGCATTAGAGAACTGTGGTTTGTGCTGTTTCAAAGAGGATGTGAACATGGAGGACCGCGCTCGAAGACAGAGCACTTGTCAGATGACTTTTAGCCTTCAGTTTCCTCCTCGTCAGTCTTCAGTTTTCAGTGCTTTGGGTACTTTCCTACAATTTGCATTAGGGTTCAGTACAACTGAATTCTTTTCTCATTTGGTCTTCAGTGTTGATGAAAATCTTGATTGATTTGATCTCTGTATTTAACACAGCTGACTAATCAGTTTTAGACGGTTAGAAAAATGGGTCGGCTTTAAAGGAGTTTAAGTTTTACACATTAAAGTCTGTTTACAGGCCTTGAGGATTAGCACTGAAAATAGATGTAGTAGTTGAGCTTATCAGACTGTGGTAGCTTGCTTGTCATGTCTGCTTCAGGCTTGAGGCTTAAAGTTACACTAGCGACCGCTTGGCAGAAGACACCTGAATCTGAATCTGAAATCAAACAGCAGACAGGTTGCATTGTGGGTTATGTATATGTCAGGTTTCTATAAGGAAGAGAAAAACATGTTGAGTAAAAAAGAAGTTATCTCTGGTTGTGCTATATTGTTTTTTTTTTCCTTTTTGTCTCCATCATGAGTCCAAAAATGTTAAATGAGATCAAAATTAAATCTGTTATGGTTCGCTTTATGCCGTGTTTTCTGCCTTAGGTTTCTTGTGCACCTTGTGTTTCCTCGGCCTGGTATTATCCTGTGTTCTGTTCATTGCGTTCATGGTGTTTCTTGCGTTTTTCATGTTCCTTGTGTCCTTCTTGTCTCTCGTCCCTTGTGTCAGTTGTTTCTCATCTCCAATTTTGCTCACTTCCTGTTTTATTTTGTATTCCCTCCTCTCCTCACGTGTGTCACTTGACTTCCTGTCCTTGTATGTCTTCTTGTATGTCTTCTTGTATGTCTGTTTTTGCACATGTTCCCATGTTAGCCAAATAAAAAGTCATATACATCTATTCTGCCTAACTTCACTTCGCCCCGCACCAAGATCCTGACAAAATCAGCAACTTGTCTTTAGAGCATACAGCTCAAGATTTGTCGTTTCACCATTATCCGTGGTGTCGGTCAAGGGTCAGTTTTAGGTCCTCTTTTTAATATTGGGGCAGGGGGGCAGTTAAAAAATATTTCTGTGGAAAAACCATGTACATTACCCACAAACCACTGACAGTCAAGTTGAAGGTTTGGGTGCTGTGCCAGCACTGTACTTTCCACTTTTAATCTTGAAGTCTTTAGCCGCAGCCAATGCTGATTCAAGTGACATCAACTGAAAGTCTTTACCAGACTTCATGCAGCTCTTCCTGGAGCCACACAGGGCTCTGTACGACTTCTGATGTTTGACTTTGATGTTTAAAATCTATGGAGTTCCCCTTTAAGTCTGTTGACACTGTAAATGTAGCAAGACTCCTCAGCTGTCCAACCAACTATAACAGCAGGACAGTACACAATTTTCTGCGCCAAGATGAATCAAAATCTGGTGTTTTTTTAAATGTTTCCTTTACAGTTTCACTACAGTTCTGCTATAATCCCAACAGACTTGTCTTTCATCCAATAGAAAGGAGTCAGTTTGAAATGTTTGAAATCTAAGGGTTATATTTAACTTATCTTCAACTTATCACATGAAGACCATGTTTTTTTCTTTTAAGGCTTTATATGACTGAGTAACATTGTTAAATTGTTAATAGTGATCTTGGGCAGGGGTCATTTTTCTAGTGCTTCGGCTGGCTCTTTTAAATAACTTTTTATTTTCTTAATTTGAAATTAAAATTAATTTCGGTCTGCAAATAATTACATCGACAATTTACATTGACAACCTTTTGCTATATTTATTTATATCTTAATCTTTAATGAATGTTTAGTTTAACTTTTTGTTTGTTCTTCTTTGTTTGTGTTCTACATGTAAAAACATTTTAGCATTTTTTCTATTGTTTACTTTATTTCACTGCAAAGCTCTTTGTGACTTTGCTCAGAAAAGTGTTAAATTAATAATTCATTTATTTATTTACTTATTCATTATTAGCATTATTTCCTTTTTATCTGATAAAAAGCAGGCCAGCAGCTTTAACACAGACATTGCAGTTACAGACTGCAATAGCAATATTCACGTCAGTAAAAAAATTTATCACCACCCACCACCAAATAAAAAAATACCTCAAGAAATAATTTACCAAACGCAGACAGGAGCTACAGTAAAGCAACTGAATGCAGCAAAAAATGCACAGGCAGATAAAACCTGTCACCACTGGACAGGCCGTTTAAAAAAGCATGACACTAATCAAAAATGGACACCTCACTGGAATGACAGCTGATCAAATCTATGTTTAGCTATTACAACACAGATGGGGATTTATAAACATTTCAAATGTCAAAGGCCACGGAGGAGCTGACCTCTGGGTTTGAATGCCTGGGGATTCATTGTGATGCTAATCCCGTTTTATCCAGTCGGCCCCTAAAATAAACGCAGCGCTCTGAAGAATGAGCTGTAATCCCCATCACCGAGTGTGTGCTCCCGTTCTGAGCCGGGATGTTATGTCACTGTTGGAGCTGCAGAGCTAAAACCATCATCAAATGAGGGGGGTGCATAAGAGCAGGTACAACAGCTATCATAAAGGGATTTTCAGAGTTGATTTGTTTTTTTTGTTTTGTTTTTTTGTTTTTTCAACACATAAACAAAACAAATGCACGCCTATTGCGCAGTCTGAGTGTCCATCCATGTGCTCACATGAGCTGGAATGAACATGCACACACACAAATACAGAATAATGAAGTAAGGGATCATCCTCCTTATATGTAAGTGCAGTTCAGAGGAATGGTTTAATATTCTGGGAAATACGCTTATTCGTGTTCTGGAGAATTGAATGAGAAGACAGATATCACTCTTATGTCTGTGTGCTAAATATTAATTTGCAGCCAGCAGCTGCTTAGCTTAGCTTAGCTTAGCTTAGCATAGCATAGGTGCTGGAAACAGCAAGCCTGATAATGTCCAAAGGTTTAAAAAAAAATGCATCTTCTAACGCCTCTAAACCTTACAAATTAACTTGTTACATCTGTATCTTGTTTTATCTGTAAAAATGAGATCTGCTGCAAGTTGTTGTTTTGTACCTTTAGAAAGAGTTCGGCTTGGCATTTCTTCTTGCTTATGCTAAGCTAAAACAGACATCAGAGTGGTATAAAGCCTCTCATCTATCATTGGACAAAAAAACAAATATATGTCTTTTTACCAAAAATGTTCAATGTTTTAAAGAACTGATAAACATGCAATATGGAATGAAAATGTGGTTTTCAGAAAAACTGGATGCGATCTAAACAAAGGGCTTACATGGCTGATTCAATGTGCAATTTAAAGGAAGTACATGCCTTTTAGTTAGAAAACAAGCTTTTTAATCAGGACTGCTCTTGCAGTTCTATAGACATGGCTTGTACTATACATTCACAAATGTATAGGCTGATGGAATTTGTTAGAATTTGCTGTAAGGAGCTTTGGGCCCAAAATGCCCCAAGTCCAGATGGCAACTTGATGAGATAAAGAAATTGGGGTTGTGATCTCTGTAGTATGTGCTGCGATGAAGCAGCTTGTGCCGGTCATATGTGAGGTCCAACATGCAGTAGCGGTTTTAGGCACGGGCGAACCGGGCAGCCGCCCGGGGCGGCATTCATTTCAGTTACGTGGGGGGCGGCATGAGCTCTTGGGGGAAAATTTTTTTTTCTATTATGTACAATGTCACTGTGTGCGGAATCGGCAATTGGCGCCCCCTGCTGCAGCAGACGCCCCTGCTTAATGAGAAGGTACCCATAAGTTTTGACACAATTCTGTGTTTGTATCGTTTTTGCTGGCGGCTGGGAATGGGTGAGAGGGGGCGGGTGAGACGCGGGGGGGGGGCGCTCGGAGAGGATCTCGCCCTGGGAGTAATTCAATGTAGAAACGCCACTGACCTACCCGTACCTCTATATGTCATTAAAAGCCATTAAGCCAGCAATTCCTGTAATGATTTTGAAAAAAAATGCACCAACCATTGAAAAGTAAAGAGACGTCATTTGAATATCTTTAGACAGATCAGTTTAATGGTCATTTTCTGAGTAAATCATCATTCAGAATTCATAACTCCAAGTAGGAGTTCCACATCCTACTCTTAAAAAGACGTGAATGTTTCATTTCAGCCTGCCACTCTGTTTCACATTAATCTGTAATAATCGCCGATTCAGCATTTTCTATTGACTTGCTATCAACAGCATTGGATTTCATCCATTGATCAACAGCACAGAGCACTTGTGGCCTTTTCCATTGCCCTTGTATGCTCGCCTGCATGTGAGTACCTCCCTCACACTGTAAAAATGAGCAGCCAACTATTAGTCAAACATGGATTCCTAATTAAGTGGAACATATTTTTTTCACTGCTTTTGATTATGCTCTCCTCTGCTCCCTGTCAGCTGCAAATAATTCTGATAATTTGGTGGTGCATTGTTATACTATTTTAATTATATGATGATGGACTCCAGTTCTTCAGCTGAGTAACTCTCCATAATTCTCTTTTAACTACACCCCAAATACCTGCCACTGTGCTCCCATTTTGTCAATGAAACTAATTTATGTGTATTCTCGCTTTGCCAGGGTCTCTGTAAAAAAAAAAGACCTGTGCTTATAAAGCCCCCAAATGGTAAGGTAATTGTTCTTGGAACAAATATTTTTCTTTAAAAAAAGGTGGTAGAGTGAGCAAGAAAGAAAGTTAAATCTGAATTTTTTTTTTTTCCGTGTGTGTGATTTTTTTCAGTATAAATAAAAACTTCTCTCAAGATGATATAAAATGACTCAATTATCTAAAAGCCTTGCAGGCATATAGTGTTGCTCTGTTCAACTTGTTTTTATGCACACACACATTCAAGGTGCTTTGGAAAATGATACCAGCTTAGTAACCAATGATTATCATTTAATACATCTTGTGGGAGCAGGTCTCTTTGTGATTTCCACTTTGTGAGGGTTTCATAGCTTCCTGCATTATATTTGCCCCACCTGTGCAAAGCCCTGCTTATATGCCAGTCATTACGTAATCATATGTGCTTCTGAGCAAATGCAGTAAACAGGCAATTACCATAGCATCTGTACGTGATGTAAACCTGGATTGACATACATACGGTATGTACATTTATCCATGTTTACACAGCACATAATTAACAGAAATACACATTGTCCTTACACAAGAACTTGTGTACTGTTTCTCATATCTGTAAATTTATGAAAATATACATCCATGTACATACACAGGCAGCCACTGCACTGAGCTCTAAGACGTGATGAAATATAGAGACGTTTGTTTTGGGTTTAGCATACACACTCTTAATTAGCTTGAACAAAAGCCCCTTTTGTCTCAACAGGTTAAATCTGGTCTTGACATTTGGATGTTCACATTACATGCCTTCTGCCATATGTATACATTTGTTTAAAAGTTGTAAACTGAGTTCAGCACTTTTTTTCCACTTTTTCTCCCCAACTGCCGTAATAACGCCTCAGAAAGGAGCCGGTTGTGCAACGCACAGAGGACAGATGACAGATACTGTCACGATGCAAAACAAATGCATTATCAGCATTCTTCAAAAAATGAAATGTAAACAAAGACGTGGTATCTCCAGCCCTATCTCTCAACACCTAAGATAATCACACTTCCATAATCACCACAACGCTCGTGCATCTGGGCCACTAAGAAAACAATCACGTTATCTGTCAATCTTTTAAGTCTCTTTTCACACTGTATCTTTGCTCTCTCTATTTCCCCAACAGCAAAGCATTCTTCGACTGTGTGGGGAAAGATGTGTGGTTTTAGCGCATTTATAAACAATGCCGGTGGCCCAAATAAGAAAGTGACAGAAAATAACTTAATCCTCGAAATAAAGGGATAAGTCCAATACTTTAAGTGGCCTTAGACTGGAGGGTTTAAACCATCAGGGCAATGCAGAGGGATTCTGAGGGTTACCTTCACTCTCCGCGGCCCCGGAGCCTTCTCACCATAAATCTGCTCTTTAAAATGTAACACCCCACTGTACTCCTCTCCTCCCTCCGCGCCTCCATCTCTCATTACCCATGCCGTCTTAAAGGTTTAATACTTGTCTGTACTTGCTATTCACTTTGTGCTATTTTTAAGAGCGCAGCTCCTGTTTGTTGTCATGCCGTCAACATTAAGGGACACAGCCTGGGAAAACCAGTCCAGGAGATGAATCTTACTCCAATATGCTTGACAGATGCATGCTAGTTAAATCTGATTTACAGGCGTTGGCACTCTGTGGCAAGGTTTAAGGAGGATGATGAGCCCTTTTGCAATGTGGTGTGATGACATGGGAATGAACAACAAACATATCAAAACTAAGATAATGAGGGAACAGCTTCTGGCCCAGATTTCACAGAATCACATAAACTACAATTAAAATATAGTATTATGTGCCAATGCATGCCTGTTGAAATGGTTCGTTTCATCTCTGGGCCGCTACGCCACATGCTATCAGTCGTTCGGGGGACAAGCTGTGATATTGGAATGAAACATCCTTCGTTCCTGCAAGATAAAAAGCCCACACCTCCACCCCCTGCCTTTCCCTCTTTTTCTGTATTGTACTTTTGTAATTGGAGGTGCCATAATGAAATCAATTCAGTGGTGATAACAGATTTCACATCATGTTACCAGTTTCCTTTGGAAGAGGCCGCCACATGAAGACGTCTAAAAATACTCCTCTTTCATGCATCATCAATATCTTCATTATATGAAAGATGGGCGTCAGGTTGTGTTTGCTGTTTTCGTTTAATGTCACTTGACAGGGTAGCATCTTGCCTGTGTCTGTGACACACTGCTTTTTTGTCTACTCTTTAATTCCACTTTTGCAGACTGGCGGAAAGCAGTTTTATACCACACAGTGAGGCGAGTCGTGATAAAGCTTAGAACGGAAGGGAAGAGCCTTTGTCGAAATCATAATAGAGGAGCAGAGACACACATTTGCTCGCACATCATCATCTTTCTGTTTGCGTTACACCTAAAAAAATCTTTTAGAAACACACGCTGGAATTGCATAATTTTCAACATCAGCCAGTCACAGCAAAACTTGCTTTTTGATGCAGCGACTTGAAAAGGCAACGTTACAATGACAAAAATCTGGAAAATATACAGTATATAGTCTTTTATTGACTTTAAAGTTTATCATTTAGTAATATGGAGGAGGTGGCATCCCACTGTAAAAAGCTTGAACTACACACTGCTGTACAAAAAACAACAGTAATCAGTACCTTCAGATGATTTAATTTACATGTCATAAAAAAGAAATCGGTGCACTGTAATTCTTCCAGCATCCATACTGTATATACAGTATATGTAGGGCATCTTACTGACCTCACACAGAAAATATATATGTTATATCTGCTATATACGTGCTGTAGTTTACAAGCACTGACCCATAATCGACTTGTATGACAGATGTTTATCCTCTCTGCTCGAGTTTATTTCAGCCAACGCTATGAATATTTATCAGCCCAAACTGTTGACTGAGTGTTTTCTGAATGAATCTCGAGTTCTCCCACGTGTGCCGTACGCTACACCGCCGCTCTTGTGCGCTCCCACCGAGGAACCTGATAACTTCAAATAATTTAACACTTCAGAGAGTGTGCCCACCTCACAGGAATGGCAAAGAGGATCTCTTTTTGCTTTAAATGCAACTGTGTGACGGCTCACATTTCAGCAGCAATGCAAGCAGGAGAAAACACAATGCTGCATTTTGATGTAAGTCTAGCCTAATTATTTGGTGAGGGGGTGGGAGGGGGGCTGAGGGGGGAAATACAATTGATTCTGGGGTTTTTTTTTGTTCGCATTTTTCATCTTTAGGCAGTGTATCATTTTCCCTCGATACATGCTACAAAGTGAATTCCAACTGTGCTCTGGGACACAGTGCTGAGACACAGGGATGTCCACAGGCAAAGGCCTTAAGTCACACTCTGTGATGCTGAGCGTAGCTCTACTCTATACACCTACTTTAGCCTTGGTCTACTTACTGTCAGCCAGACGATAGGGGTCATCAGTGTCTGCTTGTGTTGACATGTTCAGACTGTAATGCATGGACATCTATGCACCTAACTATATACGCTCCTTTGCTATACACACAGACACATGTTGTCCAGTGTTACAATACAATATGATGTGTATGATGCATTCTTTATATGCTTGGGTGCCCAAGATTTAGAATTTTCCTTTTCCTTTCCTTTCCTTTCCTTTCCTTTCCTTTCCTTTCCTTTCCTTTCCTTTCCTTTCCTTTCCTTTCCTTTCCTT
>JBAJHX010000035.1:9162228-9192644 GCA_037176925.1 Amniataba percoides | reverse complement strand
GAGAAGGTACCCATAAGTTTTGACACAATTCTGTGTTTGTATCGTTTTTGCTGGCGGCTGGGAATGGGTGAGAGGGGCGGGTGAGACGCGGGGGGGGCGCTCGGAGAGGATCTCGCCCTGGGAGTAATTCAATGTAGAAACGCCACTGCCAACATGCATGCTCTAAAGCTACAGCTTCAATCCTCTTAGGCTCAGGTCCAACTTGACGCACATCTGCAGCGATCTAATGAAATGTATTTTGTCCCTAATGCTCTCAATGTAAAGCAAAGGAGGAATGGCCAAGCACTGTAATATACGGATTACAAGCTCGCTTCGTTTTGACTAAAATGAGGGAAAGCAAGTGCACACAAAAAAAGAGATCAAAACTTGCATTGCTTCAAAGCCCCGGTCAAATAATTCAGTTTAATGTAGCTGTCAGGTCTGCTTTCTTGGCTTTTAATCAGGGGTCAGACATCTGGCCTTGAGGCTTTCATGTAATTGCTCTGCTTTTCTGAAATGGACAATAGCATCAAATCTATAAATTTGATCCAATCCTCAGTGATTAACTAAATGAGCTCTGTTGTTAATCTATGAAATAGGGATCCATTAGAGGGGATCACTCAGTAGCTTGATATGTTGTAAACCCTGATGCATGTTGGTATACATGAGAGGTCACTGACACCCTGCCAGCCCGAGCCCATGAGACCCTCTCTCTCGCTTTCCACGCTTAAATTTTGATGACACGTTGAATGGATGAATCCATTGTTGAGCCCACAGATGTCAGGAGATGATCACAATGATTAATGATTATAGAGGGATAATTTTCCACAGTCCTTCATGTTATGAGCGTGACTCTACAGTATCATGCACGTAAAGAGCCGTGCTTTATTTCATGGGATAAAAAACATCCTACCCAGGTACTGCATCATTTTAACTGTTAACTGTTGTAACCACTTTTGATTAATGCAGTGCAGTTAATTTTAAACCATCAATCAAAATAATATATTTTAATCAATATTATACACTGTGTTGTCTGAATAGTTGAAAATATGTTTTTAAACTATTTAGTTTTAGAGTGTTGTTTTTAAGTATGCTATGGTTGAAACGTCAGTCTACCACTATGGTCCAGACTATAGGTCTAAACAAGTGTTGCAAATGTGCACACACTCATCATTTTCTCAGTAGAAACTTGGAACTTTTTCTGCACAACGCGATAAATATTTCTCTGCACAGCTTTGCAGAAACAGCAACGAGAGGCAGGGCAAGTATGACAAGAATGGAAAGTGTTCCTTCATTGTGGACTTCTGCAGTTACAGTGGTATGGTATGTGTGTCATCTTGTCTTACATGTTACAGTATGTGTTTTCATACTGTAACATGTAAGGTATGGTAGGTCCTGATTTGCCATTTATTGTTTTTTTTACAGACATTCATGGTGCCCAGAAGATGAATCCTGATGACTTTGGTGATGCCATCACTTTTTCTCTAGTGCTTCTCTGACTTTGACAAGTGAAATTTCTGAATTATTACTGGATGGATTGACAAGAAATTTGGGACATTCCCTTCAGTATGAAGTGTTATAATGATGGTGATCACACATTTTGTTGTTTTTTTCAACTATTGCGTTACTGGTACAAGATATTAACTCAAATGGCAGGACGAATTTGTTGATTGTAGAGTATCTTTTGACATTTGAGGATGTTAATTAGAGGAATTCTGAAAGATGTAATTGAAGCAACAGATCATGGAGATTATGTTTGTCTCAAGTGATGCATGAGGTCATTCAGAATTGGACTACATCAACTCAAGAGACATGAACTTAACTGCAAAGCGCCTGAGTGCACACTGCCTGCAGTGACCACAGAGCAGAGAGTGTAATTTGTTATTGCTGTGCTCACTTTAACTTGTATTTGGTGCCAGTTGTTACAGTAGCCTATGGGAAACACAGTATGTTTACAGTTCTAAAAATGAAATATAACTTACATTGAAATATGTGAAAATACCTTTTTTGATATCAGAAAGTTATTTAAAAAAAAAAAAAGCAAAAATGTGTTGGTGGGGGCGGATTAATGCAAACACTATGTTCTGAGAATATAAAAATTCAATTACCTTACTTTGCTCTTTACTGTGAGGCATGGATGAATAGTTTGTGTTAAAGCGTTAAGTCATATGATGATAAAATGGTCAAAAATAGCTTTTTATAATCTTATTCTATATGCCACACACACACACACAACCATATGATACAATGTGATGAACTTGATGATAAGTTTGTAACTCCACCATGTGACTTAAATAGTCTGAATATGACTTAAGGTCAGTAACTATGGTAACATGTCAGTATTTACCCACATGTCCCTCTTGGAATAAATATGCATGCGCTTTATACCTTTCTGTAGCACTCAAAGAAAAACTTCTTTGGGGGATGAAAAAAAAATACCCCAACCTAGCTTTGAAAATAATCAAAATGAAAATTTAAATGATGATTATATCTGCAGGCTTAAATATGCAATACAAAATTAAAGCATGTTCTTTATACCACTGTCATCTTCAATTTACAGCACATGCATGAGGAATTCACTCAGCATGTAGAATAATCAGACCGAGCGTGAAATTACCTATTTTTCAATTACATATGTCCAATGGTGGAGTGGAAAGTAGTGTGGAGCGCACTGACAGGGCCGTGGCAGATGATTTAGATACATGTTCGCACAGTGCCAGGGACTCTGCACCGAGAGCGGAGCCAATTCAAATATAGCACAGACTCTTGGGAAAAAGTTTCCTTGAAAAAAAACATGATTAATGGCAGCCCAGCGTGTTTCAGGGAGGCTGCATGGCGTGACTAATGCAAACAGGTTTTCTTAGGCAACAGAGTAACCTTTGCTCAATGGGCACATACGGAAATCACATTTTTATTTTGGCTCCTATTTGACCTCATGAAGTAAAAGCTCTGCACAGTCTTAATGTTGCTTTCAGAATATATTTTACTCCAACACAATTCAAACACTCACTTTTCTATTATATGTTGGAGAAACAGCACCCAATCACACAGTAATAGTAAGAAAAGGAATACACAAAGCATCACCTAATAAAATGCTTATTTAAGTGAATAGAAACCAGACTGTGACTAGCCTTTAGCCTGTTGCATCAGCAGGAGAGAGTTGGCTGTGTAAATCTGAACCAGCTCTTTGAGCAAACAATGATATAACGCTGTTCAAATACTGTGAGTATCACAATGTGTAGCAACACCATGACAGTTCTGAGAACTGTTGGCTAATTTTGGTTCACATGTATTGACACAGGTCTCTGCTGAGCTGCAGCCTACATATTGCCCCGCAGGACGTATTTAGTAGGTTACCTCAGGGACGTCTTAAACTCTCTAGTGTGGACAAATTAAACTCAAACGAAACTTTGACTCGGTTGTGCTTTGATGCTAGACTCCAGACCAGACAAGTCTCTGTATTTCTGTTTGTCCGTCCTCTGATTACCTCGACAACCATACATCCGATTCACTTCACTTCACACTTGTTGGGTGTATTGCTGAGGAGTGCGGTTGAAGTGTGAAGTTGTTTGGACGAGTGAAAAACATCAACCTGCAGATAAGCTTGCACATTTCCAGACCCAGTGTTCTGTACGTTAGCATGCTTGAGTTTAAATGACAAATGCAAAAATATATTCAAAATAGTTTCCAAGCGACAGGCCTGTTCCGCAAAAGGTATGTTGAATATGCACCGTACTCATTAACTTTGCCATTAGCCATGATGACATGGCTGTGCATGTTTAAACACATCATTGCTTTGACCAACATGCCAATGAAGGCTTTCCATCATGCTCACAATGACAACCAACTCGCTGATATATTTTACTTCCTTAGATCATCGTATCAGCATGCTAACATTGGCTAATTAGCTCAGCCAATCAAATTGGACCAATTAAAATTTTGACCCAGTGGTGTTAGATAAAAAGCCATCATCAAAGTTAATACAGTTCATCCTGATGAGGATATGAGTTTGAGTACTAAATGTCTCTGCAATCCATCAAACAGTTGTCAGGATATTTCTTGACAGGTCTTGAGATATATGAGCTCAGAGGTATTTAGAAACCTAATATTTAGTAATTTCCTTGGTCAGCATTCTAGAAAATCTGCAGAAATGACTTTACAGCACCAAACAGCAACAATCTCTACTTTGCAAAAGACGTGTGCTGGAGTTTTGCTCCAAGCTAACCCCTCTGAATGTCACCTCTTAACAAGGGAAGTTATCAGCTCTTATCAGTCCTCCTGACAACAGGAAGTAATTGGGGTCATGTGAAACGTGGTCCTGATTTTGACGAACACAAGTGCCAGAAAATCTTCGCCTTCACCTAAACACTGGGGGGACTCTTCAGTGCTCTTCAGTGCCACATTATAAGGTCACTTGAGTCTTAAGCACAAGTCCTTACTTAGAAACGTCTCAGGATGAAATGCGATCTTAGCAATTTGCATAGGCAGAAATCCAGGTCAACATTTATTTCTCAGTGGAAAACTCCCTTCTCTGTGGCAGTCGACATCTAGTGTCTCATCATTCCTCTTTGCATTCCTCATCATCATATTCAAACAAAATGTCCCACACATCCTAAACTTTCAACAGCTGAGTGTGTCAGGTTTCCGGGAATGCATGGAAGTTGATCTAAGCACGAATACTCAGAAACTGTGACTGTGACCGTGACTGGAGCAAACACTGAGTCTTGGTCCGACTGCTTTCAAGGAGCATTTGATGTACCCATTAAAGTGAGCTGCAAAACAAACACACAGTACCAGAGGGTGCAGAGAGGACACCGAGGTGGCTGCAGACCAAGATGAATGATCCATGCTGCAAGAGGTGAGAGTGATCACGAGGTCACCTGCCTGATGTGGAGAGACTGAAATGACCTTACGCCGCTTGCAAGCCAAATGCAACGGAAAGGAGCACACATAGATCAGTCATGTTTCATTAAAATGATCTCTCATTAAAGGCTCTTGTGATTTTAAGAAGATGGGCATTCATCCAACGCCAACGTCTGCCCTGGTTACAGGCTATGATAAACTCAGCGAGCCAGTGAAAAGCAAAACCGCCAGCTTCCCTTTAGAAATGGAGCAGTTCAGTTTGCCTAAAGGATGGATTTTATGACAATTGTAGAAAGACATTGATTTTCCTAATCTTGTGCACAAAAGGCTCCAAAGGGCTCCGGTTGCAAAAAACAGATAAGACCTATTTTAACTTGCACTTTGCAACAGTGAAAAAAAAATCCTCATACAGAATTAGTGGCAATATAATAGTTTTATAGAACACTTTTATAAACATGCATATAATATAAAACCAAAATAAAACTTTTAAAATAATTTATGAAGCTTAGTCTCTCAGTGAAGAGTAAAAGCCCTCTTGCAATAATGCAGTTTTCTGATATCAGACATATAATAACATGTAATAACATGGTTTCTGCAGTCTACAATGGAATTTAATACACATTTCACAGTCGTAGGGGTTAAAGAATGAGGAAAAATCAAGAATAATATTGCCTACAGTTATTTATGAGGAACGTAGATTTATTAACATTTATGCCACATTTCTGTCTGCACTTCCCAGCTGTATAAAACAATATTTCTTACTATAGCTAATCAATGACTGTGACCTAGACCCAGAGAAGCTGCAAAAAATGTGGATGGATTAATCAATTAAAAAACAGTTACTTAATTTAAGTTTTTGCTAAAATGGAAATGTACTTATTATGGTTTGATTAGCTTCCCAGCAACTGTTGCAGCAGTGTTTGTTACTGGTCTGATGGCGCTGACTGAAACTCCACAAGGGGAGATATACAATATTTGTAAATTACAAATGTTTTTTTGAGACCCTCTAGAGGGCACTGAATTAATATATTACAAGATGTGCAGATTTTATGAATAATTAATATACTTATTGTCAGTAGCTCTGTAAAATATACTCCTAAATACAAGACAACCGCTTACATACGTCACGCCATGCTCAGCCAGTATTGCATCAAGAGTAAACACTACCATCTGCTGGAGTGTGTGTGGAACTCATTTAAATGTCCATTTTAAAAAGAGGAGCTCACACATGCGTTTATCAAACTACTACTTTTATTTGTATTGAAGGTTGCAGAGCATCATATTTTTCTCTAACAAAAATTTAAATATGAATTTAATGGTTTTAGCGGGCTCCAAATGTAATTGGCCCCTTGGTTGTACAGTAAATAGAAGACAACATTTCATAGTTCATATATTCATTAAGATGTATCATTTTATATAATTTATTCTTGTCATTAACTCAGTTTAAGAGTTTAAGGAATTGAATTAGTTAAACCTTGAATTAACTTCCCATTACATTACCATTACCTCTGACTATGTGCCTTTGACATGTGACTGATTCAGTGGATCTATAAACAGAACGTTACACTCTATTCTCAAATGATAAAAGGTGTTTGCTCACAATAACACATGTACTGTATGTCCATTCATGCTAATCAAACTCACCACTACTTTTTTTTTTTTTTTGGAACCCAAAATGTGGGAACGCAGAAATATAATCACACACACAGCAGTGCCAAATTGGGAGAGCTACACAAAAACGGCTAACTGTTTGATTCTTTGGTGTGTTTTTTTATAACCAGTTTCATTTCTCACTGCCAAAACTGAATTACATTCAGTGTGATTGTCTTTGTTTGTGTGTATTTCAGAGACAGATTTGAGGATGAGGGAACACAGTTCATGACTAGTGACGAGGCTCGGGGGGGCTGGAGATGAGGTGTAGAGGGTGGGGGAGGGGAGTTCACGAGAAATCTATGATCGTTTTTTTCTGCTCTCAAAATTTCTGAAGTTGGCTGGCCTAATCTTCATCTCTGCAAATTCAATTGAGTGTTCGTGGCCCTTCCAGTGGAACCAGTTGATCCCCTGTGGGGAAAAAAAAGAATATTAATCATGGGAAAGAGGCTTCAATGGTGAGATATCTTACACATCACATTCAACTTTGCCCGCAACATAATGTGCACCCTTAATTCAAAGAAATTATGGGAATTCTACTTTATTTCTGTGAAGAAGGTGTAAAGGGAAGTAACAGATATACTGGCTGAGATACTGTTAACAGCGGGAACTGCGGGAAATACAAGTGGGAAAAAACAGACATATGGACACATCATTAAGAGATTTGATTAAATATGTCAGTAAAAATGTTATCTGTACATACACGTACCTTACTGTGACTGTTGTCACCGTATTTCCCCATGAGGTTGACACGATGACAGTTTTTATACCAAAAGGCACCTTTGTAGGACAAGGCGCAGTTGGTGACAGCAATATCGTTATCATTGTCATAGGTGGAGAAGGGTCGACCCTGGTGGTAAGTCATGGAGTCACCTGGTAGAGACAGCAGGAAACACAGCTTCTTTGGGGTGTGCTTGTCAACACACTATTCAATTCAACACAGTCTATTTCATTAAGTAAAGCTAGAAAAAACACTGTATGGCAATTATGTGGTATGGTAAGATAAGATAATTGGCTCCTATATCTACTGGACAGACATAAAGCAAAAAAAAAGCAAATAAGTGTAGTTTCCAACAAGTCACAATAATCTTTTAACATAATACCTACCTGCTGTTCCACTGAACGCCCCTATGTAGACTTTATAGCGTGTTCTTGGCTCTGCAACCGTAAACTTGTCGTACTGAGCGTAGGCTGACTCCCCGTTATCTCTCAAATCCACTCGCAGCTCATAATGGCCAGAATTTGTGATTTTATGGAGGTTGGAGAGACCTGCAATAATTTAGTACGTGTGAGTTAAGAAGGGGCTGTGTGAGAGAGAGAGAGAGAGACGAGGGCAGCAACACTACAGGACGAGCGCTCTTACCCAGCCAGAACTCATCAGTCATCTTGCCGAAGCCAGCAGTGTAGTTCTTCCAGTTCCTGTAGAATTCCAGCTTTCCATTCTGGCGTCTGAGGAAAACCTGAAGAGGACTGCCTTTCATGAGTGTCACAACAGCTTCACGGTAATCATAACAAGCAAGCTCTCCATCATTAGAAAAACAGGTGTAGGTATCTTATTCAATGTGAATTATGATCTCAAAACTGCCTTTAATTGGATTCCAGCAGGTTGATTTACGCACCATCCATCCTCCGCCATCTGTAGTCATGTCACAGTAAACCTGGATGGGCTGGCTCTCCTCTCCTCCCACATAGATGGCGTACAGGCCCGAGGTCGTCTCCCCGTTCAGTAAAATCTGAGCGCAGTCCTTAGGGCGTCTGTACAGCTGTCCAACTAGAAGCACACATTAAAAAGACATCATCTCCGAGACCTCGGACGACGCAGTTGCTTTATCTTCATTTCTGTTATATAAAAGGTGCACGAGGCAGGATATGGTGTCATGTGAGAGCGAGGGCCTTGGAAAGAAAGAATGTCTTGAAAAAGGAAAATAGAATCTACTGAGAGCAGCTCAGACAGACTGGAAAATAAGCACAGGTGATGGGACTGGAATATCATATTAAATGAGTGGAATTTGCGTTAGGAGAAGTAATATCTTTCTAATGTGCATCTGGACTGTTGCGTAACTGTCACTGGATCTTTCACTGTTCAAAAACGGTACTGGTTAATGTCAGTTTAAGGCTTCACACAAACGATAAATGGGTGCTGCTTGTGTGTGTTTTGGTTCTTACTGGTTGTGAAGACGGTGTTAATGTAACGACTCCTCTGTGCTCCAGCGATGGCCTGCAGCCTCACATTGTACTCTGTAGAGCCGGTTAGCTGAGTCATGCTATAAGAGGATGCTGTTGGGCTTAGCACCACCTCCTGAAACCATGAATATATGAAGAAAAAACATTTACAAAGAGCAGAAGGAGAATTAGTAGTGCGACTGAGTAAAAATATTTTTTGCTTTTTGCATTTATTAACAATATGCAAGACTAAAAGTAGACAGTTGGTGTCTAGAAAGTGTTAAAATCATGAGCTATGGTGACAAAAATCACATTTAGAAGACAAAGTATAAAGCTCCTTGCGTTGAAAAGTGAAGCACATCTTAGATGTCTGAGTTTCCTTGAATGCACGAAAAATGTTATTCTATCTATTATTGATTATCTGATTCCCTGTTAATATAATCTGGCAGACTAGAAGTTAGGAAATCAATCCAAAAACTCTGAAAATGCCCAGTAATGAGTTCACACAGTCTGTTTCTTAAACAAGCAGAACAGCCAGTGTTGTCAGTGACTGAATTGATGTACATACCCTGATTGTACCATCAGCAGAGGAGAAGGTGAGTGTGTAACCAGTGACAGCAGCCTGCGGCGGTCTCCATGTGAGAGTCGCACTATCAGTCTGGATGTTAACAGCAGTCAGATCACGAGGAGGGTCCACATCTAAAACAAAAATACAACATCAAACTGTAGATTTATCATTTATGAAAATAACTGAAGCCACAAAATATACAAGAATCTGTTCAGATATTTTGATCTGATACTCTTTGACTGGTCTTCCCTCTAACCCTACCTGTGGTGAATTCAGTAACAGCAGAGTCACTCTTCTGAGCTTCCTTTATAGCATGTACGCCAACTGTGTAGTGAGTTCCTGGAACCAAGGAGCCCATCTCGAACTCCACTGTGTTCCCAGAAACATGCTCCACCACGGGGGACACTGAGAGGCACGGCACACTCACGTCAATAAATCAAATCACACAGTCAAAGTGAAGCGAAATTTGTCATTCATACACACTTTCGAGTTTGTGGGAGGAAAGCAGAGTGACGAATAGAAATATCACTTTGGCTCCTAAATTACGGGCTAATGCAGATAAATGACTGGAAACAGAGAGTGGAAACACACCGAGATCAGCACTGTAAGTGATGACGTAGCCATCAGCAGTGGCCACAGATGGTTGCCACAGCAACAGGGCGGTGGTGTCTGTGACATTGACTGCAGTCAGGCCCTGGGGTTTGTCCAAACCTGAAGGGGCACAAACAGGAACACGGTGCCAAGAGCAATGGCTTTGATTCAATTTTCTGAGAACTGACTGAAACGTCACTAAAAGTCGGGAGAACTGACTGTATAAGAGAAGGAAAAAGCCAACCTGTGGTCACGGTGTCAGTGCTGGGGTCACTTTCCTCCAAACCCTTCACAGCACTCACAGTCACTTGGTATGTTTTTCCAGGGCTCATGTTGGGCAGCAAAGCCTCAAACACGTTGCCATCCACAGTCACGGTCATTGGGCTTCCTGTGGAAGAGAGAGAACAGAGTATGAAAAAAAAAAAAACATGATGAGTGTCATGCTTTATTTAAGGATCAGACAAGTGATGACAGGTTTTATCTACCTGTACATTTCCACAGCATTTTGCATCACTAATCTCTATTGCAGTAGTATATTGTAGTAGTATTTTATTTGTATTTTTAATGGTGGAGCGTCATACCATACTCAAACATGCTGGAGCAAAATAATAATGTCAGCATAAAGCATTTAGTAAGTTTAGCAAGTAATGTTTAACCATATTTACCATAGTTTAGCACATTAGCATGTTAACATTAGCAGGAAATGGGATTATGGGAATGTCATTTGTCACGTATTGTGTCATAAACCAAGTATTGAACACATTACAATTAGAAAAAAAAATAGTTAAACTAAAAATATTATCTAAATATTTGAACTAAAACTAAACTGTGCAACAACATCCAAATGTAAATCTAAAGTGAAAAGTAAATTCAAGCCAGCAGTAAATTATAACAACACAAGGACCCTGGCTGACCTTACCTCCTTCAAAGGGGACGTAGGTGATACGGTAGCTATCCACTGGAGAGTGAGGCGTGGACCAGTGAACTACAGCTGAGGAGTCTGTCACTTCTGAGAAGTGGAGTCCCCTTGGAGTGTTCAGGCCTAGTAAATGGATATGCGCAGACAGGAAAGCGGGAAAAAAAGGTGCATTAAAGAGAAGAAAATACAGCCAACAACCTTGCAAGAGAAAACTATGAGCTCAAGGGATCCATATTAAACTCCAGAAATGATGTTTCCCAAAAGACAATTTTCCATTAGAGTCAGACATAGAGTTAAGCCTAAACCAGAGAAATAAAGATGATTAGTGGGACTGTGGGTTCAGTTCTCCGACACCACACCCAGAACTCAGAAAAATTAGTAATTAGTATGAAACTACACACTTGTCGTTCATATACCTGTCTGGGCAACCCCAGTAATAGGTTGGGAGCGTTGGTCCAGTGTGACACCATAAAGCTCGATTTCATACTCAGTGCCGCCCATGAGTCCAGCTAAAACCTTGGTTCGTTCATCGCCACGGACGCTGTACTCTTGAGGGTGAGCTAATCGTTTGCTGTCTCTTATTTTTATCACAAATCTGTCAAACATGTCTTCATCAGCCGTCCACGACAGACGGAAACTGTCAGCAGTGATGTCCGAGACAAAGAGATGGTCCACCTCCGGCTCAGCCTCTGGTTAGACAAGGAAACACAACTTTGCAGAAGATCTGGTCTTTTCCCACCAATATTCATCAACTTCTGAGAGATGGCCATATATATCAGTTTGGAAGAAGTCAGCAATCACGCAAGAAGGTTTCCAGGCGGCGGACAAGGTTAGATTCCAGGCTGAAGGCCATTTTTGTCCACCACCTCCGATTTGCCATGCTTAGGTGTCCATTAGTCGGTCAAAAACACAGCACGCGCATACGTTTGGGTGAATTAAAAAGGACAAAATGCTTTTTTAAAATGTTTATTTCTGCTAGATTCACATTCCATAAAAGGCTCCAACGGTTCAGTTGGAGACGAAGTCCCCATGCACCTTCGAGGGCGGCCTCGAAGCGTTTAGTGCATTCAAAGATAATGAAACAAATGAGATTAGAGATTAAATCAACTGGCATTACATGCTCAGAATGTCCTGTTGATTTATCAGTGTTTTCCTACTTCTGATCATTTTATTTTCCTCAGTGGTCAGTATCCATCCACTGTTCGAGCCAGATTGATGAACCAGTGTGTGTAAAGACAGCAGGGTGGTGAAAGTAACTTTAAAAAGATGTACACAGACATGATACCATAACTGAATCATATCTACAAATATCTGTCGTCAGAAATCTGAAGGAAAACACATTTTAAAATATGAAGGCAAACAAATGTGCTTGCTCATATTTTGGAGGTGAGAGGAAACAGACGGGAGCTCCACTGTTCTTCCTCCCGATGATGAAGCTGCATACCAAGAAAATGCTTAAAAGAAAAGTGAGATCATTCTGGAAAAGAGTTGTGTTATAAAATGTGTTAGGGTTAGGTAACTATATTGAGCTGAAGCCTCACCACCCAAACATGGCAATAACAGAAAAGTATTCATTCTCAAGCTAGTTTTGTTAAATTACAACTTTCCTACTTTTAAATTACAATACCAAATGCGTAAACTTCAAAATGATATCCCATTTTCAGACCTGCCAGGTTGTGGTGGTGAAACTTCACTTAACTGATCATCTATGTACAGTAGTTGCAACAAAATAAGGAGCTGCACTGTTTAGTAAGACGAGGGGGGGCCTTGCTGTGAGTGGTACCTGTCACAGCCACTGTAGTGAGAGGCCGAGAGAGAAGCCCTGACTCTGACACCCCGGTCAGCCTGACCTCATAGCCTATGCCGGTGATGAGGCCCCAGATGTCCAGGTGACTTTGGTTTCCTGGCACAGTGAACTCCTGTGGCTCCAGCAGCCAGCCAGAGTCTGTGACCACAATGTGAAAGTGGGTGAAGCCGCCACTAGAGGGGGCTGACTCCTCCTGCTGCTGCTGCTGCAGCTGCTGCTGCTGCGTCACTTCCCACGACACACGGAAGCCGTAGGGGGTTATGTTAGAAATGGTCAAGTTTTCCACTTTAGGCAAAGGAGCTGTAGGAGAGTGGGTTTGATTTGTACGTGAGAGGGGACACATGTGGGGGGAGGGGGGAGGTCGGCGACAAGATTCCATTAGGAGGATAACGTGTGCAATGTTTGCAAAAGCAAATCCTAAAATCATAAAATACTTGTGTAGCTTGCCAACTGACAGCACAGTCGATATTAATAAGGTGAAACAAAACTACAGCACATGAAAGTTCAAATTTCTGTCTTATTCTGTTTAAGCCTAAAACAGAACAGAACAAAATGTGAAAAGAAAAATGAAATAGTGCGTGCTTACTCTCTGTCTGTCTCTCTAATCAAATCAAATGCTTTAATGCACCAAAAATGTTCCACATTGGTAAAAAGTAGATGCTAATGATTTGTGTCAAATATGCTCATAATGCATTTCAGTCTTTAGACCTGTAGATAACTATTGTTTTAGGTTGCAATGAATTCAAAATAGTTATTCTACACGTGATGAAAGCTTAAGATGTGAGTAAAATACGTAGTACCTGTGACGGCGTGGGCCAACACAGAAGGAGTGTGACGCCCATGTGAAATACCGTACAACTCAATATCATAGCCCGTAGCGTCCATCAGGTTAGAGACCGTAAGGTTACGGGCTTCACCAGGCAGTCTGAACTCCAGCATATCAGACTGCTGCTCAGGGTCACTGACCCGGATAATAAAACCATCAAAATGGCCCGACACAGTGCTCCAGGACAAGCTGAGGTTATGTGGGCTCACAGATGAAGCAGATACGGGCCCCAACTGTGGGACATCCTCTGAACAGAAAAAGAACATGGCTTTTCAGTTATGTTGCACCAAGTGTTGGTAAATCACAATGTTGTTGGTACATGCAGTGTCAATAAAAATGCATGTCATGTGATACCTGTTGTAGCTACATCAAACAGGGGCTGTGTGTTCTGGCCAGCAGCGCTGGCGTACAGCTTTATGTCGTAGCTTGTGCTGGCTTTGAGCCCGGCCATGACTGTGGAGCGCACGTCTCCTGGCAGAGCGCGCCCCATTGCCTGCGAGGGCAAAGCAGACTCTCTGACTTCTACTATAAAGTTATCAAAAGCCTTCTCTCCCGTCCGCCACGACAGAGAAAATCTGTCTGAGGTAATGTTAGAAACAACTAGCCTGGACAAATCAGGCTCTTCAGCTACAGGGGAGAGAAAAATATAAAATACATTCATTTATTGAAATAAAATTCATGTATTTGTGTCTTCTTAAAAGCCCAGTGTGTACAGGGGCGTATAAACTTTAAAGAGCAGATAATAATTGAATGTAGTATGTACAAGCTAATTACAGCCCTATTCTTTGTAAGACAAACACACAAAATCAAAATACCTGTTGATGCAACAACACTGACAGCACTCGTTCGGGATCCCTTGTATGTCCCATAGAGGTAGGCTACATAGTCAGTGCTGGGCCTGAGCCCTGTGATGTCATAGGACTTTGCATTGTGGGATATGTTATACTCCTTTGGCTCCATCAGCCAATCAGAATCAATTATCTCCAGGATAAAACCATCAAATTCTCCTTCAGTGCCGTTCCAGAAGATTGAAAAGCTCTCTGACGTTAAGTTTGAGATATATAGTTTGCCAACAACTGGTTGATTCGCTAAAGAGAGAAACCATTATTAGATTTTCATTAAAACCATTATGCAGAACATTCATTGCATGAATTATAAGTGTCTGGTTGGTTTGATTTATCATATGTAAATGTGTTTAGTGTCACAGGGCACTCACCACCACCCACTTGCAATTCCTCATAGTCTGAGTAGCTTTATAAAAGATTAAATACATGCATATATTTTTGCAAAAGAATTTGCACAATTAACTTAGCAGCTTGAACTTAAAACCATTAACGCCTCTTGCTTTTTTGTCAAAAACATGATAATAAGTAGAGAACAAACAAGGGAATTAACACAAAAGCCTTCATAGTAAACAGCTGAGGAATAATGGCCCGCAGGTTTAAATGAACAAGTGTTGATTTAAATGTGAAAATGTGGCAAAGGAAAAACTTTAATAAGACTTAAAGTGTCTTTTATGCATATGGTTAAAGAGCTGATCATGCAGTTAATCTGTTAACACTGAGAAAAGGATAAAATCCACATAATGAACAGCAATTCAAGCAGAAAAGGAAAGTTCAACTTTTAAAAATATCATTCTACATGCAATGAGATATACAATCAGTTGCATGCAAACATGCAGCAGACATTTTAGGCATCATTCAGATGTAAAAACAAGGTGGCATCACTGTTTTCAGATTGTATTATTGGCTTTTTACCTTGGTAATGACAAGATGATTTAATCATTTGCCACCTAGTAGTTCAAAAGGAAATTAAGATATTTACTTTGATGTTCTGTAAAAATTAAACTTGATCAGAATTGACAAGCTAACAGACCTCAAATGCCACTAAAACTCACATGTGAACACATCTGTGGGCAAATGATCCCTCAAGGTTAATCAATTATGCACTGAATGAGGGTTGATGGGATGAAATGAGATGGTCACGCTGTCATGGTGTGACGGGCGTGTGAGGGTGAAAGTTATTGGTTTGCTTTTGCAATCATTGCAGCACATCAGCGTCAAAACTCACCACGATGCAGGGGGATGGTAGAGGAGGGAGGGAGGAGGGGGCTTCATGCACTTTGGCAACTGGGTGCAGTTTGGGGTAAGGGTGAACATTTCAGGGGCGTTTTGCTTGGCTCGGTGATGCGGCACGGCTGCCCATCACCCTGCCCTCTCTCAGCTAGACAGAGACAGTGGCTGGAGGGTAAAGGACGGTTCATGGCATGTTGGTTAAGATGAAGCAGCACCCTGTGGCCGGGGTGTCGGGACAGTGATGACGAAACAGAAATGAGGTTATTATGTCGTTCTCGTTTCATGCAGCGAGGTGTGGACGCTCCACTGTGAGTGGGACGACGAGGTTCTAGTGTCTGTGTATGCTTCACAAATACCAACTGAAAGAGAGAGACGGTTAAAAACTGTAGGAGAGAGAGAAAGTTAGAGGACAAAACTCTGCACTGCAGCAAGTTGCGGGTACCTGTGGTAGCTTCAGTGTACACAGGCTCAAGGAAGGAGCCCTGATACATCCCAAACAGGCCAACCATGTAGCTGGTGTTGGGATTCAGCCCGGAGATGCCCAGGCTGAAAGCGTCTCCGGACAGAGTGAGGTTCTGGCTCTCTGCGAAATTCTCCAAGTTTGTTACCTCAATGACAAAGCTGTCAAATTCTGCCCCCGTGGGGCTCCAGGACACAGTGAAGCCATCCCATGTATTGTCAGAGATGGTGAGGTTCATCACCATGGGCTTCAGCTCCTCTGGTAGATAGACAGATCAGAGTGGGGTCAACTGAATGGCAAGACGGATTGTAAAAATTACTCTCACATAACTTTTCAAGGCACATTATTCAGTAGAATAATAGAATCAGTAGTTCAGCAGAGTATTTGGGCCACTGTGTGAGGAAAAAAATATCTCAGATTTTAGGTTTTTAGTGGAACAGAAAGTCATATCATTTCAAGGATTCTAGAAAAAAAAGGCAATGTCTTTAAATCTTAAATTGTAAATTACTTCTTTAAACATATCTTTTTTTAATATCTTTTTAAAAAATACTATTACTTATATTACTAATTACTAATATATTACCATTTTAATCTTTTTAAAATTATACAAAATTATTGTTGAGAAATGAAATTTCTCTAAATTGTGACTTTTTTCCAATAAGAATATGAACTAAATCCCAAAATATGATTCCTCAAATCATTACTTTTTTCTAGAAAATTATGAACTTCAACCTTGAAATCTATTGAGTCTTTGTGGCCTGAATACTCTGCCGTAAATTAGGGTCAAAGGGTAAGCATAGGGAAATATGGGATGAAAGAAGAAAGTCTTTTTCAATAACACTTCTGTAGAAATATACCATGCAGCCATCCAGATACATTTATAACATAATAAATAAAAGGATGCGATGATGATGGGTTACAATGAATGCCTAAAGGAAGAAATATTTGCTTCATATACCTGTAGTAGTAAAAACTTTGAGAGGTAAAGATCTCTTCCCTTCCACCAGCCCTTGCAATGTAATTTCATATTGTGTGGAGGGGGACAAACCCTCTAGTTCAGCCTTCCTCACACTTCCGGGCAACATGGTTACATGAGCTTGCGTTGCCCCTGACGGAGCACCGAGCTCCACCAAAAAGCTATCAAATGCCCCGTCAGGCGCCGACCAAGCCAGGCTTACACTAGAGGAGGTAACATTGACTGTGAGGTCTCTCATTAAATCCAGACTCGAGCTTTTAGGCTCATCGCCTGAGCTGATCACCCCGGTATCGGAGGCAGAGGGAGCCTCAGTGTTTAGAGGATGGAGGGGATCAGGGTTTTGAACTGCTTCAGCATCCAGAGCAGACTGTGTGGCTGTTGGGGCATCTTTGATGCTCAGTGTGAGAACATCTGGAGAGGTAGGCTTGGGCGCTACAATGAATAAAAGCAGGTTAAAGAATGAGATTGTTAACGGCTCTGCTGATGTCTGAAAAAGAACCTGTGAAAGAAGAAACTGGGTTAAAAACAAAGAACATGAGATCCTGTAAAATTCAGATCAAATGATTCTGCACAAAGTTCTTTATCTAAAGAGTTCAGCTTTTTCTCGTCTCCTGTTATTCCAGTGTTTCCAGGACCATGGCTTATATCAACAAGCAACAGCTATGGCATTAATGGCACTTGATTCAGCACCATTAATATTTGAAGGTTCTGAGTAGTCCACCAGAGTGGAAGTACACAGCTGTCTTCAAACGGATGATGAAGCCATGCACAGCCATTTTGTCTGCTGCCGCCCTGTTTGAGTCACTTGTTTGACATGCAAGTGACGTACGGTGTAATTTTCTCTGACTGCTAGAGAATCACTTAATTGTGCAAATGGGATTGAAGGTGATGAGTGATGTGGATGGAATTAGCGGCGCAGGCTTTCAGAGAGCAAAATGGTTGCACGGAAAATCTCAAATGCAGGAAGAAATCAGCGCAGCCAGTGTTTTATCTGATGACATTAAATGGCCTGGGAAAGACGAAGTTCCCACAGCAGATTTCTTCGTGTATTTGAAAATCATCAAGCAACATCCTGCTGCACTACTGAAGCCTTGTCAGATGACTGAAGGGATGAGGTGAAAATATGTCATCTCTGTTGGGGTTCGTCAACACACTCTGTCATGCCAAAGGTTATGCAGATGATGATTGCAATAAAAATATTCTTTGTTGGCATTTCTCGGTAAGTAAAATACCTGCATGCAAATCATTCTGCTACTCTGATGTACCGCCATAGAAATTTCCACTGAGGGGAGGAGCTCTCGAGGAACAAACTGTCTCAATTAAACATTCAGTCTGAAAGAGAAACGTATACCTGTGACTGCGACAGCTTCCAGTAGCGCAGATCTCTGGCTACTGGTTATTCCATAAAGTTTTATTTGATATTCTGTCGATGCCCTCAGGCCTCGGATTCTAGAGCCAGTGGCATCTCCGGGAAGCTGGATCTCTGTCACATCCGATAATGGCTGAGCGTCTTTATACTCTACTGCGAAACTATCATAGACACTGTGAGCCTTCAGTGTCCACGCGAGGTCAAATCCATCAGGCGTGATGCCCGAGATAGTCAGCGCTCCAGGCTCATCGTCACGCTCAGTCCCAGAGAGCTGGGACTCGGAGGCGTCTAAATACACAAAGCTAATGACATTGTCCTCCGAGCCTGTGGGAGTCGTTAACTCGCGGTCGTCTGAGTCAGCTAAATAAAATGTAAAAGAGGCTACAGGGAAAACAAAAAGGCACAAATCAAGACAGCATCATTTAGGTGTAAGAGCATCTCATTTTCGTGTATTTGGTTGGCAGTAGATGTATTTCCAATCATCAAATCAATCATTATATATCTATATTAATATACTAAGTGGTCATTAACTTAAATAAATAGAAATACTTTTTTCTTTTGCATGTTTTGTTTTGCATGAAATATCTGTTTCAATCCTCCTTTCAAGGTATTTGTTACAAACTACTCTAACATCTGATGGTGGCAAAATATTTTCCGGCCCACCTGTGGATGCAGACAAGGTGACGCGTGAGCTGCTCTTGTGACCCCTCTCTGCAGACAAAATGATGGTGTAGCTCATCCCAGGAGTCAGGTCGGTCAAGACGTGGCTCGTCGCTGTGCCTGGGATGCTCTGATCCACAAGTTTGCCATCTTCGGACATGTACACCAGATTGTAGGAGCTGACTTTGGCCTGGGGTTTCTGCCACCTCAAGGAAATCGAAGTCTCCGTGGACTCGACTTTTTCAAAATCTCTGGGTGGATCGATGTCTGATGGGGGAGAAAAGGTGTGAAACTGAGAAAAAAACTTCTGTTGCATGCTCAAAACATATCACTAAATAAATCACTTTTTGCCCATTGGTTTCATCAACAAACATCGCCTCTGTGTATTTATGAAGGGGTGTGAAGGACGACTGTTTGGACAGCTGCTCGGCAGCGTCTCTCACCAGTTGCTGCGTTTGCAGTAGCAGGGAGACTCTCTCTCTCATTCTTCACGGCAGTCACACCAATCCCATACTCAGTTCCTGGCTTTAGCCCTGCCGCACGGAAGCACAGGAGGAAAATGATCACGTGGTATGAGTAATACAACTTATCTGTGCTTGTATTTAATTAATGACTGCCTCTTTGCCCCTTACCAGTTATAGTAACTTCTGTGGTGTTTCCCGGTCCTCGTGGGAACACTTCCTCACCGTGAGTCGCTCCAGAGATGGGAGTGTATTTCACCCGATAGCTCCCAACGTCAGCTTGACTGTTGGTCCACTTCAGGGTGATGCTGTCTTCTGTCTGGGACACAGCTTGCAGGTCCTTGGGAGCATCCAGGGCTAAGGAAAAGACATTTCTTAATATAATCACATTAGGAGAATCAACTGTCTTCTCACAAGCTTTAGATTTGTAGACTGACACTGACACTGAATTCACTTTAACCTGTATTGGAAATTGGATCACTCTACATAATGTATCATAAATCATCACAAAATGAATAGAAACTATGTAAAATATATTCACACAATGGCAAGTTCTGCTTTACATTATTCCACTATACTTTTTGGTGGTGTTTACACAGATTTAAAGGATAAAGTGCTCCTCTCCCATCATCAATACTGCCTCGCAGTCTGAAGCCCATTTTTTCCTTTTGTAGCGAATCTTTTAAAATGTGTTCACAAAATGTATAGGTTAATATTTGGAAAAAACTTCACTTCAGCTTGAGTAGAATGTGCATTAGAGGGGGACTAGTTTCAGCTGTGGATTGGTAAACATTTGGTCCTGCTAGAACTTCTTGCAGCAGGATGGTGTCTGGTCTGATCTGGTTGTGGGTGATTCAAAACAAACTACAGCATGTGTGTTCATTGTAATGAAATAATATGTTTGTGTATCCATTAATGAGCAACACTGCTGAGATGTCTGCAGTCACTACCATCACAAGCCTACCTGTAGTGAATGTGGTGGTGACAGGGTCACCGCTGATGTCTCCACTCCTGGAGATGAGCAACACCCGGTACTCCGTGTCTGGCTTCAGACCACCAATACTGTACTGCTTGTCCGGGGAGAAGATTTCCACACTGGTTTCATCGGAGGGGTCAGAGCTGGGTCCATAAGACATGGTGTATCTGTACACAGGGGTCACTGGCTGGGACCAGCTGACCAGAGCCGAGGAGTCTGATACATCTTTCACCTCCACCTGCTGGGGGCCTTCAATCTCTGGGGTGGAAATTTAGGTGAGAGGGAGAAAAAAATCAAATGTATCAAATGTGTGGAGATGAAGTTGCTGAGACCAAAGGGCTGACTCACGATGAAAATGACAATAATAATTTTGACAGAATTTTTAAAAACCTAACAGAGTGTGCCACTTCCTCCCCACTTCCAGTCTTCACAGGAAGCTAAGCTAATCGGCTACTGTCTGAAATTCTCAGCACAGAAATAAGGATATTTCCTAAAGTGCTGCATTTGTCATTACAGTTTTTTGGGCAGAGAAGTTGCCGCAAAGTTGTTCTAAACTATACCAAAGGTTAAACCTCTAATAGTGAAAGCCTTTAATTTCATGAATGAACCATCTACGTTATGTTGATTTCAGCGTTTGCACATAAAACAGCCCTCATAAGAGTGAACTTTCATAAGACAGATCATTTACATCAACAAGGAAAAGGCCATCATGAAATACAATGCGTGTCCTTTCACTCTCATGTTGTGTTTACCAACTGACAAATCTCCCGAGTCGTTCCTCTGTGTTTCTGAGCTGAGCTTAAAGGGCCTCTGAGGGTAAAAATGTAGGAAAGGTTTAACCTTACTTCTATCATTCATTTCTGGGAGCTGTGTCTAGTTTCAACCCGCACAAATAAATGACATCAGGACTGAAATGGTGTGATACCCCGGGAGTCCGTCGAGACTGACTTGTTAAACCAAATAGCTTTTCCATGCAGGCCCGGCGCGCCATATCGACTGCATAAGCAACTGGAGGCATTTCACAACGTAACGTATGGAGTACCACTGCAATAAAAGTTTGAGCAAGCGGAGGACAAGAGCTGAGAGTGAGATTTAGTGAGAGTGTTAAAAAAAACAACGATTACACAGTCATGCTATGCTGAGAATCGATGTGTCTGAGTAATTACTCTTCAGCTAAATATGTTAGATGGAACAGTGGAGAGCCAGCAGGGATTTCCTGTTGTTACTCTTCTTTTCATTATGGAATTTCCCTCTTTGACGTTAATGTATTTTTTTGGAGTCTGAGCTCAAGTGAAGTCAACAAATAGCTGCCAGACGGAGCAGGAAAATGTCACACCATCTGAACTGGATGTTTAATGCCAAGTGGATGTTTTTAAACATCACTGATCTCACCACTTCTGCTAAAGCCTGAAACTCACTGGTGGTGACTCTCTTGGATGTTTGAGGTCCTCTTGTGTTGTTTTTGATGATGTTGATGGCGACTTCATACTCCTGTCCTGGTCCGAGGCCTGACTGGACAAACTGGTTCTGATTGGGTGGAAGGGTGCTCATCACCTTCCCATTTTCTTCTTTCTGCAAAGACATATAAGGCGTAAAATGATGGGGAAATATAAAATTACATTTTTCAGATTTTCTTTTAATCAGTCGGGGCTTATTTTGATTGGATTTATATATAACGCAGTATCAATGTTCTCCTCTGTCTGTCAATATGAAGCTGGAGCACGTTTAGTTTAGCACGTAGCTGCAAAAGGAACATTATAGTAATTATTATTTGCCATTTTCTTTTCAGGGAAATGTATAAAATAATCCATTGAATACAGGCAGAATTATCCAGCCATAATTTACCTGTGTTCATCTTTATTCTCTGAAAACTTTAAGAGGCCACATGACCAGTTTTTACTTCTGATCCAACAAAACAGAAAAACTGTGTTTCTGATTTCCATGACACCCCCGAAATATAAACACCAGAGTACGGAACAATCCTGCATTCAATGAATTGTGCACTGATGACACATTTACAGGACACAGCAGCTGTCAGTGCACACAGCACAGGAAATGTGTGAGAGGACTGACAACCAAAACAACAGAAATCGTGACAGAGAACGTTTACGTGGTAAACTGCATCATGCGGCCAGTAATCAAAATGAACATGGAGGTCAGTGAAGGACACCATATTAAAAAAGTCTGTGGCAACTGGAAAACTTAAAAAGGCCTGCAACTTATCAGCTGGCACGGTAATTTCTTTAAAGAATTACTGGCTTGGATTCTGAGCGGCAGATTTATCCGCAGCGCTGTGACATCCAGACTTGCCCTCACTGAGTTTTTCCATATGTCAAAGCAATTTTAATGGTTAGCGCTGAAATAAATCCTTGTTTTGCAGAGGCTTCCAATAAGCTGGCATCGCTTATCACCTCTCACTTTTTCCCCATGGGTTAATAAAATCCCTTCTTCAAGCCTTCGAGAAAGACGAGCAGACTGACCGTGTTGCGGAAATAGATCTCCCAGCCATCAAAGGAGATGTCCAGCTGGTCCCACATCACCTCCACTGATGTCTCTCTCACCGATGTGAATCTTAAACCTTCTGGCTGAGGAAGTTCTGGAAGGAAGGGGACACAACGAATCAAAATGCAGTTATTACCATCAATAGCATATGAATTTTTTTCTATATGTATTCGGGATGTCTCAGACGACGGCTGCACCTGTGGCCACCCTCGCGCTCACAGGGACGCTCCTCTTGTTGCTCAGTACAGCGTAGACATTGATCATGTACTCGATGCCAGGTTCGAGCTCTCTGACGGTGGCAGCAGTGTTGTCTCCTGGCACGGTGAACTCCTGCTGAAGGCCGCCAGGTTGGGTGGGCACATACGTCACCAGGTACTCTGTCACCAACATCTCGTTGGTCCAGGACAGGTCCACTGTGTCGCTGGTGACCTCACCGACGGCGAGGTCCTTTGGAGGAGATACTGGAAAAATTGAAAGCAAACATTAAAAAAAAAAAAGCTTTGCCGAGGGTGTTTTCTTGGAGAGTTTCTCATGCCCTCAACCACCGACTATCCACCACACGGCTAATGCAAACTCCAGAGCCACATCTGGCTGTGGTGTGAAGAACTGCCAAGAAAGTGCGAACAAAGTGCAGACAACGGCAATGCACAAACCAAAAGCCTCCTTTATATTCACTAAAATAACTTCTGTCGCTTCAAGATGAGTGCTGAGTGAATTTTGAGAATAGAAGGAAATTACATCACTCTGGATCAGCTTTTATAGAACATCGAGTTGACACATGGAAACTTTCAGCATTTGTGAACTGCCAAATCTTTTTTTGTGTGTGTGTGTGTGTTTCTGCATTAAACTGAACAGAGTTTCTTACCTCCTGAGCAGTCCTCTCCGATGTATCCCTCATCGCAGACGCACTGGCCGTTCACGCAGCGGCCTCTGTCCTGGCAGTTGTTGAGACAGCTCAGCTCTGCACAGCTTTCCCCTTCATATCCACTCTCACACGTGCACCGCCCGTTCACGCAGCGCCCCCTGTTGTTGCAGTTATCCGGGCAGGTGAGCACGGAGCAGTCATCTCCCGAGAAGCCCTCCTCACAGATGCACTTGCCGTCGACACAGTGACCTCGGGCCAGGCAGTCGTTGGGGCAGGCCTTCTGACTGCAGTCTTCCCCAGAGAACCCTTCATCGCAAACGCACTGCCCGTCAATGCATCGTCCGCGGTTTCTGCAGTTGTTGGGGCAGCTCAACCGACTGCAGTCATCGCCGGTGAAGCCTGTGTGACACACACATTGTCCATCGATGCACTCGCCACGGCCATAGCAGTTTGAAGGGCAGGTCCTGATGCTGCAGTCCTCACCAGCGAAGCCTTCCTCGCACACACACTGGCCGTTGACACAGCGCCCCCTGTGCAGGCAGTTGTTTGGGCAAGAAAGCTCGGCGCAGTCTTCTCCCTGGAATCCAACGTCGCAGGCACACTGTCCATTTATGCACTGGCCTCGGTTGTTACAGTTGTTCAGACATGCTAACTGGCTGCAGTCTTCACCTTGATAGCCAGGATCGCAGATGCACATCCCGTTGAAGCAGGTACCTCTCTCGTTACAGTCGTTCAGGCAGGTGAGTTGAGAGCAGTCTTCTCCGCTGTAGCCGGCGGTGCAGACGCACTTGCCGTCTACACAGAAACCATTACTGTGGCAGTTGTTGGGACAGGAGCGCTCTCCGCAGTCCTCCCCAGTGTATCCCTCATCGCAATAGCAGGTGCCATTCACGCAGCGTCCACGATCGTAGCAGTCTTTGGGGCAAATGAGTTCGGAGCAGTCAAAGCCAGTCCAGGGTTCATCGCAGACGCAGTCTCCATCTTCACAGCGGCCTCGGCCAAGGCAGTTGTTGAGGCACTTGGTTTGAGAGCAGTCCTCGCCAAAGAAACCATCAGAGCAGACACAAACACCGCCCACACACCGGCCGTGCTCCCCGCAATCGACAGGGCAGACCTCAAGCGTGCAGTCCTCTCCGGCGAAGCCCTTGAAGCACTCACACTTTCCGTCAACGCAGCGGCCCCGGTCCTGGCAGTTATTGGGACACTCGGGTTCAGTGCAGTTGGGTCCCCTCCAGCCAGGCTCACATACACAGCCACAGGTTTCAGCACTGTAGTTTCCATGGCCATTGCAGTATGGTTTAGTTCCCACCTCACCTTTGATAAGAAAGTAAGGACATTTTACTTTTTTTGATTTTTATTTCTTTACCTACAGACTATCATCTCAGTTTTCTTTCTTTGTTTTTTCTTTTTTTCTTTCTAGAGTTACAGTGGAAGATCGACACCTGTCTTGTGGTCAGCCAGCACATGATTAGCTCAAAGGATCACAAAAATCTTCCTGCCAGTACATCTACAGCTCAATCTACAAAAAAAAGGTGTACAATGACATATTGTATTCTCATGGTGAGTTTTATTCAAGACTTTTTCTTGTTTGGCCTTGTTTCTTTCTGCTAAAATAAACTAATCAGCTGTTGGCTGTAGCTTCATATTCAGAAAACAGACATGAGAGTTGTATCAATTTTCTCATCAAACCCTTGCAAGCAAGACAGTGAACAATCATAATTCCCAAAATGTCACGTTATACCTTTAAGAATGCATCATCCCGGAGAGTCCCAAGGCTCATTTTAGCAACTGCTAGAGAAGACTTCTTACTTTCACTAATATTCATAAACTAAATGTCATTGCATGTCATTTGAGTCAAACAAAGCCCCATTCAAAGTAACTGATGAGTTGTTGGGAATATCACACCCCCACAATGGATTCCTCAGAGCTCAATGGACGAAGAGAACAGATGTGCCTTATACTGAAAGAGACTTATGGGTTTATGTCATATTCTTAGTGTAGCATTTAACAGTGTAATGTTAGAGGGATGAAGGATTATTTTACTGCACTGGCTGTCATCTACACACATATGACAGACAAATCACACCTACCGGTGACCTGTGCACTGCAGCAGGGCCCGTCGCTGTTGCACTGATCTCTCAATGCTGAAACCTCTCCCTCAAGCATCTCCAGCCGGCTCATGAGGTCTTTCAGTCCGGGAAGGTTGTCAGTGCAGCCGCAGGCCTGCCGAGGTATGTTGATGCGGTGGGTGAAGACGATCTGGTTCTCCCTGTCGAGGGTGTGCTCGGTGCTTTGCTGGCCTGAAGAGAGGGCTGCATCATTGGGTTGGAGCTGCGTGCTCTCTGGAGCATCCAGGTCCACTGAGCACAGGGAGCTGGCAGGAACGTTGATGTTATAGACGTGGTTGAAAACCACAGGACGGTCCTCGCTGGGGAGGGTGATGTTATGTTCTTTGGGGGATTGCAAAGTCTGTCGTCGATGCCGCAGGATTTTCTTCACGAGCCCAGCGTTTGATAAGCTGAGCAAAGCAGTCAGGAGGAGGCAGCCCAGAAGGCCTCTTGTACCCATGATAGGTGTGGGATGTGGATTTAGTGAATATCAGTTTGAACCTCTGACTACAGGCCAATCCCGGATAATGATGAATGTTCTGGAAAACACAAAGAAAATATCACAAAAAATGCTGTTTTATTGCAATGCAGAGCAGCACTGATTAGTCAACTGAAGGATAATTAAATTGCAATTATGTCGATGATTGTAGTAATTTTCAATTTATTGGTTTCAGGTTCTAAAATGAAATATTTCGGACTAAGTTTAGGACTGCTGTACAAAACTGACATGACACTTTGTCATGCAACTTTTGGAAATTATGTTAGTTGCACACTTATTGTAATGTTTTAGGAATTTGTTTATTTGATTTTTCACAGAGATTTAGATAAGCTCAGTGTCAAAACTGGATATGAGGGGAAACAGCCTTGTTCTGTCAAAGATTAACAAAATTTTCCTGCCAGCATCTCTAAAGCTCACAAACAAATGCATTGCATCTTGTTTGTTTCAAAACAAACAACAAAAAAAAACGGGTAGTGACTTCTTCATATTTAGATTTGACTGACATGATGGTGGTATCGATCTTCTTTAATTACTCCAAAATTTCCTCCAAATAGGATAGTATTTCTTTAACGTATAAAGACAACAGCTTGGATAACATCTAAATCTGCAGTCGAGATGAAAGGTTGAGAATGATCCATAAACACATTAAATCTTTTATAGTAGAATCCCAATCTGAGGGTCAGGTTCCTCAAAGGGGGCATCATTTTTATGAGAGTAGTTCGAGTCGCAGTCTAAGTAAATATGGTCATTGTAAACTGATTCCATTGAGGATATTCAGTCTGCAGCTACAGCAACAACCAGCAACAAAACCAGCGGCAGTCAGTCCTCTGGTGAGAGAAAAAAGCAACTACACATGCAAAAGCTCTCATATTTATTCACCTCCTAACTAAACAATAAGCTACAATGAAGCTTTTTTTCAGTGTTACAGTATTGCAGACAAAGACATGAAGCATTGCTGGCGTAAGACCACAACAAAACTGATCTGTCTTCATTAGAACAAACAACAACATCAGAGACACCAGGAGCCTTTCACATGACCAAACCAACTTCAGGCTTGCCTGTGACTCACATAAGTCTCTCCTGTGAGTCAGTCTGATTATTTACCATTTGTGTTACATTAATCACTGTGCTAGCAAACTGAATTCTGTGAGCCACTGACAGTACTGGAGTCTAAAGGTCATGTCAGGTTCATGTCTATGTGATGGCAGCAAATAAAGAAACTATTGCTTTGCTAATTGTCTTTACATCTGCTTACTTATAAAATCTCAACCAAGCGAAAAGCAAGAAAAAGGTCTTAACATGAACACCAGAGAACGGGAGTGTGTGCATTGCTGCATGAAAGAATCCACAGTTGTGCTGGCACATCAAGCACCTTCATAGCATCCATACACATATTTGAAAGGCTGCAGCTGTTCTGCATGAAGCAGAACATATAGAACTTAAACAATTAGCAGAATATATCCCATACAAAGGACTCCCTCTCACACACAGATCTCTCAAATGACTTCATCAGCTGGATGGTGAGAGCACTATAATTTGTGGCAGACAAACTAGAACTAATGACAAGCTTCTTCCTCAGCGTGGGAAAGCCTCCTTGGAGTACTCAGTGTTGAGTTTCCAAAAGATCTGAGTAAGCAGGGGAAACTGAAAATCAATGGAAAGGCCCAAAGTGACAGAGCAGCCGCCACACAGTGTCTGTGTGCTGGTCTCCTCCACACTTCTGCAACCATCTTAGCCTGAAGGCTCAAATTTGTGCATTTTTCACAGGGTATTCCTTCAACCGCCCAAAGTATGTCGTGTTAAACTTCTCACCTTCTCAGAAGAAGTCAGTGTAGACCAGACAGGATGTATGCCCTCAGGTTCACGTGCATACAAACAGGCAGAAAACTATAACTCTATAAAGGGCTTGTATCTCTGCCAGTGATGGAGGAGCGTGTCCAGATTTTTTTAATGTTTGCTGCTGATAGAGCTTGCACATGTAAACCAATGAAAAATGACTTCCAGAAGGGAATCGTTCATGCCTCGATTGCTATGAAAGGACATGTGGGGCTCTCCTGAAGAGTTCTGACATCTATTTATTGAGGCAATGATACTCAGCTATCGGGTAACGAAAGCAGACATTGAACAAAAGATTCAGCTGAGAGTTTGTTGCAGCTCAAAGTAACCATGGCTACAATCCTCCGTTTTATCTCTTTTTTTCCCCCTTTGTCACTATTTATGAATAAGACATATTTTATCCTTAGAGACAGAAAATCAAAACAGATAATGGAAACCTGCACATAAATCAGAATTTCCATCCTGATCCACGCCTACAATGCTGACATGTAAAAAATTCACAAAGAAAAAAAATAGGGAGGAAAAACACAGGAGACAAAACAATTCTAAAAATACACCCGATGTTGTGCCTTCCACTGAATTCTTAAGAGTTATCATTGCAAGTTTCTGACTTATAATACCGTTCATATCTGTATCCAAGCTGTTACGGATGTCTCACATCAGAAAAACATCTTCAGTGTAATTAATATGGAGTATGAATATGGAGCAGAGGTGTAAATCTACAGCATTTCACAGTAACTTAATATGGGATATAAGCGGACCTTTAAGTGACAAATTATAGTCACTTGCCCACATTCCCGCATTAGACGGGCTGTTAAGATTATTATTGGCATTCTGAGCCTGAGTGTATTCACCTCTGTTCCAAAACGTGAAGAGCTCTGCACTGGTAGTGATGGATTTTCCTTTAAGGGTTGCCTAAGATTTATACTGGGAGGGAACTAATAAAGCAGATTAAGAAGCAGAAATCAACCAAACTATTGGCCTATGATCACTGAATGCAGCAAGTGTGAAAGGAAACTTGGTTTTACGTAGATCAGAGGAGTCCACCAGCATGACTGACAGGCAGAGATTGATGGTTATGACATATATTTTCCATTACAGTGCCTTTAAATATCTAGGTTTAGACATATGATGGACGACCACTCTTATCAATCATCTTTCCTTTATTGTCTAGTACATCTTTTCTTCACGTGCCCCTTATCGGCATTTCTGAAACATTCACCTTATCTTTAAAGACACAAATATAAAAATGAGCTTGAGTTTCACGAGGTCTCACACATCTGGTGAGTAGTAGGATAAAGGTAGGTTATGGCTGCAGTTGTAAATCTGAAGACTAGGTCTTGCAATCTCTGATCTCCTCCTAGAAATCTTTACAAGATGTAAAGACTGATAATTTGCAGCCTTGAAGATGAAAACTGGATCCCTTAAAATCCTCTGCACAGCCCTCACTGCATGAGTTTAAGCTGAATATGCTCTCAGAAGCTTCACAAAGTGGGCTCAGTGTAGCTTTTCTATATTCAGAAAACACTCCTAATATATTTTTTTCACAAAAGTGGTCTGATATTGTAGGCACGTATCCATATTCTGAATATTCTGTTTAATTATATAAGTCTAATAGTTCTTACGGTAAAAAGCCAATAATACATCATTCATAGCAGAGCAGGGGTTGACCAAGGACATGTCATTTGACTACAGGACATGGGAAGATAATTTGGAGAGAAAATTGAAATAAATATAACCTGTTCACTAAGCTATAATCCAGAATTGGTGTAGCTTTAGTACTCTTCCCCCATGCTGGCAGCGAGAAGGGAACTTTCCCGCGTGGAAAAGAGAAACCGGGAATGTTGGCCCTTGACTGAGGACATCTGTTTTGCCTAGTCAAAGAAGAGAAAAAAATATACTGAGGAACTTGTCATGTGTCCACACAAGTTACCTCAACCTTTAGTAAAACTGAAAGTGCCACTGCTGCTGAAACACACAGGCGGTGTTGTCTTCATTTTACACCCACTGTGATTTAAACCACTGGTGAGAACAACACGAGCGCAGCATGTTTGGACACACACACCTCATGGAAAACATTCATGGCTGACAGCGGCGTGTCAGGACTCCGGTCAGCGTCTGCTTTGCCATGAATGGTAAAGTGCAAAGTTTGATTGTCACAGCATCTGGAACAGCTGGAAATCAGCTCAATGAAGTTAATTGGACTCGTTACTGTAGCTGATACAACAATAACAGAAGTTGCAACACCTCATTATGAGATTAC
>JBAJHX010000035.1:9109704-9162128 GCA_037176925.1 Amniataba percoides | reverse complement strand
GCGCAGCATGTTTGGACACACACACCTCATGGAAAACATTCATGGCTGACAGCGGCGTGTCAGGACTCCGGTCAGCGGCGAACAGCAATCCGCTGCGTCTGCTTTGCCATGAATGGTAAAGTGCAAAGTTTGATTGTCACAGCATCTGGAACTGCTGGAAATCAGTTCAATGAAGTTAATTGGACTCGTTACTGTAGCTGATACAACAATAACAGAAGTTGCAACACCTCATTATGAGATTACTAATGTCCCCACTGCTGCATGGATATCCTCAAGTAGTCCTTTAAGAATAATAAACCTGAGCCGTATGAGTGCCCAGCTGAGCCTGAACAGGATGCAGATTTCACTTTCAATTTGCAGCTATGGGGTGTCTTTCCAATCACGGAGAAAAAGCTGAAGGATTTGCAATAAGAGACTCTTTTTAAACAGTTAATGCATGTATAAAACTTTTTTGTTTCAGTCATTTTTGAAGTAAGAATCTAAACATTTGCTACTTCCAGTTTCTAAAATAAGATTTTTTGCTGGTTGTCTTTGTAAACTGCTTTATATGTATAACCCAAAGATATTCAATTTGAATATGTGACTTTTTTAAAAAAAGAACCTTTTCTTTTAATCAAAGGTGCCCCATTTAGTAACATTTGTAACTTTTTACTTAATATTGTTTGTATGTAATTATTACTCACCAAAATGCATTGTGTGCATCTTGAGGTCTAAGAAACATGTTAAGTGCTTTCACATCACATCACACCACATCTTGCACATTCAAATAATTTGCAAGGTAATTTAAGTTTTTTCAATCCTGCCTTGTTTACATCCGTGTTTGGATGCTTTGTAACTTGCAGTCTTCTTCCTCCTGCCTTTATTTGCGTACTGCTGCATATGTTGGCGTGTTACCATCTGTTGCTCACTGGAATAGTGGGAGATCGTTGGCAGGGCTGTGTATCATCTCACCTGCACAAAACAAACAGCTCCATAGCACTACTAGAGGTCTAAAACTCCATAGGAAACCCTTAAACTGCTGAGAAAAGAAGGTGTAATTTAATTGATAATGAATGTTTGTTACACCCTGCCATGCTGGCAGCTCTATGAAACTGTTATGCTCGTCGCAAAGAAACCCAGACAAACCATACTGAACTAATTGAAATTCTGCAGCTCTACTTTCTCCATCAGCATGTGCAGTTAATGCTCTGTAAGATATCAGACTCCCCCACTGGCTAATGATCAAGAAAATAAGAACAGATTTTAATTAGCTGGTAACTCAATCACTCACTGCCATCTGCGCATAGCCCCCTTTATGACCTACACACCTGATTCTAGACACAGATTTATGATGTTAAAGGTCCAAGACTTTAACATCATAAACATCATGCAGTTATATAATCATGTACATGAATTTATTCAAGTATCCTGGACCGTAAAAATATGTCATGAGTCAATTCAGTTTCTTAGATTTAGGGAAAAGGCTAGATTATTCCACTCAGACTCAATGCACCAGCTCAGGCTTCACCTCTGCTGCTCAGCTGACCCTGGAAAATGGGACAGTGAAAGAAAAATCTGACACATTTTCCATAAAACGAAGAGGCGTGTGATGCTGAGTTATGATCAACCCCTGGCTCTTTGTGCAGAGGTCACGCAGAGGGAAACAGTGTGTGACGAGCCCTGGGGGAGCTCCAGCTACCAAACCAGCTGTCCCTCTGACAGAGGTTTGTTCACTGAGACACCTTTCTCACTCTGCTGCACAGACACATCCCAGGACACCCCGCACATAGCAGAGAGGCTGTAAAACATCCCGGCCCGAATATCTGCGGATGGGAAATGATGAGCATTTGAGTGCGAGCTGAAGAATTGCAGGTGCGGGATACAAGAAAAGGCATGAATAATTTTGAGGTTTTACGACACATCAGAAGAACTGGGTGATTATAATCAGTTATGAATAGAAATTTAAAAGAAAATGAAAAAACAGAAGCTAGACTTGGATTTCAATTAAGCAGACTAATGGACTGAATGGATGAAGGATTTTTTTTTCTCCTTGCCCTCGCTGGCAATCCTGCCACCCACTTTTCCCCTAATTTAATCTCCATGATGGAAAAATGACACAGAATGAAAACTGAATTGCATTGCCCAAGGTAATGAGATGAATCATGAGGCTGCGAAACCTCACCAGACAGAGGGGTTGTTATGCACGCACACACACATTTTTTTCCACCACAGACAAACACAAACAGATGGACAGTTTTTATTTTTATTTTTGGAGTATTGATCTACAACCTGACAAAATTTTGGGTGAATCTTTTTGGCGCGGGGCGTGCTGGCTGCAGGCCCTCAGACGATCAAAGCTGAGGATAACTCTTCCACATGTTCACCCCCTCAGCAGCCAGTCATCACTTCTGATCCTGCAACGGCCGTTATGCATGTCTGACCGAGGAAGAAGTTGCAGTATACACCAAGAATGTGCTTCTAATAAACCATAATCAGTGCCTGCTGGTGTTCTGGTAACCTGTGCTAGCAAGAGACAACGGCTAAAAATGAACTAATCTTATTTGTTACTTTATATGTGTCTATTTCGAAGACAACAATTGAATGTAAAATTTAAAAGCAGTTTGACTCAAAATGGGAAAACAAAATAAATAAAGTGAAGAAAAACGTACTTTTGTTTCATGCAATCCAAGCAGCTGAAAGGATTTCTATCAGGGAAAATCTTCTTACCTTTAATAACGTGATATTCTTATCCGCCTGTGCAGGTAAGATGAGCTCTTCCAAGTCTTCACACATTCAGTGGAGCCAAAAAAAAAACAACAACAACAAAAAAAAGATGCTTCACTGTGTTGTGTCACAGTTCTGTCTTGCAGTCTCTCCAGCAAGGTGGCAGCTCTGTCAGTCCTCCCTCAGCCCAGCTCCTTATCTCTCCTCACCGTTCACAGCTCGGGCTGGAGTTCAGCTCCTTCACTGACAGGGAGAGAGAGTGAGTCAAAAGTGGAGAGAGAGAGGGAGAGAGGGAGGGAGAGTGAGAGTGGGTGTAAATGTCTTTTAAAGTGTGAGGAGTGTTTAGGTCAGACCCCCATTGCTTAAACTCCAACCCTTAAATAGCCGTCATTCTCCCTCCCTCCGCAGCCCTCCTTCCCTCCCTCTACTGTAACTGATGGATGCAGAGCCGGGTGCTGCTGCCTTCAAATGAGATGCCAGTGTTACTGGGAGTCATGACAGAGCGAGCGGTCGCTTGTGGTTGTGCAGGAAAATTAGAGGGGACAGCCGGGAATGAGAGGAAAATGAAGTCAGAATGTAGACAGCAGACAGACGTTTCCCTTCAGCCACATTAGCTGTGCATATAATGATTCATGGTTTTCTCCTGCACCATTAAGGCTGCAGAAATAAAGGCTAATGTTTATTGAGTTTACTTACATTTTATGTCAGATCTGAGGAAATTCCCCCTCCATCATCACTGCTCCCCATTTCCATACTTCCCACTAATCCCCCGCGCTCGTAAAGATTCACAGTGTGAATCTTTCTCCAGCTCTGTCACAGTGATGGATATCTACAGCAGCTGAGACCACATTTTATTGTACATGCAAGCGCTGCTAATTGAATAAATCTGAGGCATATTCCCCCTGATTGAATAGTTCCAGTAATTTTCCAGCTGGTGATGAATTAACAAAACTGACAAAAAAAGCCTGACAGTGAGGTCAGTCGCCAAATCGTGGAGGAAACACTGTTAACTGTCCAACCATCCTGAATTAAAATCATATCAAGCTGCAAGGGTACATGTGATATTGGCTGGAGTATAAAACTGCGTGATGCTCAGCTGGGCAACATGCCACCATACGGGCGCAGTCTCCACACAGTTTAACCTTAATGTGATTAAGTGAGGATAAGGAAACCATCAGCTTAGATCTTTATGGCGAGTCTGAGACTGGTTAAGATGTTCAGTGCATGCTGGTTTATCGTTTGTTGTGAACACCAAGGATTAAGCAATGACAATAGCTAACTTTTTTTGTTTGTTTTTTTTCCCATTTTTATGCATGTGCTTATGGTTTTCTCAATCTATCAGTTAATTATTGACTGTTAAATGTCAGAAACAAGTTAGTTCCCTAAAGCCTAAGGCGTTTATTTCAAATAGCTCATTTTGTCCTCAAGATAAATCACTTTATTATCACATACCAAGGAGAAAAATAAGAAATTGAGAGTGTGAGACTGGGTAATTACTTGGCATTTATGCTTGAATAATGACTTCAACGATACGTCAACATCCTGGTGACTTTCGCAGAATCAGCTCTTTGTGTGTACTTTTGAGCAACTCCATCCAACTTTCATACACTTTGAGAGATTTCAAGGATCCCAAAATGACTTCAAAACACTGTCTGCCACCAAATGGACCAACAGTCTGCTACTGTGCATCTCGACATGACACTTTCTTACAACAACTACAAGACTGTGGGATACTTGAAATATAAAAAAAGAGGAGAAAAAGGTTAAAAAGGTTGGTATAAGTTTTGCTGCAGTCATCTTAACTGTCGCCACACAGATGATCAGGACTAGTGGTTATCCTGAACATTATCTTCTGTATTCTTTTGTTATTATTTGGTCTTAAATGTCAGAAAACAAACAAAACAAACAATATTTAATATATAAATTTCAAGATTATGGCTTGATCTGGTGCCTTAGTTTGTGAACAAAATGTTTGACCTGCACGTATTCATTATTAATGAAAAATAAACAATTTAATTAAATCAGGAACATTACCTCTGATTTTGTTTTCATAAAGTGACAAAAAAAGAGGACCAAAGAGTCCACATATAGGGGTTAAACCATAAATCTTGGCTAATCTAATAGCACAACCAAGCTAAGGAGATTTGTCTCTTTTCATTGCAGGATGGTCGACTCAGGTAAATGAATCCACGAGATACAAAGACAACAAGTGTCTGAACTTGAACATCTTATAATGCAAAACAGGAACTATACGTCTGGAAAAGGACTCCAGAACGTGCTGAAGAGGATCCACTCTCACACAAGCGGAGGATAAACTCATAAAATGTGCCACCCTTCATTAAATCAAATCTGCGAAACCTCAGAACACCCCAGGGATCTGGTCTGAAGGAGGCCCCCAAAGAATGAGAAAATGTGTGGAACCAGCTAAATAGGTCACACTCAGGCCCCCTTTAATTTAAGACTCCACATGTGTTTCACATGTAGTACACGCTGCAACGCAGCTCCTGTGGCTCAGGCACAAACCAAAGAATGGCCATTGTTAGTGCAGCTGCAAACAAGAAGACAATCTGAAGAATATCTGCCACCGATGGAAGAAAACAACACTAGAGTAGGTAACCATGTCTCCTCCTTAACAAGAAAAAGAGTCAACTGCCTGCGAGCAACTTTGTGAGGCTTTGTTTTGATTGATAAATTGTTTACTCAAGGAATCAGCAAATCAATTGATAAAGAAAATAACGTGTGGTAATATTTTACCCAATATTCCAATTTAGTAATATAATTAATTGAATTCTCAAGAGATTATGGTAGGTAGGTTAAGTATATCAACTGTTTCTAAGACACTTTATCTGAAACAGATACTATTTGGCTTATTTTTTAACATATGGAAAATGAATAATTGTGTTTTTCCTCTGTGTGCACTGAAATAAATGTTAGCCTCCTGTACATGTAATGGCTCCCTTAAGACTAAACATCTATTGGTAGTTTATACAGTGGCATTCTTTCCTAGAAATTATGGTCAGTTCATCCAATCCATACAGCTGCGCTGACATGCTACTTGGTCCAGTCCTCTTTAATCTCAACAGGCTGAGACTGGCACAAAGAAAAGCAAAGAGTCTGCAGGCTGACCTTAAAAAAGGGCTTTATAATCATGAAGTTCAATGGGTCATGGTTAGTTAAGGCTCAGCTGTTCACCTAAAATGAACCATGAGGTCAGTAAAAGTCACGGTTTTATTTATTGTGTCGAAAGTGACAAAATGTTAAATACCCACACAGCTAGCTATTATGTAGCTATGCAATTACTGAGGCTTTCAAGTAGAGGTGTAAATATTTGATCTTTTCTAGTTAAAGAGTGCAAAGGTTTTTCTTTTGATGTCTCAAGTTTTCTCTAAAAACTAATCAACACAGTAGCCTAGAGTGCCCATAATGAAAACAGAGTATCCTCCCCTCCTTGGAAGCTCTTGATGGACTCTGTCACTCATTTATCTCACTTTTCCCTCAGTGACTTGGAAATGTTTGTGTGGCATGTGACATGATTTATTCAACCAATCTGTTTCCACTGTGGGCTGTTTGTCATTTGTCACTAAACCTTTTCCACCACAGCAAAGCGTAAAAAGGGTTTTCAAAATACTTACATACTAATATTCAGTCTTTCCATAATTATTTATTTTTTATGCTCTTTTTAACGTGTAAATTGAGAATGTTTGTGAAAAAAACAGGTAAATAAATTAGGTGAGTTTTGATTTGTAATTCAGTTGGATCATTTGTCGAGATCTGTTGTCATGCTGACATGTAAGAAAAGTCACATTATTCATACGATATACACCCAATGTTGCTGAACAATTAAATTCCAAGAGGGTCAAATACTTTTTGTGTTGCATTGCAATTGCTAAATTTGAAACATATCCCAAGACTAACCAAATATGAGATAGTAATCATGTCATCAGTATAATCTTGGTCTGTGCCTCTTGTCTTTTAGATTGTGAGGTTTTTCCAGCGGGGGTCACCAGATTTATTATCAACAAACTGTCAGCAACTTCTAAACACAGCAACACAGAGAAGCTACCTCTTAGATGACCTCATTAGTTTTAATGAGCCACTCTAACTCCACTTGCAAGACTCTTGTGAGAAATCAGCCAACACTTGTTTTTTCATGATCACAGCTGGTCAAAAGGCTCGCTTAGACCACAAGATTATGTAAGGTGAAACACTGACAGTACATGATTTAACTGCAGAATAAATGAAACATTCTCAGATGTCATATTGTGGCAGCGAGCAGTGAGCTGTGGTGGAGTTTTGTGTCAAGAAACCTCAAAATAACTGTTTAATGTCTAATCATGTTGAAAATAGCTGAGTGACAATCATATGCGGCGTAGATGAAAAAAAGACAGACAGATGGAAAGCCACGCAGCCTCGTATGAGTTGTTACCCCCTCATCAGTCTAACTCTTGAGTCAGCTACGGGCCATGTGCTGACACTGAGCAGACCAGAGATGTCCCAGCTCACACAAACATGAACTAATATGGCTCTGAAGGCATCACAAATCCCTCTCAGGTCGCTACTGGGGCTTTCCAGCACATTTGCTGAGAGCTTCTGATTGCAGTTACAACTGAAGAGCGGATTCACCAAAAACCACAGACGGCAAACTCCGCACGGAGATCCCTTCCTTTGTTGTCTCAGTGTGGTAGCTCTAATGAGCTTGTGCTCTTTACAGATTAGGGGATCTGCACTTCCAGGCATTAGTTTAGGGATTAGAGTGACACTGGTGAGTGATCTGTATTGAATGTGACCCTTTGGTAACGGCTGCGCTGAGTTTGAGTTTAATCAACCACGGGGACTGATATCCTTAATGAGATCAGTGATCAGTCATCACTGCAACTAATATGGTAGTGATGAGAAGAATAACAGGTCAGCTTTGATGAAGCAGGTATGGATCATTTACAGGTGCAGGTTGTCTGTATATAGACACCAATGTTATTTGTCCAGCTATTTTGATGTGCATCAGGTTGTATCTCATTGTTTTCTTATCCGTGGTTGGAAAGTGTTACTATGCGCTGACTGCAAATGTCAGCATGTCAACATGGTCACCATGACAATGCTGGTATGTTTATTCCTGCCTAATATGACTGAGTTTAGAAGTATAAATGTCATGTAATATTTAATGTGCAACATCTCAGTTTTGTGTTTTTGTTTGTTTAGTGCTGTTGAGGCTGATGGGATGCCATTATTTTTGCATGTATTTGGTCAACAACAATATTGGTGATGCCGAAAATCAAAAGTTAAATAATGACCAAAGTTATTACAGAGAGACAAACTGAGAAATTTCATTGTGGAACAAAGTTCTGGACCATTCAACTGATATTGGTATTCTGTGTGCCGCTAGCATAGTTAATACATATATTATATTAACATTTATTAGATAAGGAATTCCACATACCTTTGTTCAGATAACACATAACTCAACATTTAAAACTACAAAGGAATGTATGACTGATGTTGTAGACATACAATCCAATTTAGACCACAGTGATACAAAATAATCTCAGTGCTTAATTTTTTTCCCTTTTGATCAGTCAATTTGCTGAGTTAATGGTCTTATTGAGGTGGGAGAGAAATTATCATTGCCAATTAAAACAGACAAAGAAATATAAGACATGCATTGACTGAATTAAGAGAGTCTTTTGTCAGTGCAGCATGGGCCGGTGAGCACAGTGCTGGAAAAGTGAAGATGTTCAGGGGTTATTAACCACACAGGGAAAATTCAGCAGAAGATATAATCTGCCACAGTCGGAGTTTTAAAATAAACCTATTACATCTGACTGCATTTACTATGATTGCTTAATTATAAATAGCTATCATTTTTACTGCAAACAATGACGAAGTGCAGATTTCCACAGCTCCTCTGATGCATTTTGCTGCCAATCACAATGCTAGATTATTTCAAACAACACTGTGGCCACGATGACTGCTGCCTGCCAACTCATGAAGACAGTGGAAACATGTATTTCCCCTCAACAAATCTTCTTAGGCTTTCAAAACAAGCCATACACACTGACCCAAAATACATCAGCGGAGCCCCAACAGGCAGAAAATCCAGCAGAATGAAGGCGTGAATGTGTCAACTCAGATATCATGTTGACCATTTTATGCCAAGGTCTCTGCTGGTGTTTACGTCACGGCATTAGACTGTAATCCTCTCTCGGGTGTTGATGACATTCATGCCAACTGCAGTCCTGCTCGCTCTCTTCTGTTTGGATTATTTCTATGGCACAAACAGTCAGAGGAATATTTAAATGTCTTTGAATGCGCTGTTACCTTTTTGGCTCGAGAGGCTTGAAGCAAAGTAACATCGAACCCTTGGGCTCCATATGCCTGCGAACTGCGAGCAGCTCAGCCAGATTATTTTATTTCAACAGTTTATAGAGCCCCGATGAAACAAAAGTATCTTGTATTTTACAACAGAAGTAACTGTTGAGATGTTTTTTTATAATATTTACATAATATTTTATAATAATATTTTCTCTCAGATTTATCTTATAGCCCTTTGAAAGGTGACTTTTTGAAAGTGTTTTTACATAACAACAAACCAGCAACCAGCTATAAAATGATGTACATTATCTTTTGTATCTTACAAAGACGAATAACTAAAATTAAAGTGTGGCCATCTTTCTACTGACCAACAAAAATCCTTCTCAGATGCTTCACTCATTGCGCTGCTGATTCTACTGTGATGGCAGCTTCACATTGTGGCTCCAGTTATTTTAATGCACGAGTTGTCCCTTCACAAGTTGTGGCACACAGCTGAAAACGGTCGCGGATAAGTTATAACACTGGTACTCTCTGCTGGGCAGCGCTTCCAGCCGGGCCTCCCCAGTTTCCAGACCTGCCTCATTCCATTCAGCTGAGATTTCCCCAGTGTGGGAGATGGCTGGTCTTCACAGAGGCTACTCAGGCTTGCCTGAGTTAGCAGCTACTCAGCGCTTTCATGCGCACAGCTGCAGGAACACTGCGGTCTCCACTTGGACAAAGGCATATGGAAAATGTGTGGGAGCACGAAGCGATCGCTCTTGCTCCTGTGACGTCTTTCACTGCGAGCTCCGCAGTTTTTCATCCGCATGGGAAATAGTCAAATAAAACCTCTGTGGTGAGTCTGTGCAGATGTTGAATGATTGAAGGCTGAAGTGACCGTTTCCTTATCTGAGCCTAATTTCTAAGATTTTATTAACACCATTAAGAAATACAGAGGCTGTATTTTTGTAGTAAAATATTTATACATGAATAAATTTGACTTAGTGTAGTGAAATATGGCAGCACTGACATACAACTGCATCACATTAAACTGGAAACAGACAGGGGTAAAGTATTTTCTCTAAAGCAGTCTGTTGCTGACTGATGCTCAGATGAGCTGGCTGGCCATCAATAACTGTCAGCACCGGCCGTGCTGCATGGAGGTCACAAAGTGTACACCGGGCCTAAAATAAACACATCGTGTAGATACCGTATATTTCAAACTAGCTGGCAGGCCGCATTGAGGCAGTGCAGCACACCATTTTCCTCTACAGTTGAAGGAAAGGACAAGGGTGTCTGCAACTGATCATTATCTTTTCAAGATCCTTTTATGTCTGATAAAAGGAGGTTGGGTGGAAGAAATGGGATGTGCTGTCGGAAGAGAAATATGAATGTGTGACTAACAATTGAAACTGAACCTGCGTACAACGTGGAAAACTTTGCATCTGCACCACCTTTAACACATCTTATCCACACACACACAAAGGTCACAAGAGGTCTTGACAAAAAACAAACTGAGCCACTTATCTATGACAACACAGTGGATCTAAAGCTACACTGAAGGCTGCCAGACTGTCATACCCATACTGTCATGTGATAAAACTGCCACATTTACACTGAATATGAAAGAAGGTGACTGTGGAGCTTTATCTTTACTGTGGGAACACTTCAAAGTGAGCACATTTATGTAAACACCACGCACACACTGAGTATCCGAGGGGAACTTAATAATAATTATCCATGCATTCATTACTGGAGTGACCTCTTTCACATGATATGTAGTCATTTGATCCTTTGTTATATAAAGATATTGATGGTGCAGCTTTAAGGTCACAACCATCCAGTTCAATGTGGTAAATCCCACAATGCCCTGCAGCATCTATTACTGTAATGCTGAACCCAAACATCCAGACCACACTGGCTTTGCATACATGTACCCAAAAAGTCTTTGAGTCTTCTGGTCGATAAGTGAACTCAAGTGGCCTTTCTGCAGACTTCGAGAGCGTCTGGTGTGGTTGGTGACTCCACTGTACTTCACAGGTTTAATTACAAATACAAATCCTTAACAGCAATTGCTAATAAACCAAAGTATGACAAATGTGTAAAACGACTGTCTTACAACAAAGTTACCTGGATTATATACGCCAGATATAATATTCAGCTACATATTGATACAAAAATATGTAGAGGTATAGGCTATAGAGTCATTTAAGTCTGTATGAGTCAGTGCCACCACAAGAAGAAACTTCAGTCCTTTATGTGCGTGAAAAGCTGTGAACATTTTTTGCTCATGATTCTATTTGTATAAAATTTGGCAGGAAAGATTAACAAATGTGCACAAGGCACAAGCAAATATTTACCACAAGGTCAGGTCATGTGTGGCTGACTAATTTAGAAAAAGGGGGAAAAGAAAACTAGGTGCCAATCAACACAGGGTACTTCCCATGCAACCATTCAGAAAGGTCACCAAAACTTTACAACTTCCTTTCTGCTCAGTCACCATCATTTTGAGAAAAATTGTATGGTCAACAGAAATGAGCAATAAAAAAAATCAGTTTAGAAATCTAGAACAATATTTTTATTGCTCCAAGTCATTCTAAATCAAGAAAATACACCAAACATGGCACATCAATGTTATCGCTTCAAACAGCTTTAACATGTCGGTTTGTTGATATCTTTCTATTTTCTGGGGAGCGCTTTCGTGTACTTAACACCAAATACCAAACAGAGACGCCTCTAATAATTTCCCTCCAGCAGATTGTCATCAACCATGAGTGAGAATTACGAGCTGAGATGAAGATGACTTTATTTTCAGCAGGAAAATGACAGGTCAGCTCAAACAGAGGAGTCGAAAAGTTTACGAAGAAGCAGCTGCTTTGAGCTCTAAACACAACAAGATGTGCACACAGCCGGGAAGAGGAGAGGTGATGTCATGCTTATCAGGCTACTGGAAAAGTTGGTTCTGGTCAAACTACTGGATAAACATGTCTATGTTAAGTTAAACATCGGCGTACCGAGTGTCCATTAATCGGATTAATTGCTGGAAAGAAAATGGAATGTAATCAAAGCTTAAAAACAGCTAATATCACTCTGCTGTCATTCAGAAAGATAAGAAAGGAAAGAGTTTAAAGGGACAAGGTTCAGATTTTTATATGCCTATCTTAAAGCTAAACATGCCCACATAACATTAAAACATTAAAGATAAAATTAAAAGAGCCACCAGCAGGTCAACTTTTGATTTTCTCCACTAATTGTTAGCACAAACTTCACTCTTTTATTTTCTTTGTGCCTCCTCTGATGCCTTGAAGAAAAAGCTGTCTTGGGATACAAAAAGAGGGAATTCAAACTACAATTACTGTAATTTTAGAAGATACTCATGCATTTTCTCTAACTGAGTCTTCTAAGGCCTCTTATCAGCTGCAACTGAACTTATAATGCGTTTTTACACTGAAAACATACATTGGAATCACGTTAGGGAAAAAAATCTCTTAACCGGGGTTTTGGCAGGAGGAATCATTATAGCAACCAAAGAGTACTTAAATGTACATATGGGCAAGTGATTTTGTATTAAGAAAGACTTTAAACTATGGGAACGTGTCCTTTAAAAGTATCAAAAACCTAAGTGTTCCAATTTATATATTTTTCAGGACGAAATCAAGCCTCGTTGGAAGGAGGGAAATTCAGTCAACCACGCACAGTGAACATGCAATAGACTGTGGGAAGCACCAAACCACCCAGTCTTCCTGCTGCCCACGAGTGAAGCTCTTCCAAATATGAAGTCAGATGTTCAGTGGTTTGAAGTCCTTGTGGAAGAGATGTGTGCAGAAAAAGGCTAAATTATATTGAACTGCACTAAAACCTAACATTCAGCAGAAGATGCAATCATCTTCAAAAACCATCCGAATCACGAGGTGTGGTGCTGACCACGAACCACACACACAACGTGTGTGGTGATGTTAGCTTTCTGTTCAACAAACCTGAAGTCAAACTGTTCTGTGGTCCATTTTGCTTATGTTTTGACCTAAAACCTAAAACACACTGAAGAAAACAAACACTTTTGCTCAATTTAACACACTAAAAAGGAGCCTTCAGCAATTCACATCTTTTGTTTCCATTGTTCCACTGTTTTACTTGTCGAGTTTTGCCAGGAAAATGCTGGATGGTTTTAATGATGCAGTCTCTGGGTGATTCAATTTACTACATAAGAGTAGGGAAAATGTGACAAAATAATGTGCCATAATGCCATTAATTAGATTTGTTCTGATAATGATATCAGACAGTACCTAAAATGCTGGATCAGGTATCAACAAGTACACAAGTCTATGTCTATATTGATCCATAATTTATTGTGTAGCCAACACTGCGCTGCACTAACACTATCGATGTGTTATGAGTGCCACTGAAAACTGCTGTTTTAAAGTGGCAAAGAATTGATCTCAGGTCATCTATCACATGTGTTAAACGCTTTCTGAATTTGAACATCACAATATAGTAATATAAATACATAGTAATACTTTCATCGTTTTTCATTAAAGGAGGGTGGTCCAAATGGTGCAATATATGACTGAAGCATTTCCATGTACATCAGGTCAGATAGGGAGTCATATTTCTTCTAATAGAGACGTTTCTGATGACAAAGTGGAGAAGAGCCACTCATAAAAATGTCCCTCACCATCTAAAGCCCCGGCCTCATCCGGCCAAAGCAACCAAAACAATCTGTCAGTACCATGACGACCAAACTGTTGCCTTTTGATGTGGGGGACTGTGGGAGGTGGAACATTTCCTTCTTACTCATCGAGGATTTTCACACACTCTGTGGACACAGTCCCCCTCAACATGAGAACTTACTGCTTTTAAATGTTTTACATAACTGTAATTATAGTGTTTTTGACGGTTGTACATTGAAAACAAGCAATCTGAGGATGTCACCTTGGGGTCCAAAAAAAACTTCAACAATAAATACATTCATAAACAAGACTACAGCAGCAGTTTTGAGCTAAATGGTAAATACAAAGTACAGCAGAGGCCGGTGGGATGGGCATTAGTTTTGCAGACAATTAGTCATCTAACTGTAAATGGAAAAGATGTCTCTGTCTGTCCCAGCTGTTATCTGATTGACTTCATATTTGCTGGGTGTATTGCTGAGAAGTGCAACATCCAAGTTGTTTGGATGAAGTTCTCAAGAAAAGATGAAAGTAGCAGTACTACAGGCCAAGCAACAGGCCTGTTCCAAACAGGCACATGTTAAACAGGCAATTCAGACCGTCTGATGGCACTATATGGAAAATCATGGGATGTAGTGAAACATGTCTGAACTGAATTTTATGGAAGTCCATCCAGCAGAGCAATATCATCATGATAATGAATATATGTCATATTATATCAATAAAAACATTTCTTTTCCCCTCCATCCTCTGTCATTGTACAGCAAATGTCACATGGATGTTAAAGTTTTGGTCAGATAAATTAAGACAAACACTATAGAGATAATGGGATGGATACTACCACACCTTTGATGGAAAGATAAAGATGGTAAGATAAGATGGTGAAACAATGTTTCTATTACTTCATTAAAAACTACAGCTGCATGTGTCGTAAGTGTCACTGTGACAAAATGCCGTCTGCTTCCTGAGGATACTGAGATCTGACCCCTTGAGATCACACTCTGACAGCCTTTCTGGGTTGTATCTAGCATCCGTTTCTGTTTGCCTCAAACTGACATCCACCTCCATGAGAATGTGATTCCTGTCTCCAAAACCATGGTGAGGAAAACAAACATCTCAAACAGAGAGAGCGATAGAGGAAAGCTCAGCGAAGCAGGGAGCCTGAACGGTGGATGTCGTCGGTTTCGACCAGATGTGCCGACAAATCAGCCAGCTGCTGTTTCCAACAACTCCTCAACAATAAGCAAATTTACATTACAGCTGTGGGCCATTTTTGTTTTCTGTACTGTTATGAAGCTGATAAATAGAAAACATCATTGTTAGATAATGTTGTTTAGATCATAATAAGGGATAATGGTGGTTTTAAGTTTCATAACATGATAATTGACTTAGATAATAAGTGTACAAAGGTTACTGCATATGAAATGCAACTAGAGACATGACTAGTACTGGAGATCACTTGTCCTCTGGATCAGTTTCACAGTACAGATGAGAAAAGTCAAATCACCCCAAGGCAATCTGCTGTGTCCAATTAATACTAAAGTAAAATACTACAAATACAGTTTACACCTTAGAAAAAAGAGGGATGCTTGCTTACGTGTAAAAATACTTCAGAGTAAGACTAAGTATGAAGGTAGAAAATAAGAATTTTGTCCATCACCTCAAAACATGAGTAAAACAAGGCATTCAATCGTTTCTTAGCACTTACAACATAAGGCCTTTTTGTCCACTTTTCATCCGATTCAGCAGGAACAGATGAAGTTAAGTCCTCCAGAAGAATCAGCGAGCTGGACACAAGAAGATAAATCCAAGAGTATCACACATGATCCAGTTCCCCAGCAGAGTACTTAATCTGTTGTCTGAGGTTTTGTTTGAAGGGAAAAATATATATATCTATATAGGAGACAAACAATGAATAGTGAGCAGAGCACATTTGTAATGTTTGTTGGTGTTGTCAGTGGCCAACAGTAGCTGATATGTGCATGGGTCATCTGCAGCCCTGCAGGAAGTCTGTAAAATAAAGGAGCCAAAATCAATACCGGTAATAAGCCATCAACTGAACAAAAGAGGTCAGTGCTTCCAGACAGAGAAGGATTAGAGCTGGCATGCTTGTCTGGGTGCAGCGCTCAGGACAAATACTGCTGTCCTGCACTTGGATGGAAGTTTTACTACCAAGCATGTCTACTTTTATTGGGTGTGCTGTAAAATCTATTAAAGACAATGATGGTTTATTTTATTTGTTTATTTCTCAGATATATTTTTGCCCACATAAAAGCTTCAGTCCCACCCTGCTTCAGGGCCAGTCTTCATTCCTTTGCACAGACTTATGTTTGACTGCCTTCATGAGATTGTTTCAGATTAATTTCATTCAATCTTTCATTAAATCTTTTTATGGCATTTACAAAATCAAGTTTGAGACTCACAGGCATGTAATCATATTTGCTCAGTTTCTCATTGAAACACAAATTATTTGTTCTTCTTTTCCTTTTCATGTTTAAGCACACACAGAACAAATTGTTAAAATTATGTTTGAGTTTATTTCTTTGTACACACACAATAATAACACATTTATTACAAAAAAATTTGGAAGCAGATGACAGCCGTAACACATAAAATATCCCATATGTTTGCAGGTGAATGTTTTTTTTTAAAAAAAAAACACATTTTATCTTTTTTATACTTTGTTGAAGTCTGTATGTTATTTCTTGTTCGATAGTGATTTTTTTAATAATGAGAACATTTCAATGTGTAACCGATAAAGTGAAGATGGATTAATAATGAATAAATATGGTGAAACATGTCATGCACTGTCATCTTTGGCCTGTCAGGCTTGATGGATAGTTATGAGATAATTAATCAGTCCACCCGTTTCATTCCAGACATTAATTTAAACCATTCATTTATTTCATTCATGACTGACCATATAATATTGCAGGCAAAGGAGACTGAATGAAGAGTACATTAAAAGGTCAGCCAGTAAATCAGATTGAGTTTGAAAAAAAAAAGAAGAATGGCAACAAAAAAAAGGCAAAGAAAAAATGTTTTTACGACACCAGCCGACCTTTGAGTTAACGTACAACCCCCATGTCATAACACCATAGAGAAGGCATTGAAATATATGTGTATGAGGTCCTAAGTTAAATCTGTCGTAAATAATCTGTGTTCAAGTTGTTAGCAGGTCAGAGGCAACGCATACGTGAAGAGTCTCTTGGTGCCTTTGATCTGTTTCCTTCGGATCTGTTTCTTAACCTCAAAGAATTTTTAGAGACAATATAAATCAACAGACCAACGATTAGTTTTCTAACAAACAAAAGGCTTTGGAAATCCTCTGCGCTTGTTTCCCAGTGCTCACGCTTATGCAACTTCCAGGACCAAAATAAAAATCCCCCTCATTCACTGTAAATGTTGGATTTTAATCCACCTCAGGGGTTATCTGGAAACAGGGAGAGTTAAACAGGACTTTTTTTTCCTCTGTCTTGGAATCTCAGGATGTGAAATGATACCTCTGAGTACCATCACTTGACTCCATGTTCCTGAAAGGAACCAATTTCTTAACCTTGTTTCCACATATTAGTCATGAGACGGACGTGTCTACAGAACATCTCCCACTATACTTCCCGGTGAAGTCTCTATCACTGCGTCAGATCCTGGAGAGACCTCCACTGGCCCAGGAGCTCCCTCAGCAATCAGTCTATTTACATTTTAACTTCCCAAATCACTTCTTTATAAATTTATGGAGGATTGTGCTACAATGATTTAACGATTGAGAGTAAATTAATCATCAATATAATTAAGCAGTGTTAATTGTAGTCATTTATCAAGGTGAAGTTAGAAGGCAATAATAATTACTTGATTAAATGATTAGTTATCAACTTGAATGAATCATCAACTAACAGGTAACTGATTAAACATTATGAGTCAGTTTAAAAGAAAAAATATCCATTTTCTCTGATCTGGGCTTAACAAATGTGAGAATCTTCTGGTTTCTGTACTCCAATATGATTGTAAACGGAGTATCTTTAGGTTGTGGACAACATGACATCACATTGGGCTTTGAGAAAGACCAATCAACATTATTTTTCACCACTTAAATATTAAGTAAATAACCCAACCCTAACCCACTCAGTATCAATTGAAGTTACTTGATGACTGTAATGATTGATGACTTGATGAATTCTTGTTACTTCAGAATCAAAGGCGGCACAATAAAAAGACAAGAAAACAAGAGAAAGAGAGCAACAAACAAATTTAAAGCAGATATCAACTTAAAAACATAAGTCAAGCTACAAAACTAAGACAAATACCAACTAAACAAATGGATCTTGAGCTGCTTTTTAAAGTGTTCACAGTTTCCACAGAAGTCCAAAGGAAAAGATTTTATGAGCTACAGCCACCAAAACAGTCTCCTTTTGTCTTGAGCCTGGAGCGAGGTGCAGCCATCAGCCCTGATCAGAGGACCTCATCGTGCCTCTGGTGATATCGGGGTGCAGTTGCAGTAGTTCTCTTTAATACAGACAGGTGTCCAACATGAATAACTCTAAACAAGATCACAAGAATCTTGAAGTTGCAGTGGTCAAAACAGGAGTAAATAAATGGATCATTCCCGTCCCAGCTCAGAGTAAACTCATGGAAAAAGCTGAAGTGGTGTGTATATGTCGGTCCTGCTTTTTGAGTGATGTTCTAGACACAGCTGGAGACTTGATGCTCAAGTTCAGCTAAAGTTTTTCTGCAGGAAAGCTGGCAAGCAAGTTTTTTTTTTTTTTTTTTTTTTTAAAGTAATCCAAACCATAATCTTTTGTCAGTGCCCCTTTTGGGGATTTATTTTACAATTCCTATAGGATGTTTCCATTTTCCTTAAATATTTAGTTTCCTGGGCAACCTCTTACAACATCAGTACAAATATTTTAAAGTAGGCTGATAGGATTCCTCTGCATTTTTTGCTAATCAGTAAACTTTTGGTCTAACAATAACAGTGCTGCACGTCTTGAATAAGATTAACAATATTGCACTAGATGATCCTGAGCTGTGTGATGCGTTCAGATAAGTCATCCATGGCTGGATGCCATCAGTAGCTCAGTTTATTCTCAAAGATCTCTTATCCTGCATGCAGGGTTCGCTGGTATTGTATTGCAGATGTGTATATTGGCACTGATATGAATGACTGTAATTTATAACTTTAGATGCAACAACAGACTTTTACTTTCACAGGCAATAAACTAGGACAGACAAAGTGTAAGCAGGCTTTGAGAAAGGAAATGAAAGCCAAAATCAACCTCATGGTAAAAACAATGTGATGAATCAGGTAGTTGTGAAGTTAGATCACTACTACAGGAAGCTGAGATGACAGTCTAGGTCGAGCGTGAGACAACTCTGATGGATTGCTGGATAGTTTCTCTTTATGTCAGGGGAATGTACAAAAAACAAGAAAAAGATGCTAGTCAGATGCAAAGAAAACATCTTTCTATACAATGAATGTTCAAACTGTTATCCTGGTGAATATAAGAGCCAAAAAGACAAGGCTGCTGGAGAAGGATAAAGACAAGTGAGGGGTATTTTTCACAACCTGGCAACCCAAAGGTTGCTTTCAATAATAGCGGTTAACTGCTCAATAAAGCTTGTAGTAGTAAATAATTAATTCAATGTCTAGCACCTTATAATCCCTTATAGAAAAGGTGCTATGTGATTGGGTGATTCTGAAGCATCTCTGGAAGTGCACAGCAATCAGAATAGTGTGGAAGTTGGTGGATGTCTTCCAGTGAGAGACTATTTGTAACCAATATTTATGGACTGTTTGCACAAGGTTATGAGCTCTGCTGTTTGTGTTTAAAATCATAAAAACTGCCAAAAACAGAAGTAGTATATTTGTAGTGATTTGTACCGTTTGTCTTCTGCATTATCTGGGCAAAAGGTTTTTAGTCCACTGCAGACGTGGATTTACCAATATGTCTCTCAGGCTGGATGTCCTGTGGTAACCTCATAATTGTGTAATGGATATAAAAGCTCAAACTATAAACATTCTCCTCTTTTCTCCAGGAGTCTTTCCAAAAGGAACAAGGCCCAAGGAGGCCCTGGAAGATCTCAGATTCTGTCAGGAAGTTGTTGAACAAGGCTACTTCATCCAAGAACACCAATAAAACACCACTCTGTCCCAGAGGCCCATTTATTGTAGTGAAAGACAGCTATTTTAGGGATAAAGAAATACACAATGACCAAAGGTGCTAATAAGCTTCACAATAATTGGTAATGTAAAGTTCGTAATTTCTTTGGAGGCAATTATTCCAGCACATTGTGGCGCTAGTGATCAGATGCTCATCTGATTCAGCATAGCAGTTGCCACATTAGCTGACAGTTAGCAGAGTGGAAAAAGGAAACCAGCACATGGTATCAATAGTTTCACTTGAGCCAGGCAGATGAGTCACGAGGAAGAGGCATGCACCATTGGACCGAATAAAACTACAGCGGCACGCTTTCAAACCCAACCAGCCATTTGGCATCGATGTAAGTCAAACTGATGTGTAATCTGGTTACAAAACTTCAGACTTATCTGGCCACTGGCGAGTATCTCAGCTGGTTGGAGAAACAGACGACAAGTCAGAGCTTTGAGAGCTTTAGTGTGATTATCAGACAGTTTAGCCACCGATGCAAAAATATAAATTGTGGCATTTGATTTTTTCCCCAGTTACACTTAAATATCCACGTACAATAAAAGTAATGAAATTATACTCAAATACACCAAAGTTTCAGTTATAGTTTGTGTCGTCTTTTTCATTTTAAATGAATAAAAATAAAAAAAATAATACAGAATAATATATAATAATATTAATAAAATCCATAGCACTATATAGTGCATTGTTAGTGCATTGCTAACCTCAAAAGACCCTTCCCACAGTATCTGACTAAATGTTATTTTCATACAAGTTACCTACTTCTGCCTTAAAGCTGCTCAGTGTTGTATTGATTTTGGTGGTCAAAGGCAGCAGTGTTTCACATAAAGTTAGGTTACACATTCCCTCTGCTTCAATCCCTGATGCAAGGGAGTCACGCAGAGATGTTTAGTCTGATCTGATGTCATGGAAAAAAACAATCATAGTGGTGGTAGATAGTAAGAAAAGCTATTATAAAGAATTAGAAATAGCCTTCTTGCTCTTGTTTGAGCATGTCGATCACAGAGACATGACATTTGAAACTATTTCAACAGTTCAAATCCCCTATTAACTAATTTTAAAAAACAGATGCATTTTTATAAGTTCTAGCTTAAAGTGAGAGAGAATATTTAGTGAATGAGCTCACTGTGATCCAGGTGGAGGATGAATCAGAGGCAGATTCAGCATCCTGGTAGTTTCAGTGGTGGAGCCACTGACATCAGACTGTCTGTGAAACACCAGCAGATGCTTCAATGAGTCAGTCTATACTTTAAATGTCATTATTCACCAATTTCATTTGACATTTTATTGATCACATTTACATTTGTAGGTAGGTCTTACCAAGACTTACATCTCGTGTACACATTAATTTAAAGTTAAATTCAATGTTTTCAACCAGCCTCTATTGTAACACAGCCCCCTGACACAGCATAGTGGTTCACTCTTTGCACAGACTGCAAAAGAAGTGTGTCGGTATCCTGTCTTTTTAATTATGTATTGACAGGACCCCAGGGAGTGACCTAATTTCATTTCTAACCAGCGTTTAGTTGGCCAATGTGGGGACATGGTAACAAACATAAACATAATGCAATGCTTCATAAAGAAAACATATACCTCAGACTGAAGGGGCTTATCTAAGTCAAGTGTTCTTGATGTTCTGCATCATTAGTAGCCCACCCACCAAAGAACACAGAGGAACAGTGTTGGAAGAAGTGCTTTGATCTTTCATGACAGTGAAAGTAGAAATGCCACAGAACACTGCATAAAGTAAGTCAAAATGTTACTTATGCAAAAGTAACAAGGCCTTGGTATCAAAATGTCCTAAAAGTACCACACATAGAAGCACTCTTTATACAGAATGCCCCATTCAGTTTCATGTATGTTATTGAGTTTTTATGTATTAATGCATGACCATCAGTTTAATGTTGCAGCTGGTAAAGGTGACACTACTTTATATGCACTGCTGGGTAGTTTAATCTGTAATAATACACCATAGTTAATTAGTTCATTTTATTTTGGATTACTTATTTGAATCTGTAAAGTAACTAGTAACTTAAGTTAGCTAATTTAGAGGGCTAAAAAGTACATATTTTTCCTCTGATATGCAGTGAAGTTCCAGTAAGAAAAGCAGTGGAACTACTCAAATAATTGTTTTTAAATACAGTACTTTAGTAAATATGCTAATGCAAACAGAAATTGGTTATACAGAGTTCTGCAAGTCAAACACACTGATTCCCTACAATGAGAGATTGTAAATGTGAGAAGTGGCAGGACAAAGTAAGGATGACTTCATGTTGGACAGCTGCAGGTTTGATTGAGGAAACTCTTCTATAGAAAAATGGCTTGCATTCCCATGAAGTCTACAGTTACTTGGGAAAACACTGAGAATAAGAGAGGATAAACACTCCTGAGGATAAAAATGATCTAATGTACAGGCTCAAGAAAATCTCTCAAGTGGTATAAAAAAATAGTACAGCAATAAAAAAAAAATAGACATTATGTGAGAGATGGCGAAGAAGAATGTGCACAGCAGGTCTGGAAGCACACTGGAGATTCAAGAAGGCTTGGAAAGAGGAAATGTTGTTCATTAAGATATGATACTAACTACTATTGGTACAGTACTAGGTCCATATAAGGTTTACAGTTAGAACAGTGGAGAATCTCGCTGTATTAATTATTGTGTGGATGCTTTCACTTCTTTTGGGATCTTCATGCACTTCTACTGCAACCAAGAAATGTTGATCTTCTTTAGCGCTTCACCTTACAGTTATTTTGTACAGCACGTAATTATTTTCATTTAATTATTTATTTCTATTGAAATGCATCAGTACTGATCCACAGTATATTTTGTATGGGTTGTCAATCAATATGCCGTGAATGCAACTTAATTTTTCAACACTAACAAACAGCACAACAGTCGAGCTTTTTCACAGTCTTATTTCACGCTACAAAATTCCAGCCACAGCTCATTTGGCAGAAGCTCAAGCAATAAAACAGCATCCAGGACATGGAAATGGAAACTGTGGCTCCTGTAAAATCCACAGGATCACCAGATTGGTACACTTGGAATTGTTTGCAGCTTGATCCCCCACCAGGAACTCCCCATTTGAGTGCGTAAGTGTGAAGCCGTTGACGATACCTGACTTTGCTGGACTTCTCCTACCACATTAACGTCCAGTGGGCTATACGTTATCTGACTGTGAAAAACATTCAGGATGTTTTTAGTTGACGACAGTGCGTCCTGGCAGCTTTGGAGTGTGCTGAGCTTTAAAGCTGATGTGACTTTTAAAAGTATGAAGACTAAATAAACAGAGGAACTGCAGGTGTTCTCTCTAATCCCATTTGACTAACAGCCAACAAACATTCGAGACCTGGCATGTCGTCACAGTCGCCATTATGTAAGTAGCCTTCGTCTGAGGGCAGCATACGTCAGCCATGACAGCACAAGTAAATGTTTAGATTACAGAGGATACTTAATACCGTCAACAGGAATGGGCTATTTTTCAAAAGTTCATCAATGCTTGCCACTAGTAGTTTGACAAAACAAAAGTCTACAGCCATGCTAACAGCACAGTGAGGTTACACGCGAGCATGCAGATGAAAAGTCAAAGCGATCACAAAAGTCCGCTTTGAGCCTTGATTTTCTGTACAAAATTACTGTTAATCCAAGAATCAAGAATCTTTATTGTCATCATGTTTTCATCACATAGATGATTTTGAAAACTAGATATTGATCTGTTTTGGTAGATGCGTGAAAACTTTGACCTGTTGGTGGCACAAGAGGAAAGGTTAGCAGATCAAGATTTCAAGAATTTATCGTCATTGCACAGAAATTCACATCAGCAGTGATTGGTAATGAAATTCTTAAATTTCAGGCTCTCTAAAAAAAAATGCTAAAAATATGAATAATAACAACAATTAAAACAACAACAATAATAATAATAATCTAATAAAATAAATAACGACTAAATAAAAATTACACAATTAAAATATAAACTAAGTAATATACAGCAGAGATATACAATTAAATATACAATCAGAGTCAACAATAACAACAAACAATAAAAGCTGTTATAAAGCGGGAGTGCTGTGAACAGAGTTCATCAGTCTTTTGGGACGAAGCTGTCCCTGAGCCTGGTAGAGAAGGCTCGAATGCTGCAGAGCCAGACGGCAGCAGAGAGTCATTAGTCATTAAGTCATTAAGATTTATCCTCCAAGCATCACTGACATCTGTCCAAAAAAGGAACACGATCCATCCAGGAGTAGTCGGGATACTTCAATCTGGACCAAAGTTTGACAGATGGGACCACCAATGAACCAGCCACCAGAGTCATATGGCTAAAAATGGCTGAAAATACTGCAGGACTATCTCTGGTAAGTCACTTAAGACACCGAACACATCACCCACATTCCTCACCTGTCCCACCCTGGAGACCATCTCATTTGTAATGAATGCGCTTCATTAACTTTACCAGCACTCTCTGGCACAATCTTTCAAACAGCCACATATCTGGGTAATGAGCTGGTCGTTCTAGCTTCTTGTCTGGTTAAAGTTGCATTACGCAGAGTCTTTAAAATGGTGACATCAGGCATCAGCTGTTTCCACTGTATATGTGACTGTGAGTAGGGCAACTCCTGCTCAACTTCCTGTCTGACCTGAATCCTTGGCAAGACAAAACAGAAATGAAAAGTACAGGAAAGGACGCAGAGACTCAAATCTTCACAGCTTTTTAATCACCAAGACAAACGTCACAGTGCTTCCACATTAAATAGACAAACTCTGGCCCCCAAAACCACGAGATCCGTGCCTGGAGTCATGTGGCTTTAAAATCCCCCAGAGACACTGTAGAGTCTCTTTTCATTTCAGTTTATCAGTGAATTTTGATGTCTTAGTGGAGCAGTGTTAAATTAACTGATATTCGATGAACTATTAGATTATATGATCAGAATTTAATTCCTAATTAACCAGATTAAGTCTGAATGATTAGTCGATCAACACAGAATAAATAAATAACAATTTTCAGTGTCACTATCAAGCAATGTGAAACTTTCAATATTTCCTTGGTTTCACTGTATATCATTGTAATTGTAATAATTTTGGCCTTAGACTGCTGGTCTAACAAAAAAAGCTATTTGAAGATGTCCCTTATGGATCCGATAACTTGTGATAGACCATTGCCAAAGCTGTTTGACCATTTTAATCTAAACTGTAGTCTGATTGGTTTAAAAAAAAAAAAAAAAAAAAAAAAAACTGTCTCAGTCCAAGACTAAATCTTTGATTCCATCCAGATTACAGACTGCTACAATATACAGAAAACAGTCTAGCATGTCTTCACCAAACTCTTTCCTTTACTTTAGAGAGTAGCTATGATGAATCCAACAAGATTCAAGCCAGTAATATCTACTCATGTCTGACAGCTGACCTTTACCCTCTGAAATCATGCACAGTGGGAGTCAGATATAAATAGTGACACACACAGTTTAATAAATACCTGTGATCTGACTCTGGATCTTTCTCAAAATGCCTGTTACCCCACATGGGGTCAAAGTTGCAGTATTTTCCCAGAAACCAAACAACACATTCATTACTTTGGTTGTTTAGTCTGAGGTACGTCGCTGGCATCAGCGCTTGATGTCTGACTTAAAGAGAGCAATCCACAAGGCGGTGAGGTGTTCAGGCCTTTTAATATGCTGCTAACGTTCTCCATGTCTGGCTTTTGTATCTATTACTGTTTTGTTTTGTTAAAGCCAAGTTAAAAAAAAGATAAAGGTGACGTCCATCTTTACTGTTCTGTGTCAGTTCACCTGCAGAGTCAACCCTCATGCAAAGACTGTGACATATGACCAGGAGGTGCAATCGAGTGTACAACAAACAATGTGTGAGCTCAAAGGAATCAAAGACTCTCCTACTGTGACCTTTGACCTGTGTCGAATCTCACCACAGGTTTTAACTTTTTGGTTTTGAGTAGGTGCCTAGAAAAAAATGGCCTTGCCTCATCAGTGGTGGCATATACGACACATGGCAGAACACGGTACAGTGACAGTGGTGAGGCAGAGTCAAGTCTTTGTGGACTGTGCGTTTGTTTATAGTGAAGAGAATAGAGTGAGTCAAAGTAAAATATTTACATCATATTGTACAATATGGTATATTATGATATAGTATGAGATAAGAGAAAACCATCTTCAGAAAACCGTCCAACATCTTCACCTTAGTGAAAAGTTTACAGAAGAATCAATATTACAGCCAAATACAAACAATACAAACAGTACAAGTAAAATCCATGAGAACCAATTGTCCGTGCTGACTACAGGTCACTGCTGCACTTCATTTTACATGCTAAATATTGTCATTATAACTGTTCTCACTGACTCCCCTCATAAATCAGCACAAAAATCCAGATGTATAACTAGCACTGTGAACAGGTGGCCATGCTGTGAACCCAGAAACACACCTACTCCGTTCATGCAGCTACAACAGATGATGGTGAATTAAGTTTTTAAGAAAGGACATAGCATTAAATCAATGTCAATTCAATAACTTAAAAAACAAAAACAACAAAACAAAAGTTATGGTTACAATCAGTGTTACTCACTAAAGTACATTGAAGTCTGAAATGCAAATTATTATTTGTGTTCATAGCAGCATTTTTTCGAGTATATTTACTTTTAGTGTAATGAATTACCTGTGGAGTTTTCAACAAGTAGCTTTATTGAGTAATCTTCTACATGTGGATTTTGTTTGTTCTCATGCTCAAGAACACAAGCGACATCCAATAAGTTGCTGCCAGTTTCACATTATTTCACCAACATACGTGTGTCGGTTAGAAACTCAACAATGCTGAAGTAAGAGCAGAAAGAGGCGGACTGCAAGACTCTAAAATGCTGGGGGTTTTTTTTACTTTGCAAAATGCTTTATGGAGGGAGGAAATGCATTCAATACATTTGCTGAAGCTCAGGGCACAGATAATATGTTGCAGAGAGAAACTGAACATAAACAGAAACTTTGCTTGTTTATAAGAAAATGTCACAGGGCGACTTTAACCCAGCTCTCAAATTTAAAAGCACTTTCAAATGATATCTTTTAAGAAAGGTCATTATTTTCACAAAAGCCTGCGTGACATCAGCTCGAGGCTCATCTCCGTCAGGTCCAAGCCTTCCTTTGTGTGTTAGAGGAGGACATACAGAACTGTTACTGTCTTTCCATTGATTCACCTCACAGACAGAATCAGTCAGACAGGTGGGTTTGAGCGAGAGGTTCATTCATTTTCCATATGCTTTCCCCCCCTGAGAAGCACAAGAGGATAACGCTGGGACATCTCTGTGGAGATTCATCAGCGCAGAGCGACAGAGGAGCTGAAACAGATCGAGGCGAGCGTCGGAGTGTGTCATCTATTCCACTCCGCAGCAGTCCACTCGAGTGTTGAAAAAAGAGAGTACAAATGTTTATCCCACGTTTGCTCCAGTGCCGGAGCCCACAAACATCATTCATTTCAGCGCAAGTCCTCAATGTTAAACAAAAGCACCAGTACGCGGCCCACGGGATGACGAGCGGCAGCGTTTTCTAATCTGAAGCCACTTTACAGGACGTCACCATTTGTGTTTGTCCTCCAAAACAAGTCGCAGTTTCAAAACTACAACTGATTTTTTCTTCTCCAGACAAGTCATGAGAAAACCCCTCTCAGAATAAGACAACACAATTTTACATGTCAGAAAGTGCGGCCTCCTGAATGACCATACAGATGAATAAACTCTCTATAGTTGGGAATGATACAGCATTTTTTTTTTAAATGTAGCAAGTAGTCAAGTAGTTAAGAGACAATGATTTTACACAAGGACAGTAGTTTTTTCAGAATTAATAAAAATAATCATGCTGCACACAGTTGTAAGTATAATCAGCGAAGTGTATATAAAGTAAGAGGACTTATAAATACTTCTGAGTAAACAAAAGTTGGAATGATTAGTATTAGCAGTAACATGAAAGGAAAAGACTCAAGTCAAGTACAAGTACCTCAAATTCAACAAACAGTACTTGAGTAACATTTACCAGTCCTGTCCAGCACGCTCACGTTGGCATACAAACCTGACTAAACAGAGACAGAAACAAACTCAAAACATCCATATATATATAAAAAAAACCCCAGATGATACTTAGTGAAGCGAAGCAGGGACATCAAATCAAACCAGGACAAGACCAAGACTCTGACATCTGGAGTAAAAAGACTCTGCTAATGTCCACCAGAGACTGTGGACTGTTTCTCATCCTGCAGGCTGTTGAGCCAACTTATTAAGGAATATGGTGAAAAGTGGCAGTGGTTACAAACTCTTTAGGTGAGTCTAAGATCCAGCAGCAGGTGGCTCACCTGGCTTAGTTACACCATGCTATTCAGAAGGGTGTGTTAGATTTAAGCACCAGCTTGTCTGAGTGACTGCAAAAAAACTCATGAAGTCAAAAAAACTTACTTGCAGATGTTCATGATCCTGCTGTATCATGAAACATAAAGACATGGACAAGAACACGAAACACTCATGAGCCATGATACACGTAACATGACTCGACGATCGGCAGCTAGGCAGGGAAGAGCCGGACTATATAGACACAAGAGCTAATAAGGAACAGGTGAGCACAATCAGGGCGGGGCAAACAATCAGACAGGCGGGAAACACACTGTGGCAGGAAGTAAATGGACCTGAAACATGAGGGAGTGTGGATTTCAAAATAAAACACGACATGCCAGAACAAGGAACCAGAAACATGACAGACATTAAACTTAACATGACGAGACATAACAACAAGAAACCAACTAAACACACAAAACCAACACGAAATGAAACATGAAACACTAGACACATGAAAACTTAAACATGACAAGACATAAAAGGGACATGAAAACCAGACAGGACAAGACATAACCTGACACAAACCCAGAAACAGGACTAGGAATGAAGCTGTAGTATCACAATTTACAAAAAAAAAAAAGAAAAGGCAGCACCACTAATAAAATCTGCATCCAGCGTCCTACTTCACCAAATGTAGATATTTATCATCACTAAAATATACTCTAAGGTCCAAAATAAATGTTCTTGTTATGCCGAGAAAAGGCCCCCTGTGAGTCTTCATCATTATGCATTATATTATTGGATTATTGTTTAAGGTAGTCTTTATTGCTCCATACAATACAAACAAAGGATGTATGACCATGTACTGTACATTCATATAAGTGTGCTGTACGAAGTCTGACATTTTTATACATACACTTATATGTAAAATATGTATTGCACAAATACCATATAATTGTATGTTGGGTGTGTCTTTTCTTGCTCATTACTGCCTTATTCTTGCACGTTATAGTAAAGCAGTAGTAGCATTAGTAAATATAACAGAGTTTTGTGTTCCACAGGCTTGCAGATGTTTTTTTTTTCCTTTCACCGTCAAAAGAAAGGGGTCATGAGAAAAGCTATAATCTGAGTGACTGTCCCCATTTGCTTACATGACCACATCCTGCAAAGGTAACCACTGTGCAGTCAGTACATTTCCTCTGCACTCCTCTGCACCGTCTGTGACTCAAATAAAGTTCTGTTCATTTTAAACAGCATGTCCTGTCAGCAGCTCCGTCTTTGCGCCCCAGCAGAGTTGAAGGAAACAAATTAATGCCCATGAAAGTCACTTCTGAATCAGAACTCAGTTATGTACAATGCACGGCGTTGTTTCGAGGGTCAAGCTGCCCTGTGTGGGTTCACTTTATCCTTTTCATCAAGTAGTTCACTTCCAGTAATCTGAGGTCTGTGCTTGATTTATCTGAAAATGCAGATAGCCTCTAAATTACACTGCCCGTAAAAGTACAATGACCCTTATTATCCTGTTTTTTATTTTTAGATTGGTACATAACTACACTCAGAGCAAAGGTCTTGCCATTCATTAAGGGACTCATAGCGCCCTCTAGTGAACAACAGTGGGATGTAACTTCGTACATTTACAAGTCTTGTATTTTAGTACACTTTTGAGGTACTTTCAAACATTAGCTAGTTGTCTGTATGTAAAGCGGTTCAAACTACTACATTACTTAAAAACTTATGTGTTAATGTTAACAATCTAATAGTTTTGTATATAATATCAGTCTTTTTCTTCAGAATGAGTATTTTCATTTTTAATATTTTAAACACATGTTCCTTATAATACATCTGATCTTTCACTTCAATAGGATTATGAATGCAGGACTTATCAGGAGTGATGCTTTTACCTCTCCCACGACAAGACTAGCTTGTACTAAAAAGGCTTAAAATACTCAACAAGCTGCAACCAGCTAATTTTATTACATACTGCATGTCATTTTTAGCATAATACATCAATTATCAACATCAGAATATATATATGGCTCTGATTTCAAGGTACATAAATCACTCAGCAAAATACCCTGTTTCTGACAAACAACCAATACAAAGTGCACAAATAAAGTAGTTTCAAGTCAAACTTCATCACATTACAGAACTGCTGTTGTGTTTTTAGAAAACAAAAAGAAAAAAAACCAACAGAATTAAAGCTTACATTCAGAAAACCTCAGGAAGGTCTGTAATTTGTTTCATGGGACAGCGTTAATTATCTCCTCTGGTGCTTACAGAAGTAGTGACCAATGCATCATCTTAAAATGGCACACACACACACGCACGCACACACACACACACCACAAATTTAAAGAAAAAACATTTGGCACCAAATTTTAGCATAGAACATAAAATATAACTTGCAATACAACACTGTTAGTACATGGAGGTAATATTTGATTTTGGCACATTACAAGAACACTCAAGGTTTAAGAAGCTCATGTAATCCTACTCATTACACGCTCAGTCTTCATTGAAAAAATTGTAAAGTTAAGAATAGAAACCCACCCCCTGTGTCTAGTATGAATTGCTCAGCATTAAGCCTCGTGAGCGGCCACTGATGAGAGATTCCCGTGTAAAGTAGCGTATGCTTAATGACAATGAAAGCACCATTTATTTCCTTGAAAAGTTCAAAACAGGTTGCAGTTCTTCAGTGCCATGATGAGCGATGTAAACAAATAAGTCGAGTATGACCTCTGTAAACCCTTAAAGCCAAGATGTCGTCAAAATCTAACAGACCTAATCATATATTGCACTCTAGAAGGAATCATAGGTCCTCACTGCACAAAGGGGTTGTCCTGGCCTGTTTAAACCATCTTGACAAACAAAAAGTTGGTATATAGATATAGAATTAATAAGATATTCAGTAATACTATGTTTATTATAACATCTTGTGTATATTAACATTGATATATAGATTATTTCAACATTATGATATGAAAGATACATATTTATAAATTGCTATGAATATAGGCAGGAGCCTCTGTTGAACAGACGCAGCGCCAGATATAACATAATAACTATTCTATGATTACGTATTCTCATCCAAACAAATACAAATAAATCCTTTCACACGCACGGCTCACAGAGTAAAACCGGTGTGAAACTCCATAGTGAATATGAATTGAAGCCTCCCATGCACAGAGAGGTTTCAATATAGGTCGAGACTGGTTTTCAAACAGGCCAGCGTGAACCTTAAAAACCTCAGCATGCATGCTAAGTAAGTACAACAGCAATCTCTGGTGGACACGTAGAAAAATTACATGTCAGTTTAAATGGATGTAATGTGGATTTCGTGGTGCCTTATTGGAAATCAGTGAGAGCACATTAAAACGCTTAAGTTTAAAGAGTTAGCTGCAGTGAACATCAATCTGCGATAAATAATGTCAACGACGGCCCTTCACCTACAACAAAGTATTACAATCCCTTGACTTCATCTCAGGTTCTCGACCTCCACACACATTTACCTTATGTATATTTGCACCAACATATATTAGATTAACATCAGTATTCTAGCTTAGAGCAGCAGAAACACATATGCACTGGATACTGTATGGACAGAAAACAAGGAACAAACAATTCCTTCATTTCATGGAATCTGTGTTAACCTCAATCTGTGGTGGGGGCACAGTACTATGTGTTGAGATGTGAGCTAGTGAGCAAATCCTGGGGAAAAACTCCAGCTGTGTTCAGTTTGTCTTGGAGACAAACACACGTGGAAGTTTTATGCCTCAGGCTTGACTGGCAAGCTGCCCTGACTCCTTGGTAACTCCACTGTATCTTCCACAGATGTACCAAACCACCGATCAGAACCAACAAACCCCTAATAGCAACAAATACGCAACACTAACTTTACATGTAAACAGCCTGGCTCCAAAGACATGCAGGCAATGTCCACCATCACGGATGGCTAAGTCACTAACAAGTTTAACAACAAACAAGGAAACCTTCATAAAGCTCAGCTGAAATGAGGAGCAATTTTTTTTACTTAAAAAACGCCAGCGGCATGCACTTTGCGCAAAAAAAAAAAACAGGCCAAGAAAGTGCCTGTAATCTTATTCATAACATAACTCCACGTTTGTCTATGCAAATTCACTCAACACTGGAATTGAGAAGCTCACAATATCCACAATCTGCAAGAAAAAGGAAAAAACTGCATCAAGCCATGCTGTAACTCTATTACAAATCTGCTGCCAGCTTCCTACACTGACATCAGTACGATCACACACCAACTATCTGTAATCTACAATCCTGTTCTAACAGTCTCTGTGTTCTCTAACACCCCAGAGATTTTCAAAGACATCGCTATTTTCACTCCACTAAAACTGTCTCTGCTGATCCTCAACACTGCGCTGACCACGCTGCACCAGTGCTCGCTCCCGTGTCCTTTTAAACTGAAAACTGATGTGCACGACTGAAGTGACATTTCATCACCATGGGAGAGGTGTTGTGATGCCAAAAGAAAGGAAGTTTCACACCCGAAATGTACAGCGATGACAGCGGTTCTCGCACAGAGACCACCGGATGTGACAATGCCAGCGCCGTCTGGACGGAGCAAACTGCCGCCACGTGCAGCGTGCAGTTTGCGAGCGTGTTTGTCTCCCTAAAGCAGCAGGGGACAGCAAGATGCCTGAACGGAGGCCTGATGGGACCACGACTGAGCCAAAATGAAGCCTTAATGGTCAAAGAGCTGCCTGCTTTGCTGAACCGTACCACCCGCAGCCCCGTGGAGCCACCTAGAGGCCAGTGAGGTCCACGATCGCCTTGATGAAGATGGTGTCGTCGCGGATGTATGAGTTCTTGGCATCGAGCTTGGAGAGCGGGCAGAAAAGCGGGCAGCCGCTGGCGATATTCATTTCGCTCACGGGTCTCTGGAAGGAAGAGGAGGTGACGTCGGGTCGAAAGGCGTCGATGATGTGCTCCCTGTTGCTCTGGTCCAGCAGCATCAGAGTCACCTGGAAACACACGAGGGAGATTAAAAGAGCCAAAACACGCAATAAGACTCAGCATCTTTTATTCTTTGTTACTAGTTACAAACAAACACTTAAAAAGAGGGTGAAACTCTCAGTTGATGCCCCCCTTTGGTCTGCAGGTCTTCTACCTTCTGGTTGAAAGGCCATTTGAGGAGAGCATCACTCAGTCCCCTCATCACCACAAAGAACAAGGACAAGTGGCTGCCACGCCCTGTCCCATCTCCATTCAGGTAGATCCGCAGACACATCTTGTAGCCATACTTGCTGGTGTAGAAGGCTGAAAGGGAAGTATCGAGGCATCAGAACACAATGGGCTCAGTTTTTGCTTTTTAGTAATGAGGGCTTGATCCACAAACCAAGTTATGCTGGGTCCAGGATTACTGAGTCTAATGGAGTCAGGTTAGGTCCCATTATTTGGCCTCAAGTCTCAAGTTTTTTGTTGTTCTGGTCATTTTGAACCCGTCTAATAGTCCATTTGTAGTGATGTTACCTGGTGAAAACATGGCAGGGGCTCGACCTGCGATGGCATCCTGCCTCTTTTTGGCAAAATCAGAGATCCTCCAGACGAAGACGCCATCAAAGGTGGTGGCAGACATTTCCCTCAGCCGGCCCTCCATCTCAGCAACCGTCAGGTCCTTCAAACCTACCGTCCTCTCCAACTGTCGCACCTGGGAAATAAAGACACACCGTCCTTCATTAACGCTCTTCATTAGATCCCTTTAGCGTGTGCCACATGAAAGTTGGACAGGATTAAGTGACTCTCCACCACCCACTTTATTTATATAAAAAAAAGCTGTGGTCACTTTAAATACATAATGTTTCAAATAATTACAAAAATAAAAAAATATTCACATAGGGGAGAATCATGCTCTAAAGTCTGGGAACTACCGTTCCTCTAATGCTTATGCATGATGGACATTAAACACAGTTGGAGGTGTGTGAACCTAAAAACATGTGTGTTCACATCTGACTGAGTTATGACTCAAAGAGGAGGGAGTGTGATTTCTGATGAACAAGCAATCCGGGGCATAGTTTTGTTTTTGTTTCATTCCAGTCGTACCTTGTTACTCAGAGCCTCGATCTTATCCTGGTCCAGTTTGTGCTGACGGTTGCTGGCTTCCATTGTGGTGGCAAACCTCTCAACCTCCCTGTTCAGGACACACACCAGATTTTCAAACGTGCCAGATTTGACTTCAAGTTCGGTGCACCTGCGACCCAGCTCGGCCACCTTGGTCTTCTCGCTGTGGAGCTGGAGCTCCAGCGCCGCACCCACTGAGCTGGGCAGGGGTGTGAAGGAGGTAGACACAGACAGAGTGGGAGCCAGAGTGGGAGGCGGAGGGAGAGGAGCTGAGGCGGGTGGACCAGGGGGAACAGAGCTGGAGGATGAAGAGGAGGCGGCGGCGGCTCCCTGCACGGGAGGCCCAGAGGAGGTGGTGCTGAGCTGGGAGACTCTGGCCTCCAGCTCCCTGAGGGACTGTTGGAGCTCCACCAGTTTGTGTCCGGCTAGTTCCAGTCCCTGGGGCTGCAGGCCCTCCATGCTCACTTTCATGCCCATGATGTAGTGCAGCAACAAATTGAGGTGCTCGTAGGCATAAGCGCGCTCATGGTCATGAATCTTTTCCTTTTCCACCTGCAGAGAAGAAGGAAAAAGAAGAAATGAAAATAATAAATGCATAATGATGAGCTGTGTAAGGGCCAAATCTCCCCTCACCATCATTAATGCTTTCCTTTTAATAATGTAGTACATACAGTATCTCAAAATAATATATATCTATTATTAACAGTATCAAGTATCAAATATAGAAGCCACACTGTGTATTTGAATAAAGAGCTGAACAGTTATTAAGAATGGAATGAAAATCTGTTGGACTTCCCAGATGAGATAAAATGTTGCCACAGTGTGTTAGAGACTTTTCTTACAGACAGCTTACAAAGCGTTCAGTCATCTTTGAGATGTAACTGTGAGATCTTTTCTTTCGAAATGTGTTTGTGAATACATGAAAGAAATTACTGAGAGGACAATCAGGCTACTTACAGACATATCACATCCCACGACATGAAATCGACACGGGGTCCTGAATTTGCTGCAGAACTTAATATGATCCACATACTGAAGAAAAAAAAAACACAATAGGAAGTTTTAACTTTTACAGAGCACAGGCAGGAGATACTTGGTATTATAACACATTGTTGATCCAAAACATTTACTGCTGGGTTAGGCCACAAAGATGGTGGCCCAAAATAAGTTAAAAATAAGTTTTATTGAGGTCACATTATTTTCATACAGCATTACCAACTTTATAGCAAAGACTTGTGATTTCTGGTTACACGGGTAGAAAACAGACACATCTTTGCAAGCAGGTTAAAGTATATCTTTTTTAACATTTTTATAACTGGTTAAGAGGGTCTGACAGATTCTGGAAATACCCTCATTGCAGGTGTTTTTCAAAGATATGCAAGCTTATGTTTTGAAGAAAAAAAAAACAAATGCTTGGCTCTGCAACTTGAATTTAATTGTAGCACACGAGAGGCAAAAACTGGGGCAAAGTGGCTACATGGGACTGCGACTTTCCTTTTGCAACAAAATATTCCATCTTGTCCGCCTGCTGTTTACAGACTGACCTTTTCTCTGGGTATTTTCTTCTTGGCACAGCCTTCACAGATCATCGGGTACTTGGGACAGATCTCGTCATGGGCCTGAAAAATAACCAAAAAAAACAAAAAACAAATTCTTCTTTCTTTCTTTTAAAAGACACAGGAGGAGCTGCTGTGACGTGCAGCGCCGGCCCGGACGAGTTGAGCATCTTAGCGGGTCTAAATAAATCATGTCTAACCTTGATGTTTTTGAAGTGAAATGGCTCCTTGCAGTACTTGCAGTTGAGCGTTCTCTCCGGGCACTCTCGCTCGTTGTGGCGCTCCTGCTCGCTGAAGCGAATTCGTTCTTTACAGGAGGGGCAGGGGACGATCATGAACTCGCACTTGCCCTCGTGGTTCAGCTGTAAAAAAGTAGAGCTTAAGTGTATTTAAGTGGCTCGCCGCGGCTGTCTTTACAGTGTAACAAGAGGTGGGCTAAGCTGGCGATATGGAGAAGAATCTGTATTCAGACATCAGGACCGGACTAAAAACAACCTAAAGCAAAGAAGAGATTGTGAAAGTAGGTCAAAGGTCGGTTCACCTCATACTCCTTAATGGTGCCTTTCCAAGTGCAACTTTCATTGATACAAACAGCTTCGAGGTGTTCAACTTCCCTTCGAACAGCGTTGTCAGGAAAAGCCTGAAAAAACAAAAGAACAAAAGGATCTGTTATATTGATTCTTTATGTTGACGAAAGCTGCGCACACAGCCGTGCCCCATCTAAATATAGGTGTTTGTCTTTTCTTTGTCAGGGAGGATGATCAGCTGAGTTTCCTTTAGCCTGATGGTGTGTTTGTAGGGCTGCGCTGAGAAGAGCGAGCGGCAGCATTTGTCCCGCATGTCTTCTCACAAATAAAGTATGAGGCGGCTCTTTCCCTTCTGGTCTGAACAAGCCCTCAAAACCAGAACTGTGTCTGCGGGTCAGTGAGCCATAAATGTGGGTTTGGAAGGAGACGGGGCATGTTCATTCTCATCCATTATCAGTGTTCAGTTCACACGTTTAAAGACAAAAAAGAGAAAGGGAAACTTAGAGAGACAAGAAAGATGACTTTAAATCATTATCAATGTCAGATGCAGTGGAAACAAACACAAACACAGTACAGGGGAGTTTTAAATGCAATGACACCTTTGAAAAAAGAGCAAAAACTGAAGTACACTGGTTTTTGAACAGTGATTTATCAAGAATTGACCTTAAATACACTTTATATGTTCTTGTACTTTATTTTATGTCTATTTAATGCAGATCTTTCTGTATGCTCTTCTTCACTTTGAAGGGAAATACTGTACTTTTTATGCCATGACATGTATCTGGTTACTTTTCGGATGAATAAAACATGTCATAAGCTTATCAAATAATATGCACTTTTAAAGAGTTCCCAAATTTCTTTTTAATTTTCTTGTTAGGGCCCTTAATCATTTTACAGAGGTCTGCTGCATGTAGTTGTTACCATCATGTTACCATTTCTTGAAACTCTGCACTTGGTTTCATTTAAGTAAGTGTTTAAATAAGTGATCCACAAGCCAAAGATGTCAAATTAGTTTAGAAAGGGAAAGATTACAGAAAAGTAAAAGAAAAATGAAACCAGATCTGTGTAACAGAACTTTTTTATTCTTTTCTTATCTCCCATTAATAATCTCATGGCCCAAACCCTTTCACTTTTACTTTCCCTGAAGCTCTGTTTGATGAAAAGCTCTGGTATGACGACGGTAAAATGTTTTAACATCATTCATATATGTGACGCTCTTTTACGACAGTTTATATTCTGAGAAAGTTCTTATCCTGGGTGGGGATTAAACATCTGGAATTAGTTCATACGAAAACATTTCAACATTTTCACAGCATGTCTCTCAGCTGCTGAACTGTGCAGAAGCATCAAAATGAAACTGAAACTTACCGAGACAGGTTGAAACAGGTCAAAATAAAACAGATAAAGTCTCCATGCTGCACCAAAATGTCACAACTGTGAACAGCTGTATTTAGAAAATAAGTGAATAATTTGTAACTACTCAATACAGTTATAGTTGCATGTCTATTACATACGGCCCCTTAACTGTGTGTTTTAATGTTAAATGTGTAACTTTAATAACTGCAATTAGTTTGTCTTTGGAATACTGTGTTTGAAAGTTATCATTACTATTATTTACATTGATATAAAAGTATAACTATAACAGTATAACTAAAAGATTTTTTAAAACAACAAACCTTCTCTACTTTAGCTTCTCAACCATGGAGATTTGCTTCATTTCTTTATCTAAAGTGACAGTAAACTAAATATTTTGGGGGGTTTGGGGTGAATACGTTAGCTGGGGTTTTGGGAAACTGTGACAAGCAACTACTGGATAAATATGCACATAATCATATTCTGTACTCATACTCACACATCCTTGTTTCAAAATCGATGTAGGGTCCTCAAAAATATCCTCTTTAATGCAAGCATTGCATTTCTGGGGTCCATTACTGCAACAAAACCACAATACACGCTGATATACTGCAAAACCAAAACAGGAACACATGAGACATCAGTAGAAAGTAACCAAGCACACTTACTTATGCACAGTCTTGAGGTACTTAAACTTTTCTTGGCTACTTCCATTTTCCACTACTTTCTACTTCTACACTGAGACATTCAGGACAGCTTTATACTTTGTCAATTCAGATTATGAATATACAATCAAATGAATAAAGTAGTTAAAATTAGCTTTGCCTTCACTTGATGCAAGACTGAAGTGACATATGAATCCATAAATAACCAGGATCAAATATTTAGATAGGCGTCACATCATACTGAAACGGGCCATTCTGCATGACGAGCAGTTCTGGCACTTTAAGTATATTTTGACGCTGACACTTTTGGACTTTAACTTTTCATTTCGAAAGCAGGACTTGTAGCAGAGTATTTCAGCACAGCGGGCCGTTTCCTTCCTCACCTCACGGTCCTGTTAAAGCAGTAGGAGCAGAAGCGATGTCCGCACTGGGCTTGGAATGGTCGTCGGAGTATGTTGTGGCAGCAGTTGCACAGGTGCTTGTCCTCCAGCTTGTTGCCCAGGATCTTCTTGGGGAAGCCGGGCTTGTTGCTCTCCATGGACGAAGGAGGGGACGGCTCCTGTGTGGCCATGGTGTCGGTTCACACGTCACACCTGAGAGGGCGGGAGAAGAAGAAGAAGAAGAAGAGGCACCGTGTCAAGACTGGTGAAGGAAATGCCCTCATTTTTGGATGCAACAGTTTAGAGAAGAGCCGCGTCTGGTAGATAGGGGGGAAGTGGGTGGTATTTCCTGTTCGGCTGCACAGCCTTTAAAACAAACACGAAGGCATGACGGGTGTAAAACCTCCTACTTTAATCAACTCCGGTAACGGTTCCTCATCACAGGCCAGCTGAGCGGCCCACACCCTTTGTTTACACTTCCCGTCTGCATCCATGGCTTCTTGTGGTTGACTTGGCACAAACTGATGATGCCTCCCTCTCTCTCCTCTCTCTCCTCTCTCCCTCTCTCTCTCTCTCTCTCTGGTCAGACAACACACGCTCAGCTCAGCCTACCCAGTAACAAATCCACACATCCATTGTCTCTCTCTCTCCTCTCCTTCCCTTCTCTCCCTTCCTTGTCGCTGTTGCTAAGCTATCAGCATCCTTTAGTCAGAAGTGGTACCCAGCACGGCGCCACGCCCCTTTGAAATCTGAGGCTTGCAGGAGACCATTTACTGGAGCGTTTTTGTTTTTTTTTTAATTAATTTTATTTTTTTTATTTTATTTGCAGAAGCTGTTGCAATCACCAGAGTTTGCACTTACCAGCGTTTCTTCTTTTTTTTTTTTTCTTTCTCTAAACTGTCATCGCGTGCACAAGCTGTGAAATCACCCCTCGCGGTCGCAGGTCGTCGCTCGCGCGGTCCGTACGGATGTTACACGCGCTGCTGCAGTCGGCTGGAGCTGTTTTCCTCGGCGTCAGCCACATAATACAGATGTGGTCCCCAAAAGCGACGGCTGTTATTGTCCAATATCGCCATTGCACTTTCAGACTGGCTGTTACGTCATGCGGTGGGCGGGACGCGGGTTGATAGGCAGACGAGGTGCGGGGGCGCGCGTGTCATTGGTTCAAAATTCAAGAGTGGGCGGGCTGCCGAGAGCTGGGATAAACATCCAGACAGCATCCTGTGTGGAGGGAGCATCAGAGCAGGCTTTTGTTGTGAATGTCCCTGCTCGTTTCATGTTTAACACCCTGCTGGATCTTCAGTGTGAAATGTGCTCCTACCTGAAGGTTTATTTATGTGTGTGTGTGTGTGTGTGTGTGTGTGTGTGTGTGTGTGTGTGTGTGTGCATGAAGGGAACTGTGATACACAGTGAAATGTTGCTGTGGTGTAAGGAGTGTTCACATCTTTTACTCAAGTAGGAATACCACAGCAGAGTGTAAAGGTGCTGTTTAGTATAAGTGCAAAAGATTTAAAATCAAATTACGCTTAATTTACCTAAGTACTCATCATCATACCTCACAGGTGAAGGTGATCTGGCCTATTTCAGAGTAATACATATAAATATATACAATAAATATGCATCAGTTAACTGGAATATAATTATTGATTCATTGACACTTTAATGGTGCAGCTGCTAAACATGGAGCTGATTTTAATTGCTTTATATACTGTTAGAATATGAATCTAAATCTGTAAAGTAACTAGTGAGTAATGTAAAATGAATGAAGTGAAGTAAAGGGTACAATGTTTCCCTTTGTAGTTTTTACAACAAATAACATTTGGAAATATATATAGTGGAGAATGAGCATTATGTAGCATGAAATATTCAACTAGTTCATAATTGTACTAAAAGTATAGTACTTGAGTAAATGTACTTAGTTACATTTGACCAGTAAGTGGTTATGAACTGTAGCTGAACTTCTCTTCCAACACACAAGCTTCATTTCAGTTATTACCAGCCTCTGACAGAAAACTACATAAGAAACTATCAGCTGTTTTTGTTCCAGACTGTTTAATTCATTATACAACAGTCCATATAATCCACACAAATATTTTCAAAAAGAATACAGAAAAAGACGAAGATGAGTCACCACAGAGTGGGAGTGAAGAGGAAGAAAGACTGCGCCGTACCACAGACCAGGTTTATGTTTGGAAACTGAAGAGGAGCAGCAGTGGAGTACATTTACTCAGGAAATGTACTTGAGTAACATTCTGAGGTACTTGTACTTGAGCCTTTCCATTTGCTGCTAATTTATACTCTACAATTTTGTACTTTTGTGCGTCACTATATTTACAGATACTGACAGCTGTAGTATTACTTTTGGAATGAAAAGTACTGCTAGACGCACTGTAAAAATTACAAGAAAAAGTCCTTCACTGAAAGAGTAACATGTTATCAGGAAAATGCATTTCAATTATTAAAAGTAAAAGTACTCAGTGGTGAGAAATGGCGAATGATATACATATGTACTATTATACACTGTATCATTTGATTATTATCATTAATGTATTCATCTTTAGCAGCACTTTTGAGTACTAATAAAAAATAATTAGTGGTTATTAATAATCCATTGTTAACAATCAAGCATAGGGGTAATAAAGCAGAGTTTGTACATCCCAACATGTTTAGCTGAGATAATATCTATATAAGTCAACTTTGGATGGACTTTGCTTTTTAACTTATTTCACTAAATAGTAATATTTACTTGACATGTTGCAAATACAGGACTTTTGGTTGTCATCACGTTTGCATCTTTGCCTTGGTTCTGTCACAGAGTTGTTTGCATTCATTTGTTTGTGCGGTCACCTGACTGTGAGGCCTGCCTTCAGTAAGGAAACTAGTGAACGCCTCACACCTCCTCAAAAAATAAAAACACTTCAGTGCACATTGTATGAGAGATCTTTATTTCAGGACCGCAACACATACAGTAGTTAAAGGCACAGTCTGTGATCTAAATGTAAACAAACCGGCTCAGCACACCACCATAGTTGCTTTTTCTTTTCTGCTGCTCCTGAAATGATTGTCTGGTCTTTTAATGCACTTAAAGCACTCGACAGCAACAGAATCAAAGTTTCAGTGTAAATGTTTTCTGGCGCTGATGAATCAGCGAAGAAGCTCTTCATTTCTAAAAGTGAATAAACCTGTGATTTATGTGGTTAAAAAAAACCTACAAACCTTTACAAATAGCTATTAAACTCACGTTTTAAGTTAGCAAACCTACTCATGTAGATCTAACAGCCTCATTTCTATCTCTACGTACTTTCACACACTGTGAGAAGAAGCATCCCATAAATGTAATTAAAAGATATTGTACAAACATCCCTAGCTGAGCGACTTATATACATGACATAAATAGAATTCATTGGCATTTTAATTCTAACAAAAACATACAAACAGCACAAGTTGACCTTTTAGGAAATGTTTGGAAAATGCTGAAATAGGACCTTTGGACCTTAAAAAATCCCACTATTGTGAAATGCTAAATAAAAGCTCTCAGATAAATACTCCATACTATAAGCTTAAAAAATATCTCTAACACTGGCACACTAACAAGCTGCTTCAGTTTACCCTCAAGCACAATATTTGTTCAGAAAGAGTCCTGAGTGGAAAGGGGAAAGAAGCTATTATTGCACATTTTAAGTTTAAAGTTCACTCAACGTTAAGAAAGCCTCCTGTACGAGCTGTCCGAGCTTTGGCAACAGCTCCCACGACCGAATCCAATCACTGCTGATCTTCAGCGATAAAGCCACACTTCTGATAAAGCTTCTGTCCGGGCAGGCCGACAGACAACAGTCAACTTTTAAGTCTCTTCAAGTAGCTTCCGGAGGTTTCTTTGAATCTAGGATTTTGAAAAAATGAGGGACATCTGAAAACATGTGCAGTAAAACCACATAAAATTACAGTAAACTAATCTAGATACCTTCATAAAAGTTTGTTAAAGGAACAGTTTGACCTTTTGGGAAATGTGTTTATTTGTTTTCTTGCCGTGAGTTAGAAAAGAAAAGCGATACCACTCTCATGTCTGTCTGTTAAATATAAAGCTACAGAAAGCAGTCGGTTAGCTAGTTAGTTAGTTAATGTTTGGTTTTAAAAATGGTAAAAATGTTAAAGCAAATAAAGTCGCTACAGACCTGAGGTGTATAACAGTGTTATTTTTTTTCCCTTGGATGCAAGTAAAAGCATCCAGCCGCTTATCCTTTGACGGATAACGACTGACGTCACCTGGACAAGTCTGGACGGGTCACGAGCCAGTCACACAGACAGACAATCATTTCATGTTCAGCTTTCAATCAAAATACAGTCAACCCAACCTGCATGTCTTTGGACTGTGTGAGAAAAACTACGAGGAGAACATGCAAACTGCACAGAGAGTGAGCTCAGAGCCGTCTGTCTGTGAGGCGACAGTTCACCATTGAGTATGTAAAGAGAGTAATGCGGCAATTTTCTGTCTGGCCTCATGGCCGTATCCTGCTTCCTGCTTTGCAACAGAGCGGACGCCCTTCTCGCTTGCTCTCAGCTCAACTCATAGTGTTCCTTCCTTTTACTTACTTGTCTCGAACGACAACAATTTAAAGAGGTCTCCAATAACAGCTGAATCATTTAGAGAACACGTTGTGACAACTACATTATCAGATGCGATTATCTCCTTTACTATGTATTTTCCCCACAACTTTGACACGGTACAAACAGAAACATAGTGGTTGCGTAAACTGTTACAGAACTGGAACAGAAGAGACTTGTTACAAGCAGATTCACGAGGAAGAAGACACTCTGCAGATGTCTTCTGGTAGTAAATTAGTTCAGAAATCAGAATTCTACTCAACAAGACTGAAATGGACAGCTGTTGCTAAATGACACAATAAATATCTCCAGACACCCTGATGTGAAAATAGTGAACTCTGAGGCCTGAATTGATCTTTTACCTTTTGCAATGACCTAGATGCTAAACCTGAAGATAATTACAAGTCTGTGCTACCACAGAGGGCAAGATTTATGGATTCAGTTCAGCCATCTTTGACCTCAGACATCTGCTGGACAGCCACATACAAACGTATGTAAAAGAAAAACATTACAACTGCAAAGGTTTGAACCATAGCCATGGCCGATAGGAGGAAACTGAAACTGACAGTACCAGCAAGGTCACCAAATGTTTGTCCCCTCAGTGTCCAATGACTGGATGTTCCTCCAGTGAAACAAAGATAAAATAAACACTTGTCTTTGGAGACAAAGACCAATTAAAAGTCAGTGCTCACCTTCAGAGACCACAAACATTTCTGTACTAAAGGACCTTAACTTTAAGAATACATCAATATCAAAAGTCTTCTCCATGCATTTATCTTCTGGAGGCTAAAGTGCTGCAACACAGTGCATTTTATCATCTATTTTATTTTCATTCACTCTTTTTAAAACAGCTGTGAGTTTCTTTTAAATCTTTTCTTAATGCCTCTCTGTAAAGTACTTTGAATTGCCTTGTAGTTGAGAGGTGCTACACATATAAATGTACCCTGCCTTGATCCCACTGTTGTTTCAATGTTATTGTGACTAAATACAGGCACAATAATAAAGAGCTTTGTTTATTTTAGCCACTGTAATGTGACAGCGTAGCACTGGGGAAGCACTTTCTTTGATATTGGTTGGTTCTGATGACAGGAAATGCAGACTTGGCCCAGGCTACTGATGATAAGCAGTCTGTTTTCGTGCCCGGTGATGAATCAGATTATTCACAAACAGAGCAGGAGCGTGACCGTGACGATGGTAGCTCGGACGTCATGAGCTCCAGACACGATGACGGTCAAGAAGCTGTCAAGTTGCAGAATCGCTGGGACAGACGAGGGAACCTGATACGCTTGGGAAGAACGACCTTGTGTGATTATCAACCTCAAGCAAAGCCTTCCCTGGTCCAAATGCAAACCAGCAAAGGTCCACAGGATTGAAGTGGGAGACCAATATTCAAAGCAGTTTGAGCAAATTGTGGCATTCCTGAGATCAGATGGACACACATTAAGATGAACACTCATGCATTTAAGCAGAGAGTGAGTTTCAGAGGGGCTGGGAGGTGGACATAGCTGTTTTCCCTTGTTTCCAGTGTCCAGTGTACGCACTGGCTCTGGCTTTCTCATACAGCAATGAGAGTGGTTTTGATCATTTTATCTAACTCTCAGCAAGAACACAATCCTTTTCTACAATAGAAGTTAATAGTTTGCTTTATGGAATTGAGCAATACCTCCATGATGTTTGTTTTTGGTTAATAGCTGCTCTTTAAACTGTTTTTTAGATCTTTTCTTTAACATTTTGAAAAAACATTTCAGAGACAATATTTCATAAACAATACTGGACAAACCTTTTCTAGCTTGAACAGGTTGGTGGACAGTTCTCCATAAATCTCAGGATTCACTTCATTCTGGGGCTTGTGGCTCACAGCATTTCTGCAACAGGATTCACAATAAATCAGTAACCACATAAAATGTAATATTGCTACAACCAAAAGAAATAAAACTGATATAGACATCCTTAGCACACTATCTGGCACTTCTGACACCAATATAATAATGTAGTGATTGTCAGGAGGAGCAAACTTAAAACAAAATGCAAACATATGTCTTACTCAGTCCGAATGTGTTCCCCCATTGACACCAAGGAGTTCAAACGATGCTCAAGAGCCACAATCTTGAAAGCCATGTAACAGGAGGACATGACAAGCACACTAACTCTGTTTAGACACACAAATACCATGACAGGTGAGCGCTCGGATACCAACCACACAGAACAATTGCAAACACGCCCCAAAAAAATTTAAATGACTATCTCAGAGACATCTAACAATTGTCATGTCGGAGAGCTCTGGCTTCTCATATTCAACATAATGAAAGGTTACCCACAAAAACAAATAGATGAGAAGGATGGCGTGCAACGACATGGGCTGGGAGGATTTCGAGTCTTTCAGTTTGACTCCCTGGGCTGCATTAGTAGACCCTGCAAGGACAAGCAAACAGAAGTATTGATCCAGTAGATGCTAGTAGTGTTAAAATAGGTGTTTGCTGTTTTTTTAGAAACAAAAAAATAAGCAGCAACATTTCAAAAAATATTTAGAATTATTTTGGAAATAGGCTTATTTGATTTCACTTGTGCAGATTGATACCACTTTCGTGGCTTTATAGTAAATATAAAGCAGGAGAAACTCAGCTTAGCATTAAGGCTCACTAATTTTTATTTCAATTTCTATCTGTACAAGAACCAAAGCGTAAAAAACAACACATTGATGGGAGTTATATATACTTTGGACAGGCTGGCTGTTTCTTTCTGCTTTCAGTGGTCGTGCTAAGCTAAGTTGGTACTTTAGTAAGATGATTTTCGTCTTCATTTTTAATACAGAGAGAGATGGGAGATTTTTGCATCTCATTCTGAGCAACTATGGGAGTATTTGCCAAAATCTCGGCTTATCCCCTTAAATATATATATGAATACATAAATGTAAACATTAACAAAGCTTCTTTTTACTCAAAGAGATACATGTCAAACTACCATTTTTAAGGGCAGCTCCATGCTTTTGGCTTGGTGTCTGGAGGTGGATGTCTGCATGGACTGAAACCTCTCCACTCTTCACCGCACTTAGAAACGTGTCCGGGAGGCCGGCGAAGTCTGCTCAAACAAACAGAACGAACCTGTAACTCCAGCTGCCTCAGAGTAAATATTATCACCAGCAGCACAAATATCCTTGCAGATCAACACGCTCTCTAGTTGGCTCGATATTGTGACCAACATAAACAACAAGCTGAATATGTAGTTCATCACTCAACAGGATCACTGCTTTTTTTCATGCCAACTGTCTGCCTTATGACAAAAAGCAAAGCCAGTCGCTCAGATTTCACTTGGCTTCACTCCAGCTTTTTGCAAACTAAAGACCGTCTGAGCCACAGTGACATCTGATACCTCCAAGCCAAAAAAACACTACAAACTGAGTCCAGTCAGGGGAAGTACATAATAGCTTTGCAAAAGGTGGAAGTACACGTAGAGTGATGAGGATGGAGGACACACCTGTTATTTTGTCATAATCTGGAGTTTGAGACCCGGAGCTGCTGCTCTCCATCATCTCCTGCCGCCTTTGTTGCACGACTCCATCGAGGTCAGAGAAGTCTCCAGAAAAGTCCTGCAGTGCACACACAGGAAAATATACAATGGATACCACATGCAGAGTGGGTATTGTATAACATGAGAGCAAGGCCTTTCTATAGATCTTTTACCACAATGGAAGATATTAGAAAAACAAATCTCATGTACGAGAGGTACACCCCGCACAAAGACATGGAGCAGACCCCTGACTGACCAGAGGAAGCGACGACGGGCACTTCACTCTGAAGCTGTTTTCACAGGAGGAAGTAACAGGACTGCTACACGTCTTATCCACCTGAAAAACCAAATACATACATTAGTGTGTGGAAGAACGTGTTTTTTAAAGCAGTATTAAAACTTTTTTAGACTTGGAAACACATCGCTGAAATACGATCTGGTTATTAAGTTGTTATTGCTAATGTGATAGCAAACAGTTTCCTATTCAGGCTTCACCATTAGCTCCATTACCATCTATGTGGAGATTTGTATTTGGCCATTTGGTGTCATTTTGTGTATTAGTGTTTAGTTTCTTTTTGGTCTCCACCACCTCCTGATGGAAATATCTACTACTTTTGTAGCCTAATGCCCCACTGTTTTCACTATTAAGTAGCTACACTAAGTAATTGCTGTTTAATCTAATTAAAACCATGTAAACTTAAAATATATAAACCACAAAATAGCAGCTAATCTGGATATTTTGAAACATATATCCTGCAAATGGTTGATATTTGTGTTTAAATGATTAACCAACTACCAAAACAGTCACTGATTCATTTTATGCTAATTGACTATCAAACTATTTCATTCACATCTACTCTCATTTTTTACCACATTTGCGCTACAATGAAAACATTTTGGAAAAAAAATTCTATCAAAACAAAAGAAGCTATTTACCTCCAAGTGAATGCAGACAGACCTCAGAAGTTTGTAGGTGGTGTTTCGTGAGAGGAAGGACACAAATACATGCTGAAAAACAGTCAGATCACCAGAGTCACTCATGTGTTCATGTCAAAATGGGAAAAAAATGTCTTAAACTGCCTTCTCACCTGATAGCTTGTAGTCTCAATCACAAGGGCGTTTGGCACCAATAATGCAGTTTTAGTCTTTTTGATAAATGTCACGGACATCACAGGGATTGAGATCTGCAGATGAGAAAACAACACGTTATACCAGAAATCATGAATTGGCACTGAACTGGAATCACGTCTTCATGACAGTTCTGGGATCGTACCTTGGTGTCTCTGCCAAAGACTTTGGAGTGGAAACAGATCCAGTTATCGGATACGAACATTTTGCCCTGATATAAAATGTCTCTCTGCAGGGCACAAGTGTAACCTGTTGGAACACACAGTCCTTCACACTCAGGTCCAAACTGTCTTTGCTTCCCATGCTCATGAGAAAAGACAATCTGAAACTTACTTTGTTTGAGTAACTCATCTTTGCTGACCTCCTTGAACAACTTGTGATACTGGGCGTTTGTCTTTGACAACTGAGAATTAGAGAGCAGACATTGTTTGAAAAACTGCAAAAGCGTATAAAAGCTGTAAAAACTTTTGGTGAAAGTTGTTAGATCAGACTGTGTCCTCACGTGGCTGGGCTGGGATTTCTTCCTTTCGAACTTGGTCTCGCGGTCGCTTGGATTCTGCGTTGGTGAAAGTTGCTCCACGGGTTTCAATCTAACACATACAAGGTTTGTGTTAATGTTTAAATGGTGTGGTAACATAAGAGGAGAGGACAGATGAGACATGTGAGCTGTTGTAGGAGAGGTGCGGCATTAAAACTCAGGGATAAAACATTTGTATGCGATTTGTATGCTCTCTCCAACTGATCTGAACATATTGTTAGTCAAAACATTTGGCCCTGCCGTCATTATGTAAGCACTGCTGACACAGCAACAGCACAATCTGTAAACAGCACTTTGGCCATGAAGGTATACAGTAGTTAAGTGGAATTACTGAGCTGTTACAAATACAGTTCACGTCTACTGGCAACTTTAGTGAAATCAGTTCTGATTAGGCTGCGAAAGGATTTAATCTTCCCAAAATTAATTTCTTTATTCTTTGGATTTCTTCAAAGTGACAGCACGCTTTCAAAGAGGCCATCTGAATCAATGAAGGATTAAATAAACATCTACCAACTCTTGTCCTGATTCATTGTCAGGTCTATAAAATATCAGAACACAGTGGGAAAAGTCAATCATAGTTCAGAGTCCACAATCATATCTGCAAAAGTCTTGTTTTGTCCAGCCTACAGTTATGAAACCTCAAAATATTCCATTTAAAATGTTGTGAAACACAGAAAAGCAACTAATCCTGCAGTGAAGAAGCCAGAATAGAACAATTTTGGACTTTTTTTGCTTGAGAAATTTACTTAAACTAAACATCAATAACTGTCGATTAGTTAACGAACTGATCCTCAGTTGTTTTCTATCAGGTTTATTATGGGGAAAGCCACACAGAGGGCTCTGTAACCTCCTTCACCTCATGCTGGCTGGTTTCTTCCTGCTCTCTGAAGGGTCTGACTCGGTGTCCAGGCACAGATGGAGGTCTGCAGGTGACGACCCACCGTGCCTCCTCTGTCTGCGCTCACCTCCATGCTCCACCTCAGACCTGGAAACATGAATACAAACACTCAGTTCTCTCTGTTCCTGCACATCAAGCCAGCCAGAGGAGTCATAACACACAAACGCTTCAGCAGTGGGCTGCATCAAAACACACACACACACACACACACATGATATCTGCAGGTTTTACAGCAAATATCCAAATGCTGGCCATCATCCATCAGTCCTGACAAGCACATAAGAAGAAAAGTTTTGTTATATGGAGTTTATGGATGCAAATGAACTCTATCTGCTCCTTTTCGGTGCCACGTCACATTTAAAGCCAGCACAGCCCTTTAATTCACCAGGCAGGATGTTCACATAAATAACCACAATGCATCAGGCCCGGACTTGAGCTGCGGAGCAAACCGGGCCTTTCCTCTCCGACTTATCCACACTTACGTCGACCGATTCCCGCGGGAGTCCTTGGTGGAGAAAAGTTGCTCCGGTACGGATAACGGCGTCAGGGGTCTGTCTGCCGGCTCGCTCACCAGCACCATGATTCAATGTTCATAATTTAGTCGTCTCCCCCCATCCTCTGCGGCTCTCTGCCCCTTTTATTGTGCAGCACAGAAGCTTCAGGAAGCCTTGGCACGGAAAGTTTGGGAAGATCGCTCGATGGACCGAGACGCCCGGCAGAGGAGGAGCCGGGAAAGGGGGAGGGAGCAGCGGGGAGAGAGAGAGAGAGAGAGAGGGAGAGAGAGTACTGCCGGGGCTGGAGACGTCTGGATAACCTTTCAGGCATGTTTCCCACCTCTCTGATGAGACAAGGGGAGCAGATCACACGCACACATCTGTCAGGTGGAGACGCGCACCAGGTTGAACTGTGCGTAAAACCTTGTGCGTAAAAGTCCTGCTGCTTATGATTAGCTGCTTCCAAACATTTTTTAAAATTATGATTGTTGCTGGTCAACTTTCTTCAGGTTTGAAACTAGTTTTTGGACTATTTTTAAGAACTTCACAGTTATGTCAAGGTGTATGAGGTGGAGATGTCCAGCAGGGGGCAGCAGAGTGTAGGTGATTTCCTGTCTGGACCCTCAGGTGTGTATTTTTCCCCTCAAGTGACCTGCACACACAACTGGAGAGGTATTCAGATCCTTCAGTGACAAGTGGCAACACCACCATTGGAAAGTGAAACGCCTGCATTTATAACAGCAAAACGCAGTGGCGGGAGATAACAAAGCACATCTACATCCAGTTTACTATTTCCATTCAATGTAGTAATACAAAATGCAATCAGCACATATATTATGATGTATTATTATAGGTTATAATAAAACTAAATTAGGGCCAGAGGGTAAATTCATAAGCTACCCAACAGTATATAAGGTAGGTGCAAGTAGCTCCTCATTTGACAACTGCAACTTTAAAGGGATGAAAACATGAATGTATCTATATTATTTATAATATTAACCTGAAATAGGCTGCATAAACAATGCTTTTACTTTTGCTAATACCCCTGGATCATTTGTGGTATTACTATTTCTATTTAAATTAGATATCTGAGTTCTTCTGCTACCACTGTCCTAAAGAAAAATAAAGGTGAGGGGGAAAGAATCTAATATTTCACAGAGAATTAAATGCATCAATCACATCACCAGAGTCACTCGTGTTCATGTCAAAAGGGGAAAAATGTCTTAACTGCCTTCTTACCTGATAGCTTGTAGTCTCAATAACAAGGGCGTTTGGCACCAATAATGCAGTTTTACTTTTTTTTTTTATAAATGTCACGGACATCACAGGGATTGAGATCTGCAGATGAGAAAACATCAAGTTATACCAGAAATCATGAATTGGCACTGAACTCGAATCGTGTCTTCATGACAGTTCTGGGATCGTACCTTGGTGTCTCTGCCAAAGACTTTGGAGTGGAAACAGATCCAGTTATCGGATACGAACATTTTGCCCTGATATAAAATGTCTCTCTGCAGGGCACAAGTGTAACCTGTTGGAACACACAGTCCTTCACACTCAGGTCCAAACTGTCTTTACTTCCCGTGAGAAAAGACAATGTGAAACTTATTTTGTTTGAGTAACTCGTCTTTGCTGACCTCCTTGAATAACTTATGATACTGGGCATTTGTCTTTGATAACTGAGAATGAGACAGCACACGTTTAGTCGTTGAAAAACTGCAAAAGCGTGTAAAAGTCATAAAAACTTTTGGTGAAAGTTGTTAGATCAGACTGCATGAAAACATGAATGTATCAATATTATATATAATATTAACCTGAAATAGGCTGTATAAACAATGCTTTTACTTTTGCTAATACCCCTGGATCAAATTTGGTATTACTATTTCTATTTAAATTAGAGATCTGAGTTAATAATGACCTAATATTTCACAGAGAATTAAATGCATAAATAACAGAAGTACATGGTTTATTCTTAACACTCATTAATCACCTCCTTCAGACGCACAGGGTGTCCTTAAGGAGAGGTGAACCACTTGACTAAACTACCAAACTGCACAAAAAAGCAGGTGTAAAAGTAAAATACTTCTTATGAATAATTTTTGTATTCATAATTTAATAACAGGGAACATTTTCCTGCAGAACCAGTACTTTCACTTTTCATACTTTGAGTACATGTTGCTTATATTATTTACGAAGGACCTTTACTTATAAGAAAGTCATTTTAAATTAATGTTCTGGTATTTTTATCTCAAACTAAAGGATCTAATATTCTTCCACTGGCATAATGTACTTTAAGTATCCACAATAAGTCAGTATACATGCAGCAGTATGACTTCTGTCAGGGTTGTAATGTTACCTATTTCACTATGATATTAATATTACTGATGCATAAATATGTAAACAGCATTTTAATACCATAGCTGGTCAAGATGGCATTAGGCTGAACTACTCTTTGTAGTAAGTGGGAAAATGCAGTGCAGTGGTTAGCACTGTCGCCTCACAGCAAGAGGGTTCTGGGTTCAACTCCCGGTTGAGGCAGGCCCTTCTGTGT
>JBAJHX010000035.1:9063946-9106402 GCA_037176925.1 Amniataba percoides | reverse complement strand
TATATATATACTATTTTGCTGGGTTTGGACTATTTGTTGGATGTCAGCAAGTTGAAAATGACCCTTTCAGCTGTAAAATTTGTATATTACTATTTAATGAAACTAAAAGTTTTGCAAAATAATTCTAAATCAGGATCTACCTTACTACTAAGTAAGGTTAATTAATTAAAAATAGGGTCAATAATCAATATATTATTAGATAATGTTTTGGGGTTTTTTTGCAAAATAATCCTCACCCATTGTCTGCTTCATAACTCTTACTCATAGTTTTCATCTGACTTTTACAGTCCAGATGAAGTAAAAGTCCGTTTGAGTTATTTATTTCCAAAGTCAAGGATGAACCCTCAGTGTTAATAATTATCTGCAGCCTCACTTTATTTATGCTTCAGTTCCACATTCCAGCTATTGGATGTCATGTTTTAGAAAACACATCCAAACATCAAATGTCCAAAGACACAAAAATTCAGCACCATCTCATTCTTGTTCCCATCCCCTGACATGACATCACCCAGACCCGCAGCTGCCTGCATAATGATTAAAGCCAGTCAGGCCGTGAGACACTGAAACACTGTTTCATCATTCACAGCTACTAAATCACTAAGTTCAGGCACAAGACATCTGTTGAAAGCTGTTTCCTTATCAGCCTTCCAGCATGATTTGGGGAACATCTGGAGTTTTTGAGGACTTTGGCAAGGCACAGGCTGGAAAACTCACAAAACAGACTAATTTTCTAGAATGTGTTGACACTTAAACTGGAGACCAGGTGATCCACTGCAGCATGAAATTTATTTTGAATAAATGTGGTGCACATGAAGGAAACCATGTCATGGACTGCTCTTCATTAGAAACTGACAAGTTTAAAATGACAGGAAACATCTTTAATTATTTATCTAAATTGGGCATATAAATTAAATTAGTTTTGATAGTGACCGATTGCTAAACCCCGGCTCCTTTGGTTTCTGTTGCTATGTCTGTCTGCAATGATAACCGTGACACACCAGGCAAAATTTTAAGTAATCAGAAACAATGGACCCCTCATTTCTCAGAGCTGATTACCCTGGAAGAAAGAAGAGGAGTGTTTTTTTCCTGTGCAAAAAATGTTTGTTCGGCCTAACTTGAGTTTACATACTTTGACAAGTTTTAAGTTACAAGACAAAAACAAAAGAGCTTGAAGGATTAGAACCATGGGTGTAAGAAATGGATAGTGGATCCAAAGATAACACGTAATCAGTCCTTCCAGGGTCTGCAGCCCACTGAATCTGCACAGTCATGTTAATCCAATCATGCCTGCATGGGAACAATCAAACCCACAGCACATGACAGTGAAGTCACTCAGAAAGAAATCACCTTTCTAGGCTTTGGAGTTATACGAAGATTAAACCCCCTTGTCTTAAAATGCAATACAAAGAGTAATAATCTAGCGTAATTGTAGCTCGAGCAGTCCTGTAAGCAGTTTTACAGATGTCTCTTTTACAAATACTTTCTAGGCTGCAGGTGGATTTTTCGTTGCAATACCACAAGTGGTCACTTGAAAAAAAAAAACTGTAAGCAAGCTGAGCGGCCCAGGTCAGTACATCCACAATCAGAGAGATGCAGCAGGGTGTGCTATAATGAACAGAACCTATCATAACCTGTAACCTCACAAAATATAATAGCGAGAAAATATTTCTTGGTCTCAGAAGAAGACGACCACTGCAGGAAGCTAGTTAACTAGATGTGCTAACAAGTCCAGCTCATGCTAGAGCAGATAAATTTGTTCTGTTTTCAATCTTGCATTGTGTGTTAAAAAACAAAACAGCCTGACAAATGGATGAATGTCACTCAACTACAGCCACATAAATGCAAATTCAACACGGAAAAATCGAAAGAATTGTGCCCGGTGTACGAAGCTATGATCCAATGTTGTCATTCATGGTTTTTGGATGATGTCCTGTATTAGTTCATTTCCATTAATTATTTCTTGAATGACACACAGTAAACGAAACAAGAGTTCTTTGTTTTGAGCGTACAACACATACTGCCTCATAGCAATTCTCCATCTTTCCTCTGCAGCCTTCTTTTTTAGCTTTCAACATTTTTTAGTGATTCAACACACACACTGAAAACACACATCCTGTCTGTTCTCAGTTAGTGGCAGAGATCAGGTCTGCTGGTTAGACTAAACAACAGCATTTGAGTGGATTTGCTGTCCCTCATTAATCATCCTGACAGCCTGAAAAACAACATTTCCTCCTTAATGACTGTATTTGAGTAATCATGTCTGCTTATTTCCATGCAAGCATCTCTTTTTCACTCGGCTTTGTACTCCCTCTCTATTTCTTCCTCTCTGTTGCCATCCATGTGTGTGTGTGTATTTTGGAGGCTTTTCTCTGACCTCCCAAGTCTGTGGCGAGGCGTCTGCTTTGGGTCACGCCGGCCAATTACAGCGGTTACATTCATGAACAGGGTGAAAAACCATGAGGAATGAGAGAATGTGACCGTGAGGATCCAGATGCGGAAGGCAGAGGATGGTGTCACCCCCCTTCCAGCATGTGGCTAACCCACCAGCACCCGCTGGCCTCCAGGCCTCTGCCGGTCGCTGCCAAAGCACGTTTTTCCGTTAAGCACCGGGTCTGTGATGCATGAGAGCTGACAACTGAGCTAGGAGCCCTCAGAGCACAGCCAGATCAAAACCAGCTGGGGCCATGCACATTAGCAAAGAAACCATAATTGCGTTTGCCCTGTTGTACACCACTAAACTCCCTCCGTCGACTTTTTTTTTTTTTTTACAACAGTCATGGTTTAGACATGAGCAAAGAGGGGAAGGATAGATCTTCCATTTTTAGAAAAAAAATGCCTGCTCAAGTGTACATTTATTTACCGTTGAATGCGGTTTCACATATGAGCGGCGTAGTGCATCAACGTGGTGCCTGCAGCTCGGTTTGAAAGTGGTCTCGTGGAGTGTTTTTCTGTAAGCGAGAAAAGTGTATTTTCAACTTTTCTCCCTGTCTGTGGGTGGATGTAAGTTATGGGTTTACGGTGGTTTAGAAACATCAGTATAGCATGGCTGACATCTGCGTCCTCTTTATTTTTGGACCACTTGAAAAGTCCACATAGAGGGATGATGGATGAAGTGATAAAGTTGGAGAGAAGACAAAATGAAAGCAGAGGAGTCTATTTCTGGGAAGCAGTCTGCTATCTGTAACTCACAAACAAATCAGAGGAAGTATCGGGGCAGATGTTTTTAATTTGGGACTTTGCTTAATGATTTTAACACAAGAAACAATTTCACTGTCTATGAGGGCAAAGAGGAAAAGTCCTCCCTCTGTTCTTTTGCCCTTTTTGTGCTGATTTAGGCGGATTGAGAGGTTAAAGCCTTGTCATGTGATGAAGGAGCAGCTCCGCAGCCTGTCATCATTAATCACTGGGGCTGTCAGGCTGCACCCAGGACTCACTCAGACCAACCAGGGAGGCAGCCCTCATCTCCAAGAACAATACCCAGAGACTTTTTTATACGTTACAGCAAAATATGTCCTCCACACTCTGGGTTTAATTTAGAGTGCTAAATTAAAAGGGCTGTGGTAAGAAAGAGTCGTTCTGCGATGGATGAATCCTCTGGTTGACTGAGGAAACGTGGGTGGGGAGGTAAACAAGTAACCTGGCCCCCCCTCCCCAAAGTCGCCTCTGAACGTGTTATCTGATCCCCACTTTATTCGTTGGCTGTGAGGTGTGTAACTAATATAACTGGAGGAAAACAACATGAAGGATGAGTCGGCTTAACTGTTGTATAAGTAAAGGATTGTGGAGGGAAATGACCGGAAACAAATGGAAGGAATAAGTGAAGCCTGAAAAAAGAGAAAGCATAAATATTGGCTGCATGAATGAGTAACATCTAAGGGACTGCATGAAAATTATTTGGGTGGGGGAAAGGTTAAACCTTGTGTTTCACTTTTTAACAAGACTCCACATCTGTAGCTGTGCTTGGTGAGGCTATATTTAGGCACAGTTGTGCTCTGAGTTAAATGTTAGCAATGATAATGCTGACATGCCTATGTTTAGCAGCTATAATGTTCACTATATTCACCAGGCTGAGGAAAATGTCATTAGTTATGCAGGTATTTTGTTGTGAATCAACTTATTGGAGTGATTAAAATGTTGACTTTATGACAGTACGTTAAAAGCCATCGAGTCATTAAAATCTATTCTGTGGAAAAATATAAATGTCCTTTACAAATTTCATGGACTTGCATCCAGCAGTTCTTGGGACCTCTGACACTCTGAACCAAATATTTTAACATCATGGTTTTGTGAGTGGAAAAAAAAATCAGAAGATAAAAGTTTTGTTGGCTGAACTGTCTTTGAATCATAAGTATTTGAACAAAATCTGATGGGAATCAATTTGGTAGTTAAGATATTTCAGTCTGGGCAAAGGTGGTGGAAAGGATGATTGTTGTGAGGTTGTCGTTCACAATTTGAATTAGATCACATGATTTCGTAGCGTGGTGCCCTCTACGTATGGCACACCTGCATGACTCATAGTACAGATGAAAGCCAAAACAATATATTTCACAGTGAAATCATGATAATAAACTATAAAGGATGGACAATAGAATGTTAAAAATCCAGCTTAGAAAACAAAATATACATTACTATTCGAGTATTACTTTATTTTACTCTATTTATTCAAGAAAACACATGATGAAGCACCAATATGATGTGACTGTGCAGCATCTGGGCAGACACACATTAACTGACACTAACAAAACTCACAATGGGCAGGTGATGTTTCCCCTTGATTAAACAAAGATGACAAACAGGTTTCGTTGGTCACCAATAGGTGGCATCCCAATCCAACACTACTATACTGATCACTACACCTTTGGTACAGTCAACACAGCTGACTGAACTTGATTGAAAGGCAAAAGTGCACAAAAAAAAAATAATCACTAAGATCAGCTCCAGCACTGGCATTGACTGGAGGAGTGTGAGCATGTGATAACTCAGACACTCTGGTATCAACAGCCAACTCGTTTCTTAATTAGTAAACTAAGTGTGTCTGTTTTCTAGCCCATACCTGGCAACGTGAAACCTCCAGAGTGGGCCCTACAGGAACGCATGCCCTCCTGCCGAACTCAGACACCCCACGACAGCATCTCAGACCACTGAAACAGGAGCACTCTCTCTTGTTACACCGAAGACAGGCTGGTTTTGACCCCTGTGGGTCCCTTGTCAGACTTGTGAGTGACCAGCTTGGGTCATCTATACTTCGCCAAGGGTGTCACAGTGTCATGTTGCTAGGAAATGGCATATTACCGCTGCCAATCATGTGGCGGCGGCGGTAACTTGAGCGACTGTCAGGGCTTCATCTCGAACGCGTACGGGAAGAGGCACACTGGGTCTGATTCTTATCGAGATCCTACGGTATGTATACGTTACATCCTGATAGCTTTGACTTTTCCATGCTGGCATTTTTTTGTAAAACACACCGCGAAGACGAAATCCATGAGCATTAAATAAGGATGCTGTTGCTTTAAGGTGACACTGCGTTTACTGCAGAACAGAGGAATGTGAGCTGTATCCCTGTGGTCTGCTTAGAAGTCTGTGTCGACATGGTGAAACATTAGCGGAAGTAAAGCACACCTAAAGTCATCAATCATGGAATTCTTTCACAGCAGAAATAGCCAGTGGTATAAACCCACTAAATCCATCAGAGCCAGGCTGACACGTGTACTGACAAAAGTTTACATCTTCCCCTCACTACTTGACCTTTTTCTCCCCCTCAGGGCCGAGGTTACACCCCATCAGAACTACTTCCTGAGTCATGTAATCAAACCATTAAGTGTTCATATTTGTTTTATCCGAGAGCAGCCACATTCAAAGGTGAAAATTAAACACACACAACATTTTTAAATGTAACATTTTTCCGTGGAATACATTTTGTTTTGTTGCACTCAGTTGTTCACCTGAAACAGACAGAAATCGTCATGTCGAGAGAGAAGAAGTTGAGCGAACCTGAAGCAGAATTTCTCATTTACTGCTTTTCAGAGAGGTACCGCTCAACATTTCCTGACATGACGTGTTGCTGTTTAAAACTTAACTGCACTAGTTTCAATGAGAATGAGATTAAAGGTTGTGACCTCTGCGACCCTCAGATAATGAGATAATTATTATCTCATTATGTTATTGTTGTTATGTGTTTTACAGGTCAAATGAATCTTCATACCATAGGATAAGTTATACTTTTAAAAAATCAGAGTTTTTTGTTGATTGCTGTATAGATAAATGCTGTACTATAATTATTAAAACCTATAAGAGAAATGTTAACTTGTCATATATTCTCAGCCTGCCATACTGATGAAAAACTAAATGTCAGACCAGAAGCACAGAAATGAAGACAACAGAGTATACATCTTCAATGTAATTTATTTAACAAAATATGACCTCCCCTTTAACTGGATACCACCACAGGGTGTTCCAATTTTACAAAAAATATCACATCTCATTTTTATTGATTTTGCCGTGGAAAAAAAAAAAATCAAAAAAGCCGAGGAGTTCAGAGAGAGATGTGATTCCAAACATTCATTCTCGCAGTGAAGTGTTAAGACGTGACATATTCAACATCTGTCATCTGGCTTCCCACGTGTCAGCTCAGGCGATTGTAAAATGAGAATGGATTTAGATGGTAAACATGAAAGCCAGATTCCCGGTAAAAAATAAATACAATTTCTCAGTAGGAATAAACAAAACATAAGGAACCAAAACAAATCATCACAAACCATGGGGCTGAATAAACAGTTACGTGTGTATGCTTTGTCAAGCTTACATGCATCTCTTGCAGGGAGAAAGCGACTGTGGCCAGACTTACATCGGTCCACGGCTGCAGCTTATTGCCATCCCTGACACACTACATTTTTCTGCACTAAATCAACATCATTTGCAGTGAGAACCCTGAACATCCAAGTGCTATTACACAGCGTCCAGCCATCAATTTGCCAAGCCCACAGGGCGGCAGGAGTCACCTCAGGGCAGTCATTTCAGTTGCAAGGTATCCGAGCAATGTGCAGACATGCAAGAGCCACATGTGTCCTCTGATCTTTAGGAGTGGAGCCTGATTAGAAACACCCAATCTCTTATATAATGTAGAAAGAAAAGTGTGAAAATGCACTCAAGTCAAAATCCAGGACTTGCACACTGATCCCAGTTCCACTTGAATCCAGTCTGAAGTCAGAGGAAGCAGCAACCTGCCACAGATACGTATATGCCTGAAGTAATAGTTCAACATTTTGGGAAACGTGCTCATTGGCGCTCCTGATGAGAAAAAAGATCTCTTAAATACAAGGTTAGCTTAGCTTGGCACAAAGACTTGAAACAGAGGAAAACAGCTAGCCTTTCTCTGTCCACATGGGCAGATAAATCTGCCTACAAGCACCTTTGAAGCTCTTTACACACATTAGAGCTTGTTTTTGTTTGTATGTACAAAAACTGTAAAAATGTAGGAAGCGATCTGAAACTTCCTGCAGTCCCAGACTTCCTGCCTTTGGGGTGCAGTTTGTCACTGTTGACAGAGCCAGGCTAGCTGTTTCCCCCTGCTTCCAGTGTCTGTGCTGTGCTAAGCTCGCCGGCTGCTGGCTGTAGTTTAGTATTTTAAAGAAAGAGCTTCTCCATTTTAATACAGCAGAAGGCGAACGAGCGTATTTCCCAAAATGCCAAACCACTCCTGGAAACATGTCAGAAGATGGAGTATCACTGGTAGCCCAGAGCAGATGCGGATCCAAGTCTTTGACTGTAGAGAGCGTAATGAGGGTAGTACGGGCCTGTGGTGGGCAGAGAGTGCAGGGAGATGGAGGAAGGTCCAGGCGGCAGATGGACCTTACTGTAGGGGTGATAGCGAGCTAAACCCAGGCTGGGGGGAGCCCTGAGCGAGAGGGAGCTGGGCATGGAGCCTGGACTGCTCTGGTGCGGGAGGTGAAGGTGGCAGGAGGCGGGTCCAGAGGAGGAAACCGAGAGCAGCTTACTGTCCATCCCCACGTGCAGGGCTGTGTGCGTGCGGAGGTGAGCCAGGAGCTCGTCTGACGTGGCGAAGCGTTTGTCACACGGGCCCCCGGCCGACACCCAGTTACAGGCGTGGGGCAGGGGGTCGTTGGGGAGCATGAAGCCATACGTGTAGAGCGGATGTGAGAGGGAGGAGGACACGCTGGACGAGAGGGAGCTTTGGTGGAGGGAGTGGAGCGGGTGGGAGGGATACACTAGCGGGAAGTTTGATTTGAGTGTGGAGGAAGGGTCGTGGATGCAGGAGTTGCAGTTGCTTCCGCCGAGATGGGATACACTTGGATAGCTTAGACAGTAGGGGTCCCTGCACAAACCCTGCATGAAGGAAGGGGGGGAGGCACCTGTAAGAGGGCTGGAGCTCGGGTGCTTTCCAGGAACCCCCATGCTCCCCACGCTGAGGCTGGACTTGGTCGGATCCAGCCCGGGAACAAACTGAGACGGGTAGCCCGCGTAAGCCCCCACTACAGATCCGTGGTAGCCCATATTAGAGGAGGGCAGGGGGAAGAGCGGTTGGCTCGTCTTGTAGGGAGAAATGGGTGTGATGCGTCCGGGGCCGAGGCTGGGCTGGGCAGACTCGCCTTTGCCCCCCTCGAGGTTGGAACCGCCGTCGGAGCTGCCATTGCTGCAGTTTGCGCTGGCTCGAACGTGGCTGGAGTTCGCGTCGTGCGGCGCGTCCGAGTTGGCCTTGTTTACGTCAGCGTCCTTTTTGGGATGGCTGTTATTGCTGCTCGTGCTGGTGGGACTGCTCTGCTCATGTGCACTCTCTCCATTCGGCATCTGAGTGTGTGACGTGGGCTGTCCACCGGGGGACTGGCTCTGTTTGTGAGGCTGCTGCTGCTGAGCGTGTCCTGGTGGGGTGCTGCTGCCGGCTCTGGAGGTGGGCGACAGAGCGTGCGGCAGGTAGGACTGCTGGCCAGTGGTTGAGTTTCCGTTAGTGGTAGCATTATTGCTGGGTACCCTGAACCCGACCTTATCACTGCTGCTGGTAACTCCGTCTCTGCGGCAGTCTCCGCTGCCTTTGTTGTAGGGCTTGAAGCTACATTTGTCCTCCACGGTGGGGCGGTGCTCCCCGAGCTTCAGGCCAGATGACCGACTGCTGGGCTCCTTGTCCCCCTGGCTGCAGGAAGAGCCCAGCTTGGAGGAAGATGGAGGGTCGGGCTTACCGATCTGAGAGCAGGTCTGTGCGAGCAGGGCCAGTGGACTCTTCTTGGCGTCCAGCTACAAAAAAAAATATTGATTAAGATATTGATTAACTGTTGTTTTTTTGTCCCTGACAACATGAATCTAAGCAAAGTAACCTTCTGTGGCTGCTAATAACAGTTATTTTTATCATCTTGTTATGTAATCATTATTTTCTCAATAAATTATTTTGTCATTAAAATGACAGAAAATAGATTTAAAAAAGGCCAATATGATATAAGGGGAGGTCTTCAATTTTTTGTTTTTATAGCTTAAATGATTAGTCAATTGACATGAAAATGATCTGGCAGTATTTTAATCGATTCATCTTATCAGGAACACATTTTAACAGGCCAAATATTCTGGAGTTGCAGCTTCTCTGCTGCCACGACTCTTTGTCATGTGTCATTTTAAATAAGCATCTGTGGGGTTTTGGACTTTTGGCTGAACAAAAGGAGACACGTGAAGACATCACAGTGGGCTCAGAAGTGTTTTGAGTTTTTTTTCATACCCTAAACAAAAAAATCACCATCAGATCAATCAGTAAAGGAAATGAAAATAATCTAGCTGTGGCTCTGCTTGTTTAGCCAACAGTTCATTTTTCTTCGTTATTTAAACATAATGAGCAACTAGATATGATGAAAGTCAGTGATCTCTCCTGCAATCAGCACGATTACAACACACAGGCAGATGTCATGAGAGCATTTCTTCTTTGTTTCAGCGTTTTCTCGCACAGCCCTTTAAATCAAAGTTTAACACATTTAATTTCTGCCGAGGAATTTAAACCAAGAGCCACTTTCACATTTCCACCAGGCTGCCGTGAAATCAGAAAAATACTTTTTTTAAAAAAGAGAATAAATACCTCAATGCTGACTGGTGCGGATGTCAGAGGCTGTAAATACTCCGGGTGCAGCAAGTGTCCGGTGTGCGCAGTCAACATCTTGAGGACTCGGATCGGGAGCCGCTTTGCTTGGCGAAGTGGGTCCAGGGGGGTCAGCAGGGGGCCCGCGGCACCGGGACGAGACCTCTCCTCCTCCTGCCCGGCCGCGCTCGGCTCGATGCGCTCGCTCAGTCGATCCGCGGCTGATCCTGATCCTGGAGGGGGATATTTCATTGGAGAGCTGCGCTGCTTTTTTTCTCTTTTTTTTCTAAGGGAGCTTTAAGAAAAAACAGCTGATGTGTAATCCAAACGTGTCCAGAAAAAAAAACAACCAGATCGGACGTCCTCAAATAGTCCCAGAGGACTGAAGGAGACTCTCAGTTAGTCTGAAGCATTTTCATACTGATCCAATCTCACACCCAGGAATAAAAAATAATAATAAAAAAAAAAGGAAAAAAGAAAAGTGTGTGTGTTGCAGGGGGCAGGCTGGACGCAGCTCCCCTTCAGAAGCCACAGTGAGCTTTATAGATCCCCGGTGTTGAGGAGCGGTCCGCCGTGCTGTTTCCTCTCCGGACTGCAGCGGCGCACTGAGCGTCACACTTCAAAGTGTCCGCTGGGTGGCCGCGATGGGGGCGGAGCCTGCGACCATCACTCCGCCCACCCTCACACAGACACCCAGAGGTGGAGGAAGTGCTGGCATGTTTTATGCAAGTGAAAGTATCAGTGCTGCATTGCTTAAAAAAAACTCTGTTTCAAGTTTTCTCACTATAAGAGAAACTTGCACCCCTCTGAAGATGGTGGAGAGATTTTCAAAAGCAAAAATGAAAGAAATCTGCATGCACATTAGCAGGCTTTTCTTCATGCTTTGAAGAAATGCCCGAAAAGTGCCCTCTTACATGCCCCTATGATAAAATGCCCTAGCGGAGAAAAGTTTGTGTAATGCCACATAGGCAGCCTTATATGCTAAAAAGTTGTCCCCTACGTGCCCCTAAATCGCAACATAATTATGACAGACGCTGGGTTATGTACTGGTTTGGAGCAGAGTTTTCTGTCAGGAAGAAAATAATACCATGGTTTGATTTGTTATATTGCATTTGATATTTTCACTGCATCCTCTTACAGACAACCAATGCTTGTGTATCTTTATACCAGCTAAAAGGAAATACGCATTTTAATGAAATGTTGCACAAAGCCCAAATTAATTAAAAAAAAAATATCACACATTATATGACTGAGTAAAATTATGTGCCCTAAAATTCTAGACAGATTTATGTGAAAGCTAAAATTATACTGTCTAGATGGTTGGCTTGATCAGAGGATGCACAAACAAAAAGCATGAAATTGGTGGGTATTTTCCCAAAATATTGTGAACCATGACTAAGAGAAGAGATCTGATCTCACACGAGGTTTGGCCCTCAGTAACGGGGACTAATCAAAGACAAATCATGAGCGTTGAATCATAAGGTTCAGGCCCAGATTGCAGTTTCAAGATGTAGAACATCAAATGTTTGACGTATGACCATGTGGTACTTTAAGCTTAGGTTTAGTCTAAATTAAACCACACAATCATGAATATATGGAAACTAAACTTTGCTTCAAATGTCAGATGGAATGGTATAATTTCCAGCTCATGAAACATAGATCTAAGGCATGAGCAGGAACTTTCCCCCTGGAAGAGTCCTCTGACAACTTCACAGAGAGGAATACCATGAGTGTGCTGGGATGCGGTGCATAAACCCCTCATTAAAACTAAAAATGCAGTTTTGTGAGTGTAATGGTGCAGAGAACAAAGTCAGTGAGCAGTGGAAATAAGTCATATGGTCACATGAGTCATCCCTCACTCGGTTGTCAACAAGCAGATGAGTAGACGGGGCAAACACCAAAAGGGGTTTACTAGTCCAGATGCTTGTTTTTCATAGCAAAGGGTCACGGTGGATCAGTCACGGCTTAGGGCCTAGTTCCTTCCAAGCAGCAATTTGCTCAAAATTTGCCATCCTCCTCTGAGTCATAACTTAGTCAAATTTGAACATATACACATATTCATTAAATGTCCATAAAGCCGCTTAGAAATCGTACATAAACAGACATACTTGCCCTTGCCTCAGAATATCACGCTTTTAAGTTTAGTTCAGTATCAAAGTAATCCAGTGGTAGATGACTGTACATCCAAGGACACATTGCAAACAGGAGCTGCTAACAGCTAATTCGGCATGTTTATTATGCATAGCTCAAGTTTTAGCACACAGCCAACTGACTGGCTCCATGGCAAAATTATTTCCTGTTTACTTCATAATTTGAGTGCCTTGAGGCATTATGAGGATTTATTCGAAACAATCAAAGACCATCTTTAAACCTTTTCCATAATGGTCGTGCTAAAGGACAGGCCATCATCAGAGTCATCAGGATTCATCATCTGGGGACCCTTAATATTCTTGTTAATTTTTTTGTTGAAGTCCTCGTTTATCATTGATGCCACAGCATGCGTATAGAATTTGTTTGCACCTTGATAAGAGCAGGAACATCCAAATAAGATAAGATAAGTCAGCTCACTCAGAGGAATAACGTTTGATTAACTGCTACTAAAATGTTGTTAAGTGATAAGTGGAGTGAAGCTGCAGAACATTAAGCAGATTTGGAGCAGAAATATGACCTACTTTTTTCTTGCAATGCATGCATATACCGCACAGTATGTTCTGTCACACAATGTAAGTCACTGGACAAATGGAAAAAGACATAAATGTGCCGTACTTGACAGATGCACAAACTGGACAAGTCACATATTTCCTAAATCTTTAACTGTTCACACACCTGTTTGCAAGATGCCCCACATTGCTGAATCCTCTCAATTTGGCCACTTGTGCAGTAGCGACATGTCCGGCAGCTATTCAGATGCAGCTGTTTGATTGTGAGTAAGATGGAGTACTTAAAAATGCTCAGTGAAATGTTGCTAATATCCATTTGTTGTTATATAAACACTGAAGACAGGTATGATTTTAATTTTGACATGTGGCGTGACAGATCATTTGTCTGCTGGCTTTTGCTTTGAGCATAATTGAGCAGCCAAAAAAAAAAAAAAAAAATCAATAAAGTGTACTGAACATGTCACTAGATTCTATTTTCTTTTATTAATTTATGTCATTTTACCAGGGAAGAAAAATGTGATAAAGACAGATCACCTCTATATTAATGGTTCTATAAATCTGGAATGTTAATAACTTTATTGCATTACCGCCTGCTGACTGACTTTGCAATGAGCTAATTTTGTTAACCTAATTATACAATGAATTGGTTAAAGTACTTAAAAATTACGGCTGACAAGAACTATTAGCAGCAGCCCAAAATAGTCTCGGTCTGAAGGGGCTTTGATTCTCTGAATCCTTTGCAGCCTCAATTGAGTGCGAAATCATCCCTAATCCCTCATAACCTGTGGGCAAAAGGCTGCATAATGTGAATTAGCTGACAGATATTTGTACATATCTTGCAGGGTCCTCCGTAATCTTCAAAAGCAATGGTTTCCATGTAAATATAAAGAAAGGGTAATAAATTAGGTCTTATGTAAAAGCAGTTTCTTCAGTGACTACTTCAAAAACATGTAGTTTATTTTGAAAAGTTTTTTTTTATAATCCTTACAGGCCTTGTTTACTATCTGAAATCAGCACTAGGTTGCCGTTAAAAAAAAAATCCTTTGCCTAAAGTAACTGTCGCCTTGACCTCATGCCCTAAACAGCAGAGCAGCTACTCTCAGCCATCCATCAATGTCCCATTTCTGATAAGAAGCAGGGAGTGGGAGCACCATCTCATCAGGAAACAAGGTCACAGTCTGCACCACTGTAGAGGAGAGAGCACTTGTGTGGCTTTAGGGGGGAAGCAGAAACAGCAGTGGTTTGCCTTATCAAGTGTTGGAACAGTGCAGCTGTTGTTAACATACAAGCACTAATCAGAATAAAGCATTAAAAAATATACGACTTTAATCAATACATCTGCCTGAGTCTGTTAATTTTAGGTTTCTCCTGCAGAAGTAAAAGCATGTTTTCGTTCCTTAGATGAAACTGCAGATCTGTATCAAACAGAATTAGTATTTGTGTTAAATGTTAACTAGATGAAGGTCTCAATGTGACCAGGCTCAGAGAAAAAGTTAGACACTAAAGTCAGTGTGTATCATGCTTTAATATATCAAAATGAGATAAAAGGTCACTGATGAGGATGTTTGTTCAATTTTCCCCACATTAAAACATGAATGAATAAAATGAATGAAGTCAGTGTAAGTGAGATTATATAGCCAATGTGCAGTCATTTATTACTGGTGAACTGCAGCATGAAAGTATAAGAGCCACATATGGAAACCAGCCATTCTTGATACCAGTTGTTGATGGTGGTTTAGTGGCAACACTGAGTAAATGTTTCTTTAAACCTGCCATAAATGATTCTTGGCGGCAGTGGAGCAAGCTGTAGATCACAGACTGTAGATAAAGATGGACAACACGTCTACACTTCTTCCCACTGCAAAAAACAGAGAAGCCAATACATAATATCCCAGATACAGACGCGCCATCTTGCCTGGTGTTGTCATTTGGAATCAGAGTCTGAGTCATAGTGATCGGGGAAGGAGCCACGGTATCGTCTCGCCATGCTAGCTAAAGCTAAATGACATGCTAAAGTTAAAGTTATATCTCTTAATGTTCCTACACTTCACACCACCCCTGAAAAGACATCCACAACATTTACAACTACCTCATTGTGATCGCCATTTTATAGCATCAAATAATGAAAATTTAGAAGAAAAAAAATCTGTAAACACACTAGTGTGACAAGAACTCTATAAAATAACAGAAACAACATTTGGGAAAATGTTATTTGTCCTATGTCTCATCTGCTAACATAAAAGAGGCGGGGTTTATGACCTGTACTCCAGCCCTCCACCAGGGGGCGATCATGAGAGTTTGGCCAAACTTTTGGAGAGTTGTTATGTCGTCTATTTTTATATACAGTCTATACTGTAGATACAACACTGAAAATAATCACCTTATGAAATTATACAGTAAATCTGTTGGTAAACAGTTGGTAAGCAGCCCACCGAAAAACAAATGTCAGAAGACTAAATTACATTTTCCTTAAATATAAAATTATGCTTATTGAAGTACTCTTTAGCATTACACTCCTATAATATTGTCGGAGAAAATAACTGAAACAGAACCTGATATATCGTATTTCTTATTCCACACATACTTCTTCCTTGTCAGCACCTACATATGCCTACATTACCCACAATACAGCTCAACAATGACAGTGCAGTAGCACATTCAGCTGGGTTACGTTTACAAGAGTTAATTTTGCTTCATGGTGCTAGCCCCAAGCAGGCACGAGGAGAAATTTTCAAACTTGTTATCTAAACCAATCTGGTGCTGGGCACGGGGCATACAAAGAATTTATCAGAGCTATTTTTTGCTGAAACTGAAAGATGTTAAAAGCTGAAGTGAACGGTGGAATCAGGTGATTCTCTGTCACTACAAAAGACACCTTTCCCATTGATCTTTATTATTTGATGATATAAACATATTGACAATTCACCATCATTTTACATTCTTTGATCTGTGTTGGCATTATGCGTATCTTGGGTCAAATGCTATTTTCCTCTCTTGATGACCATCAATGGGCACATGTTGATTAAATCTGGCCTGTGGTTCTTCATCGCTACCTGACCACAGATTCATACAAAACGTTGCAAGCAGCATTCTGGAAACTCCCATATTCAAGGGACCCTGCCTACAGGTCTCTTCAGGACGAGGAATATTAGCAGGAGAAAGGTCTGTTGGAGAAGAGGAGGAGGACTGAGACAAAAGGAGGGAGAGCAGACGAGAAGCCAAAGAAGGCCAAATACTGAGGGTAGCCACAGTAAACAATAGGGCTCTTCTCTTAACTTAACTTGTGACTTGCCTTGAAGTTGGTCATTAACAAGCAGTGGCACAGTATGTGAGTGATTACTGTTTCCTGTTGTTGCTTAATTTGAGACGGGTTTCCTCTTGTTCCCTTATCTTAAAAACATAATCAAAGCAGCAACACATGGCAGAACAATGGAAAAAGTCTGAGAGGCCGACTAAAACCGATCTTTAAGACTCCCAGTACGACAACACATCATGAATGGTGTTTGTACTCTGCTATGACTGATTTATAGTCTCATTCATTTATCTCTTTCATGTGGCATTTCATAAACCTGTGGAGATAGGTAGTTAAACATCTATAGAACTTCAAAACTCCGGATGTGTCCTCACTGCACCTTCTGGTCCTGCATTTCACAATGAGGATTAGACTTTTTTCAAGCTGCTTCCAACAGACTCCATTAAAACGTAACTGACTCTTCACGAAACACCGCACCCCTGCTACGCCTTTAAAATTGTATCAGCATTTCAAACAACAGGTCTTTGAATTCACACAAAAGCAAAGAAGGGCAGACTTCTTGTTTCAAGCTAACAACCGTCTGTGACATGGGATGAAATGACAACGGTCATGCAAAGATCGTATCAGCCGCAGCTAGCTAGCTAATTAAAACTCTGTCCACAGTTGACTTTTTCACAGTCTCGGCTGAGCATGATCATCTTAAATGGCGGTTAAACATGCATATCAAACAGTTTTCCAGACTTTCCTTATGTGAGACAATGATCTGATGATGATAACTAAACTATAAACTGACTACGAAAATGTCGGCACAAGGTTGAATATTTGAAAAGGCTGGAGCTGCCCACGGGTCTGGGTGGGTTCATGAGATTTTGTGGGCAAGGAAACATCTCAGGGAGCACCATCACCATGTGAATCGGTTGTAATGTTTTTACTCATGTATATCTTTATATATGACAACACAGAGTGTTTTTATAATCCGACAACGTAGCGTGGCATAATATGCTGCTTAGCTTTTGTAGTAGTACAGTAAAGTTACTGGGGGGGGTTTAGTGAAAGACAATTGGCATTCAGTTTCTTTATCATCACAATTTCACTTTCTCTGTAACTCAAAGTCTCGGAGCTAATTTATAATACTGAGAAACTCAGTCAGACATCTAATGATCCTGCATTAAAAATAATGTAAATGTTCTCCACATACTTCCTCACACATCTCCATATTCAGTACAGTTAGAAGCATAAAATTTGATGGCTCTGTTTAACATTGGCTTATCTGACTTACGAACACACACACACTTTCTCAGCAGCACAGATGCACTTTGCATGTCCTGTGGGTGGAACGATCCAGAGAGATCAGACTGCCAGAGGACGCCAGCCTGCAATCAGATTGTACTGGGTTGTTCAGGGAAATTTCATCTGACATCAAAGATGTTTTTTCACACCCCTCTCGATTTGGCTTTTTGTAGAGGATCTTATTCCAAAAACTCGGAGCTGCCTGCTGGCTACCGTATACTCTAAAATAAAAAGGTTGGAGGACCAAAAAAAAGGTTGTATTTTCAAGCAGGGTTTACTGCTTTTAAGATATGAAATACAATGTTTCACTACAGCTTTTTATTTGGGATTTTTTTATCCTGATATTGTGAAAATAAAGCTTTTCTTGAAAGGCTTCTTGTGTTTTTTCTATGTGAGCTGTTTCTAAATCAAAAGTACAAGAACAAAGCACATGTTAAAGATTGTGTTTGCCATTGTGTTTACTAGAAATAATCTAGCATCCAAGGCCATGTTGTAAGCAAGTTGCAGTACATTATGCAATATATTATTTTGTGCAGTTATAGTTTCCAGTTCAGAGGAACATTAGCATCTCTGTACTCCTCTGTCATGGACTGGGGAAGAAGTCGTTCTAATCAGACAGTTAACATTTCAGCTAGCTAGAAATGAGAAGCTGGCATGCAGCCATACAGTATGTTTGTTTTTAAGCATCTTTCATGGGGTCTCAAATGAATCAACAAAGGCACTGTTACTTAGCTGGCTAGCTTTATAGATTGTATTTTAAAAAGTGGGATGTAGACAATGTGATGCCAATCATTGGTTTGTGGCGTACTACTTTGAAGCCTTGAGTTTGGCATTTTGGCCATCACCATCTTTTGTTTTGTTTGTTTTTGGGGCCAGAAATGACAGAATGATGAGAAGATTACAAGAGACTGGAGCTTGTTTAGCATGGTGCATCCCTAATTCACGTTAACTATGATATTAATTAGGATGCTAATTTTAGTTTGTGAAAAACCTTCAGTATAACTAAAAATGTTTCCTGAGGTAATGAATCGAGCAAGAAGTCAGACTCATTTTCAATCGTACTACTTATAGGAAACGATGGAGTCGCCCCCTGTTGGCCATGAGAAAGAAAGCAAGTTTAAAGCACTCCTATAGTGGCTTGACTTTTCAGATGCAGAAGCTACGATGATTTATACTGTCAATACCTACAACTGATGAAATCTGCTAGCAGCAGTTGTCATTTCAGCAAGAAAAATGCATTTATAGTGCCAAATGTGCCATCATTATCATTGTAAACTGCATTATGTGCTAGAATTGAAAGCTTGGCAGGCATAGCAACATTTCACAACAATGCTTGCCTCACAAGCAGGCATATACAGATATGGCACCCACTCTTGCAAGAATTACTTATTACTTTTACTTTTCAGGGTATTTCAACAATCAAGAGGACCTTTTCCTGGCTGCTGCAGGGAAATTGATTGTGACTGCACAGACCTGGAGGTGCTAAACAAACCTTTCCATTGCTCCCTGTAGCATTCACTCCACACAGAAGCTAGGCAATCATTTACCATTGATTTCCCTTCTGTTTGAAACACTTCAACAGATGCAAAGAGGAGGCCAGGCTTATCACATTTGTCTGGGCTTTTACCACAGATTTATCTCACGCTGATGTCCATCACATTAAAAGAGATTATGAGAGTTACGATAGCTAATTGCTACACATTTTTGTTGAGTAAACCAATACAAAACCAATTAAATTAAAATGTTTTGCTGATAAAGAGATATTTTTAATAACCTCTGAGAAGCCCAAGAGTTTGAGAATTTGGTGATTGAGGGAGAGAGATGGTTCAAAATGGTTCATATTAACAGGTAAGCCAATACAGTTTCTATATTATGGATTATTTACCCAGATAATATGCCCTTTGAGATACTCATGGCACTGGCTTACATTTGAGGAAATTATCATGAAGTAAAGTAAGCTTTTAATTACCTCCGTGTTATGAACAGAGGAAGTAAATGTATGACGAAAGTTAAGAGCAGCTTGTAAATCAGGAATGGATTATCTGCATACAGATATAATAACAACGTGTTTGTTGAATGCCTGGTCAAAGCAAACCTGTTTGGAGGAAAACAACAAGTTCCTAAAAGCAGAAGTTGAAAGATAAAATAGTAATTAGGGGAACTGAGCTGCTGTTGGGATATGGTAAAGTGTGTGAAAACAGTAGAAATGAGAGGAAGCTGAGTCTGAAGAATATTTGAAACTGTATTAATATACTGTATACCAACAGACTGCAAAAACACACATCATATGTTATCAATCCAATGTAACCTTTCTCACAACACTGTAGGATCCCATGATAATAACTGAATACCTGTAATCTCACACAAGGTATGTTGAGTGTTAAATGTGTCCTCTTTGAGCCATTTTGTATTGCCCACAGATAATGAGAAAGGGGGCGACACAGAAGTCAATTGCTCTCACGCTGGATCCCCATTAATCCTAAATGTGTCCATAAAATCAAAGAAGAAGCAGTTAGCTGTAACAGAGTGCTGGAGCAGGTCCTATGTCACGCATTGATTCACCCTGTTCAATAAGTAAACGCTGATAGAAAACCCTGTGAGTTATTTAAACAGAGCAACAGAGGAGGGTGTAAAATGAAAGAATGCAAGAGAAAGGGAGACTCCTTGCTCCTCGCATGCTCCTCACTTTGATGGCTTTATTTACTTAACCCTGCGCACAACCCTCATTCATAAATGTCAGGAATGAATCCACGCACCATTTAGAAACCCAAATGTGAGCTACACCAAACATAGGCTGTCTTCCTGCGTGAGTACAGCCGCGTAATCACCGGTCAGCAGCGGCCATTTCAACCCAAAGCACACCACTGCAGAGGAAAAGATGCATTTCAGCGTTCGTCCCACATCTGTCATCGCTCAGCACACACCACACGCCTCCTCTGCTCTCCCTCAAGACGTGCCAGCAAAGCAGACAAAGTCTGTCATAACACTTGACTTGTGGTTTAACAGACTATGGCAACACTGGAAGGTGGTAAATGAGATTGCTTTCTTTATTTGTATTTCTGTCTTTGCAAATAAATCAAACCAAGAGCACGCATGTCGCGCAGTTTCCCTGATGTAGTGCTGAATAAAATCAAACTGCCCCGCAGTGACTCCATTTTCTGAAGGGATAACTGCTTTAATTTCAGATTCTGTAGGACGCACAGTATGTCCCTTAGGCAAAGGTGTCTGGTTTCAATCTGTGCAGTCTTGACAGTTGAGGGAACCTGAGAGGGATGAGGGTGACCGTATTGTGCCTGTCAGTCACAGAGGGGGGAGAGAAAGCGCCGTTGTCAAACCACTTGTCAGGCTTTGATGTTACAAAGGACGGAAGAGCTCAATTAAAAGGCCATTATTGTGTAAGTAAATCAACGCCTATCAGCCGTGTCACTTCAAACAAATGATCCTCACCCAGCTGCACCAGTCTAATTCATTTTATGCACGATATTTGACTGCAGAGATCAAGATAAAGGATGCAGTTCGCGTTCACCAGTTCGGATGCAATGCAGCGCATCAGAGGGTTGGAGAGGATGAGGAATTATTTCAAATTAAAGCACTATTTTATCTTCCTCTTGTGTGTGGTGATTATTTACAGCATGCTTTCTGGCTAATCCTGAAGATCACGCATAGGAATGTAAAAACTGTAAATATGAATGTTTCATATTCAGCCTGGATTATGTTTTCACATTTGGATCGATTTAAAGACACGAAAAACGAAAACCTGCAGAACAAAGACTCGACATGATCGGCGTCTCTGAGCGAACTGAAAACACTCATAATTTTCTTATATTGACTGTGGTCATTAAGAAGTAAGACGCTCTCTGATTGGTTGGTTTGAAGATGCTCTCTGATTGGTTCTTTTAAAGACCCTCTCTGATTGGTTCTTTTGAAGGCGCTCTCTGATTGGTTTTTTTAATGATCCTCTCTGATTGGTTCTTTTGAAGACACTCTGATTGGTTCTTTTAGTGATCCTCTCTGATTGGTTGGTTTGAAGACGCTCTCTGATTGGTTGGTTTGAAGACTCTCTCTGATTGGTTCTTTTAAAGACCCTCTCTGATTGGTTTGTTTGAAGACGCTCTCTGATTGGTTCTTTTAAAAACCCTCTCTGATTGGTTGGTTTGAAGACGCTCTATGATTGGTTGGTTTGCTTGCTGCACTGACTGACGATGAAGTCAGCATCGACACATTTCACCTTCAGAAACTGATAATCAATCATTGTAAACCTGATCAGAGTTCACGGAGTCGCCTCAGCAGCCATGTGGTTGTTGTTGATGTTTGAAACCTAAAGTGATTAAAGGTAAAGCTAACGGGCTAACAGGTTAGCGAGGTTTCCTGGGTCGCCATGGTAACTGAGGCTGCACACCTGAGCCTGCAGGGGGCGACGTTCAGAGCTTCAGATTTAATTCCTGATGCTCAGAACGTAAAGAGGTCATGAATAATTCTGTTGATCACCCAACATACCTCCCCTTTAGTTTGTGATGACAAAGTGCTCTATTTAGGAAGTTAGATTGAAATGTCTGGGGTCTAATTTATCGCTCCAGGATGAATACATGAATGTGAAGTAGCGCCATATTTCACACACACCCCCACCCTCGGATGGAATATTATTACCACTGCCCCAGAAAGTTGCGGAGGGAACCGTTTTTCACCTGAACAAGCATTACGGTGTCATGTTGAACATTATTCACCATGTGCAGAGCAGTCTGACACGCCATGAAATATTTTCTGCGCTGACCTCAGATTTCTGCTGAAGTAGGACAGTTTCCCCTCCAGCTCCGAACGTACGACGAACTTTAGGGGGTGAGATAATGTCATGATTTTCCACAGAATCATAAATATAGATTAGCCCTGATTTCTTTGAAGTCTGGATCACTCTTTTTCCACAGTTCACCTCCTGGTATTTCACTCCCATTTGCTCAATGTTACTCATAGCCGTATGGGATGTTGACTCAGTTATTTTCTTCCTTGGTCTGTCACTCAGCTCATTGGCAGAAGCATTGATAACTTCTGCTCAGAGACACATCTGGTCGAAAGATTTGGCTCCATAACACTTGAATGTGTTATTTAGTGGGTAAATAACATCTGGAGGTTGCACCCAAATAAAATCCAGCACTAACACTTACACAGTCGATTCAGCTTATTTAAAAGCAGCAATACAGATTTTGTTTGTTTCTAGTTTTGCTTGTTAACTAGTTCAAATATGTAACACTGCAAATTAAGCCAATATAGACGGTAGTGTCAGAGAATTCAGTTCTTCCTGCACATCTACAAAGTCATGACTGATTACCTGCACAAACGGCTGAGAGTGGGCTGACATGAAAAAGTCCACAGGCCTAGTCAAGAAGTTTACACTTCATGCGGCCTCAGCAAAACCACGACATTACCAAAGGTAGTGTTACATTTGCCAAACTCACTAGTCCTCAGCAACAAAGTTTATTCTGAAACATAACTTACTGTTTAAGACAAAGAACAATACAGCTGAAATCTTACTTCTAAACATGCTTTTCTACTTGTATTAGTATTACATCTCACCTGGGACACGTAGCTTTAGCCTCAGTCTTATTGACTGTGACTGACCGTGCATATGTTGTCTCCTCCAGACATTATCAGTCATTTAATGCAAGTAAAGTTAATTAGCAAGCTAGTTACAGCTGGGAAAAATAATTCAATTTCAGAAAGAAAAGAATCTGTGTTTGTTGGATAGAAATAAGAAGCCTGACACATGGTAAAACGCACTTTAAGGTATTATTTTGTGGGCAAAAGTGTAAGTTTTCATCCTGCCAAGAGGTGCTGTAAATGACTCACAACAGGGCCACATCGATTCTGTTTGGGCTTTCAGTATCTCACATATCATGTACGTGTGTGTATACATGTGGGTGGTGTTGGCAAGGGGTTGCAATGGATGTCACGAGAATAACAGAACTAAAAGCACTTTCCTTGACTGTCATCCATGATAAATGGGGCTCAGAACAAGACTGAGCATATATTATATCACCTGTAAGGTGTACGCACTGCTGAGACCATAACTCTCCTTCTTTACCAGAAGAAATGGAAGTATGGCATTGTATATTTCCCCACTCGACACATTTACAAGCCCTCCCTGTTGTATAAACTCAGTGATTGGTATTTCAAAGCACCTTGTCAGGCCGACTACTGAGCACTGCCAGCTGCCTCAGCTACCTCAGCAAACAGAGCATTTCAGAGAGAGAAAGTAAGACTGAGAGAGTTATTGCCTTTGCAAAGTTGAGTTCCTATTAAAAAACCTTCTCTTGTGACTGTAAATTTATAGTGTTTTTGCTCGCTGCTGTTAAAATCAAAACCGGGTCTGGCTAGGGCTTTTCATTCCTCTGAACCAGTTGGGAAAAATCTCTTCCTTATTACAGGAAAGCCCCAAATGCTGGAAAACAGTGGCCCAACAGGCAAAAACTATATTATTTTCATAAATAAAGGAGCTTTTTGTGCATTAATGTGGACAGATGAGATTAATCATCACGTCAGAATGTCATAACTGAGTGGATTTTTGGCCACATGTTCTTTTGGCTTTTAACCCCCCATGTTTTCATCGTTCTTTATATCGTCTCTCACTGTAAGCCTTGTCATAGTCTGTTACAGTCTATCCGGACACTCGAGTATATTTCATTGAAGCTTGAGCCAAAGAGAATTATTGTTGTGTAAATCTCGCCTATTTCAAAGGATCACAGTAGTGCGACATAAGTCACACGATCCTTTACGCACTGACATGTGCTCAGTAACGTTATATGGATGGTGTGGAGGAAAAACAGGAATGTTTCATCAAAGACTCCAAACATTTATAATCTTACCCATGGAGGACCATATCTGTCATAAAAAGAAAAAAACATGGCTGAGAAAGTATAAGAATCAAAGTCAAAATGATCAAATATCTATTAAATTATATTATAAAAACGCAACTGTATTTCTCATTTAAATATCAGTTACGTAAATACCTAATATATCAGTAATTTCCTCAATCAATCAATGTAATTATGTGAGAAATCTTTCAAATCTTTTTTAAGTAAGAAAATACTTCATAACAAAAGAAAAACTTTGTTTTCTGTTTTACCAAAAACTTACATTTTCTTGGCAGAAATGGGCTTCCACAGTTATTAAATGACCCTAAACTTTCTTTTGGACTGCTGCTCATTGTAAAACAAACTTTTCCTATTATTTCTTTAATATCTTCTCTTTTTTTCAGCGTTTTTGTCATGTAGTAAATCAGAATCGGAGGCGATGCTGATATTACAGTCAGCCGAGAACAACATGTAAATGGTTACAATCATCAAATGAAGTTTTTAAATTGGGCTGCCACCCAGAGCCCGCAGAGAAATATTATTTTGACACTTTGTCACCCCCCAGGGGGGAACGGACCTTTTTGATGTGTGATCCGGCAAGGCTTGCATCGGCTGGCAGATTTTATCAGCAAACAAGACAGGCACGGCAGAGCGCAGACTAAATAAAAGGGGGGTGAATGATAAAAATGTCAAGGATTATCTTCACTTTGCGGGGCGTTGTGATGTCATATCAAAATGGATTTGGTGGAAATGATTTGGCAGGGAGAGAAGCGATGATGGGGGGCGGGGTGGGGGATACAACAAGAGAGCGTTGTGTTGTGTATGTGTGCATGTGTGTGTCTACTATTTGACTATTCAGATAGTTCTTTTCCTGATTTTTTTTTCTGTCCTGAAAATAATCTCATTATTGAAAAATTACACTCACAGTAAAGAAGCAGTGCATAATACCACTTCTGTGTGCATAATTGATGAAAATGAGACAAAAGATCTTTTGTGAGTGAGTTATATTCTACTTAATTTTACTGTCCACCTCACAAAGTGGAACTACCAACCGTGCATCCTTGTTTTGACCTTTGATCTTATGAATTTGAATTGAGCCAAACTTATGAGCGGTGGATAAATCAAAGCCATTTTTGTGTTTGCCCCTCAAACAGAGGCACCATTTGTTTAAGACTCCTCCATCCAGCCCTCTTTTATATCCCCACCAGCAGCAGCTCCACAGCCATCTTTCTGACAGAGTGACAAATGAGGGTGTTGCCTCTGGCACATCAGCCCATGTGGAGAGTACACAAGGTATTAGGGAGCTGTGACTCCCAGCACTGGTGCTTTACTGGAATCGTTATAAGGCTTTATCATTCCCCATTGACTACTGGCTCCAGGAAATGACTCGCAGTCGGGTGAGGACAACGGTGATCCGCTAAATTAGTTATTTTGGAGGATTTTGAGGTGTTTATGGGAGCCCATTTCTGCCAGTAAAGGAAAAAAGTAGGCAAAGAGTTGGACTTCATTTAAAAAATATATCCAAAGTTATCCAAAGTTTATATTTTGAGGTTAAAGAGATGAGATACTATGTCAAATAAAGAGTGAGATAAAATATTCACTCAAAATTATGATGCCAAGATGAAGAAGATACTCAACTACTCCTCCGCAAAAGAAATTACACAAAATTATTTAGCCAAAAACATATATAAATTATGTTGAGACTTTTTTTTTCATTGTTGATGTTTGTAAGTCAGTCTACACTGTTAGTAACGTGTGTGAAGGGACTGTGTGATTATTGTTTTGCCACAGCTGTATGTGTGTGTGTGTGTGTGTTGCCTAAGGACTGTCATTTTGCTGTCACCCTACCACTTAATACTGAACGCTACTTCCCCCCCTCCCTCTATCTGTCCATCATGTTGTCACAGAGTCTGGCAGGGAGGATTAGAGCCGTGCGCAGAGATTTGTGCACATGTGCACACTCGGCAGCGGCAAGTCATCCTTTGTAGTCTTCACCCATGACCCACATTTTTTCAACACGGGGCCCAAGGCGAATGGGAGGGTTTCAGGTAATGTGTGCTGGTGTGTGTCAGTGTGTCACTCCAACCTGGTCATCTGTGCTCGGCTGAATCCAGACTGCCTGTGGATTATCACTGTCATCACCTGAGAGGAATGCACCTCAGTCTCATTCTGTCATGTTTTGATCTTTGAAGTGCGACAGGGACACACACACACACACACACACACACACACACACACACACACACACACAGTAGCATCAGGAAAGCCGGACGGCCGGTTAAAAAAATTTGGATCTTTTGCAGGGTAGTGGAAGTTGTAACAAGATTTGGAATTTGTGGGAGCACGCCCATTTTTGGTTTTTCTGCCTTTCACCTGCTCATCCTTTTCCTCTTGCCCAACCGCCCACCCTGAGGCAAAACAAAGGCACGGAGCAAGCCCTGACAAAAGAGAGATCCACAAGGGTAGAAGAGGAGGGTAAGAAATCAAAATAAACCAGGGAAGCAGAACCTGTTGACACACCAAGTGGAGGTATTGCTTAAAACTGGAAAGCACATTTTTGAATAACACCTTTGATGTCGAGAGGATGAGAGGAAGAAGGAGTCAAGTCACACCTTTCACTCTCCAGGGTGAAACGAAGCACAGACTTTCGTGCTGTTTACAGACATCTGGGAGAGATGTCTCCAGCTCTCTTTGGTCTTTTTGATAAGAAAACATGGTCTGTCTCACTGGAGATCATTGGTTGACTGACAGCAAATATTTACCTCAAAATCTCTCCGGTCTTTCAGCTGTGTTACTTGCAAATAGGCGACATCAAACGGCGTGACGAGAAGAGGTGACGACAGGAAAGACTCGCACGTTGTCAAAGTGTTTGTTAGAAAGTTTAGATGGCGGGGAGGGATGAGGAAGTATACAAGGAAGTACACATTGTAACTGTAAATTGTCACATTTAGATTGATTTTTTTTGGGTCACTTAGAGGCAGCGGAGCAAGTTGTGAACACCAAATTGACACATCATCAACTTTAAAGTTGCATATTTACACATCCAGCAGTTAGGGAACAACATTATCTTACATGGCATCATTTTTGTGTCCATCTGATGAGCTTAAGTCCAATATTTACTTTTACAATTTACTTTTACCTCCATCTTTGGTCTCCACCAGGTTCTGAGTGGAATATTTGGCTCTTTAGCTGCTAAATGTTCAGCAGGCGGTCACTAACTTTTATGTACCTTCTCTTTGATGCATAGCAGGTTGTGTATGTTGTGTCACTGGATAAACTGTGATAAAAACTATTGATTACAGCCACTTTAAAGGTGCATTACATCAGATGCAAGGATCTTTCTTCTCTTAGCTTTGTATGTCCTACCTTCCTAATTCCTGTGTTCTCTCCAGTTTGACTCTACACGCCCCTTCATGCCGCCCTGCTGTCCAGGCAGCACTTCAATAAACAAAGCCCAGGGAGCAAAATGCTTTTGAATGGGTGCATCCTGCTGGCAGGATCTGAGCAGGCTGTTTATAGAGGGGCTTGTCAGCTGTTACCACTGGGATGTTGCAGCATGTGGAAACAGTGGAGAGAATCGGCCTTTGATGCCTCCCCCACTCGGTTCTCCCTCTCTGCTCTTCTGTTTTCTCTTTGATGGAGTTCTGTGAAGTGTTCTTCAGCGAGAGGAGGCCGACATATCAACACCCACGCGAGAGAGGAGGAGGACGAACACACACGCTGCACAGTCCTAAACTAGCCACACACGTTTTACTGCACACCTGCTTAACTCACCCAGTTTCATCCACATATTTTGTTGCTAGTCCGTAACTTCTGACTGGTCGCTCACTGGACAAAAGGTTTACACACTTGATTCAAAAGATGTAATTATGCTATCGACTCATGCCTTAATCGTCTAAGAAAACATGCTTCTTTTGTGGAGCAGTTTTATACTCTTGCTCTGGTTATAAAAGAAATTGATAGTGCAGTAACACACTTAATAGGACGCGGAAGCTTCCTCCATTTTGGACTCGACAACTTCCCGTTCCCTCTCAGGCATGTCAAGACAACTTGCTACCAGTCAACAGCGTGAATCTGAATGACAAAGTCTGTCAAATTTGAATCAAATGTGTAAACATCTGCGCAGATTTCCTTCACTCTCACACATGCAAATCTACCAGTCTATTGTTGTGATTCCATACCAGTGAATAGGTTCACTGAGAAATCTCAGCTGTGTAAATGCCAGTGTGATCAAGTCTTTAGTCTTGCATGAATTCAGATATACTGGTCGGGTTGTGAGCTCCAGTGCTGGCTCAAAGTTAGCCAAAGAGTGCCAATTCCAAGTTTGTATTAACAAAAGCCTACAACAACAACCCTACATTTAAGCGGCCACACATACAGTAGTACAAAGTGCAACATGACCTAATTACAACAGTGAAATTAGCTGCTTCTCTCTGTAAAGTAAGTACAGTGTAAGTATTTCTCTTCTTCTGAATGGAGCTACGCCAGCCATTCACTGTACCTTGTATAATGGACAGAATCATTTTTCTCTTATCTAGTGGCTTCAAAAGTGATATAATGATACAGGAGTGTGGGTGTGTGTGTGTTTAAGGAAAAAGACTCAACCTTACAAATCCATGTGATGAATGATACATGACAGGCTGAGCTGCAGTAACCATTAGACAAAGTGCAGCACAGCACAATAATCATTCTCAGTGACAACATGCTGAAGACATTAAGTGCTACAGACAAGACTTCGATTGCTGTCTGCGCTGAATGACTGACTGACTGACCCCCCCTCCCCATTATCTGGTCACGAGATGTCACAGTTATGGACATTTTGGATGCCAAGTGGGAGAAAATTGGAGGAGAAAAGAGGAAAAAAACAGTGTCATAAAGTGCAGTAAAGGTAGGTTTAAAATGGCCATTTATGACAAGAGAGAGAAAGAAGGAGGGTAAATGAGAGGAATACTCCCTCTGACAGAGGTCAATACAGTCCTGTCAACAGCTCTGTTGGTTTAATTTGACATATTAATGCAAGCTGCCGATGCCAATAGCTCGGGTCAAACACAGAGCAGCTCCACATCCTGCCATATGTTCTCAGTTTTAAGTCCATAACTTCAGCTCTTCTAGTAAAACATTTAATTGGGCTTTGAATGGAGCAACACCAAGGGTGTTTATAAATGAGAGTGCCATCCAGTTTTTCATCCTCCTGTAAAGTTGTGAATGACATAGTTGAAGGGAAAGAATACTCAAATCTACAGTGGGATGACTTTTTGCTATGCTAAGCTATGCTGATGCAACAATAACTTCATATTTACTGTAAAGACAGACGAGAGTGGTATCAGTCTTGTCATTTAAATCTCAACAACAGTGCAAATACACATATTTTCCAAAATGTCAATTTATTCCTTTAACTTTAATCTAATCCAAAACAGGCCACGGGATCTCATTTGATAATGTGTTGGAGGCAGCAACAGTATCCAGGGAATATTATCATGTTTTCTGGTTTGTACAATCATTAACCAGAATCATCTGTATTCAACTTTAATTTGACTGAGTAAAGAAACGTTTCTGAGCTCATAAATCCAGATTCCAACTAACTGTCTGCAAAAATCCTGAAATTCAGCCTTCTTAATGTAACAGATCAGGACACAATGTTCTGATTTCAGGTTCACTTGCAAAAACATGGAGTCAGCTAATCTAAAATGATGTTTTTGTTTCATGGTTGATAAAACAGCTACATGTACTGTCTCTATCTTTCAGACATAATGAACTTCAGGTAACGCTGCTTTCCCACATGGATTTTTGGCACTTTGGAAATGAACTTTTCACCCAGCGAGAAGCGCAGTGAAGCTCAGCTGCACCCCGAGCAGCTGTCCCATCTGGCAGGCCAACACAAAGCCAGCTCATGGTTTGCATTACCGAAATGACTTAAATCTGAACGTGTCTGTTTTTTTTTTGTTTTTTTTTCTTTTTCACCGCTCTCATGATCTTCCAGGGACACAAATCTAAACCGGCGAGAGATTTGAAAGTTGAGAAATTACTTCTACTAACTGTTGAGAAAATTGTCGTGAATGTTTTTCTCCACGGGAGATTCAGAGGGTTGATCAGACCGGTCTTAAACAAGACCATAATCATCGACTCAACAAGCGTGTAACCGGCGCACTGAACAGTGGACAGAGCGAGGAATCTCTAGCTTCAGATCTCATGAAATCAGCCAAAGCAGACACTGAAAAGGAAGATGAGATGAAGGGAGAGACCTGACTAAATCATTAGGACAGCACTGTACCAGGCGAACCCTTGAAGCATTGTGCGATGAGAGCAGGGCTCAACACCTGACAGAGAGAGAGAGAGACAGATGATTTACTTCAGATTAAAGAACAACAGACACATTGTTCTCTCATCTTTCTCCCTCTTTTCTCTCACCCCATTTATCCCCCTCAGCGAATCATTGATGCCATTCATGCCCCTGAAATGCAACGCCGTTGTGATTTTCTTCTTCTTCTCCTCCTTTGTTTCTCCGCTCTCTTTTTTTCGCCCAACCCCAAGCGTTCCTGGGGCACTGGAGGCTCTCCTCTTAAGTTTTTCTTTCCGCTCAGATTAAGTGTGACAGATTGGCAAAGGGAGCACATGACAGGAGTTCAGATGGCAGACAAGAATAAGATCAGACATGTGATGCGATATTAAGAGGTCACAAGAGATGACGCACACACACACACACTCACACACACACAGAGGAACCGAAGGCCTTTCTTTCCACTCACACTGATTTTAACCATATGATCCATAGCCGCATTATCAAAGAGCATACCCGCCCATACATGTTCTCATTCAGATCTTATCTCTGGTTTATCACAACAAAACGGGAGCGAGAAAGTGCACAAAGTGTCAGCGGCAAGGGGCTGAAATTTAAAGTGAAGGTCTGACATCTGCTATAACAGCCATAATTTGATTAGACTTGGGTGACATTCTTTCACACAACTCAGAGACGAGAACGGCATCTGCTACTGCCAAATGCATTAACTTCTGTGAACTCGGAGACAGGAAGAGTGAAGTATTGTTTGAATCTCCTCTCTTTTCCATTTGGTCAAACAACAGGCATTTTAATGCTTTCAAGACACTCATGACAGCTCTGCAGAAGATTTATAATACTCAAGAATTGTGAACACATGTAACTGAGGAGGGTTAGATAATATTACCCAGAGGAGATAGATGGGTAACAAGAACCTTTAATAGTAAATATGCAGGGGATTTTCTGCACGTCGGGCTCAGCTCTTTTGTTTCTCACTAACATGGTTTTAATAATCGAACAGTATACTTGATATATGACGAAATGACGTCCTAATTTTCAATTTTACTATTTTTAAATAGACCAAAAAGAGAAATGCAATGAAAGAAAAGGAGAGAAGGGTTTCACAGCCTGGTGACAGTGAAGGCTGAAAGAAAATGGCCCCGGCAGCAGGGTCCAGCAGGAAATTCAATAAAAACTCTTCAAAAGGCCCGGCTCTGACATTGAAAAATAGCGAAATTATAACATACAGCAGGGTAACGAAAGAGAGGAGTTATTGTATTTGGCATAAGATCGGGAGAGAGAGCCCAGGGCCGCCACGTCAAATGAGCCGTCACTGACGGAGGGAGTTAAGCCTTGTGGTGATTAAATATAGGCCTCAAACCTGCTGGCTGCCAGGCAGGCAGACAGCAGACATGTTTGTGCACAGGCAGCAAAATGAACAGAAAACAAAGAGGGAGAGAGAAAGAGAGGGAGGGGGAGACTCATTTCAGAACAGAAGGGTAATATCAAGACCAAGATATCGGAAACACTTCTTAGTTTCTAAAAAAAAAAGAAAAAAACGTGTATCAGGAGGGTTAGTATTGATAGATAAGAGTAAAAAGTGGACATTGATCCAGGATGTCACTGTGTAGATGGATGAATTCAGAAACAACAGCCTGAGGACATGAGAAATTACAGTGATTTCTCAAACAGGTTTAGAAATCTGCCGGTCCTTTCATTAAAGCACTGACTTTTATCCAGTATTTCATCTAAAAGTTCATGTCCAGCGATTATCAATTCAACGATCAACTGAAACAGGCGATGGTGTGATCTCCAAGCCGAAGCGAAGACAATCAAAAATGTGAATCTGCGTTCAGAAGGGGGAGAAAACAAAATGAAAACAACAGAAAGAAGAGGAGATGGTTTCTGGGGACTTCTGAGACTCGAGATGCAACGCAGACACACTCACAACAAGCTCAAGTGAAACCAGAACTTCCAGGTTCTGTTCCAGAAACACACAAACCTCATCCGAAATCCCACCGACATTTATCTCAAAACAGAGACTTAACTGTGCGGTTCACTCCACATGTTTAGAAACATTTTTAAATAGCTTATATTATCTATATTTTTTCATTTCTGTTTTAGTGGTCTTACATGAACTGCATTCCCCACGAACCGTAGACCATCACGGGTTAAACTAATATGCAAAAAATGTAAAAAGAGTGTTTTGTATAGATGAAAGAAATCAAGACTGTTTAAAGAAATGCTGAATGAGCGACTGAATTGAATAAGCTGGTGGCTAAACAGGAAGTGACATCAGGATATACAGGATACACATGGCCTGTGCATATGTTTCTCACTCAGTTTCAGCTCACACCTGTTCAGTCTGCACATAAAACCTCGCTTCACTTTCTGTCCAGCACGCCGTGAAGCCTCGGAGCTTCTTATGTGCCTCAAATGACGCCAGTTAAATCGTGACACTCTCCCAAACAAATGAATGATCCTATAACTTTACATTGTGGCAACTCATTTGGTCCACCACTGTTACTATGGAGAAGGAGCCAGTCACAAACTCAAGAAACACATCGTTTTTAATGCAGTTGTAATTTTTCGTTGGGATTTAAAATGACGTCTAACTGAAAGCCTGGCTGCTGTATTGTGGAAACATTAACTTTCAAACATTTCAAATCTGGCCTCCTAGCCGGTCACATGAGACAAAAGCAGCTCCGGATTGTCACGATCAATCACCTCTCGTCTTTCAACTTGTCTTTCTCACCGTTTCTGTCTGTCTCTCTTTGCTGTTTTCCTCTGGCTCACACTCACCCTGGCGAGGGGTTACTGGATACTGTGTCTCTAAACTCTACCTGACAGGGTGTCGCTCCAAGCAACACGGCTAATGTTACAGCACTGCTTAGGAGCCAGACAAGGCGAGGGGGGGTGGAAATAATGAAAGCTCACATTTGGTGTTTGACATTAAAGATGACGTCTTACTTATTTTCCTTCTCCTTTCATCACCTCTCACATCGCTCGATATTAGAAGTCTGATGGGGTATCTGTTGCTGGTGTTGGTCCAAAGTCTGCGCACGACAAACGGCGGCTGCAGACAAAGAAAAAAGGGGTGAAGACGGCGAGATAGAAAGAGACAAGCATGCAGCGTTGTACATGAAATCTGCTACAACACCAGTTTGGGTTCGTTGCTCAGAGCGAAAGTATGACACTGACGGCAGAGTGCGCACGTTTGACGAATTTCGGAGAGTGACAAGGGGACAGAAAGCAAAAAGAACAGGAGCGGGAGAAGCCTTTTGTGCTTTGAAAGCTTCTTTCATCATGAGCCTCTCTCATCAAAGCTCCTCAAATCTATTTCACCCTCCTCGTCTCTCTGATTCCTGTCTCGGAATTTCGGCTGATAACCTTTGAAGAGGAGCGCCGTGGTGAGGACAACAAGGAGGAACATCTCTCTGTCAGCACCACCGCGACGTGAAAGGCATTAGAGATTCCTGCAGCGTAATTAATTCAGAGTCCTCTTATCTGCCGGAATATAAAGACGGATAACGCAGACAGGGGCGGCCCTCGATGGCATTGTCAGCGTCTCTCTGTGGCACGTCTGGGCCAACTTGTCTACCCGTCTGTCTGAGGGCGCTGAACCGTGATTGTTCGGCTGATTTGAGCCAGATGATCCTCATTGTCACACCCTAAACTGAATCCTCACATGAACGTGCCCTGAGGGTGAGGGAGCGATTTAGAGACTGTGGCCTCTCTCCTGACTCAGGGGCGGCTGCACACGAAGAGCCGAGGCTTGCACACCTTAGAGGAGGGAGAGGAAGATGCTAAAGAGGACTGAGCAGTCGTAGTTGAGTGAAGTCTGTTTGTTTAGGTCTGCACCTGATCTGTTTAAATGCACCCTGAGGAAAATGAAGTCTGAGCCTCTGCCTCTTTAGTCTTCCCTAAACAACATGTTTAGTCTTATTTACACTTATCTTAATTTGGGCTCTCAGGTATTTTCACCTGTGAGAAATCAAAGCAAAACAGCCAAACACATAACTTTCTCTCTTGACAGCAGCAAGTGAGCACACGCTCAAAGGAGTGAGCAGTATCACATTAAACAGTTCCTGAATAATGAAGTTTTCAAAATTCAGCTGGTCTCATTATTTGGGGTTGCCTTGGCATCGAAATCAAACGAAGCATTGATCTAGATCGAGCAGTTGAGCCATTGTGCTGCTCCTCTTTAATCAGCTTATGCTTTTCAGGCAGATCGCAATAAATTACAGTTTATAAAAGCTGTGTGTTAAAATCACTCGCTAGCGCAGAGGACGTTTTGACAAAGGAGCGGTTAACACAGTTTACTATGGTTCTTTGAGCTGGTCAAAGGTGGGAAGAAATCCAAGAGACCTCACAGCCAGTCAGCAGGTGTTGCCTTAGTGCAGATGAAGCAGATGTGGGACCTTTATCTTTCACCATGTCGCTGTTACCCTGTTACTTTTCTTTGGACTGAAAAAAAAGGAGATTAGGCATCTGGTTTCACTTGCCCTCCAAACAAAAACTCACCACGGCCCGCAATGACAGCATATTTTCCTGCTACATCCTTGTTGGGGATACATCAGGACGCATTAGCGTTTACACTACAAAAGGTATTTGGTCAAACGCATCCCACACAACACCGACAACTGGTTTGAGAGACCGGATCGCAGTTTGTCTTGGTGGTCAAAGCATTTCTCATTTGTGATCTGATCACCCATGATGCATTTTAAAAGCAAGTGTAAACAGTCTCAGAGTAGATGGATGTGAAAATTATAATTTAGGCATGGACACAATTGTTGCTATTCCTCCATTTAAGAAAGAAAAACTCACTCATTTTCATTGGTTAATTTCAGTATCTTTTTATTTATTATTACTTTTGTCAGTGTCAAGTTATTTCAGTGACCTTTGTGGGTTTTTTTCTTTCTTTAACAGAAGGGTACCAACGATTTTGTCCTCATGTGTACCTAACAGTGAGCATCTACTCACCTCCCTGACTGTCTGATGATGTTTTGGTGTTTTAGCAAATCACACAGGCCATGCTCACGGTCACGTTTCTCTTGTCTCAGGAATTAACCTTAGCTTTAGTCAATTTAAAACATCACTTTAAACCTGTGCAGCCTAAATGAATTTGTATTTCAAGTTACAAGTAACTAGTTCTGTATCATCATTTCAGTCACTAATGACTTTTTATATTAATTTTTTTAAAAAGTTTTTATTTCTTTTGCAATAATGACAACATATCAATTTGTGCCTGCCTGATTGAGTGTCAGTCTAAAAAGCACTGTCTTTTAGCTCTGTTTTTGGTCTCTACCAACTCCTGAGATCTGCCTCCTTAACTGCTGAATGCTCCAGTCTGTTCACCAGCTATACTTTTAAATGGTGTCTGTCTGTTGTGGAGGAGGTAGTTTTTGGTGGCTTTTGGGAGCCTTTTCTCTAAAAAGAACTGCCTGTTCAGGTGAAAAATACAATAAAACATCAACAATTTCCGAGAGGCCAAGCAACAGAATGCAGCTGTACCACAAAGACCAAGAAGAGGAATCATCCACATTTGTCAAAGGGTTTTTCCATTTGACCACACTGCCACCAGATGATGGTGGCAGAAGCATATTTTGTTTGTTGCCAGCTGCCATTAAACTAAGAGGAAGACGTTCAACAGTTTTTCTGTCGTGCGGGTGTTTCAAACAGGCTGTAATCGAATTGGAAGTAAGACTTTCAAGGCATAAACATCGAGTTAATCTATATCTCTCTGATCTCACCGGCTGTCTGTCAGTCGAAGACAAGGGCCGCGAAACAACATAGGTATAATTTAGCATGACAGCCTTCTGTTGGCAGCTGGGGTGAAGAGTTCACGGAGGGAAACTAACGCTGAGTGTGAGAAAGAGACAAAGCCGAGGAAACATACAGCAGCAGTTAGATTCACCATGTATGGGGCACATTTATGTATAGTGGTACAACTCTTAACCATAGAAAAAGAAGCTTCTGAGAGTTTGACAATTTGGAAAACACAGGAGCAATTGTTCGCAGACTTGGGCACGGGGAGGTCAAGTAACTGTAGCACAAGCACATCTATTCAAAGCCTTGAAAAATCAAGTGTGGCTATCCAACAAAACTTCTTTTATTTCGATCCCAGCCCATTACATTGAACCTACTGTCTCCTATTCTGTGTGCTGACACCAAGAGAATGTCTTTTGACAACGGTGAACAGGACTAAAGCAAGAGGATGACCCGGGACAGAGGCAGCACAGGCTAGACGGGGCGCTGGGGGGGCCCCGGAGGCAGACGCTGTAGATCCATGACAGTCAACGGGGGCTGAAGAAAGAACAGAGCGAAGCCGCAAACAGTACGGGTGTGATAATGGATTCCCACATTAGGTCCATCAAGGTCTGATGAGAAATGGGATATGGCAGCCGCTTGGCACAGAGAGTAGAAAATCTGGTTTGAAGCGAGGCGTTGAGCGGCCCGGTGACTCTATGCTTGGTGGCAGGCGCTCAGGGCTTGTGCTGGGGATTTTGGAGACTTCCCCAGGTCACAGCGTAGAGTGGAAACACATGGTTTCAGTGTGTCTCTCATCCCCACACTGCGAATGTGTCCGCAATTCAGCATTTGTAACTCTGGTATTACTTATGGTTTGTGAGGAAATAGAAACAAAAGGGTTTCTGCTTGTGTGTACGAGATGGAAATCCCAAGATTTCAACATTTTGCTTCACACAACACTATCCGTGTGTGTGTGTGTGTGGGGTGAAATCCTGTAAAGTCCATGAGTAACTCTGGCTGAGAGCCTGCAGGTTTGAAAACCCTAAATTATCTGAGAGAGACATGAAGACACCAGCGATCACATGAGCTTTACTGAGATCTTCAGGCCAGCAGGAGGCATGGAGGGTCATTCAGACTGAGACCACTTCACGTGTAAATAATGGCCACTGACTGGAAGTACAACTGCAGGATTTTTGAAGTCTACTGTTGCACCATCAAACTTTTAACCTGAAGTTTCACAACAACAGAGGTGTTAAAATATTTATTAAATCTATTTCCGGGATGTTCTGAAGTTCACGCCTTTTGCAAGGTTTGGCGACTTTGTGGAACCATTTACAACACAAGAACCAAAACCAACAGCATGCAGACACACACACTCTCACACATAAACACACATGCACATACAGTACTGAAGACACATGTTCACACACACACAGTAGAAATTCGATCCAGGTGGAGTTTTCATTTTCCTTTGCTCGCAGCGGGGTGTTTGTGGAGTTGAAAAGGTGAAAACAAGACGTTCAGTCACACACACACACACGTACTTCAAGACAAGAGCAAAGAAAGGGGCGACCTTTTGACTGTGTTTGTTGGTCTGGACCCAGGCGTGAACCTCAAGCCCCAGGGCACACTGGGAGTTTAGTCAGGGGCCAGAGGTCACAGAGACGGGCCGCAGAGCGACTGAGGGGTTAAAGCAGAGAAACAGAGAAGCACAGCTCCTTGACTTTCCCTGTTATATGATTATTTTTCGCTTTAAAACCAACATGTTGAACCACATGTAGCTCTGTGGATGGCAATATCCAGTCACCTAGAAATTACATTACCTAAAAACTCTACATGCTTTTTTCACATCCTGCATTTTTCTCACTCAACAGTCAGACTGCTTGGCCTTCTGTCTGCATTACTTATCTCTGAAGTCAGCCTTTGCTTCACTTTGCGTTTTCAGTTTCGTCCCTGCTGTCCTCCGTGTTCGTCTCCTGTTATTCTCCTGTTGAAAAAGGGTGGCTGTGAATAGAGCTGAGTTATGGGTGAGGAGAGAGGGAGGGAAACCTCTTCCGGGCAGATCCACCTTAAGAAAGCCAGAAGGCCCCTCTGACATGCTGACAGCTTGCCATGAGTGACGTGGGATCTGTACAAATTTCAGGACTAATAAATCTACCTGTCAGAGGAAGGAGACTTGAAAGGGCCGCTGCCCCACGGCGCAGCTTAAATGCAACTGCCGTTGATGAAATTCTGTAGGCTGGAGAATTACAGCTGTCAGGAAAAAACGCCTACATCAGATCTGACGGCTCGCCTGGCTCCCTTTCCAACCTGTTCTCCGTCTCGCACAGCCACTCGCCTTTCCTCCCTGCCTCTCTACATTCTTTTTCACTCACTTCCCTGTCTTTTATTTCTAATCCGAAATATGTGTGACACGAACTTTTAAAAACTGCCATGGGAAATATTACCTCTCCAACGTGCGGCTAGAAATAGTTGCTAAATGTTCCTGTTTTTCTGTCTTCTTCACAACAAAACAAACTCTGACAGGAACAAAGCTAAATCATATCGCGCACAGCTGTTTTGCTTTTCCATTACAGAGCGGCTCAATTTTCTTATTGCTTTGAAGTTCAGCTGGACTACAGCCAGTAAGAGACATATTCACTGCTGGTCCGTGACAGCTATAAACATCAGCTCACCCATTCCATCGTCTCAAGAGAGAGGCATAAACCAGCTGAGCGTGTTGCTGTATTTATGGGTAAACAAGTGGAAAAGCCATTGCTCTCTCTAATCTGTCATAAAGGGGATTTATGGGTGTGTGATGCGAGGACCTTGTTGAGTCTGTGTATTGACTCTTCTGATGCGGACCGACTCCATGAGGCATGAAGCTCGCACACTTCACATCAGTGGACACCAAATTCAACACAAAATATGGCGGAAAAAAAAATCATTTTGTGTTTTCATTCAGCAAAAATGATTCAGATATGCAGTTCTTTTCGGACCCTGTGACCCTGTTCTCTTTATATAACTAAAGAGTCTGCAGCCATGCAGCTCTGAGACTAACAAACACCAGCGCTTTGAGCTACATGCGCTCAGTGACAATCCTAACATTTAGCAGGTTCAATGCTCACCATCTTTGTTTAGTTTTAAAGGTCTTTGGCCATAAACCAAAGTATTGGATGCAGCTGTGCACTCTTAGATTTACTAATGCGGGGTTCAGACTACACAGCGATTTTGTCTTTTCAGGCGGCCATTGTGTCAGATTAGGCAATTATAGAATCATAAATTCTTGCTGTGACTTGGCCGAGAGACATGGCAGACCACACATTTTGTTCACTATGATACACCACGCGGGATAAACCAGTCAATCAACGCAACTGGTGCCCATTTTTGTTCCCGATGCCATACATCTGTGGGGGTTTGACTGTTATTGGACTGACATCATGTAGTCTGAATCCGGCATTGCAGAAATAGTGAGTCTGAATTGGCATATTTCCACTCATGAAGTGAAACAAAACAGCAATTCAGTCTGATTCTGAAAATGATGACGGGTCAAGGTTGAAACCACAAGTTTTGTGCAACCTCTAATGGATGTCTGCAGGGTACGATTTGGGTTTCTTTTTTGCCTTCATTTTCTCTCTAATACAATTTGTTCTCATTTCTTTTATTTAAGTAAAAGAATCAATACTACAGTGTGTAAATAGCCTGTTACAAGTCCTGCACTCAAAATGTACAACAGTATTAGAATCATTATATAAGTATTATTACCATTATTTGCTAAGAACTGTTGATGCATTAATGTGAACATCATCATTAATGTTGCAAAAGAAGGGGCTTATTTTGACTATATCCTTCTGGGTAGATGAACTTATAATCATATATCATAATTTATTAGTTAATTTATCTTTTGTATGAATAAATCTCCAAAGTAACCTCAACATCATAGCTAACTATAAAAATTAACATCTCTCTACTGTCAAATAGCTGGTTACAATGATGTATTGAAGTAAAAGTGGAGACTTCTTTGAGCCTTTTGTGATTATTTATGTGTTTTATTGTAAAGCTGGAAAAGTTGTCACACTGGCTGTAAAAATAGTGCCTCTTTACAGCAAAGACATTTATTCAGCAACCAAATGAAAACTGTCGATTTGCTTTTTCAGTCTGTACAACATTTACATTCACCTAAAACACCCTGTCATATTATCCGCAGAATTATAGCTGAATGTTGAGAAGGGACAAAGAGAAGAAAAATCACAAGCAACAGTTAGAAAAACGAAAGAGCAAGATCGAGAGGGAGAGAAAGCACTCTGGGGTCCGTCTTTCAGTTCCACATCTGGCCCTGATATTTCAGAGTTAATTAGTCATGCAGGGGTTGTGTGTAGATAAATCTATCATCCCGCAGTGCACAAACCATTTGAGAAATGAAAGGAAGTGAGGAGATATACACAGTCGGAGCTCCTTCATAAATCACAGGCCCAGATTAAAAACAGGCACTGGCGTGATGAGAGGGAGGGATCAGCACGAGGCTGGCCCTGGACTTTCTCACACAAAAACACAATTTCATGCACGCATATACTGTACATTTACAGGATATGTATACACACACATATATAGTCTCAAGATGTGTGTGTGTGTATGTATATATAGCAAAAGAGAGAGATAGATATAGATATATATATATAGTATATACATGTGTGTATGAATATTTACACTTTACTGCAGTAACAGAAGTACAGAAGTGGTACTTCTGCAGTTGCCAGGAGGTATGTAATGAGACTGTGGAGTAGCCAAAATAACTAATGGCCTTGCAGTTGTATGCCTTTGCCAACTAGTCGGGGTAAAGTTTACAAATCATCATTTTGTTCAATTAGGTATTCTCATTTCAAATTTTGGCATAATTATCATATGAATGCTTGTGTTATAGCCAAAAATGTGTTTTGTGAGGTCACATTGACCTTTGGCAATCAAACACTAATCAGTTCATTCTTTGATCCAAGTGGACGTTTGTGCCAAATCTGAGGAAATTCCGTCAATGTGTTTCTGGGATATATCGAATTTACAAAAATCGTAGAAACAGAAAAATAAACCTGAAAACATAATACCATCACTGATGCAGGAGCATAGAATAAGTATTAGATTTTTTGAAGAAATAAATCAAAATGTAAAATACCTGAACACCACCTGTTGCAGAGAGCAAAAACTAGAATCAGCAGGCGAGCAGAGAAGTTGAAACAGAAAAATTAGAACAACAACTAACAGATAAACCATTGAAAGTCCAGTCCAAAGTATTAGATAAATTGTCCAAATAGCTAGCTAAGACTAATGGATAATCTGTTTTTACTATGCTTTGAAAAATTGTGAGAAGTTAGCTGAAATAGAGTGTTTAGCATTTCAGATAAATGGATTAAAAGGGCTGAAAAGTAATGGACAATTCTTTGAAATCTAAAACATTCATCCACTGCCTTACCAAACCATTAAAAGTAAGCTAAAAGACGGATTAATATTTGCAATTATAAAATCAACGTTCTGAACAAATAGTTGTAATAGTTAGACAAGAATAATGAAGTTAAAATAGTTCATGAAAAGTAATGGATGAATAATTAAAACAGTTAGCTAACTGATACATGGTTGAAAAGTTAGCTTTTAGGTGGAAAGTGGTGTCAGTAGAGATGTGTCTGATTTCCTCTTGGGGACAGCAGACAAAGAACGCTGGGTAAAGCTGCTTTAATCCATACAAACACACACACACACACACACAAACACATCTGCCTGTGACTTATCTTTACTTCTTACATAGATTCAGAATTATTAAGAAATACGATACACTCCTTTAACATCTATTCATTAGTGGGCTTTCTGCTCCACTGACACCATCATTAGTTAGAGGAGCTGTTGAGTGTTTACACAGTAGAGCAAACTTCCTCAGCAGCGGACGCCTCACAAACGTATGGCGGCCGCACCATCTGCTCTCTATCCCTACAGTATCTCACTCAGCGAAGGAAGGAGTGGGAGGAGAGGAGTGACAAGGAGGAAGGACAAGGAGCCGAGAGAACGACAGCAAGGACGTGCGAGAGGAGTGAAAGGCGAAAAAAAAAGTGAGGAAAAAGGAAGAGGATTTAGAGAGAGAAGAAAAGTCACTCTGACAGTGTCTGTGTTAGTCTGTGTTCGACAGGAGCCCGAGGGCACACTTTGGTCTGCTCTGATTGTGACAGGGCTTCATTAAGAGCTGTCCACCCAGGCCTCAGTGCAAGCCCTGTGCTGGGACTGGGGGAAAAAAATGAAATCTTACTTTTCTTCAAGCTTTAAGTCAATAGGATACTAAAATTCAGTGAACACAA
>JBAJHX010000035.1:9041379-9063846 GCA_037176925.1 Amniataba percoides | reverse complement strand
GCACACTTTGGTCTGCTCTGATTGTGACAGGGCTTCATTAAGAGCTGTCCACCCAGGCCTCAGTGCAAGCCCTGTGCATCTATATACTTACAAATAGGACTGGGGGAAAAAAATGAAATCTTACTTTTCTTCAAGCTTTAAGTCAATAGGATACTAAAATTCAGTGAACACAATAATGTTCAGGGCTTTAAGTGGAACATAGCAAGAATAATCAAAGATCTGCACCATCGAAATGACTGTTACTGCTTTACATACTTTAAAAATACAACTTATTACACTGTTGGTATCAAAAGATTCAAGTGTAAAAATGATTTCGACAAAGTGGTGGAAAGTACTTTACCTGGAAACAATCCTGAGGTACTTAACTTTTGTATTTTCTGTTATTTCATACTTCTACTGACCTTCAGTTTCCTAAACGTTTGCCATAGCCCTGCTTGAGGGTAAGAATTAAAGTTGGAGTTGAATTTGTTTTGTGCAAGCAGTCTTATGACTTTATAATGTAATTATTTTGCCCAAGACTTATGTGACATAATCTAGTTATTTAATCATAACGCAGACACTGCACAGAAAGCCAAATATATCTGTTTTTAACTCCAATGTTGACAATGTTGTTATATTAATAATGGATCCATGTGTGTGTGAAGAGATCATCATCACCTGACTCTGCTATTACCCTTGTGGGACTTCTTGACATATTGCATATCTTTTTTATGGCTGTTTTGTTTTGTTTTACTGCCTGCAGCTTTACTGTTTACATTTGCTCATTGCTTTTACAAGTTTTTTTTTCTTTTTTTGCAGAAAACAGCTGCCTGTTGCAGCCAAAAACACAAATGAAAACGCTCCAAAAAGCCATTGTAAACTACCTGCTCTGTACTGAACAGCAGAAATACACAGCTACAGACCAGCTGGTGAGCTTTGTGGAGCAGATACAGACAGATATTTCCCTCCAGAAAATGACCCAAAAGAGAGAGAATATTGGACTTAGGTTTGCTAGATGGACACAAATATGACTCCAAATTCAAAAAGGAGTTTTGCTCCAGATATTCTAGATATTCTGGTTTAACTACACAATGTATATAAAACTACCATAACACAAAAAAAGTTGTTGCCAGTAAATATTTAGCTGGGTGACTCACCCAATCACCTTTTTCTAAGGAGTTGTAATAAAACCATCCCTTCTGTGCCCCCTCAGGATATTCATGGACATTAACACCTATGAGGAACGATACACAGGGGAAGTTGTGGATTGCAATATTTGCTTTCTGTAGATAAATACATTTAGAATTAGCAATCTGGGTTTGGTTATAACATGACTTAAAGGTTCACTGCAGCACTCCAGTAACTTTCACGGTTTTGTTGTGCTTGAGTTCAGTGTCTCTACTTACTTACTACTACTCTACTTACTGTCAATCCGCTCCACACACTGAGAAAATTGGAGTCTGTCTCCTTCAGGAAATTATGGTTCGACAGCATGTTGCCTTACAGATGCGACTGTCAATTAATTTCCATCTTTTTTTTTTTTTTTGCTGTCAAGTTAATTTCAAAACAAAAACAAGCAACTATAAAGGGAAAAAAAGCTGTCGCCAATGTCGCTTTAAATGCATTAAAAATGTACTGCAAAATGATATGGCAAAAATGAAATCTAGATGACAGCTGACTGTAGATGGGCTGCACTTTAAACCACCTTCATCCTTATTTTAAGGTTGGCTTTGGATTTATAACTCTAGAGGATTTACGGTGAGGTTTGGGTTAGGGTCAGGAGAGGGGCAAGGTCAGAGGTTAAGGCGGGGAAAGTGCTGAGTATTAACAGGAACGTGTGTGTCAGGAATATTATGTTCAAGAGTGGGGTCAGGAGGCAGTGAAACAATGGTAAGGTCTCTAAATAGCAGTTAAATATTGAGAAATGAAAGGAAAAAGGGCAAAGCAAAAGCCAGATTGGTGATGTGAAACATTTGAGATAAGTGAATAAACTCACAGAAAAGCAGGTATAGAAAGACAGTGAAGGAAAAAGATTGATTATTGTGTTTCTCCTGGACGTATCACATTATAATATCTATTCATTTGTTTCAAAAACCCTGTTTTCTGTGGTGCATAATGGCATTCCTATGATTCTTTACAGATTAGTTTAAATTTCCAAATGAGACTAGAAAAGCAACACTTTCTTCCCCTGATATACTCAACTGGATGTGACAGTGAACACTGTAGGAAACACTGAAATAGTGCAGCGTGTTTTATGATTCATATCTGATGATTCAAATTATCTTAGAGAACAAAGTCACCGTAAATCATATCATACCAGCACAAGAGAGCAGAGTCTTTATTGTCTGGAGCAGTGATGGAAAAATAACACTGTACAAGAACAAGTTCTGTAACTTAACTACAATTTTGAAGTACTAGTATGTATTTCTATTTTCAGCTTCTTTATAATTTAGGTAGAAAATATTGCACTGTTGTACATTTATTTGACAGCTAAAGTTCATTTTAAAAGACAATACATTAAAAAACATTTGAAATGCTTGTACAATTGATATTTTCCATTTAACAAGTGCTTTTGAACTTTTTGTCCCTTTTGTGGATACTTTTACTCATGATAATCTGGGAATGGAGGATTTGTAAAAGAGTTTGTAAAAAGAGCCTTGATCATACTTACTTGATTGGAATTAATCAGTGTTTTGATTTGCATCTCTTTAAAATGGTGTTAAGCAAAGTCCTGATGGTGGTCTAAAGCTTTTCTGTGTCACTTTTTTTTCCACATACTGTCCTGCAGGAACAGAGCGATAGCCATCTGACCGGGAAACACTAAATCACAGATGAAACAGCAGGGGGGAAGCTGTAAATCACACATTACAAAGAGCCTGGTGAAAGCGCAGGAACATTGCTTCGCCATGACATCGTCCCCCATAGTCCGCCTTCAAAGCCAGCTCAGGCAGGAAGCAGTCATTGCCATTTCCTGTCGGCGCCACCCAGGGGACGACGGCACAACTGAGGTGTGAAGGAAAATCGAGTTTTTTTTTCATGTTTGGATATATTCTTCCTCCCAAGGACGTGTGAATCCATTGTGATTGTGCTCACGACTCTTTCTCCGAGCTGATGACAAGAGATTACAATGGCACAGGAATCACATTTGTATGAATGTGAACTCTGACCATGATAAAGCTGTTGTCGTGGAAACACTGATGATGGGTTTGTTGGTGTCAGGGTTGGTTTGGTTGAAAGTTAAACAAAGGAAGACAATGGATTTTTCCAAACCATAAACATCCCTCTCATCATCAGGATGTGTGGTTGTTTTTGTCCGTGTACTTATATTGTGCATACTCTGTGTGTAAAGCTGCTATAATGACTGTTTTTTTAACAAAAATGTATGAAATGACACTGTGAAAATCATGTGACATGCAGATGGACGTTTAACTAACTAACTAATGAGCATAATGGTACATTTAGTAGCTAGAGATATTTCATTTAGGAGTAGTAGGAAATAACCAATGACAGAGCTAAAAGAGATGCATACCTATTCTGTAGGTATGAATAGTTGTTAGAATGCCAAAACTTACATATTAGCAATATGTTTACTACAGACATTAAAGGACATCAAAGAGGACGAAACATAATGACCTCAGTGATTCCCTGACTTTTCATCTAGTGCCATCATCAGGCCAAACTTTTATTTCATCCAGTTCCTTGGTTTAAGAAAAATAATTGCGGAACTAGTGACATCTCCATAATCTATATCCATAAATCATGTTTTTTGTTAATTAACTAATGTTAGCATCCAAACACTTTAAACTATGGTTAACATGATAAAGGAATTAGCATAGTCACGGTGAGTATGATAGTATGGTGACTAACATTTAGAGTGTGTCTTTAGAGCTGCTCACATGGCTGTAGACTCTCGTCAACATCTGTTAGGCAGGTGGTAACTGTGGAGCAGGTGGGGGCAAAGGGAGTTTATGATGAAAGGTACAGATGGCCGTTGTCGGCATAGTGATAACAATGGAGGCTGTGACAATAGAAGTAGCAGTAGGAGCCGGGGGCCAAGTACTGAACCCTGGAGGACACCGTGTATAGGTGGATGACAGGAGCTGCGGAAGAAGTGCAATTATTTATGAATGCAAAATGATATGTATTATAAAGGGTCTGAACAAGGTGAGACGGTTACCAAAGCTGTATCAGTGCAGAGTTTATGGTGAAACCAAGGTTTGATTGGTTCATAAATGCTGTTTGAGTCCTGAAGTTATTCACTCGCTCAACAATTTTGAAAATGTGTGTTGCACGTACGTGGGTGAGTGAGCGTGGTGGAGGAGCTGGTCAGGTTGCTGTAGCTCAGTCTCACCTGCTCCGTCTGTCGCTCAGCCAGTTTCCACGGCAAATCAGATACAGTGATGTGACACCGTGAAAGCCGTGCTGCCAAATTCCCCTTAAGGCCTACTGTGATTTGTCCTGTCAATCACTCACCTCTTCTTCCTCAGAGGGTGAAAGAAAGGTAACAGGTAATAAAATAACAAATGTTTAAAAAATTCATGGTGATGAGGGTTTTTTTTTGTTATTTATTTCAGTTATGGTGTAATTTTCCCTCCACTCACTTACCAGGCTAGTAAGGATCTTGTGAGCACAGTGATGATGATACTCATTTGGGTGCGTTTGATTTGTCACATTGCCGGGATGCTGTTAGTGAATGTGAACCCCATTAGCCCCGGATCACCAGACTTGTTAGCAGCAGCACCTTCTGCAATAATTTACAGCCCTTTCATCTCAACAGAATGTGTTTCTTGTAGAGCATAATGGAAGTAATCCATTCTCCCTGTCAGCGCTGGAAAACACTTTGTTTTCTGTACAAATTGTGTTTGGGTGGAGGACGCTGGTTGGGGTGGAGGTGGTGGATGGGGGAGCAGAGGATTTTGCCATCGGTATGTCTCATATATGCAGGTTTTGAGGACAGGGGTGTTTCTATTTTTGTGCAGAAAGGGTGTATACGCAATACAATGAGCCTGCTCTATATACTGTACTGGTGTGAAAATAAATCTTACAGTGAGATTCATTTGGAAGAAAACACTATGATTGTATGTATATGTGGGCACATGACCCCCCCAGTTCCCCCACAGTGTTCACACACTGCATTTAGAGTGAACCAAAATCAAGTTGCAAACTGTAAAACCAAAATAATTAGCTGAAAGATGCTAAAAAGTGCTGTTCATTCATATAAAAATAATTATTAGTGTACATTTAAATCCATTCTGTACTTTTGAGTATTTTTTTTATGCTAGATTACATCTTACATATAGATTCACACATAGATATGACTTTCAGTTGAATAGTGTTGTTAACTGCGACTAAACTTCCCATAGATTGTGTATTATGGCTGTGTTTATTGATATATGTGTGAACATATTCACTGACATGACTGTAGTAATCCTGATGCTCACAGAGAAGCTGGTCCTGTGTGCTTTCCCAGCTTTCTGAGCTGTGGTTGCAGAAAAAAAGACTGGGTCTGTGCAGGCATTAGTAAAGATTATATTCCAGCGTTGAATATGATTTATAATCTCACAATTAAACTATATTTGTTTACAGGAAGAAGAGCATTTGATTTTCAGACTGTGTCTGATGCTTTTATTTAAAGCACTTTCAGCAAACTTTATTTTTAACTCTCAAAGCGGAGCGCAACCCAAAAACAACAATCCATCTTTCATCCTCCCCCATATATCAGCTCACCCTCCTCCTCCTCTTCCTCACATCTACCCATTCTCTCCCTCATTCCTCCCGTACTGTATCTCCCACAGCCCCCACAGTCCCCTCCATAAATCCTGGGACAGCAGCGCTTTAATGGATAATTAATTGATGCCGCTGCAGCACTGTAATAAGACAATAAATTACGACACAGGCCGGTGTGCTGTGTCAGTGTGTGTTGCTAATGGCCCTTCAGGGCTGGGGCAGGAGGCTAATAAATTAGACAGGTATTAACTGTTGTGTGCTAAGTAGCCCTCCACTGCTGACTGCCATGAGAGGAGAAAAGGAAAGAGAAGAAAGGAACTAAAGGAGGATAGATGCAAGAGCGAGATGATCACATTATTTAGTTATTTATTTAGTCTAAAGTTAAATTGACATTGATTTTTTGTTTTGTTATTTGAAGAAATAAAGTAAAGGCTTAGACTTCCACCATGGTGGTTGACAAATGTTTTAGTAGGTAAAAGGTCTGCTCTATAAAGGTCACTTTCACCATCTTAGATTAGCATGTTAACAGGCAAACATTTCCTCATAAGCATTAAACACTGAAGCTGATGGGAATGTCTACTGAGTTCCCAAAGTTTTGATGAGTTGGCGCCAATTTAAGTGGCCAGCATGATTGCAGGCAAGTAAAAATGCTCACATAAGCCTTGTTGAAACAACCTTACATTTCCACTCTTCACTCATGAACCTTTTGTAGGATTTATGATTGGTGTCATCATGACATTTAATATTAAATTGAGCACTGAATTCAAAGATCACTTCCTGTGCCTGAGTCTGACAAAGTTTCCTGAAAGCCCTTTTGTTCTTAACCATTTTGGGTTTTCTTGCAGTAGCTCCTCCATACCACCTTCACATAAGGAGTTGGCCACAAAATTGTTAAATTGATAAAACAAAACTGATGACCACAAGGATCTGCCACTAGTTGCCTAAGCAGTAGCTTTCTAAAGTTAACCTTACTGACATTTCCAGAGTTTATCATTCTACTGCTATGTAGAAAAAGTGTGCCGTGTGTTTGTATTTTAGACCGCATCTAGACAGCAGAGCAGCATCTTGATCCACTCTCTGTTCGGGTGGGTGGCAGTAATGTGCCAAATCTTTGTTTGCCAACCACCAATAAACATCAAAGGAGAAGAAGCTAAAAGAGCAGCTGCAAGCAACTAATTGAATAAAACCATCACTGGCTTTTTTAAAGCAGATGTTTGGGCACACTTGTTTGTACTGATTGAGAAAACCAAACCATGTATAGAAATCTGAAACTGAGACGCACTGCGGTGCGTCGAGAATCTTTTAATAATCGAATCATGACCCTCCGAATTATTATCGAATCAAATCATGAGGTGATTGACGTCTCCCACCCATAGTATTGAATATGGGCTTTTGAAAGTGAAAAGTATTAAAATGGACTAGATGATTATAATATGCTTTTCATGTCACGTTGAGGGGACAAACAAAATTGCCACAAGCTACTTTATTGGCTAAATTTAAATTTTGAAGGGGCCTGATGATTTGACCAATCCATCCAGTATTTGTTTTAGTCTAGACCAAAGTGGTACAAAAGCCAGCCAAGTGGCTTAAATCTCTGATATTTTCTCCACATAAATGTAAAAAAAAAAGTTTTATTCTTTTTTGAAAAGTGGCAGAAAAATACACAGTAGTTTGATTATAATGCATATGCCCTTACACAAAGAGAGAAAAGAATTTAAGTTTCTATTCCATTTCTCTTCTGTTCTTGAAACATTTAAGTAATAAATAGATAAAAGATGATGTAATACAAACTTAAGCATGTCAGACTGATCTCCAGATTTACACACAGTAGTCCAGTGGTGAAAAAGTGGTGGTCTCAGTGGTCTCAAGCTCACATCACATCAAGGGATTGAGTCACAGCTTAGGAAATAAGGACAAACATCTCCCGCTTGGAAACGTGGAATTTCACCAGATAGTCTCTAATCTCATTTTAATGGTTGTCTGATTAAGAGGTGAGAAGGATTAGGGTGTGAGCCTATATGTGTGCATGTGCGGTGTGTCGCATGCATTCACACACATGGTTACGTAAAATACACTACACATACTGTATATCTGCCTATTAGGAAAACTGCTGGGGAAAAAAATAAATTATAGAGGAGCAACAAAGAGAAAGCGAATAATTGCAGAGATTAGAAGTGAGCAGAAGAAGAAGAAAAATGGCGGCTCAGTTATGTCGTTCCAATTAAAAATGCTGCAAATCTCTCATCTCCTAATGTTAGCCCTAACGAGCAGGGCTTAGTGGCAGTTATGTAGATAAAAACTCTTCCTGATTGATTCCAATGGCCCATTGAAATTTGTTTCACTCCACCTTATTGATCACACCCTGCTGGTTGAAAACTGCTAATTAATAATGATAATAAAAGTGCCTTGGCTCATTAAAATCAACCACACAAGGCTGAACTCTGGTCTTTTTTACCCTCCCTGCTGCTTTCACTTCATCTTGCCTACCCTCCTGTGTGTCTTAGTGTTTTTGATCCGTGTGCTGACATCTGAAACATCAGATGATAAATATTAATCTTGCATTTGCTATTATACTTGTTATTGTCTTACCTAACTTACTCTGATGCTGGCATGCGAGCATCCTCCCACACACACTCCTTCATCCAAATTAATAATGTGTTTGCTATTTTCTGCCCACAGTCATTCCACTGATTGGCATATTGATGCCTTTATCTCATTATATGTTTGGGTTTTGTTCATTATTGACATTTGTTTGTGTCTACAGGCCAAACAGCAGTACAGAGTACCTGGCCTTCTTGGAGTCCTTGGGAGGGGTACTTGATAGTGCTCAGACCATTTTTCTACTGGGGGACTCCAATGCTCTCGTGGGCAACGACAGTGATACCTGGAGGGGCTTTATTGGGAGGAATGGCCACCCGAGCACTGTTCTGTCATTGGACTTTTGTGCTAGTCACAGTTTGTTCATAACAAACACCATGTTCGATCATAAGGATGTCCATCAGTGCATGTGGCACCAGGACACCCGAGGCAAGAGGTTGATGATTGTCTTTGTTATCATTTCATCTGATCTGCGGCCATATGCCTTAGACGCCCAAGTAAAGAGAGGAGCTGAGCTGTCACCTGATCACCACCGGAGGCACAAGTTGGACAGACCCGGCAGACTCTAACGTATTGTGAGGGTCTGTTGGGAACGTCTGGCTGAGCCCTCTATCAGGGAGGTCTTCAATTCCCACCTCCTCAACTTCTCACAGATTCTGAGGGAGGCCGGAGACATCGAGTCCAGCAACCCTCGAACCCAGTGGTGGACACCAGAAGTAAGGGATGGCGTCAAGCTGAAGAAGGAGTCCTGTCGGGCCATGTTGGCCTGTCAGACTCCTGACGCAGTAGATGGGTACCAGCAGGCCAAGCAAGTCAAGCCATGAAGAAGAACTATTGGTCAAGGGTTAGGGGTTAGTTAGAGTGTGTTCCAACTAGAGGGGGATCACACTCCTCAGCCTCTATGCCAGGTCTATGCCAGGGTGCAGGAGAGGAGAATTCTCTATATGAAAGTCTCCACCATCCTCACTTCCACAGTCCACATTACAACACTGGCAACACTGCAGCTGCACATACATCATGAGGCGCAGAATGTGTGTGTGATTCCTCAGAATACTGTGTTGTGTTCAAAAACTCCCACTGAGGTGAAGATGAGTGGAGATATCTGGGATAAGGTGGAAGCAGTGGTAACAGTGACTGTGAATGATGATGAAGCTGTTTTTGACTGTGTCATAGGCAGCTCCGCTACTACTCGGCTGTGCAGAGAAGTGGAGCGCTTAATATATTATCAGTGGACGCGACTGACACCACCAAAGACAGAGTGCCCAGTGCACAGCTCTCACAGCCCGGGACCTGAAACATTCCACCATATTTTTCGCTGCCTGTCAGGTCGTCTAATAAGGCAGGGCAAAATGGAGGGACGGTGCAGGAGCTGAGGGTGGATGAAGTATCTAGCACTGATGTAATATGGCTTATAAATCTAATTTAATTACCCAGTGTGGGGACAGGCTGTAGAAGCCATGACTGGATTTATTGTGTCTTAACTTGGCATCTTAACGACTTTGTGCTTTTAATATCATTACCCTGTAATTTATTCTTTTTCCTGCACACATACGCACTCGCACACACTCACACCGTATCACCACAGCAGCCCAACACCCACAGTGCAGTCATAATCTTTTTAAGCATGCAGCTTTACAGATCGTAGGACTCCTGAGCTGTGACAGTTATTGATCCATAAACTCCGTCTTTGACTCATCCAATGCCATCCCTACTGTTTGTCATCAAGGTGATATCACTGGTACAGGCCTCATTTAGGACTTACAGTTACATTTCATAGATGAGTTCAATGAGCTCCCAGTTTCCAGTCCATATGGTAACCATCTATTCAGTCTATTCAAAAAGCTTTCAAATGTGACACTTCTTTCACTTGGAACAGCAGGACCTGATATTATCTGAGGTTATTAGTGGAGAGTTCATGCTAGTTTTAAATTACCAAGACTATCAAGACTTTTGCTTCTAATTTATTTTTTGATCATTTAGATACCTGTATGAGCACCTTAAAGGAGTGCACAGTATTGCACTCGTTAGTTTGTTAGTAGGTCCTGGTGAGGTTTGCTCCTCTTCACTGATTGAGAATTGCAGCACAAGGCTATATCAACTGTACATTAGTTGTAGGAAGGTAATGCAAAATAGGTGGAGTACTCTTTTAAGAGCCTCTACATATGGCATACAACTATTTTTGTAACTTTCTGTAACAGACAGACAATTATCCCTATTATGCCCACCAATTAGCCGGGTGTGCAAAGCTATATCTTCTCAAGCTCTCACAATGATATTCATGGGTTTGTGTCCAACATCATGAATGCCTTTGAGAAAAGATTGTCCAAACATGCGCACTGTTACGGTTCTTTGAGACTAAAAGTAAGTCACTACAGCCACGAAGAGGCTGTGATGGTCTTTCTATTATGTTATTGGCAAAAAAAGAAAATTCCATTCACACTGCCATATTCCCTCTTGTTCTGCTAAAAATTGTGATGGTATCTTAGTCACAAAGCATTATTCTCACACAGTTTAGCCAAAAAGTTCAGAACGCATGAGATAACAAGCACTCTGAGATAACAAAGGCCACCTCCTCATCTCTCCAGAAGCACAAACAGATACTGATTCACTCAAGGGAACTCCAAACCTTTGTTTTTTGTTTTTTTTCTTTTTACACTGCATCACTCTTTGTTTTCTCTCCGCCTCCAACCATTTTACATTCTCATTTCTTTCATTGCAGCTCACCCTGCCGCTTGTCTTTATCTCATTTCATCTGTCTCCTCCCTACTTACACTGTTCTCTCATCTTTATTCCCCCACTGGCCATCCCACGCCCTCTAGTTCAGCCTGTCGGCTTAAATAAAACAGACAAAAGGTGGAAAAATAGACAGAAAGAATTAAGAAGAGATAGAAAATGAGGGATGGGAGAATGAAGGCAGCTTCACTCCTCCACACTCTACACCTCAGCCTCCCTCCATTGCAAATAGTTCCCAGAGGCCCCTGTTCCACATTAGCTTAGCTTGCAGCTGAGCCATCGTCTTAATGCAATCCCCTAAATGCCTGCTGTATGGCCTCACTGACAGTGACATATTTGTTTTGCAGGCTTCTGCAATCTGATGTCTGCCACTGCACTAAAGATTTGATTAATGTCTCTCCTTTTGAGTCCTGTAATTGGCTGCGACTGCACTGGCAAACAATCACAAAGTCTTTCCTGCCTGCCACTGGTTGGCAAGGTGTTAGGAAACTAATGAACCAAAAGTTTGATTTAACTGTACTCACCAAGGGCGACACTTTGCGACAAACAACCAATCAGTCAAAGACCATTTGTTGCACATTTAATTGACCGACTGTCTAATCCTAGTTTAGCAACTTTAACTAGGCATGACAGATCAAGCTTTGGATTCATCCAAATGCTGAAATGGGCATGTGAGAGTGTGGAGGGATAGTTTTTTTTAGCCTTTTAGTGTCAAGGATAGATGAAACAGTGTGTTTTTCTGCTCTGATCTAAGGTGCAGTTTCGCTCCACTGTGCATGTGCTCACTCATTGGAAGTTCTGACAGATAAATATGCAACTGAACAAGCAAGCAAGAGGAAAACAACAGTTTGTATAAAAGATAAGTAAACAGAAGACGAGACATGAATAAAAGCAAGTTAAAAAGAGATAATTAGATTAGTGATACTGCAAGGAGGCTTTTCAGTGGAACACTGTAGAAAAACGGGAAAGGAGCTGGACATTGAGTTTCTCAAATTTTCAAGTCTGTTCTCATCTAAATCCTACAGACTGTATCTTTAAGATAACATCGGCTTCTGTCCTGCTCTTTATTGGATTAGCCTGAGTGTAACCTATGTGGCAGCCTTTCATACACTGTGATGGTCTCAAAGTCGGCTGTTGTTAAACCCTGTGCTTCATTTTCCCATGCTTGTGAGTGTATTTCTGCCATAGGTAAGCCCTGGGAAATGGTTTAACAGCAGCTTAAGAACATTTATTTTCACTACGGTTTTAGGGGGTGCAGTTTTACTATTTCAGTCTGTCCAGTTGGAAGCATTAAAAAGTTTTTCAAACCGCTCATGGAGCCAATATTAGATAAATCAAGCTGTGAGCTAGAATATGTTAAAAACAGTTGTAATTATAGTCTGAAAATGACAAGGTTGCGTTTCAGTATATTAGAAACCAAGTCCCACTTTTGCCAGAATTACTAAAATGTTCACTGGATCTGTTGTTGTTGTTGTCTTTGTAACTGTCACTATGCATGTCCATCACATCATAATTGACAAAAGGCAGTGTGGTTCAGAACTCGTTGAGCTTAGGTTTATTCAGATTTCTGCCAAATAAATCATGATAGAGTTTCTCTGCCATTTCTCAACAGGAGCTCTGTGTCCTCCCTTACCTGCCTCTTCCCATTTTACTGCCATCTTTCTCTTTTTCTTCCCCCCCATGTGTCCGCTCATCAAGGCTTAGACTGATGACAGAGACAACAGACACAACATCTGTCTTCGGCATCATTATGGCTGAATCCGGGTGGGTGGAGGCAAGGAGGAGGATGGGGAAGGTGAAGTTGGAAAACTCGACTTTAATGAGATTTGACCTCACTGCCCCTGACCTGACCGCACCGGCTCACATATGGTTGAAGGCAATGGACGAGAGGTCAAAGAGGGAATCACTGACCCATATTAAAGACAGACACAGAGGGAAGGAGAAAAAAGAGAGATAAAGAAGAAGCAAGAAACGGGAAATGAATAGCTAAAAATGACAGTAAAGCTTTTTATGCACTGTAAGCACTTAATCTCCACACAGTGTAATACATATTTCCTTGGTGCAGATAAAAATACTCCCATCATGCATATGTGTGGCTGAAGAACAAAGATAGATCACATGCAACGCAATTTATGAGGCTCTATCTTAAGATCCTAAGGCCTTAATGGGATTTACACGTTGTTTGAAATTATTTGTTTATTGGTCTCATGAGATACTATTTGTTTGTTTTTAATCACAGGAATACATAGCTGAGATTTACAGCTCTTTTTTCCCCTTAGTCTCTTCACCCACACTACAAACTTGTACAGTACAATGCATGCACTGTTTGCAGCATTGCTAATGTGAGTCACATTCACTCTCCATGGCCACTGCCTCATTGTTGTGTTAAGGTCACGTATGACTGGGGTCACAAAAATGATATATATATCCAGTGTTTGCTGTGAACACAGTGAGTGAGAGCCATGATGCTGCACACATAACAGCTCTGTCATATTTTACACCATTAAAAGACCAGCTGTTGCAGCACTGTTTACATTCATTACACAAAATAGTATTATTTACATAAATTCAGAGTGTACACACTCACAGACGTAAAACAGCCCGTGACTGGACAAACATCCCTCACTCTGATTTCTGTAGATTTACAGTAAAATGAACCACACTACTTTTCTTTATATCCAGTCTTGCACATTTTGTCATGTTGTAATGGTCTGTACAGCACTGTAGAAGAATAGAATAATGTAATTTTATTAACCACAGATAAGCAGACTACTTATATGAAAGCTGCTGCATGCAGTGACAAACTCACACAAGATTATCACCTCACTTTGCAGGTCCCATTAGCTCTGTGGAGCGTTTTAGCCTCTCTCAGCTCAATGTTTTGGTTTCCTGCATGCATCTTTACTGTTACTTTCTTCAGTGTGCTTTTTTAGCCAAAGCAGGCAGCCGTTTTAAGCTAAAAAAAAAAAAAAGGAGTTGGTGGAGAGTTGCAAGAGTACAGTTAAGGCAGACATGCAAAAATATATACAGTTAGAGGGAGCATTTATTGGTATCTACATCATAATTATGCTAGTTAAAAACCATATGCCAAATATTTTTGTAAAGGAGAGCAAAGTGAACGCAGACTTCTTTACAAGCATCTAGTCCAAATCTTAGCCAATCCAACTTCTAATGGTTGTTTGTGTGGCACTTCCAAAATCCTCTAAAAACTTCTCTTTTTGGACTAGTACACATCTTTATAGAAAAATAGAAATACAGTATTCTGTGGCTGTTTTTTATGTGTGGTTACATTTGCCCACGTCTCAGAGGATTCTGTATTTTTCCAACAATTTAATTCTTGGCAGGATAGAAAAGCCCAAACCAACACTAAATGTCTCCATTAATATCCATGACACTGAAATAATTTAAGGCGGATTAGCTGCTCTTAAAGGCGAGATAGGGCAGGTATCTTTTGTACCCTGGAAGAAGTTGGCGAGCGAAACATCTCCTCGCCGTGTTTAATTAATTGTTTCAAAGAGGTCTGACCTCAATAATCACTGAAATAACAATGAAAAAGAGTGAAAACACGAGGGCGGCCACTCCCAAACCTGCCCGGCAGCCGTGGTCAGCGCGTGGCCTGCTGTCAAAACACGACGTGCATGTCAGCGCCGAGGTCAGGGCTGGGCGAAGAGGAACTGGCACTCCTCACCCTCTCTGGGCGGTGGAGGAAAGTGGGAGGTTTGTGACTGACAGAGCCCACAGGGAGAGTGTCCACCAGTCACAGAGGGGAAGAACAACCCGCCGCACCACCGCCAGCTAAGTATTACTGGACTGTGAGCGGAAAATCCAAAGGTTACAGGGATGTTTGTACTTATTTTCCCTTCACCACTCACTCTTTAAGCTGTGTTGTTACGGGAACATAAATAGTTACTGAAGCAGTGAAGGAAGGAGTAATAAGGCCCTTACTTTCACTCAGTAAAAGTAGAATACAATAATATACAATAGTGTGAATATGAAGTAAAAATTCTGGTCAATACTGATTAATAATCTGTCTGTATAAGGAAAATCTGCTGATAAGTTGTAGGCATGTTAAATTCCATAACGTGATCTGGAATAATTTAGCTTCCTTCCTTTTGTAAGTTTTTCTTGAACACAACACAAGAATTTCCAGTATCATATACATCACTTCAGACGATTGATGTATTGTAAGACTAAATTATGGCGCTACCAATGAGCCTTGCTTCCAGTAATTCCCAGTGGCCACTCGCACGACTGCAACAAAAAAAAAAATCTTCTTTGTAAAACTGATTAATGGCCCGGTAGCTGGAAAACTCCCCACAATAAATATGTTCAGTCATCACTCTTTCTATTGTTTATTTTTCTAATTCATGGAAGTTTAATCTTTGTAAAACTTTTCCAAAGCACAGTTCCTTTTTTTTGTATGATCTCTCTGTTGTGTATGAGCATGCAATGCACTATGGGTTCATTCGTTCACCAATAATCCAGCTGGGCCAGAGGCACGATGGGATTTACATGCATCTTCAATGGGCTGCATAACCCAAAACATTTTTGGTGTACGCAACACGCAAACAACTCCTATTGGACTGAATAGGTGCCATCTTTGGATTTGTTATAATACATCCGTCTCTAGCGCCTCCCTAATGATAACTTCATGCAGGCCAAGGAAGAGAGCAATCTATGATTGATCAGGGACTGTCATGTAGTCCTTCATGTTTTATGGTCAACGAATCTGACACATTTTGTGAGGATGTGCTACTCTGCTGCTCTGGCTTATTGTAAAGAACCAGAGGTTTAATTTTAATAGTGTATTGTTATTCAATGTAGTGATATATTTCCATTTGAGAAGAGCAGAGAAGTACTTTGTAATTGCATTTTACTAGTATCATTGTTCCTATGGTTTCATTCCATCACTGCATCAAAGTAAATACAAAGACCCCCAGATGTCCAGAGGAAAAAAAAACGATACAGATCTTTTTAAAATAAGCTGTAGGACATGTGTAGATGTGTGTTTTCTGTGCTTGTGTGTGTGGCCGTGGACGTATTTTACTGTGTGACTGCACGTATGTGTGTGTGTGAGCGCATGTGTGTCTGTGAGTGTGTGCTGCCAAGTGATTTATGGGGCCTGTCTTGCTCTGCCAGCAGTTTGTCTCTTCTAGCATGGAGGATGAATGGCCCACTGTCAGCCCTGCCTCAACCTCTTCTACTGGTCTCTCTCTCAAATTACCTTTCTTCTTCTCCACCCAGCCCTCTCTCTATGTCTGCGCTATCTTATCTCCCCACATGCTCTTCCTCTGCATGCACCTTGTCATCCTCACTTCCTTTTATCCCCAGCCCCATCCTCTCCTTCGCTCACTTAGTTGATTTGATCCTTATTTCCCTCGTTTCGTGCCCCCGCCCTCCCCATCTGTCACAGCCAAGAGCGATCTGCTCCGTGGAACTGGGTTTGCGCTTTGACCAAATTCTGACCTCTAATCTGATCTCTGATTTCAGGGACACTTCATTCGAAAGCGGTGCATCCAATTCAGCGAGTCTGTGTCCGCGTCTCCTTTTCATAAGCCGTCTGATATTTCACGGTTCAGTTTGTTTTCAGTTGACAAACCTGACAACAAAGTCACACCTGAAGGAGGAATTTTCTTTATTTCAGCCAGTGCTGGAGGAAGTATTCAGATCCTTCATTTAATTACTAATATAACACTGTAAAAATACTCCGGCACAAGTATAAGTCAGAGATTAAAAGTAAAAAAATACTCAGTTCAGAAAATGTACCCTTTAACTGTTATGTTATTATATATTCTATCATTAGATTATGTTGGAGCTGGTTGAGGTTGAAAATGTCAGCAAGAAAAAAGGTTTGAATGCATCTATTACATTTATTAATATTATCTAAATACATCTATTCTCTTGAATCACTTCAGGAGGTCAGACCAGTATAAAATGTCTGCAAATGAGCAAGAGGCCTTTGTGCTTTTATTTATAATTCAAAAGGTAGAATGACATCTATAAAGAGTGTACCTTTAGCAGCATCAGCACACAGTACATTTTCCAGCAGATGTGATATGCCAAAAGGCTGAAGAATTATGTCTCCCAATGTCATTAATTGTGCTGTCATTATCATAATTTAACATCCTGCTCACCCCTCTCCATCTTTATCACTGCCTTTGCTGTACAGCCATTAATCAGACTGAGAGAAGAGGGCGGGAGAAAACCGGGCGGCCAGACAAATGAAATAAAAAATAAAAAAAAGACCTCTCTATCAATCCCATTTCCAACACATTAGAAAGGAAGCACTTTTTCTTCCACTCCTCTCCCTCCCTTTAGCGCTCTGCCTTCCTGTGCTAATGGTAGATATACAGTGACATGGTAATGATCTGGCCACGGCTGCCGAGCACAGGCCGTATTGATCAGCGGCTGATTTATTGCAGGTTACGGCTGATTATTGGGCCATTAATCAGTCTAGGATTACCCTATCAATAAAACTGCTTACGTTTGTTTGTAAAGTGCTTGCCAGGGCACAGAGAAGGGGAGTGCATGTCCAAGCCTCAGTGACACACACACACACACACACACACACAACTACAATAAGCTTTTTGAGAGAGAGATATTTCTTACCATATTCTCTGCTTAAACTGTCTGCCGATGCTCTGCTGAGAAAATTAGGAGGCGAGGTGCATCTTTCTGCCATTTGTAAAGAAAAAACAAATGAAATCTATAGCATCACTGTGACTCAAGCGGATAAGGTGGCACGCGACTGTTTCGAATACTCATTCCTTGACTGAATATCGCATCCATCACTGAATTTGTTTGTCAGTGGCTACCTAACTAACTATGTCAAAGTGAGTTAGCAAACAGCTGTTTATTTGCACATCCAGCATTTTTCACTCTGTTTTGGTCTCCACCAAAGTCTATGGGAAATATCCCTCTCTATATCTCTCTTTAGTTGCAAAAGGCTCCACCATGTTCAGTAGATAGTCTCTAACTGTGTCCGTCTGCTGTTAACATTGTATTTATAGAGCTTTTTTATCTGAAAACAGCTGCCTGCTTTGTTGAGTGTGTTCTTTTAGAAAGTGGTACCAAACCTCAAATATATAGAAAACACGACAGGAAAAAAGTTAAGGAATACCAAAATATAAGAGGAAGAGGAACAAAGAAGAAAAAAATATGAAAAAGCCTTCATTGTAGTGATTAAATTGTTAAAAAAAAAAAAGCCAAAAAGCTGCTGCAAGTCTTCATAGGGGCTTTTAAATACAGACAACATGGGTGTAGCAACATCAGCTAATCAGAGGCAGTCACATGACCCAGATAATAACAAGACAGATTAAATAAACTGAAAATGATGAATAAAGAAAAATAGAAATAGAAAAATACATTTGAATTAAGTCAATTATGCACGGCTGTTTAACCTCAGATAAAGCATCATTTGAAAGAAACAGCATGCCCACACTGAGAAACAAGTGAGACCAGCTCTGCATACTGCACATGCCTCAAACCAAAACCCTTTGTCACTCCTAACAAATACAAAAAAAAAAGCCAACGCCATGAATGTAATTCACAGCCTTAATCTCCTTCCTTAAATTAGCAGTCGGATAAAAAGATACTGCCGCTGTCGGCCTGCCAACAGCTTTACAGCATGCCATAAAAATGGAGGGAGGGGGATTTTGTGGCGTTGCTTAACCCCCACCAGAGCCCACAACCACTACCTGGAACACAACTTTTACAACAGCTAGCAAATTGAGAGTAGTGATTTTCCTATAAAAGGCCTCAAGAACAGCAGAGCCTGGATCCAGAGAGTTTAATGAGAAGGTTTGATGGCTATCCCCGTCAAACAGACCGACTTCCCTGCCAAACGCTGTTCCCTCTTTTTATTTGTGAGGGTGTTCGAGTAACTGATTAAACATCCCAGAACCCCCTGGACCTGCTGCCAGCGGTCCCCACGCTGCCTCGGAGCGCCGCGCTCGTAAAACCTGACTTGACAGTGGTCTCATAAAGCAGACATAATGCTGCCGTAAACATGTCACGACACCTGCCATAAACATTAATGACTGTTTATGAATGAGGATGATGAATCGGAGTGCTCTGGTTTTTCTGGAGGCCGTTCAGCAGGTTTGCGGCTGGAGAAACACAAAGTGTTATGATCCGAAGTTTGGCAGGCGACTCAAAACAACTCTGTGCTTAGCAGGATGCAGTCCAGCGAAAAAGTCAAAGCAAAGTCATCAAGTTCAGCACCAAGCATGTTGTCTGATTTATGTTTCAATCTGCAATTAATAATAATAATAAAGCTCAGTCCCACTAACCTCGCAATCTCTCCTGTCACTAAATATTGAAAAACACTCAACTGAACACGCCAAGCATTTCATCATCGTCATCATCTTTCTCTTTGGTGCAGTCACATGACCAGCTGTTTTGCTGGGTCAAACACCTTTGCATAACAAAGCGGCGCGCAGCATGTGTGCGGCTGATGGAAACGTGTAACTGCAAAATCACAGGCTTGGCGCTCAGCACGGCGGAGGAGGAACAGATAGCTGTAATCCTACTTTCCCACCAGGCGGTCCAGCATGCCTGTCTGCGGTACTTAGAGATAAACATCGCCGTGCACTCTGCGTGACCTGGCACACACCTGCTGAGACAACCTCTGTCATACAGACACACACACACACACACATATGCAGGTGCAAAGACAGCAAACACAGCTTTATGAGCTTTGTCAAAGTATGAATTATGGTACGTGGCGTGACAGTTTGTATTTAAGTGATGTCAGCAGATCCAATAAGGCTATGTGGAACAGATGTATGTGAGCTTTATATACTTTGTGTTCTGTGCTGTCAGACATCCCAAAGGGGACAGTCTAAGACAAATGTGTTGGTAATTTACAAGTGTGCTTAAATGCCCATTATTCTTTCCTCTGCGAGCTCTCTCAGGAGCCGCTGTGCTCATTTATCATCAGCTACACAGAGGCATACACACACATAAACGCGGGGAGAAAAATGAGGAGGCAGCGCCAGAGTTGTTGCTGTTGGGATTGCATCAGTGCCAAAGCTTTAAAGGGTTATTTCAATATATTATGACTTTCTTGGTAGTTTTAGTTATCACTAGTGTTGGTAATGCTAACATCGGACAAACCAAATGATCTGGAACATGGTGACGTTGCTATGAGATAGATAAAAAGTAAAAGTAAAAAGTAATGTTGGGGAGTAGGGAACTATATGTAAAGTAGAATTAGTTAGGTTACTTTTTTGCTATTTTCTAACACAGAGATTAAAATGTTGTACCATAAAATGAGAGGAAGGATTTTTTATTTTACTATTACATCTTTACTGGACAGATGGGATAATCCCTCCCTGATTATTTGTATCTACTTTAAAATGAGAAATCAGTTTTTAAGGATCTTAAATATGCAGACTGAAACTACATTTGCATATCAAGCCAACTTATCAAAAGGTCTGCATCCTTACCAGTTCATGTACCTTAGTACATCAGCAGCATTGTTAGTAATGTTATTGAATGCGTATAGAAAAAATGTAAAGCAACACAGAAGTTTTATTCATACTTATTTGTTACTTCTACAAGAGAGAAGGCTTTTAGAATAAGAACTGACCAATGATTCTGGTAAATGTAAGAATAAATGTTAGCCTAAACAAAGTAGTGAGTCGTAACCCAGGGAAGATAAATAAATAAAAGTTTTTAGCTAATAATGATATGATATGAGAGTCAGCGTTGGGGGGCGGGGTTAGTGAGCATTTAATCACCCTTTAAATGAGCCCATGTGGCTTTTAACTAATTCAGGCCTCTTTTCTTGGCTTGGTTAAAGCCTCGAGACTTTGTGTCGCTCACCGCCTTCAACATCTTCCATTGTGCTCAGAGCCGTTGTCATTGCACAGTAAGCAAAATTGAAATGTACGACTGCGCGGTGATGTGGCAAACACAAAACACTTGCCGGGTGCATCAATCAGTTTGGCACTCGCACCGTTTAATGGCGAGGTTACAGTAAATCACACGGTGACGGTTTAATCCCGGGGAGAGTTTTACAGGAAGAAGGGGAATTCAATTTCCTAGCATGCCCGAGCAAAGGTATGCTAATACAATACAGACCGGGCTACACAGAGAGCCTGCACAGAGCAGACGTGGGGGGGTGGGAGGGGTGGTTTGTTTTCTCTGGGGTCTCACACCTTTCATGCTGTTCAGAGAGATTACATTTCAAAAATGCCACAGACAAGACAGACAGGATAATCAATCACGTGAGTGCAAAACACACACGGCCGCGCGCACGCTCGCAGTGCGCAGTGATGTCTGCTGGCTGTGTCTGTTTGCAGGAGTCATAAATCAATGCCGGGCTGTCAGAGGGTCTAACATGAGCCGGAGAGCGAAGCAGAGCAGTGGTACAGTCTGCTGCACGCTCTGCTACACTCACTCTTTGGCTCTGTATGAGGCCAAGTGACAGAGGACAGATAATGCTAGGTGATCTAGTGTGTGTGTGTTAGTGTGTGTGTTTGTATGTATCCTACTAGATGCCCACAGTTGTAGACAGCAACCTCATTAATGTAACACAGTGGAGCTGGCTCATAGCTGACCTCATTATTCTCCTCCCCAATCTCACTGATAACAAAGTGTTGCCTGCATTTGCCCTCTATTCAAGTGTGTGTGTGTGTGTGTGTGTGTGGGTGTGTGTGTGTGTCTTAAATGCGTTCACAGTCATGAATCAGCACTACTAACCAGCGTCACAGTGTTTTGATAGCGGCACTCCTGTTCAGCTCAGTAATTATAGCACTCGGGCTCGTATTACTCCAGTAAATCTCTCATAACACTTCCAGCGAATGAGCGTCACAGCTCCAGGAAAACACAGGTAAGCAAGAGCAACATGAGTATTATTATAGTAAATAAAGACATTTTCAAAAGGTGTTGCTACCATAACAGCAAAAATGTTCATAGGGGAAAAAGTAGTTCCAGTGAAAGAAGTTATCCAGAGAGGCAAAAGTTTGTAGTGAAATCAGTTCATTTCAATGGAATTGCAGCAATCAGAAAATTCACTTGTGAAAGCGAAGCAAATCTGTGCAAAGGTTCCTCATCACTGTAAGAAGTCCGGACGGTGGTGAACTGTGATGGAAGAGAGAGTCAAAAGTTGAAGAAGTTACTGAAGATTGTTAGCTTGACTTTTATCAAACTGTTCGTCAAAGTGTGTTTTTAGCTTGAATAGTTCAGAATCATAACCATTAAATGACAAGCAACTGTTAAGCAAGCTCTTTACATCCTCAAGTTTGAGATTACAAGTACCAAGTGTGATAGTGTTCATTTTGCTTATAGGGACCAGGAAGATTAATTGATGTTGTGGTAGACTGGTTCTTGTGCAAGCTGGTGTGGATACCAGATGTGGTGGGCCTGACACATCTGCTCGAGCTCCTGTTTTTACAGATTTATTGATTATGATGATCAAACATA
>JBAJHX010000035.1:9018445-9041110 GCA_037176925.1 Amniataba percoides | reverse complement strand
TATATATATATATATATATATATATATATATATATGTGTGTGTGTGTGTGTGTGTACAGTAAAGTATAAAACTGATAGAAGTCACTCTTTTAAATGAACTTATGAACAATTTGAGAACAAATGCCATGGGATACAAAGCAGCCCAAAACAGTAGAAATAAAATGAGGCCAAGAGATCTATCATGTCTGACTATGGTTAGTACGTTTAAAACTGACTAGCATGTTAGAATATAATAATAATAATAATAATAGAAAAAAAACAACCCCTCCAGTAACTCTAACTTGATAAACTGCTAGTAAACTCAAGACATTTTGTCTTATCTGTAACTGAATATTCCTCCAGTGTGGTGTCACTAGTTTGACTTCAGTGACTGGTTTAAACTCTTCCACTTCCAGCAACAGCAGGAAGAGAGAAAGAATTTTTTTTTTCTTTTTGTCATTTGAGTGACCCAGCCCATTAAGAGCGTACAGTGAGAGAGCCACATGTTATTTAATGTAAGACGTTCAAGTGCGGCGCTCTGTGGTAAGTGCGTGTTTGGGCTGTCAGGGTTGTGATGTGGACAGCTGAGAGCTGTTGTAAGGGGATCTGCTGCTGATGATGGTGATGATAGCGCGGCTTATTGGCCTGTAACTCTGCTGTCTGCTGTAATAGCAGCGCTGACAGATACAGACCACCCACTCTCCTCTGGCCAGAACACATTCATCATACTCTTAACTTTTTTTTTTTCCCCTCCCACCCCAACATCTCAGCCCGAGGCAAGAAAAATATATATTCAGAACATGCGGCCCGCACGTTCCACTTCTGAAGCGAAGGGATGTTATAGATTTGCAGGACAGCCAGAATAATAAAGTATCGTGATTTCAAGTATCTGGTTCATATTGAAGAGTCAACCGCAACGCAGCAGGCCAGAGTCGCGGTATGAAATGTGGGCTGGAGAAAGTAGTTACCACCCCACTCATTCCTCTGCACTCCCTTTGCTCCTTCTTTATGAAATTCCAACTGAAATTAAATTGCATGCATTCTTTTTCCTGCTACAAACTACGTATCTGCTTTGTAAATCATGTGTCCCATGTTCTCCTTTGAGAAAGAAACAGAAACCAAAGAGAGAAATTCATAGTTTTAGGTTTTGACAGTATATAAAGAAGTTAAATTGTGAAATTAAATTTCACAAAAATGCTGATTATGAATATCATATGACTGATACATGATAATGTTAAAACTATCTATAAGAATAAGAGAGCATCACACATAAGTACTTTTACTTGAATATGTTCGTACTCTTACTTGAGTGATATTTTACTTATGACAAAGTATCTTTAGAGTGGTTTTACTACTTTTACTGCTACATACCAGAGTTGGGTTTGATGTACTGACTTTCCCACTGGAGTCTGTACATTTTTCCTCAGTCGTCTCTGTGAGATGTTTGGGGGCCTGTGGGAGCTGCGAGACTGGCAGTAATTCAATGCACAATCCACATGCGTTTGTCGATCAAGTCGTGATGCATTCACTTCCCCTCCCTTTTGACCGGGACGCCGCTGCTTCACCGGCTCAGGCCCCCTTCAGTGCTCGGTCTTGAGGAGGATGTGATGTCACAGCCTGATATCAACAACAAAGCGGAGGCCGCTGAATAGGTTGATTCATCTCATCTCTGGAGAGAGATTCCTGCCGTGTCTGCTGTGCTCCATCTCTCATGTCTTTCATCCTCCGTCTCTCTCGCCGCCGTGACAGTGATTAATGACCCTCAGCTGCCGTGTGCTTCCTCGCTGACACTCCCATCTTTCTTTTTCTCCTCTTTGCGCTCACAAGAAGAAGGATTAAAGTGGGAGAATCTAGCCAAAAGAACGATTGATGCCACATGTTCTCAGTGGGGGGGGGGGAAAAAAGGAGGAAAAATCCTCATGTTGGTCAGCGTGGAGAAAGAAAGGACTGCAGGTTATTCTCTGGCATACGAATACGTGTTCATACCTTCCAGTGTCAGTGCCAGGAGCTGTAGAGGAATGTCCCTGAGCTGCGTTAAGACTGTGTGAGGATCAACAGGTCGGCCTGAGGACGTCATCACCCCGATACTGTATCACACACACACAGTATCAGGAGTCAGAGGTCAACAGGACGGAAAGGAAAGGACAGAGATCTCATTTAGGGAGGAATGACATGTCAATCACTCCACTATCACAGTGCAAAACTATTAAAAATCATTAAATTCACATGTTCTTCAGATCAGATCAGAAGAACCAAACTTGCTGACATTGTTGTTTTAACACACTTTTTTCTTGAGCAAAGCGTCCACATCACTGTTCAAATGTACATCACTGTGCACAGCAGCAAGCGACTGCATCGCCACTCAACAGCACGTTAGTATCTACAATAGCAAGTGAACGCATTGCCATTCATACAGACCGATGTTCAACACTGAGTCTGAACTGTGATACAAGTGCTGCAGTTTAACAGCTCACTAATGTTATGATCAGATTATCAGATTCTGATTATCTGAGACTTGTGTGGGGGTTTTTTAATAGCAAGAAAGTAACAGTGAAACACACCGTAGCAATTAGATTTAATCATTCTTTTCCTGTTTTATCTGGCCTTTTGTCAAGGATAGGACTATTACAAAGTGATTCATATGACTTATAACTCAGAGAAACAGCCAACCAGTCGAGGTCTTGTATGCAGGATTACAAATGTTGACGTCAGGACACGGTCAGTTATTCAAACTGTCCACTTGTAGTCCACATGGACAGGCTGAGGAGACGCAGTACTTTTTGGGACATTTCAGCAAGCTAATGTTGCTTTCTCAGAAATTCTTTCTAATCTAGGATACATCTCGCATACCTAGAAATCCACGTACAATGCAGAGGGAATACAATACATATACTAGTAACTAGTATACTGGTACACTCACTTAGTTCATTAGCCTGAAGAGATTTTTTTTTTCTCTCTTCAGTAAAACTCTTTAACGGATTAAAATGATCTCAAGAACAATGCCAAGTGGGAGTAAACAGCACATTAAAGAAAAGCTCTGTTAGCAGTCAGCAGCAGTCGGATGCAAACAGCACATAGTTACGCCTCATCCTGCGCAGCGACAGTCTTCATTTGGATTGTTCCCACCCTGAGTGTCTGACCTGTTAACTCTCAAACACGAAGTTTCTCACAGGGTGTGCGGGTGATGAGAGGCAGAGAAACACCTCTCAGCCCCGGTGTCACTTCCTGTTCCTCTGTCACTCTATTTCTTCATTTCCCCCGAAGCCTCTCCCTCCACCTGGTCCCCCATGTGTCACACTGAAGAGTCCCTCCTCACTCAGCATCCTGACAGGTGACAGACAGCGGAGCAGGTGACACAGCTCTGTTTATCTCTCTCTATCCCATGCTGTCTTTTCTTCCCTTCCCTTTCTTTTTAAGAGTAACTACGCCCTTAAATTCTTCTACAGTCCTCATTCCCCTGCACATTTTTAATCTATAATTTCAATTTGTGTATGGAAAACAACGTGAAAACATGAAAAATGTAAGTAAGAAAAGCACTCAATATATAACAATTATTAAATCTGTGTTTATGTCTAAGTTGGCAAAATACAACAAGTGAATTAAACTTGTGAATAAATGATGATGTACATGAAGCATGTAACTTATGATGGTCCCAAATAGAGGATAATTGTTCAGATACTGGGTCCAGTTCACCCCTCCTGACAATCATGGCGTGTTTCCAGTTTGACGCTGGTGTGAGAGATTATCTGCCCAAGTGACTTTTTGTTGACTGATGTAGTCTTACTGTCACTGGCTGGTTTGAAATCTCCATGATTTCAGAATGTAAGTATTTACAATTCAAAATCTGGGAGGAGTCTGGCAGTAGGTGTAATTAGCAATTAATGTAATCACTCATCTTGACTTGATCTTCTCAGCCATGACAAAGTCACACAGTCAGTTTTCCGTTTTACATTGCAAAACATAGCACACACAAGTGCAACCAGCCGAAGATGACAGTCCCTGGATACGCCACCCTGAAATCTCTCGTATAAACACAAAGTCAAGATCCTGTCTTTTCACTGAATTGCCCGATTAAAATCTATTCGATTTTTACAAAACAGTTGAACTGGTTAAGTCTGTGGTCTCGCAAAATCAGTTACCATGATTTTGATCTGATAAAGTCGTCTCATGAGCACCAGACAAAACATCCACTGAAGCGATAACGTCAGATCTCTGTGGAGTTATGAGGAGACTGTGAACTCCCATCAGTTCCAGTCAATGAAACAAACGTAAATGCATCATGTTTTTGCCGTCATTTTCATCGACGGACACTAAATTAAATTAAGCTTCTCCAACAATAGTTTAATGGCAGCTGACTGGTGACTTAGCGCCACCAGCTGTTTCTCAGAGCCTCCTCATAATATTTGTGTTAGCACTGAGAGTGGTGAGTGGAAAAAGCAGTGCTGTCTTTGATGCCCCTGTGGTGGATAAAACATGATAAAGTGCCCTCAGAGGAGTCCTACATATTACATATTATCTTGCTTATATTTTAAATCTCAGTCACCACAAACACATCACAACTTATTGTACACATGTGCCTCACTGCACACAGCTGGAGCTCTTTTTTCCACCATATATGGGTTAATTTTGGGGTTGAAAAAAATAACATTTCCTTTGCCCACAAAATGTGCACTGTTGGAAAAATGACAACCATATGCCTTAAAGACACTAAATGTCAAAATATGGTCAAAAATAAAAAAAGAAAAATGTGTGCGAGCGTGGTGTCCTGCTCTGACTCTGCTTCCTCCATCTGTCTTTTTCTGAGATGTCCTCCTTGTCAGACAGATAAGAGGGGAGCGTGCAGGGGGGGAAAGGGTGCTAATGTCCAAACAACACACAGACAAATCATGAATAAATCACAGAGAGAACCAGAGAGATAAGACAGCTGACTGTGACCCTGGGATTATTTCAGTGTAAAAAGCTCCCAATCAGGGTGAACAAGAAGTTTTGGGAGAAAAGAGGTTCAGAGGAGATTAACCCCTGGTCACCCCTGAATGTCTGCTGAGATAGTATCAGTGGGTTTGGTGCCACTCACAAGTGATTTTATTTTCCTTCACAAACTATTTAGGCTCAGCGTTTAACATAAATCCTTTTTATATCAAACCCCCTTATTTCTGTCTGCCACCCACTCTTCCTGGTCCTTCACTTTCTCTCAGCTGTTCAAACACAGCTCTTCTATTTATATGCATTAGCCTGAGAATATATTTACCCAAGTCCAATGAAGCAGTCCGGTATGAAAGAGCACCAGTTTAGCTTGTCAAATTACCTCGCGCCTGTGCCGCGCTGCCTGCTAATGAAAGATAATTGAGCTGCTGGCAGCTTCACCTGCTTGGTTTTATGTCGAGATCCGAGTCCCCCATCACATCGCCATGTCTCTGGGGTCATGTCAGTCTGCACAGGCCCAGCAGGAAGCAAAACTGATGAATGTGTGGCAGAAGGGTGAAGTTAGTGCTCCTGTACTACCCTTACGTTTGAGTTAAGCATTTGTCTCTCTGTCGATTACGTTCCCAGCAATTTTAAGAGGTATTTCAAGATGATGTTTTTATTTGCAGATAGAATTCTGGTTAAAAATATATTCCTTCTGTTGCACAATGAAAGGTTTTAACATATTTGACAAGTTATGAGAACATTTTGTGCACATTTGTGCAATGTGAGTGATAATTCAAAAATTTTGAAACTTTTAAAACTGCTTCAAAATTGTTCATGCAAAATATTTTTCCTCAAAATAAGTAAAAAAGTAAAAGCAAAACAAAAAAAACAAAAGCAGTTCTTTCACTAAATGACCTTATGGGGTTTTCATCAGCTATTAATTTGCCATAATGTAATATTATATGAAAGACACACACTTGGACTGTGCTGAAACATGCAGGAGTGTGTGCATCATAGTAATCTTCCTCTACCATTTACGTTTGCTGTGCACCTGCAGCACAACTGCAGCCAGTTAACCAGCATATCCTCAGCTTTCCACCTACACCGGGGAGAGCAGCAAAGGCCAATTTATGGTTAGTTTGCTCAATATATCCAGTGTAATTTAATTCATTGCCAAGAACCTGTGAAAAAGTTTAATGGCGGTATAGAACGAAAAGAATTAGTGATACCAAAGGAGATTAGAAAAGCATTAGGATCTGGGAGGCTCGGCCACGGTGCTTAACGACTCCTCTGTTCTGAACAAATCAGTTTTACTAAGCAAAGCTGCCCTCAGCAGAATTATAGCCACTGTTACCCACTCTTATTGCCTGCCCCCATTAAAGGGGTCCTACCTGAAGAGGGATCGGTGGAATAACACCATCAATTCAGACTGCAAGTTGGTGAGTAGGAAAAGTTCCAGTGCAAAAATAAAAAGAGGTTTGCTTGGCTTCATTTTTTTTACACATATTATAAGAAAGTCTTAGCAAGGCTAGCAGGATCTGGTCCAGAGTGAAATATCTCAAAAACTATAACAGGGATTGTCATAAATTTAGTACAGATATTCATGCTTCCCCACAGGGCACAGCTGCAGAAAATTTAGTCTGGATCAAAATTATCTGGATTGGGAAATCCCATGTTTCACTATCCAGGATCAGCTAATCCATCTTACTTTTGTGCCAGTTTTTCAGTGCATGTTGGACTGGATCACCTTGATCCAGATATAAGCTTTTTAAGGTTACCAAATCCAGACTAGCATTGCTACACCAGAGGTAGAGAAAGACACATTGGTCTTCCATCCATTTCACTGGGACCACATTAATGATTGGATGGGCTTATCACAGTCCTGCAACAGCTACACATCAGATGTCGCTCAGTTTTTTTTGGTCATAACATTTGTTTTATTAACTTCTGTTGAGATATAAGGGGGATTTCAACTAGTATGCTTCTTAGATAAATTTGGTCTGAATAAAACAAGTGCAAAATATATCAAGATATAAACACTGAATCATACAAATGTTGTATTATTTCAAAAGTCCTGAGATCACAAGAGTCTTTAGGAGTTGGATTAAACCAAGCTATAAACTTTTTTGTCAGTCTTGATCCCAGCAGAAGGACAGATTCAGGATGAATTTAAGGAACAAAATGTAAGTAAGCGCAGACATTCATTGTCTTAATCATTCCAAGACCGTCATGCCTAGTCATGCAGGGCAATGGGGAATAGGCCCCAAGAGCAGGCAGGATGACCTCAGTGATTTATAGATGAAATTACCTGATGTGCAGGTGCAGGTGGACAGGCAGGTTCATGTCCAGGTTAAGGTGAAAGAAGCAAAAACAGGAGGCGAAACAGCAATGCAGCAACTGGGAAGAACAGCCAGATTCTGAGCTGGAAGTGGTAAAGTGAGGAGGAGGGGGGCAAGGAAATTCAAGAGCAGATGAGGGAAGTAGGAACAGGTGTGTGGATGGGCGGGGCAGTCAGGTGATGTGGGTTGGACTGAAATTCAGAGGGCATCTGATGGGTGGGTGGAAAAAGCCAATGGAAGTTCCCCAGGAAGCAAAACTAATGACTATTCTAACACACTAAACTGAGACGCTAATGATGGAAAAAAAAATGAAGAAAAACATGTATAATTGTGTGTGTGAAGTGTGCATAATTCAACATTTTAAAAGGGACAATGTTGCATAATTAGTACACTCACTTTTGATACTTTACGTACATTTTAATGGTAATACTGATGTACTTTTACTCAAGGAGAATAGAAGTATGTCAATGATTCTTCCACCGCTGAAGTCCAAATCCTTTTGAACAGCACTTTAGATTTATATGAGCTGACATCTAACTATAGCCTATAGTGCATTTTAACCTAAAAACATATCCTTTGCACAGCTTGAATTACATGTTCACGTCAAAGAGAATAATTATTGCTATCGACATATCATTCTGGTCCATGTCTCAGGTGCAGCTGCACCACCTAAAAGGGCTGACAAGCTTGGTTCTCTCACATAAACCTGGGCTGCAGAGAGCTAGACATGAAAGAAATACAGTGTGGAGGAGGAGGAGGAGGAGGAGGAGAAGGGGAGATGTGGTGAGAGAAAGGAGCAGAGGGTGAGGGAGGGGCAGAGGGGAAGGGCTCGTATTGATCATCCGCCAGGTGTGATGGATAGCGCAATAAGTGGCAGCGGCCAGCGGAAGAGAGGAGAGAGTGATTTCTGCTTTTCAAAGTCCTGATGAATGAGAGCGTCTGAGGGAGGCCGGTGTCCAGAGCCCAGCACATGATGGACTGTCGTGTCAGACAGAGAGAAATTGAAGGAGAAAAGAGAGGTGAGGGGAAGGGAGGGAAGACAAGAGCTTTCTACAGAGGCCAGACTGGGAGCAAGAGGGTGAACTGAAGGATGAGTGTATGGGGGGGTATCAAGGAAAATGTAAGAAGGAAGGTAAGTGAGATGGGGGCGTGGGGGTAGATTTTAGGAAAAGGGTCAATAAAGTGCAAAGGGAAAGGAAATGACTGAGAGACAGAGATAGAGAGAGAGAGGGATGAGGGCAGAAGGCGACAGCAGAGTGAGTTCATCTTTATTAATGGCCAAAGAGCAGAGAGGGAGTTATTAAAAAGGAGAAAGATGAATGAAAGAATGAGTGTGAACGAGGGGAGGGGTGACGAAGGGAGATGTGATATATGCCCCCTCCCGGCTTTCTGAAATCCAATAATAACACTGAGGAATGGGCCAGCTGGTGGACTGAGGGGAGGAGGAGGCAGGAAAGGAGGAGAGGAACATTTAGGCGGCAGCAAGTAAAGACCAGACTGGGGCAGCAGAGAGACACATTTATTTTCATTTGGTACTCTTCATTAAGTATGTTAGTAGTGCAGTTAAAGCCAAAATATAACTAATCAGCAGCAATGAGGAATAATCAATGATCGTCTGCCACCAGAATGCGGCTCCATTTTAAACCGCTGTTTCTTATTCCATTCATACTGTAACCACTCGAGAGACTCTGAAGCCACGTGAGCAGCTCCAAAGTTTACTATGGTCAGTAGTTCTGCAAACGTTATAAACACAAAGTACTGGGTTAAAATTTTGACTCTGAGTTGGCATTAGATGAAAGGTCTAGGAAAACAGGAAGGTCCGTACCAAACATCATGTCACAGCCATCCAGTATAATAATATATAAAGGTTTATAATAATTGAGACAAAACCAAACAATTCAACCTCAAGGTTTCAGAGAAATAAGAAGACCTCCAAATTCATTCACTCTCCAGGGACCATGAATGTCTGCACAAAATTTCATGGCAAATCTTTTCAGTAGCTGTTGACCAAACTGGTGGACTGAACAAATGTCCACCGAGCCAAACTGCTCAGGTTTCCATCAGGGAAATTTGTTATTTGAATCTCATGCTGCTTCCAGGATAAGAAAAAGTTTTCTCTTCTTCTTCTTTTACAGAAATTTTATCAAATCATTTGTTATGTTCTCCATTGTTGCTCCTTACGGCAACTTTGGCCAACGAAAACAGGCTCAGTAGCCTCATTAAAGGTAAGATCTCTGGGAAAAGTCAAGCCCAGTTTACAATCTTTTATAACAAGCAGGTGTTTAGGAAGGCTACTTCACTTCTGGAGTGCCAAGATCACCCATTTGGATTGAACTGATACTGTTACCCTTTGACTGTTGTTTTAATGTGCCTGTTATAGGGACCAAGAGAAACCATTTTACACTGTTTCTGTGTATTGCACTGGCACATATTGTTTTTTATGCTGTTTATTTACACTCTGACCTCGATCATAACTACATGCAGCCCCTTTCACAGTAGTCGTTCACGTCATCATGAGGACTCCCCTGGACTCAGCTTTACAACATGTTTAACTGAGCCAAAGAACTACGAGCCTCAGATGGTCCAATCGTCTGTAATTTATAACAACATTTACTGCATTACATAGTTTCTGGGGAAATGTTTCCAGAAAGACTCAAAGAAGCGAGCAGCTTTTAATTTGTGATAAAAACTTATCAAAGAATGTCAGATGCTGAATATTTAACAGTGCCATTTGTCTGCTTGATTATCTGAATGTCAGACTGGGGGCTCAGGGAGCTTTGCAGGCAAAGACTACATTTTCTAATAATTCTTACCAAAAATGATTTAAGGGGTTTGTTCAGAAGTTAGAACAAGTTTGTGAGAAACTACCTGCTTTAAGCAGCGCACTTCACTTTATCTGTACAACAACAATGACAGAGTTTGGCCCTGTTTGTGATGGGACAGCGTTGAAATCAAAGTACAAGCTTGGCAGGATTAACACTGACTCCCTTGGCATCCAGAAATGTGTCGTTGAAAACCAAGAAGGATGAGGAAGGATAATGCCTCCGTCACTGAATCTAATGGTGTAAACGTGCCCAGAAAGTGAACTCAGAGCGAGGATCCAGCTTTCAGAGAGGTTGTCTGCAACTAAAACTTGCGAGAGCAGCAAATGCAGGAGTAACTAAATTCCTGCATTAAGCTCCACTTGAAAAAAAAAAACGAACGTCCTCAGTCTTATGGAAGAACCAGATGACAGCTTGTCCTCACGTTGCCAAGTACCGACAGACAGTCCTGAATCACCTCCAACGAGATGTGACCCATACTGGCAACAAAAGAGTGCTTGGTTTGGCAAAAGAAAGATTTTACTGGTGATTCATTAAAAGAGAGATGGATGGAGCGGTACATCTCCAAAAGATGCATTCAGCAAGAGATGGCAGACGCTCAGAATTAAGGAACTGCAGGGAGCATAAAACCTGAACTTGTCTGCACAGGCACTTCAAGGCGTGCAAACTCTGTGTATAACCTGATGTGGGAGGATTTCTGCGTGCCATGTGGTGACGGGCAGGTAGAGTGTTCAACAGCGTGTTTATCAGTGCTTTTTTAATGAAAACAGCTGCGGCTTGAAACATAGTTGATGAGAGCAGAGTAAAGGTAAACCAAAGCAGTACATCTGTGAGCGGCAGGAACCAATAAAATTAGCTAGTACAAGTCTCTGTAGAGGTGAAGGGAACTGCAGAGTGAGGTAGTAGTTTGCAGATTTTACACATAAAAGTCAGTTTACAGGTGCTGACGAGGTTTTGACAAAGAAGAAACATGTGTCCAATTAATGTAATTAATGTATGTACTCATGAACACGACCACCTACACACATATGTAACAGTGAGTCTGTGGAATAAAGAGGTATATTTATTGGAGCGGCCAAAATTCTGATAAAAGAAAAAAAGGAAACATGGTTATTGTTGCGGCACAGTGGTGCAGTGGTTAGCACTGTCGCCTTACAGCAAGAGGGTTCTGGGTTCGACTCCCGGTTGAGGCCCTTCTGTGTGGAGTTTGCATGTTCTCCCTGTGTCTGCGTGGGCTCTCTCCGGGTACTCCGGCTTCCTCCCACCATCCAAAGACATGCATTAGGTGAATTGGCAACTCTAAATTGGCCTTAGGTGTGAATGTGAGAGTGAATGGTTGTTTGTCTTCCATGTGGCCCTGCGACTGACTGGCGACTAGTCCAGGGTGTAACCCTGCCTTTGCCCTAAGACTGCTGGGATAGGCTCCAGCACCCCCGTGACCCTGAGTGCAGGATGCAGCGGGTTAGAAAATGGATGGATGGATGGATGGATGTTTATTGTTTCTATAGTTGTTCGCACAGGTTGTCTCCTGTTTATTATTTGGCAGCGTGTCCACATCTCAGCGACAGATCTTTCCATTACTGCTCTGACAGTTGTTATTTGCATCTGGAAAGAAGCAGAGACATCTTCCTGTGCCAGGAGTCCAATCTCAGGAAAGTGCAATGCGTGCAGCCTAAATTTTACTTCAGATTGTAAATGATCATATTTTAAGGTAAATACTGCATTTGTTGGAATGTACTCATAGTGTTTCATCAAATACTGGTCATACCTCTTACTTAAAACAAGACTTTTTTTCAATGGAGGCTGCTGTATGCAGAGAAACCTGCATCTCCCTCTCTGATTGCTCCTATTGGTACGAAATGTTAGTCTAAAAAGAACATCTCACTTTTCATTTCCAGGGAACTGACAACTGCTGAAGTATTTGGTAGCTGGAAAAAATTAGCAAACTGTGCTCAAAATATCTCAATGAGTATCACTTTAGCTAAGATAAATACACTAATAAATATCTGAATGGCTCCAGGCAAAGCAAGTTATATCACTAATAGTCGTTTTTTAAAGAGCATTTTAAATAGTGTCTTAGGATAAATGTTCCCCTTAAGCCTCACTCCTCTGCAGTGAGAGAATTTGGCATCCTTCTCTGCCGGTCTTTATGTATCCGTATCCACAGGACATCATCCATTATAGCTGTGGTTTCCAGGCTTTGATTCCCTCGTATGTCCCATAAATCGCTGTTTGGAGCTCATTCTGGCCTGGAATGACACCAAAGCTTAAATACAACAAGATGCGTCTAACCAGGGCAGCTTTAAAACAGTCAGTTTGACCAGCGTTACTCTGCACGGACAACACTGAAGTCCTTCATTGTTGAGGGTGTCGTACTAAAGTCCTGCCATCTCTGTCAGCATCGCTTGACACTTTTCCACTGCAAAATATGAACTGACCTGCTGTGTGTCTGCGTCGTCTTTGTGGTGACGACCATTGTTCTCAGTGTTTGGTCCGTCTTTACACAGCTGCAGAGTGCAAACAGAATCTGTAAAAGAGGCAAAGACGACAAGGGTGACTGCAGCGTCCTCACCAGATCAGATATATCTGGGTCGCCTTGCACATTATGCACTTACATCTGCTATAGTCAATGTTTTTACATTAACAATGGATCAAGTGGGTCAAATGACTGGCCATCCATTGACCATCACACATTACGCTGGAATGAGTGTAATGTTGGATGGGTTGCATGTTGTGACAAACCCACAGAGAATTACCGCCCAAACACTCAGAGAACATCAGTGCATTTAAGTTATGTTTCAGTTTTCTGGCACAGCACTTCTGATTTTGGTTCTGACTTTCATCAGCATGATTTTTGGCTGTTTTAAGTAAAAAACTAGACTAGCTGGTGGATGCTGTGGAGCATTTAATTAAAGAAGCAAATATTTCCCACAGACGTTGGTAGAGACCAAAAACTAAAAAGAGAGTTAACATTAGACATCCATCAGGAGGCCGGAGTCATGACTGCTAATGAATTCAAACATTGTGCAATGTTAACCTAAAGGAGCTTAAAACTTATATTTATGTTACTGACTAAAATAGATTTTGTGTATTATCAAGGTCAGAAAGGCAGATTTCAAAAACATCTTAAACATCTGTGTTGTTTACACCCATGTTTACAACATGCAAGTCTTCTTCTTACGTACATTTTCTCTGCACATTACTGAGATTGTTGTTGCATCAATGCCACCTGTGGACTTTTCAAATATGTTGACATTTTGTTTATAAAATGTTTCTTCTTCTCCAAGTGGCCAACAAACTAAATTAATGCATGTTTAAATGAAGTCTGGTTCAGTATAAATAGTATCACATTTGGGTTTCTCCTATTTCTTAAAGCAACTCAATGGACCTTTTTAATTTATTAAATTTTTCATGGTCCCTGTGGTAGTGTTTCACCTAATGCTAGGTTACATGTTTCCTTCACTTCACTCCCTGCCATAAAGAGACCTATTTAACCAGAGAACGGGCAGCAGCTTTGAGGACTGACCTTAACTTAGCAGCTGAAGAAACTCAAATTCAGCCAGAGCAAAACCCTGCACCACCTCATCTCAGAAAAATGCAACTCAGCTATTAGGAAGCAATGGAAGTAGCCGGTCTTTCTGTTGTTGATCTTATGTGGGTCATATAGAGGCATCACACAGCCACATACGCGCATGTGCAAAGCCACACTAGCTGATGAAGTGTGGTGTTTGGGATCGTGGGGCCCATGCATCACTTCTCGCGGGACGTGTAAGGTGACTCCTGGCAGCCCAACGAGAAGTGACACCACATACATCTCTTAATAGAGTCACTCACTGCCCGTCCCTCCCTCTTTTATTTCTCTCTCTAACACACAAACTGGCATGCAGCTCATTTATCTGGTCTTAAGACAGATTAGCTGCTCGGGCACCACGGCAACAACGCATGTACCATCATTACCTACGCAAGTTTCACTGCCATCACAAGTGACCCCGCAGTGCCACTCCAGACTATCCAAGCCTTTTATCCACAGGCAGTGATGGAAGTACATGTATTCTAGTACTTGTGCTTGAGAGTGATCTACTCATGCGACTTTATATCTCTGTTTCACTACAGTTTAGTTTAAATATTGTACTTTTTCAGTCCACAACTATTATTGGACAGATACAGTCCTCTAAAACATTGTTCAGGATTTAGTCAAATCAGTTGATCGTTGCTCAATAACTCAATGTTTATTTATTTGATTCATTGATTCTAAGAAATTCAAATTTCTAGTTTTTATTTACTCCAGAACATAGAAACAAAATAGAAATGTAGTTTTATAAGTAGAGTTTTTCTGACGTCACCTTAGAGCATTTATAAGTAACATACCTGTTACAAGTAAAAGTCCTGCATTTAAAATCATACGGGTGTATTTTTGGACATCACCTGCCAGGTTTCATCATGTGTTGTCAACGATCAGTCCTTAATAGAAAAAACAGTAAGCTGCTTCACACAAAGGTGAGTTGAAGAGCGATTATATCTTGTGAGAGCGAGATTATATCTTTAAGTATTAATAAAGTATACATAAAGGAATTACTTAAAATACTGGTTAGATTCATTTAATTACTTTTAAAAGATTTTGTATTAATAACCTGAATCTGAAAAGCAACCAAATTTAACAAATTTAAAAAAAAATATTGACCTTTCCTTGTAATGGAGTAGAAGTAAAAAGTAAGGAAATGCTCAAGTAAAGAACAAGTATCTAAAAATTATACTTTTACAATTACCTACATTTACTCGCGTAAATGTACTGTGTAATGTGTAAATGTCTGCCAGTTTCCAAATAGAGAAGAAGAGGCTGACAGTGAGATGGGCAAGAAGAAAAGTGTTTCTACATGCAGCCAAGTGGAGCTAAAAGATGGAAACAGTCAGCTTGAACAAGGGATGAGGGGTGAGGAGGAAAAAGTAGGAGGAGCTGAAGCCAGACAAGCTCATTAAAGAGAGGGCAACAGTGTGACAAATGATGCATGGAGCTGGCGGCATTGATCCCCCCCACCGCCACCACCTCACAGGATGGTGGGGTGTCTGGGCAGGCGGATGCATGGAAAAGTGTGTGCGTGTGTGTGTGTGTGTGTGTGGACTGAGAAATACTCAGGTGCCACTGCCCTAATGGAGAGGCCAGAGCCGCCAGCCTGTTGACGGATGACTTGTCAGTGTAGGGGAGGAGAAAAAAGAGGAGAGGTAGTGATTAGATAGTTGTGCTAATGCTTGACCTCCTCTACCCCAGTGCCTGTCCTTCATCTCCACTGAAGAAGGGGGAGGAAAAGAAAGACACCAGCAAAGGAGGGAGAGTGATAGAAAAAATGGTGAAAGAAGAAATGCTGAGATGGATTTTTTTTTTTGAAGTTGGCTTTCTTGCACATTGTTCAGACAGTGAAAGCTGAAATAAATTAAGTTTTCTGGGACTGTGTGACAGTAGCTCGAATCATTTAAACCATCCTACATCATTTTCTGTCTAATGCTTCAGTATTTGAAGGTTTTATGAATAATTTCAGTAGTAGTGTCATACTGGGGAAGGATTTCTTGATACTGTCCAACCAGAAAGAAAAACAGAGTAATAACAGTATACATAGAATACATAGAAGTATAAATACTGACTGACTTTACCATTTCCTCTTTATTACTGTAACTGTTACAACAAACATTCCCTAAGCTTAATGAAGTATCATCATAACCCTAAAATAACTAAATCTAAAGAACAATATAGTATCTTCATAAAGCGGTGGGAACGTGTTGGATATTTCATGACCTGACTGATCCATAAAGTATTACTGAATGTCTCATTAAGCATGTTTTACACCTAGCCTTAATTATGAATGAAATTATTTAAATCTCAAATTTCAGCCAATCACATGTCCTCTGTTAACTAGTCACAGTTCTGAATAAACCAGCTAACTTCGGCTGTATGTAAACACAGCACACAAACTGGGTGGGAAATAACAAAATAAATAAAAAAATAAATAAATAAAATAAAATGCATGAAATAACAACAGGCAGAAAACAAATAAAAACATATATATAATGAAAACAGGAAGAGATTTAATGATGAGTTTTGATCATTTCTTTCACATCAGAAATTGTTGGTTCAATTAAATATTTTACACAATAAATTCATATGATTCATACTAAAGTAACACCTGTGATCCAGTGCAACAGCATTTGCATGCAGTTTTGTTGAGATGGTAACAGTTGTTGAGTACTTAATTAAACTGTGTAGTGAATCTCGTGGCCATACTCTGTGGAGTTACTGTGTAGGGTTGCATTATGTTGTAAGGTATACCTAAACCACAGCCTAAAAAGACGTGTGAGGAGATGGACCAGGCGCAGTGCCACTGTGGTTGGCGAAGAGGAAAGCGGAGCAAGCTCACTGTTGGCAGCATTAAACAGGCAGCTGCTGTGTGCAACATCCAATTTCTGTAGAATATCTAAATGCATCTAAGTATCATAAATCTGGTTAAATTACCTTAAATTACCTTATCATACATAACAAACTTTACTAAAAGTGCTCGCATTTAGCATATACAAATGGAATAGAAATGCATGAGATGCAGCAGAAAGAGCATGAACGGCTTTATGATGTCTTTATGTCTTTTGATCACATTTTTAAACCAGCTTGTAAACATTTCTTTAAAGTTTAATAACACACAATAACTGGATTTGTTCGTGTATGTAATCATATATCATCACATGTGATTATAGTTTATGCAGATGCTTCATAGGAAAGGATATCAATGTAAAGAAATACACCAATAGATCATTAAAAATGACATTATTAAGTACAGTATAGCAGTAATGTATAACTGTCTATGTATCGCTGTTTGCACAAAGCATCACATTCTTGCTGCTTAATTTCTAGGGTGATTTCAGATACTTCCATAATAGCTGGTTAGGTCTTTAAGGTGTAAGTCATGCCTTGGTGTACAGGTCTAAATATTACACTGTCCATGAGTGGTCTTTAAAATGTGTCTTCACTGCAGTAAAGATAAAAATAACTGAATAACCAAACTCAGGTACGCCTGGAAGGAAGTGAACCAAAAAAATGTGCATCGCTTTATTATCACTGTGCGTTTCTTGTCATCTATGTAACAAGGACAACACATCATAATTTCTCTCTGTCGTCAGCGTGGCCTTCTCCTTCAGCACTGTCTCACTCCTCTCATTCGCAGGAGTGAAATGTTCAACAACTCGCTGTCTCGTCAGCTGCTCATATTGATCACTTTCTTGTAAAGTACTGATTGACTGATGGAAGCACCCGAGCAAAACCACAAAGACTGCATAAACTTGATGTGGCGCTGTTATTTCTGAGATCAAGAAGCACTGACAATTTTCAATCAGCTATATCGGCTATTTTGTCCAAATATACAAGGGACAATTTCAACCACGAGCCATTTCTTTACATTGTTTGCATCTGAAAAATTACACTATGAACTTTACTCGAACCAAAAAAAATGCAAAAATGTTGCAATTCCACCCATGAATTGTACCAAGTCTCCCAAAATACAAGTGTGAAATCATCCTAAAGGTTTGTGATTGGATGTTTTTTGCCTGAATGCACCACTGGGATTTGTAATTTATATCTACCTTGAAGTTTTTATTTATTTACAGGCTGGGATAGTTTTGTATTTACATAATTTTACAGGCTGGGATAGTTTCAAGCCATAGAAGTTCCCTGACTGTGGGTCACATAATTTTGTCTATAAGGAAAATTGTTTGGACTATTCCCTTTATATCAACATATCGTTATACTGGCTCTGGATAAAACAAATAAGTATAAATACTCTAAACTTGACAAACAATAAAGCGCTTCTTAACAACTACTTTGAAGAGGAAGCCTGTAGTACATGTTTTTTTAAAATAACAACTGCTTGTCAACAATTAACGAACACACCAAAGAAGCTCTAATTTGCCAACATTTACTGACAAGTTGCCATGTAATAAACATGAAGGGTTTGTCAATTTTATTATAGGTTGCAGTCATGGCATTTTTCAGGAAGACAGTTTTATGTATTTGTGTGCGTATGTGCAAACATGCAAATGCCTGCGTGCATGATTGAAGATGAGCCAAGATAACTGCAAGGACAAAGTAAAAAAGAAAACAGTTTGCAAAGGAAAGGCAGTCATGAAGGGACGAAGGGAGGAGCGAGAAAGAAGAAGAAAATAAATGAGTGGGTTTGTTGCGATTCAGGCAGCCACACCGGGACTATCATTACCATACATCAGGACAATGAATGAGGCTTTCAGCAAGCGGTAATAAGAATTTGATAAATCATGAGCCGAGAATTAACTAGACGTCAAAACAATGAGAGCACCCTGATAGATGAAGAGAGGATGATGGCATAGATTAGTCAGAGCAGAGTATGGGAGAGGAGAGAGGGAAGAGGAGAGGAGAGAAGAGGGAAATAAAGGTCCAAAGAGGTCTGAGAGGGGGTAAGGAAGTGTCATCTGCAAAGAAAACAGTAATGGTAGAGGAGACAGAGAGTGAAACCAGAGAAAAGGATGTCTGAAGAGGTGATGGAGTGAGTAGGGGTCAGGGACACAGAGGAACAAAAGCAGAACAGGTCTGCCTGTGCAGACCAGATGATTCAGAAACACCTGTGTATATCTGCACGATCCCTTGAGAGACTGGAAATTAAAATCTTGCTCCCTCAGATCACCGTGTCGTGGTTGCAGATGTCCTCAACAGCTGCTATTGGCTCTGAGACCCTGTTCAGACCCGACATTAATATGCGTCTTGGGCGATCCGATCAGCTCTTAGTACGCCAGTGCAGACCTGCCATTAGTGAGTTTTCATGTGTCTAAAATGAATAAATGTCACAAATTGTCAACTTTCTGCTGCAAAAGTCCTCAATAACTTTAGCCTGAATGAAAGTCAGGCAGTATGTTTTGTCTGTACTTTATCCGCAGGATCCATTTTGCCTGTTGTTCTTGTTGTCAGTTTTTTGCACTTTAATATAATGCCATTGCACAGCACACATACTTATATGCTTATATGAGGAGAACATCAGTCTAATACGTAGTGCTTTAATATGGCCTGGGACATATAAGCATACCCACTGCTAAAAGAGTGATGTCATTTGACCCAGACCACCTCCAAATGTGGTCTGAGAGAGTGGACCTCGAGGGTCGCACCTGTGCTTAGAGGTAACCACATGTGAGTGAATTAAGCAAGACACATGTTAATACCAGGTCTGAACAGGACCTCAGAGCCGCTAGCAGCTGTTAAGACCATCTGCAACATCGACAAAAACCTGATGCCTACATTACCCACAATCCAACTGGAATGCCAACAGTTAGGCTGTGACAGGGGAGGAAGGGAAGAAACAGTCAAGGGATCATCAGGAGTCATCAGGATTCATCCTCTGGGCAAAACTGCCAAAATTTAAGGCAATCCATTGGGGAGATATCTGAGTCTGGGCCAAAGTGGTGGACCAACAGACCAACTCTGCCATCCCTCGAGCCAATTCTGCAAGAACGTCAGCCCAAATTTTGCAACTGATCGGACTTTGACTGACACGTTTTTCATTAACATTCCACTTTATTGTCTGTCTTACTCATACCTCCTCACCCTTCACCCCTCCTGCCTCGGCTACTCCTCCGCTCACAGGGTGAGGGATGTGACAGGAGGATGTTTATTTAATGAGAGCAGTCTGGAGGGGGTAATGAAATCTACCCTAACACCATTAACAACCAGGCTTATCAGCTCCCAGGACACACGTCAGCATGCTGCAGCCTTTTGTTCTCTGACTCGAGGCTGCCACCGACCTAAGGGACAGATTAAGGGTTCCCTGAACACCGCTGACGCCTACCTGGAGAAATTAAAAACTGACCACCTATCTCTGTTTTGAAGTAACTGTATCATTTTCCACTTGGCTCATTATAAGATTATATGGGAAGCAGTAAGGAGGCAGGGTAAGTGGGCAGGTGTCTGACAGGTGCATGTAAGGTATCTGTTGAGTGTGTGTTCGAGTGTGGGAGGTGGTTGGTTTGTTACCTGACCACACAGACACAATCAATCTCTCTCCGTGTCACAGTAATTGATGCTGATGGACAGACTTGGACTTCTCTTTCTCAGACACACATACACAAACAAGACACAGGCCTGCACTATTAACACATACAGGAAGTCTGCACATGTATGGCAACATGTAGCAGCACAATAAACCTCTTTTTCTGAACCCCCCCCCCCACCCTGCTCCTTTGCGGTCTCGAATCTATGTTCCTGGCGATAAGTGCCACCCTCGTGCCGCCGCTGCACCCTGGAATCTACAATATTCTTTGAAAGGCTCATTTGCTGAGCGTTACATTAGAGCGAAGCTGCTGATGGCCACACAAAAGCCATGTAAATGAGCTGTGAGAGAGGCCCATCAGTCATCATGCCAGATGCGCTCTCCCATTATTATTTATGGCCGTAATTGGCCCGTGTTTCCTCAGGCAATGACTCTACACTGATGGATCTGATGATGACTCCGCTCAGCCCGACAATCAGGAAACAGTCAGAAGGAGGGGAGGAAGAGAGAGGGGGAGAAAGTTTGCATGTACGGTGGGGAGTCATGCATGAATAAAGCAGGTTTGCCACGTTAACGTGCAGCAAAAATGGTTTCTAAGGCAAGAATAACAGCCATGATAAGTATTGTGTTGCGACTGAGTTGTGTTAAATGGGATCCATCTAAACACTGATGGAGAGATTAAAATGACATATTCCTCTGCTGATCTGAACAGTCTTTATAGTCGCTCGACAAGTTTCTTTTTTGAGCTACAGCAGTTTTTTACATCATTTTAAGAAAATCTGCAAAAGGAAATACTAATTATTTTGTGTTTCCATCCACTAAAGTTTAAAGAATATTAGGATATATATAATAATGGTTGTGATTCATGATATTGGGCTGCATAAATAAATACTTGTCTTGAATATTAGTTGGGTAGTTGGGCGCATCGAGATAAACAGTTGGTGATGTCAGCTCTCCTGCCGGGTGCCATTAAGCACGATGACGTAATTAAGCATGCATCAGTCGCATTCAGACGAAAGACAGATGAGGAAATTGTTTAAATTTGAATGTGCACATAAAAACGTGGAGTGGAAACAAACTAATTGCATTTTTTTCCCTTTTTTTTCCTTTTTTCAACTCCCCACCCCCCATGGATTCATCCATCATTCAGGGGTGATTTAACCCCCAAGTGCGAGTCAATACAGGTTGTTGTACAGTCAGCGGCAATCAAGAGAAACAGTTGGGGATTGAGATATTGACCGTCAGGGGATTGACGCTGGAGTCGGTCGGTTGACTCTGCGATAGACAGACAGAGCTCAGAGGTCACTGGGTGAAGAGTCTAATGGGGTCCCGGATGTGGGGCGGACCCCTCTCTCCTGATCACTTTCTCAATTTGGTCCTGCTTCGGTCTAGCTGAGTTAACGACTCTCTGTTGAGTGTAGTTTGTATCAAGGCTGGAGAAATGTTGCATGTCACGGTTTGTCGTCAGTCATCAGGAATGTGTTGACAAGTCCTGTCAGTCTGCCTCTACCTCTTCCAGTTGGCAGGTCGAGTACTTGTTGGCAGGTCTATTTCCCTCTTGTCTTGCAGCATGGCAGATTAGTGCATGTGTTGTTGAGTGCAGGTGCACTGAGTTTGCATATCTAATATGTGTGACTCTGCCAGGCAGGTTCAGATAATGTGTTTTCCCTTGTTCATTTGGCTCAGAAAATGCTGACCTCTGTAGCTGATGATCGGTGTTTCCTCAAGGTTTTTCCCCTTTTAGTGTTTTAGTTTCTGCTCGGACACATAGACACAAAGAGCTGTATCTACCTATCGCGTGCAGATTGTAGTAACCTTTCTGACATTATTATTACACAGTTGACTCGGGTGAAGAGGGAGTCAGCCATTTACAGTAACTCAATGTCCAAGGACGCTACAACAACAAAACTACCAGTGTGAGAGCAAAAATGGATTTCTTCCTTCCAGGATTTCAGAGCACTGTCTGCATTTATAACACGACACTAACACTGTACCACGCTGTGACAGTCCAGAGATCAGTGGAGGAAGCTAAGCTCAGTTTATTTGTATACTGAAAACATTTCATGACTTTGGTGATCCCTTGACTTTCACTCTTGTGCCACCATGAAGTTGGCATTTGTGATTTCAGCTGCCTCAACAGCATTTGTATGTCACGAAATTTAGTGCAGACATTCATATTTCCCTCAGGATGACTTTTAATATCTTTGGTGAGCCCCTGAATCTTGCTTATAGTTTCTAACCAAATACAAGTGAAAGTAACGGCATTTCCATCATCCTCAGCTCTAGTTTTTTCACTGTCGATGAACAAATGTTAGCATTCTGTGACCCAAAACATTAAGTCTTAAAATCAAGCAGTGCTACGAGCTTGTGAGGCGTAACATGCTTATTGCGCACAGCATCCAAATTCTTTAAAAGGAGCTATTTACTGGCTGACACAGTTCAATAGCATTGTTGAGACCAATCTATCTGTTCACAGAAACACACATAAGCCCATTTCAAGTATTTATTGTAATGTGCATTGTCTTAAAACCAAAATCACATTAGAGGATGATGAAAGCAGTGAGAAATGTT
>JBAJHX010000035.1:8941480-9018345 GCA_037176925.1 Amniataba percoides | reverse complement strand
TTCAAGTATTTATTGTAATGTGCATTGTCTTAAAACCAAAATCACATTAGAGGATGATGAAAGCAGTGAGAAATGTTGAGTGTACACTAGATTAATGAACAGGCTAATTCTGATTAACGTGAGGTGGGAGGAAGTGAACTGAAATAAAACATCTGTGATGGATCACTTCCAAATGATGTAACCTGCTCTAAGCCCCAAAATATGCTATTACAAAAGAGACCAAAAGGTGCAGTTACAGCCCAGGCTTCAGTAAATGCCATTTATGATCTTGGAGAGCTTTTTGTGTGTAGATAATATGGAATGACAGAGCTAGAAGAGAGCTGCCGGCTCAGTGCGTGTCTGCTGCCGAGCGCTGACAGACATGCAGTCATGGTCGGCTGTATCTTGGCTGCTTGCACTCAATCAATCATATAATAAGAGAGACAGACTGAGTTGACTTGGCCATGAACTTCACATTCCACTTGACATGTGGCTGTGAGAAGTGCTTAAACCTGAGTTTTGTCTTTCTGTCGTCATTTACCAAGCTCTTTTTTAGCCGTGCAAGCAGCATATGGCTCTGTAAGTGAAAGTACCAAAGTCTGTCTGTGTGTCACTTTGGATTTAGATTCAAACGTCTTGACGACTGTCATGGGTTGGCATGACGTTTGGTACACACATCCACATTTCCCTCAGGACGAATTGTAACAATGTTGGTTTGATTCCTTAACTTTCATCTAACATCAGCAACAGGTATAGGTTTTAGTTTGTTACGATTGGCTGCAGACCGCTGTCACGCCAGATATTATGGAGGTTCTGTGTAACAATTCACATGTGTAAATATTATGTACACATGTGAATTGTTATTATTATTATTATTATTATTATTATTATTATTATTACATTGTCGCTAATAATAATGATAATAATTGTTCTTCGTATTATTATTGCCAGTGTGTGATCAGATTGTAAAATGACTTGTTAAAATGTCATCCTCTGTTCATTTATTTAAAAGTCCACACCCTGTGGACTTTTTTGAATGTTGATACAGCAACTACAATGTTAGCATAACCCCGATTGAGCCAAACTCAGTGCATAAATTCAGACTTTTTACAAATCTGCATCATGGTCTAGTAATTTTGGCATCATTTTGATCCATTTATTGCAGTTAAATCACTGTGAAATTTTGGATCACACCGCTGTGGTTCCACTGAGCTAACATTAACAGACAACACATCTTATTTATCGTTTTCCATCCAGCCAGTGCAGCTCTCTTGACACTGCTGATCCTCTTGGTGAAAGCTAAACAAGCAGTAAATGATAAAGATGGCTGTCAAGTTAGCAATCTATTTTTTTTTTTTCTAGCTTTGTAGGAAAGCGAGCAGTCAACATGATGCCTGTCAGTCATGTTCAGTTTCATATGTGATGTCACTTTTTTTGGTTGACGTTGAACAAGATGCTGATCACAGTTCACACAAACAGCCAAAAATGTCATTGTTAACAAGGATTTTCTGAGTGTTACATACAGGACCTTTCAAACGCAATTTGTGGATTCACTCATGGGTGACAAAGTAAATCTGAATGATTTTTTTTTTTTTTTGTTAAATATTGGCCTGCAAATCCACACCACTGTCTGTGTTTGTTGCTGATTTTTGAGTGGAGAGACAGTTGAGAAAGGAAGAAATTAATGTCAAACCAGATATTTTTGCAAAGACAGACAGATTTTCTCACTTTTTGATACAACAAGACCTTTTGCCTTTCTTTTTTTTTAAAGATAATATCCAACTTTTCCGCAGCCTGAACCACATTTTCTCTGTCTCTTACTCACAGCCCACCTTCCCCTCTCTTGGTCTCGGTCTGTAACACATCTTTCAGGCGACGGAGGAAGCCTCTCTGTCACAACGTGCTTGCTTTTCCTTCCAGGAGAGGATTGATGCGTCTCCCATCTCTGTGACTGACAGACTACATAAACAGCTAAATGCGTGGCTCAGAGCTGTCTGGCAGCCGGGCCCCCTGTGCAGGCAGAGGCTGTACTCGCACTGATGTCCTGGGGGCCTGTGAGGGAGGAACGAGGCCGGGGGCTGGCAGTGTTCTCGTACGCCTACACCCCTGATGTAGATACACAGTGTGCAAGCTGCTATTCTGAGGAGTGCGTATAATTTGGCGTGATGTTCTCATGGTATTAACTTGTAATCTTAATTAATTCATGAACATTTGGACACATTTCGGAAGCATGTGTGATGTTTCCAGTGATATATCTCACAGCAAGTGTGTAATTCCTGCTTTGTGATGCCCAGAAGGGAGGAAGGCAGATCGAGCCAAATGCAGTGAAAGAGAATTTTTCTTCTATATCAGTTCATTTTCTACGCTGACTTTGTCAAAGTGTGGATGTTTGAATAGTCTTTCAATTTGTTCCACTGTCTCTACTTGTGTTTGCTTGAAAAGCTTTGTCAGGTCAGGCCCCCTGTTGGTAAAACAGCAGGCTTATGCCTCCACCTGCTGGCGAACATTTGTACAGCCATTCATTCAGATTCTGATTTACAGAGGATTATTTGTCTCGGCCAATAAAGTGACCTTTTATCCACAAAATGTGTTTTTATTTTCTTTTTGCTTACACAGCCAAACAAACAGACAAACACAAAAATCCTTCTCTAAGTTTTCACATGGGATTTTTCACACATTTAGGAAAAGTCAGGAAACACAACTTGTTATGAACAAAGGCTGACTGATTTTAAGAAAGCTTTCTTAAAGTGATCAAAACTTGCTTTTTTATGTTTGTTTCATTCTGGTTCTGTGATTTGTCTTGAGTAAGAATGTTTAGGTTATATGCTTTAAAAAAATAGATATTTTTTCAAAAATAAACTTCCTATTACATTTTTTTTTTAAGCTGAATATTATAAATATTTAACATTAAGGATAGGCATTATGATGACAGACTACATTGTCTAAAAGTGATGCTCGATATGATAGTGTTTAATCCGTATGGCAACTGATTATCCACATGTTGCATAATGTAACATGGAAATATGGGTGAGTCACATACTTTATATGTCAATGAATCATAATAAAAGACACGGCAAACGATTAATCAGCCATTAGACGACAACCTGAAGGATTTCAAAGTCCTTTGTGTGTTTGGATTGGTTTGAGTCCGACTTACGGCCTCCTTTCTCTGATGCAGTCGTTTTCTCACAGTACTCCGCCTGACCGCTCTGCTGGTGGCCAAATTCAAAGCTAATCCTGAGCTCTCCCATCTGACTGCGAGGGAGGACGTCGGGGATCCACTCGATCACAAACGGAGCTGCGTCCTTCTGATCTGCTGAGCCTGGTCCTGCAGACGTGCACAGACAGGTGAGTGAAAAGCCGCACGGACAGACTTCTTGGTGCCATCGCGGCTGAAAGAAAGCACTCACCGGCTTTGAGGAAGGTCCGCAGCTCCATCGGCCGTATGGCCTGCTGCCGATCTGTCCTGAAGCCGTCTGGTAACTCTGGTTCAGGTAGAGGCTCGGGACAGCGGAAACGTGAATAAGAGCCATCGACGTTCTTCACAAAACTCTGAGAGAGCTCCAGAGCCAACTGGTGGACAGACGGTGAGGTAAAGAGAGATAAGAAAACTGAAAGTTTGGGTACAGTTTACAGTATACAGTATAATGTCATATAATTTTAGTATGTCTAACTAATAATGTGATTAGTAATCAGGCTGTCCATAAAACAAGCAAAGAAAACAAATTCAAATGGTATGTAAATCTTTGTAGTATTCATGAATGAATGAAACCTTTATTTAAATTATGTTTGAGTTCCTCGATAGAGACCTTGTTGAATTTTTTATTTCCCTGTCTTTTTTTATTTAGCTGGGCTGACATTCAGTTCTAGTATGTTTTTAGAACTATGGCTAAATAAAAAGGAGATTAAATTATTGTTATTTTTTCCCAAAAAACATTATCAGCTCTGAGTTGTGTCTACAGTCTTCAGCAGAATGTGCACAGCATCCGGCAGCCTTTAATGTCCATCTGTTCGTCAGAAGCCACATTCATAACACAGTTTACACTCATTTTGCTGCATACTGCCTTAATAATCTCCACAAACCAAAAGGAAACAAGACAGGGCAGCCCGTTTGTAGCCCAAGAAGTGAAAATTCAGGGCAAAATTCTCATGAGGCTTACTGCTCTGTGGTATTTACCTCTGGGGTGTCAAAGATGCGTTTAACCTGCATGAGGTTGGTGATGTGCCAGGTGTACTTGGAAAAAGAGCCGAGAGGAAGTCCATCATTCCTTACGAATGCTGACATCCACACGAAGAGACAAAAGAGAAAGAGGACGAGTCTATTTGATGGTTTGTTCAGCCAGCGTTAAAAGAACCATTCCGATCCTTTCTAAGAGTACTAAAATAAATATTAAATATTGTATTCAATGTGTATGTATTCAATAACATTAAATTAATCTAGTAAATGATGTCTTTCCACCTGTGGTGAAGTTGGGCAGTCTCTTCTTCTTGGAGCCCAGCGACAGACGATGCTGCAGAGCGTTGAAGAACTCCTGGGGAATGTGGTACACCAGAGGCTGTGGTTTCCCTGATAGAAAAAAACATCAACGCCAACAACTTTTTTTTTACTGAGTCAACTGATGTCAACAAGCCATCAAAGCCAGTCATCCTGCAGAAATGAGCAGCTCTGAGTTTCTCCCTTTACTGCACTACCTGCTCTGTAAGAACAAGCACGCTTATACATTCATCAATAAATCAATCTTTTTTTTTTTGTTTTAAAAGATCATTTAAAATAAAAATACGTGTCCAATGCACTGGACAGGTTTCAGCTTTACCATCAAACTGGTAGTGCATCGTCTGGTGGATCCTCTCTGTGACACTGGCCAACCACTGGTGGAAACCCATCGTCACCGAACGCTCATCCACAACCTGAGTACTCCCTGAGAGACAAACACACACAGATTAGAAGAACAAGTAGCACCACAAATGCTCATTTATTATCTGCTTTGTTTCTAGGTGGACAAACCCTCCGACCAGATATTTAGACTTTAAGACTCTAAGTCTTTTGCCTGCCAGGCTTAATTAAAAAGGCCTGGAGATGTTTCTGTCTGTCACAAATTAAATGTTAAAATATGCTCTGTGTCCACTACAGCGGGATCCTCTTCTGTTTCAATAGTGTCTGAGGATTAGTGCTGCGGGATTACACTGAGGAATGATAAAGATAGAGACAGATGTCTAAGACGATGTAAGGCTCTTTAACGGGCAGATTTGGGGAGCACAAAGATGAAAAGGCAGGGAGGGGAGGGCTTGGCGGTGAGACAGGCAGGCAGGGGGGCAGCACCTGGAGCCTTCGGCCCACCGGCACCAGGGGCTTTCCTCTGACCAGCTTTCCTCAGGCCGGAGGCTGACACTCCCTCTTTGCCCACCCCAGAGGGAGAGGCCACTGAGGCAGGAAGTTCAAGAGCAACAGGTCGGGGAAAGATAAAGACAGAAAAGAGAAGGGAGGACAATGGATCATCCTGCGTTAATGAGCAATAAATACTTGTAATAAATCTGTCAAAGGAGCATTGTGATGAAGCCACCTGAGAGGGGTTCATCCAGGCGAGGCTTCTTTGTTTTATGATGGGAGTTGACGGGGTCAGCCTGCTGCAGAGCCTTCTCACTGGGACTGATGACTCTACTGGTGGTGTTTTGCTGCACACCTGAAGGGAAAAAAACAGACACAGGTCAAATTAAAACAAATGGTACAGATGAGGAGAATAAACTTATTTGCTTTCTTGCTGAGAATAACCAATGTTATTGGTTATATTGCTTTTCTTTTTCTTCTTTTTTGTTTTTTAATTTATATTTTGGACCTTGATGTTGAGTTCAGGATGATGAAGATGCCACATTCCTGTTCTTGGATATTATTATTTTTTGTAACTATTTAACTATGTATTTAATACTCCTAAATAATACTTTGTTTTTGTAAAACCTCAGGAGATAAACATTATGTATTCCAGGTTTATAATAAAAATATATTATAAACACTGAAGGTGTAAACAGGGTTTCTACTGGTTGTTATATGATGAATAAGTGGAGACAAGTAAAAAGAAAAGGCATATATTTCACAGCATCAAAGTGTCCCTCTTAAATAGCTTGAAACTGCCAGAGTCAAGCTTGTACCGCTGGGTGTGTAGTTGATGAAAGCAGCAAACTCTGAGGCCAGTTTCTCATCGCCTGCAAAGGCACACACGCAGGCGTAGAAGTGAAGGCAGGGCTGCGGTGTGACCGAACCGGGAGCAGGCTGAGAGATGGCGGATCCGCCTGCTGCATCGCCGCCAGGTCTGCTTCTCCTGCTGCTGCTGCTGCTCGTCTGGCAGGCACAGTGAAAAACTGGATGCTGCTGCTGCTCTTTGCTCCGTCTCTCACTCTTTAGTGCCTCAGACAGCCCGCCGGCACCCACCGTGAGGTGCAGCAGGCCCAGAGGATGCTGGGAATCTGTGTGGCACTTTACCACCAGGGTGTCTTTCGCCACACGCTGCACCAGGGGCCCCGGGGACTCCGTGGCCAGCCTCCACAGCTCCTCCCTGGCTTGAATGGAGGCCTGCAAACCCTCCAGGACGGAGCTCTTCAAGGTGAGAGGGGTTGCCCGGCTCTGGCACTCTATGGCTTGCTTGATGTGGACACAGAGGCTGTCAGACGACTGTTTGGGACTGGCCTCCGCTGACTCCGACTCAGACTGGTTTGACCTTTGACCCTGCCTACAAGACGGCAGAAAACAGCGGCCCAGGTTGATGCGGGTGAGCAGGGTGGCCCCGTCGCCCGTTGCTATCGCAGTATCGGTGGGGACGAGCTCGACGAAGCCCAGCTGCGTGGCCGTGGACCCTCTCCCTCTGTGGCACACCGAAAACACTTGCACCCCTCCCCCGGCCTCTCGCTCCTTCCCCCCTCTCTCCTCGCTGTCGATTATCACCTTCACCACCTCCACCGCACACTTCAGAGAGACCCCGCAGGCCTTGTTCTTGCAGCTGAACCCACGGGTGCCATTGTAGACGCCACACTGCGGACACTTGCGGATCCCCCGCAGGGTGGCCCGCCCCAGGTTGGAGAGAAAGGAGGGTGTCCTGGATACGGCCTTTCTCCCGTCCCTCTGTTTCACTGCCAGGCTGGCCTGAGGGGTGGAGGAGGAGGAGGAGGAGGCCATGGTGGATGAAGAGGACACTGTCACTTCAGTTTCCATGGTGGGACTCTCTGTAAGAGTTTGAAGGGAAGAAACTCAAAGCTTGACAAAGAGGGGAAGAGAAACACAAATGTGACAACACATTAGGAGTGAAAATAACCAGTCTTTTATCTTTTACTACAAAATTGTAATTGCAATATTAAACTTTATTTAAAATCACACATAAGTTCTGCTAATTTTGACTACAGTAAAATGCTACACCCTTCTTCAAAGCATCAGCTGTGTGTGTAAAAGCTGCGCGTCCCGGGCTCCACCTGGTCTGACTGCATGTGTGTTGCAAATGTTCAAACTACCTGTGATCCGCTTCTGTTTGGGCCGATTCAGATCGACTCTGGCTCCAAATCCGTCTCGACCGTCGCCATTCCTCCTTACATCCACACAGCCGCATTGCGCCTGTAACGACACTCCCCATTGGTCCGAGCTGGTCACATGGTGGGAATTAGAGGGCGGTCCTTCTCAAAGCGCGGAATCGCGGGAGGTGTAGTTCATGTGGAGTTGAGCTCCGTTATCAGGCGTTTTCATGTTGGTTACTTGAAAGTGAGAAAGCACGTCTCCTAAAGAGATTATAATGCAGTTCTTAAGTTATTTTAAAAAAATATTAGGGTTTTATAATTAGGCTAGGAGAAGAATGTAGATTAATAAGGATAACTACTTTTATATGGATGCTGTTTTCCATCAATGCAGGAGTAATCTGATGATATATATTTCAACAGTCAGTTATATAATTCTATTACTTTTACCTGAGTAGAAGTTGCAGTGCTTTCATGGAGCATTCCCACATTGTAGTATTGGTGTATTTCAGCTTGAGACTGATTTTTGTTGTTATATGTTTCTATTTTTGTTCATATTCAGTGACGTCACTGAGATGAAAAAAATCACTCATGTGATTTACCAAAACTGATGGCTTATACAAATAATCTCTCGATAGAAATATACCGATTCAAGAACATCAGAAAAATGTACTTGGAAATAAGATTGAAATCCATAAGATAAAACTTCTCAATGTCTTGCTCTTCAGGAAATAAAATTATTAAACTGATCAGTTACTCCAGGACAAACTGTGGATTCACCAAAAATGAAAATTCTCATCAGTTGTATTTTTGTGCTATATGAATACTTATCATCATCATGAATATACTTGGTCACAGATAACTCACTACACACTGTCTCTCTTGCGCCCCAACAGCAGTGTGCTGTCAGTAAAAATCATCTACATATGAGATGCTTTGTCAAACCCTCGCCTCACTAGACTCCACCTGGTTATAAAGAGAAGATGTAAACAGAATGAATGGGAGCTGTTTTAAGCATCAGCATTTTAATGGGACAAAGCAAAAACTCAAACCATGTCACTGGAGCATCAACAGAACTTCCCTCACCAAAACATAAGTTGAAAACATTCTTAGGCACCGCCTACTCTTGGATGATTTTTGGTTAAATTAAAAGTAACTCACTGATAAGGCAACATAATGGATTTTTCAACTATATTAAAAATGATGGTGACCACAGTGCAAAAAATCTGATCCTCACAAGGTTGTTTCTTAATCTATAAAAACAATCGTTATTTAGGTTTACAACAGAATAACTTAAATTATGTATTACTTGTCAATCGAAAGGCTTTTGCATTGCATAGCAATGCTGCTCGTCAACCAAGCCTCTGGAAGAATCAAAATGTTGCACTGTCTCTACTGTACACGGACCAGCACTGGACAGGGATGCTACTGTCAGACAGCTGTTTCTGGAATCCATTACCCAACCAGAAGCAAGCACGCTTCCTTAATTAACATGTTGTCTTTATACAGATTCAGCACAATTGAACAGACTTCCAAAGAAAATTACAAAACAAAGTGGAATGCAAAAACATAAAAACAAAAACCCCTAGTATTTCAAATTTTGTGAATAGATAAGTTTGTGCAATATTTGTCTGCCTATAAGTAAGATAAGTGTGGCAGTAATCCCTGCAATTGGTTTATTTGAGATATTGAAAATCTAATTTAAAAAATAAAGTTGACAGTTGACAGCCACTTAATGTTTTATAAACAAACAAAAAGGTCTCATGTGTCACATGATTTGATGGTGTCACTGCAACGTTTCTTTATAAGACAGTCCCGAAATGAAACACAAAAAGGCAAAAGCTCTTTTTACAATGTCAGCATTTTAAAGTTGCTCAAAACAAAAAAAAAAAGAAAAAAAATGACACTTGAAAATGACAGGGGAAAAAAAAAAAAGATGGCGTAGTCCTTTCTGTTTCAAGGGGAAGATGAACTGGACGTTGTCTTGTGTGTAAAAGCATCAGAGTTCATGCACACACACGCAAGCACACACACATACATACACACGTTTCGTATCCACAGACTGGATCCTCGGTCTGTTCAGTCCGTTTCCGGGAGATGAAGTGAAGGAGCACTGAATTTTATTTGATTTATGGTCTTCGCTTTCTCTCAACCTGCCGGCTTCTACTCAGTGATTTCCTACGTTTCACAGAATGACTTGACAACACCCTGAGAACTTGCCTGGACTCATGTTTCACTTTAGCAACAGGTGGACAGACCAACAGCGAGAGCAAGAGGTTCCAACTGACAAAAACATAAAAAAACCGCACCTTTTTACTCGATACACGGCGTTACTACGGACTGTTGAGTACTTTCTGTGGCAAAAGTGGATGCCTCCTCTCCCTGTATGATTGTTAAACACTGGTAAACATCTGCCCTTGCTCTTTGGCTCTGAGGGGCTGAAAACAAACAAAACCTGGTGTTTTTTTCTGTGGGTTTGATTAGCTGAACATTTCATCATTTTAAACTAAAATGTGGCTGTGCTAGAAATATCTTGACACGGTTGTATAATTTACATTTGGCCAGTTACCTGCAGGCATTACAAAAATACGCCAAACAATAAAATGGGCCCAGGAATGCAAGGTGCATTAGCGATGGCTGTCTTAACAGTGTTAAAGTGTTCTGGAGTGGATTGATTTCTTTACACTTGCAGATTTGGGCAGTGGGTGAGGTTATGGGCTGGTAGGTAACTAACAGAGTAACTTGGTGTGGTAACAGAGAGAGCACATCTAATGCGCTCCTTCCCCCGGCAGAGTATCATCCTTGTGGGCCTCAGAGGCTCAGAGAGGGCTACTGCGATCAGTGATCAGTGGGTGTGGTAGCCAGCGGTGCTCATGCCAGCCTGGTTGGTTAGCACCGTCCCGTTGACTCCCTGCCCGGGCTCCACCATGCCCCCGTTGCTCACAGCGCCCACGCCTGTCCATCCGGCACCGGCATGTAAATGACTGTAACAGCAGACGGAATCGTTGGTTAGAAAAACTGAAGCAGATTACGAGACTTCTGGCAGTTTCCAAACATATTCAGGTGCATTAATCTAAGCCCTCCCTCTGGGCTACGTTGTAGATTACGCTGATTTGTGTGTGACCCGGAAAAAATTGGATTGATGCCTGGCTGTGCAGAAATGTAAGTATTTATTTGGACTTGGACTGGATGAGATGATGATGAAATATTAGAAAGTCCCAGTGTATACAGGCAGTACACTTGGATCTTTATGTCTGTAATACGCTGTGCTCAAGGCAGATACACGATGGCTTCAAAGCTACAAAGCGGTGCATTATGTTCTACAAGCTTGCTACAATCAGAGTGAAAACAACACCAAACATGCAGAGGAAAAGGTTGTTATTGTCTCCTTTTTGCAAGCAAACATTTAGCAGAGCCATTTCTACTGCAAACTGAGTCATACTGAGTATTCTGCAACAAAACAAGGCAGTCCTCGCCACTGTTATCGTATCAAAAAGTGAGAAACAAAGTAAAGAGGCTCACTGTGGGAAATACAATTAAAGTGGGATACGATCACTCCCATTTATTATAGTGGTGGTGAAAGTAACTGGCACAGCGAGAGCTAAACAGGTTCAGGGAAATAAGTGAGAGGTCTGCATGAAAACAAGGGAAGCATTTTGTCTGCTAGAGAAACAAACACATTTTGTCACGTTCTCTCTCCAGTGGTTCTTATCTTGGGTCATCACTGTAGGGCTCTATGATTTCTGCAATGCTGAAATTATTTCCCACAGTGTGAAGGGACAGGGGGGAACCCAGCTTTGGTGTCATTTACAGCCCCACTGATTCTGTCTTCTGCTTATTTACAGTGCAGTAAAACTGGAAAAATATTCACACACTTGAACTTTCCAAATCAATAGTGCAACGCAAACGTCTCTTTCCCTCTGCAGTAAGACACACAACAAGCTATAACCCAATTTTCAAAATGTGTTGTCTGAACCTGACAAATAACACTGATCTTAACAGTGAGACAGTATGCAGGGATTGTCTAAAAACACTGTATAAGACTGGAGTCTTTAAAAATAAAGAAAATTAAATAGCTTCTCTCGTTATGCAGTGTATGAATGATTACATTACAACATTTAGTTTAGGAAGAACAGGTTTTTGCAAAGAATTCTGGGACTTTGTTCTCGGAAAAATACTCAAAAACTTCAGTCTTTAGTGTATGATTAGACTCTTTCTGACAACAAAATGTGCTTAAATAGTAAAACCTGAAATTCAGTAAATTAAAAGGAAAACAGAAATTTGGCAAAAATAAAATGTAATCTGGAATTTTTAAAAAAAGATTTCACATCTGTGGTACTCACTTGTAGCCCTGCTGATCCCAGGTCTGCCCGTACACTCCGTAGCTCGGCACCTGCCATCCGTTGGGCACGTACTGACCGATCTGCTGCGTGTTGCTGTACCACTGACCCCACTGACTGTAGGGCTGCGCCGCAAAGCTCACCGTGTTCTGCTGACATACAGAATCATATTTTAGTTGCAGAGTATCACATTGCACCAGCATTATACAGCAGCAGACTGAAGCTCTCGCAGTCACATTGACAGGCCCTGCAGCGGTCCGCATTAAGGGGCCCACTTAAACTTGAGTCGGGATCATCCTGGTGCATACCTGTGGCATCTGTACCTGCTGTATGGGGCTAACCATATCTGTCGTTTCTTTGCCCCAGTAACACTTAACAACATAGCCCTCTATGGATGTGCCATTGACAGAAACGATGGCATGAGCAGCTGCTTCATGGGAGTTGAACCTGCGCACAGAGGAGTTAGATATTAAACTCTTAAGTACAAAGTGAGGTTCATGTGTGATATTTAAACGTTGGCTGTGTCAAATAAACGGCTGCTTACCTCACAAATGAGTAGCCTTTGTCTGGGAAAACACGTATTTCCATTATCTGGCCAAAAGGCGAGAAGGTCTGTCTCATAATTTGCTCTGAGGACAAAATAAAACTGTTATTATAATTCAACGTACAAGCAGTGCTTTCAAAGCTTCAGCTTAATCATGTGGACAAAGTGCAACTCACCTGTAAGACCTGTCGTGACTCCCCCGCAGTAGACGGTGCAGTTGCTGGGGCTGGACTGGTTGACCACCTCGTCAAAGGATAGCTGCTTGGTGTTGGGAGCTTAAGAGAAAAAAAACGTTGAAACAGTTTTTAAGTTTCATTTTTTGCCTTTTCAAAATATTTCCCATAAACTCTTATATGACTGCCTGTCTCTCCTCATTGTGGTGCACTGAACTGACAAACAAAAGAAAAGTTTTTAAATAATGAATTACAAATCAAACATATTTCACTTAAGGGTTGACTAAGGCTTTGTTCAAATTACCAGCCAAAATGTGTGTTGTTTTTTTTTGGCATATCCAGATTGATTTTAGAAAGTCTGGACAGCAAATTGGATTCAAGCCAAATTCAGTGGTGGTCTGAAATGCAATTCCTATCAGATTTCCACAGAGGTGTCTCAGTCCAGAGGCTCTGGCTGTTTAAATCAGATTTTTCACTGCACTGTATATTAGCCTCCTTCCTCGCTGAGTTTGCCTACTGCGATGGAGGAGTTCTGTATCGTGACTTGACAGCCAGAGTTATCACAATTCATTATGAATGTCTGCACAGACCTAATGGAAAACAATCCATCGGTTGTCTGATGGATTTATGTGTGCATGCCTACAGATGACCTTAAACGGGCCGAGACCGACTCATCTGTCATCTAATTACAGCAAACTTACTTTCATTTGTAGTTTTAGGAGCAGGCTTCCTTGTGGCCCAGTTGGTCCTGATCTGCCTCCCTCCCAGCCACTGTCCTCCCATCTGCTGTATGGCATTCTCTGCATCCTGATTAAATAGAGCAAATATGCAGACGTCTGAGTCACCCACAGCAAACACACAACATCGTACTGTAAATCTTCTTCAGCTTCAACAATAACTCAATAACCAGAATCTAACTATGTTTTCTCATTTTTCTCATTACTGGCACACTTACCCATTTGTTGAAGAAGGAGACAAAGCCATAGCCTTTAGATTTACCTGTGGCCATGTCTTTCACCACTCGACAATCCCTGTAGACAAATATAACACAGTCATTCAAATTCATTTTAGGATCAGAAACAGGCAGTGTGTTCGCTGTTTAAAAAGGGGAGTTATTGATGTTTCTCATTTGAGGGGGTCATATCCCGTACAAACTGTAAGGTTCCTTGAGACAAACTGTGACCTGTGAGATTATGCAATACAGAAACTGACTTAACTTGGTCTTTTAAAAATAAACTACAGATTTATAAACTTAACACTGAAGTGTTCAGTAGAAACCAACAGGCTTGGGGCAAGGAGCCAAACACTGCATGGTGAAATCTAAAAATACTTAAAGACAAACTCACATATTGCTGGAGTAGGTCTTTTAAGTGAAGTATAGAATTACAGACTAATAATAGTCTAGAAAAAACACTTACGATATTTTCCCAAATGGAGCAAAAGCTGCTTTTATGTCATCTGTGGTGATTTCAGGACTTAGATCTCCGACAAAAACATGGAAGTGACCTAAAAACAAACACAAAAAAAACATTCAGATTGTAGATCTTACAACTACCAAACACAGTAGAAACTGACGGGGTGTGTCATGTTCAGCTCAGTGATGAAAACATTCCTTATCTGAACTTCATGCCCTCGAACATACTGTGAAGAATTACAAAAACACTCACTATGCAGCCATTTCTAATATCTTGTATTTTATATTACATCTTGCACTTGACATCCATTTAACTGTTGATGTCATGAGACTGGAACTTGAACTGGATCAATTTAATGCTATTTTTTGTGTACTTTTGTTTTTGTCAATGCACCGAAGGATCACAATGTAGTTCCCTTGTATACTCATAGTAATTGTTGAAATACTGTAAATGGAGTGAATGACAATAAATTCTTCTTAAATCTCAAAGAAGAAACAATGCAGCCATGACAGGTACGACTTACTGCTTGTATCTTTCTTTTGGCTGGTTGGCGTCGTGGCCCAGTTGACCTTGACCTCCTGCAAGAGACAGTTGTAGAGAGCAAGGAAGAGGAGAGAGGTGAGATGTGACGTATGCTTGCAGGAGAGGAAGGTGCTTTTTTCTTTGATTAGAGGTTTCGTCACACACACACCACTTTTACTTAGGTTATATTTTGTGATTGAGAACTTCTTTTTTTTTTTTTTTAATAAGGTGGTCTCTGTATGCAACACACGGGTTCTTAAACCACCACTACAAACTGATTTATCCATTGTTATTATCTAATTTTACAAACCTTTGCATTAATTAATAAAACAGCAAAATACAGTGGAATATAAAGGGATACACCTTCATAATCAGGAACATTTCAGACTCAGGCTAGTAAAAATTTGGAGCAAAACTGTAGGAAGTAAGGTCCAAATAACAAGGGACTTACAAACAAGTGATTTTTACGAACTTGTTATACTCCTCAAATGGTCCTTCAATACCTGTTGAGGATAAAATATTTTCAACTGAATGTATTTCTCTTGAAGTTGCTCTTATGTGGATTCTATGTGGAAATAACTTTGCAAAAGAACACATAGCAGTAAAGACGTCGGGCCACAGAAGAGCATCAATTAAAGTAGATCAAAGAAAGTTAGCATGATTACACAGCAGGGCCATGTTAAATCAATTCAAACACAGATGGCAAACTCACTTAAGGAAAATCTTAATTAAAAACAGCAGACAGCATGGTGCATGACGTGACAATAAAAAACCCAAACAAGCACTTTGTTGACACCTGTATAAATACACAATGTAAAATAATTGTTTCAGCTATGCCTGTACCGTCATCATATACAAGAAATCTATAAAAATCCCACCTTTAAAAAGTTATTCACTATTGCTATAAGAGTGGCAAAAAATATGTAACAGCTAAACAACTCATTAGTGTGGTGACAACTGACCTCTAACTCTAACAACACACAACATTTGAAACGTTTCATAACCACACTTGGTCAAATGTCCATACTCAAAAAAACAAGTTAGATAACTATGAGTTGATTTCAGGCCAATTTGAAGTAAAAACAAACAACAACAAATAATTCACTAGTTCCTGCTTCTCCAATGTGTATGTTTTTTGGTATTCATAGTTTAATATGATACAGTGCTATTCTTTGGTTTTGAACTGCTGACACATGAACATCTAACCTTTTCACTAATACATTTTATAGACCAAACAATCATTTCATCAGAAGCTGGAGCCAAATAAATGATGGTTTGAGTTTTGTCTTAAAAGCTTGAGTTCTTTTCACATACACAGACTTCAGCTCTACTGCTGTACAGATCAAATATTGTGTGAGGACATAAAAATAAGTTAATTAAAATATTGATAGCTTCAGTGCTTGTGCAAAACATAAGCACAAGTCTGAATTAAATAATACTGGTGTCAATGTTAAATTAACCGAATCAGTCTGTAAAAACTCCTGCAATTAATTTACTGTTCTTCTACCTTTGCAGAAAAATGAAAACGCAAAAACAACTTCTAACAATCTTATAGCATCATAACCCTACCACTGTGAGGGATAACAACAACACAAAGGGCAAAATATGGCGTGACAATTGATTCATTTATTGACTCTGATTACTTAGTATCCATCAAGGCTTTCATGTTTTAAATCCATGGAAATAACTGGATGGACTATCTACTGACTGAAAGCAAGAAACCAGAAAACAATTATAAAAGCAACCAAATTATGTTTTTAGGATTCAGCTACTTCACAGCAATAAAGTAATAAAGATGTTCCCACCCTGGTCGTCTCAGATTGTGCATAGAAGAAAAATGCACATGAGGGAATAAAACAAATTAAGTGAAGTGGAGCGGGACCAGGGCAGTAAGATAAAGTTTAACAAGATACAACCCTTCCCAGCCGCTTCATTTCATCCCTGCCCACCCAGCCTTGCCCTAGTCGACTCACCCAGGAGATATGATAGCTTACCTTACCCAGAATTTTCCGACCATTCATGGCTGCGATTGTGGCAGTGGCGTGTCTATGCTCATAGAACTCCACAAAGCAGTACGGATCGTGACCTGCTGTCTGGAGTGGACAGGAAACACAAGCGTTAAAGTCCAACTGAAATCACATTTGGTCATCCATTTTTGTCTGCAAAAATGTTGGAAATCTTTTGTTGTTGCCCTTGTAAAGTGAGAGGGCATAGCGAGTCCAGGCTATAGTTTTACAAGACCCAACCTACGAGACTTGAACATGTCATTTGCTTTCATTTGAGGTTGGGAACACTCAAGACTCTGCTGTCCTGTAATGTGCAAACTCCTTCTGTTGCCTTATCCTTAAGTGTGTGCACTGGTAGCTCAGATATTGTGATATGCACTGCGATATTTGATCATGTAACATGTACTTGGAAGTAGCCGACTGGAGGGGGAATGCCTATGTTTGATTGACGGCAGACTGCCAGTGTTACACTTCAAACAAAAGTAAACCAACTTGCCTACACATTATTTGCAGACAGGGTGTTGTTAGTGTTGAAAAGGAAGAACCACAGCAGCATCTAACAGGACCAAAGTGACATTTGCAGGTGCTTTACGTGCTAAAGTGTAATGTCAGCAGTGGATGTTTCCCTAGTGAATGTCAATCAACAAGTTATGGTACAGGACAGGACAGATGTTCATGTAAATAAGTCAGATAAGTAGCAAGAAAAATAATGTAGGATGCTGCTCAAAGTCAGTGTCACTTGCGTAGCTGCTTTCTGGCTCAGTGTGACATCTGCTCAGTAAGCAGATGATTTACAGAGCATATATGTGGCTGTAAAAGACAAAAAAACGTAATTTCATATCAAGTGAACTGTTGCTGTGGCCATTATACTTAGTACATCTAATGACATCATTCTTAAGTGTTAAAATGGGAAGCTGTGATATAACTGGCCACTGGAAAAATAGCTGAGGCTCAACAGGGTGAACATCAGAGGTGGTGAGCAAGTGACCAAGCCCTATTATAAGGGTGGAATGTATTTACGAACATATTCTCAAAAAGGAAAAACTGTCGACAGCTATCTTCGGATTTCACTGCCAAAACCACATGTTGGAATTAACTCAACTGAAATAGAGTGTGAAAAAGATGGCACATGAACTCACATCTACAATCATTTTACAGCTCTTGCAGGGTCCAATCTGGCCAAACAACTCCAAGATGAGGGCCTCTGTCACGTCCCGGGACAGATTCCCCACATACCTAAACACACACACACACACAAAAAAAAAACAATCGACAGAGGACACTGTCAGTTCTATTTATCCTTTTTGTGATTTAATTGGTGATCTGACATCTTGTAAGGGTACTGAAGCAGCATCAGGGTTATCCTCCAACTATCAACATGAAAAATGCAACCTGGGAGATAAACATTTTTCTTAATCTCTGATTTGTAAACTTGCTTCTGTCTGCATCACATAGGTACATACAGATCTCCCTCCAATATAACCTGATGCCGTGGTCCAGTAATGTTGCTAAAATAGACCAGATCAGAAAGATTTTATCACAAGTAAGTTATTTTATGAAAAAAAGAAGCAAATGTGTGCAAACGAAAAACACATACAAGAACACTGTATTATGCAGATTAATGTCCACTCCACGGATTCAAAGTCAATACATCAACTTTCAAATGATCCTGCAGTCTGCATTTAAAAATCAGCTCTTAAGCCAAACAGAGTGCAGCTGGGGACACTGAACATCACTGAAATCTCAGCTATTGACCTTGTCCTTACATCACTGTTGGCTTTAAATAGAATTAAGTTAATCTCACCCGGTGACAAAAATAACTCGTTTTCAAAACCCATTTAACATCAGCATCTACATTTAGTTAGAGAGGTGAATGGTAGCAATTATATTCAAACAAATCAGCTGCCAGGCCTTCATAAAAATACTGTATAGCCAAACGCTATGCAGGCGATGACACGCCGAACTACATAGAGAAAACATACAATTCAGTTTTCTGCTGCAGTTCGTCAGATCTACTTGCGGTATATAACGGTTTTTTAGATGTAAAGCCAAAGTATGAAACTTACTTTTTAATTCGGCATATACAAAAAAACACCACGCCATATTTTGTTTTCATGAACTATTCAACTTTTACACCTGGTTTTCCTTGACGCGCGGTGTGAGCAGACGCGTTAATTTGAGATTTTTCTGGAACCAGCTCGCTAGCGTTAACGAAATGCGCCCAGATTAAATACATAAATACGGCGAGTTTAGTCTTAGCTAAACGGTGTTAGGTTATATTTATCGAAAGCCAGAGCAAAGTCAGATAATAATAGGTGTTTTTCTAATTTGAGTTTGATCGTCTCCATGGCAGAGAAAGGGATGTTCAGAGAGCGGAGAGCCTCTCGATGTTAGCTACATGACGAACACGGCGCTTAGCTGACGGTAACACACACTTACAGGGTTTTGGGCTGCTCATCGTCCATCCTGCTAAACTTGCTGGCCGAGAACAAGTCGCAACCCTGAGAGCAAATCCACGACTGTCGCGGGCAGCTGCCTGTGGCGCCGTCAGGTTGTTTTATTGCGCAGTACGGACCGATTTGCCGCCGCTGTTAGCTCCAGAGTGAACAATGGGCAGCCGACAAAGATGGCGGAGTGACCGGGGCCAACACGGCGCGCGCATGCGCAGTAATTCCGCCAGAGGCGACTTCATGGCATGTTACAAAATACTGAAAATACTGTGTATTCAGTTGAAAAGATGTTCATGTAAATTCAACAGTAGGTCACTTTTTCTGTCTTACAGGGGAATGTGCGGAAGCTCATAATTCATTACAGAGAAACTTTCTAACAATGAATGTCTCAAAATAATATTTATAAATAGTGACATTCTTATTCCAAATAGTACTAAAAATAAAGAGAAAGCTTCCAAAACAGTTACTTAATATGTTGGGTAATCATTTTGAGAATTATTTTGAGATACAACATTGTTTTTTAGTTTCCCCTTATTTTAAGAAAGTTTCTCATTATTTTAAGTTACTTATTCTTTTCTCATTCAGTTTCTCAGGAATTTTGATCTCATAATTTCTTTGTCATAACTTGGAGAAACATTCTTGTTGATTTTGAAAGTATTTGTCATTATTTTCTGTAAGTTTCTCTTGCCTCATATTTTTTTAGATATTAAGTCATTATTTTGATATACTAAATAATTACTTGGCTAAACTGCAGTGTCTCTTTATTCAGATTTCCTTTATTAGTCCAACAGTGGGGAAATTCACAGTGTAACAGCAGCGAGACACACAGTGGAAATAAATAATAGGAAAAGCAGACTGTTATATTGTGTGTTTGGTACTTTCATGGAAGATCACACAGGTTTCAGAGACATTTTTTATTTTTTATCATATCTGATTTTGTTTATCAAAAATCATTGGTGGAATCAGCCCTTCCTTGAGAAGTCAGTAAGAACAAAACCGCCATAGTGTTTATAAAGTGCAAGGAGGAACAATGTAAACTGTTTTTAAAACAATGAAACCTGATTTATTGTCACACCATGACACTTAAACTACAACTTTGATTTGTCATTAATATATTTAAAATTAATGACAAATAGATAAATAACATTTACCAGCTTAGAAATTATCTAAAAAAAAAACAAAAGATCCCAGAAAGTCCAGTGGTTTCCACATCTGCACCCTGATGCTGCTGCACGCTGCTGATGACACAGTCCTGTGCAGCGTAGACAGCTGTGTGCGAAGATGAGCCGAGCCCCGTTTCTCTGCTCAGTCGCTTCCTCATCTTGGGCAGATGTTGTGGTCAGTGACGAGTTTTTCCATCCTCTTTATCTTGCGCTTGTTCTTGGGCATGGGTTTGTCATACATGCCATTCTTTAGTAGATGCTCCTTGCTGTGGTGAATCTGAGCGCCGTGCTGCAGCTGGAAGGAGCATAAGGCTTTCAGGGGCCTCAGCAGAACCTGGGGAAACAGATGGGAAAAGAACAAGTAATGAAAAATCTTAGAAATGTTTTCATTTTCCACTGCAACCTCTGTTTGGTCGACAAAAAAAACATCTAAGTTGTGTGTTTATTTTGGAAAATGAAGTCAGTACAGTTCCTCGCAGCTCTGTGGAGCATTTAAGGGTCTTTTCGTTGATCAGTTTGTTTTTACAGCCTGTGACTTTTCTGTTTTGGGTCAGTCTATCAGCCTTGTTTCCAGACACAGCTGTTTTCACAATCCCGCTGTACACTACCTGCTCAGCACCAAACAGCAGACAGACAAAGTTAGCAGCTGAAAAGCTTGATATTTTTCTCAGGAGACTCCAAACTAGCCTCATAACTGCTGGATGTGTAAACAGCCAACTGTTTCCTGACAAGCTTACCGTATCAGCTTAAAAGGTAATATTATAGTGTTGTTTGTGCTGCCAAAAAGAGGCAAAAGAGTCTGTTAAACTACATTTCCACTTCTGTGGAACAAAAAGCACAGAATACACAATAATGATAATCACTTCACCTCTTGGATGTTGTCATTCTGCTCCAGGATGGACAAGGCGACAGCTGCACACTCCAGCGTGGACAGACAGATGTTGGAGGGTTGTGTGCGGATCACATACTGACTGGACAGAGTCCTGTTGAGCTGTACCTGGTAAACCAAAGAACAAGTGATCAGTAATGTAAGTGTTGTATTCTCACTCTATAAGAGACAATGGCTTTAATGTATTACAGTTACCACTGATTTTAATAAATTCAAAGCCCATTTTATTATATTTATGGTTGGTTGAACAACAGTCATTGAATGAATTTAGATTCAGAATTAACTTCTATACAACTGTTTACTTTATTTGTGAATGAGGCCATTCTGTTTGAGATTGAAATTACAGGTTTACAGGAAAGAAAGGATGCACGTAATCTAGTTTTACTGTTTTTAATGAGTCTAATAATTATCAGGCTCAGAAATCTGCCCTGGCAGCTGCCAATAAAATACTGCCAAACCAAACTGGTAGAAGACTGCATTTAGCCAAAAGTCCACAAGGAAAATGAGGCGGAAGAGAGCAAATTGCTTCAAGTCCACAGTTTCCAGTGCCTGCTTTTTCTTATTTTGCTTTAAGCTTCAATTAGTCATTTCCTGTGGGTGAGCAGCTTTCCCAACAGTGGGTGTAGTCAGACAGTTTATACCATCTCACATGGACATGGCACTCTTCTCTATTCCAACAGCAAAGACTATTTCAATATATAAATCTTTCTTCACTATCTGCATTTTGTTAGTTCTTAGTTTTTTTCTCAGCTTTTTAAGTGTAAATAATATAGTGTATAATATAATGTATGTGTGTACACACACACATATACATTTATTTATTTTCCTTTAAGCTTCCTTCAGTGTCATAACACAGTTATACACACCTGTTTAGGCAAGTGGAACAGGCTGTTTTTAAGGAACATGTTTTTGGCCTGGCTCCAGGTGCCGTCTATGATGATCACATTATGTCTCACACTTCCCACTTCCTGGTACTGCACCAGCTCATCCAGGTTCTGGGATTTTGGGCCTGGGTACAGGATCAGTGTTCTGCTGTCCCGACACACTGCAGCCAGTTCTGGGTGCCTGAGGGGAAAAAGATGGAGATAAAAACAAAATGTATTTCAGAATTCAGTGACCAAAGTGTTACAAGAATGTAAAATAAGCATACCAACAACAAAAAAATACTGCTTACTTTTCCTCGTTGAATCTCCTTCCAACAATGACATTGCATTTTCCTTGTGGCAAACAAGCAGCAAGTAGAGGCACTGTGCGAAGTACTCTGCTCTCCTGAAAGTACATATGAGGTTAATATAATTTATTATAACCACAAATCTCTCATAAAGATGTGCTGATGGCTTCCATCCCAGCATGTGTAAATGATAAAAAGGTGCACTGGAGTATATCTCATTGGTAGGAGCATTTTACAATTGGTTTTACAGTTGTGTTGTTATTTGTTTGTCACTTTTATTGTTATATCTATATTATCTGCTCCCACTGCATCTCCACAAAAACATTGTCACTAGATATGCCACCTGCCTGGAAAAAAACTTTGAACTGTGCCCCTCAACATATCATTGTAAAATTAACTGTATAATTTAAATAATGTGTATTGACAACACTTGTGTAAATTACAGACACAAAGCAATGCCCAACATATCACCACCCATCACAGGTAAATTCTGAAGCAGTGGAAAACACTGTGTCCTACATTTAACTGAGACTGAAATAACTCTAGATTTACATCTCTAACCACTAAAATAAAATAAAAAAATGCATGCTGTCTTGAAGAATTTTAAGACTCAAACAAAGTTTTAGACACCAAAAATCATTTCTTGGCTCAGGAACACTATCCTCTGCTGTCTTGGTTTTGACTGATATTCAATTGTAACTCTCTATAAAGGATTAAGATGAATGCATTAACATTTTAGCAGAGCCTCTCTACCCTAATCTGGATTTTGTCAGTTGGACAGCCAGAGGACATTATTTGGAGAGATTTTACTGAGGAGGTAAAACTTAAACTGACAGCTAGGTTAGTTATAAGGATAGATTTGCCTTCAAATTTGCCGTCAGGCACCCAAAAGTACATTGACACAGGTTTTTCTTACTTGTAATAATTTCTCCCCTTCTCACTGGAAAATGATAAGAACCCTTCAAAAACTCAAATATGAGATGAGGAACATTGTTCTGTGCGAAAATAAGAGGTTTATCTGGCACTTTTGTGAGGCCTCAGCAGTCTGTGTTAGTAAAACAAAGTGGGTATCATCCAAGGTCAGTCTTTTTAATAAAAAAAAGCTATCTAGCTGTCCTAGACAAAGCTTTACTGGTGAGCTGTAGTGGAGGAATAGTTACAGAAACACAGAAAGAGACTATTTTGTACTAAAAAGAATGTAAATATTAAAGATATCCACTTGTTTTGTCTAGTTCAGACTACCAGTGCTTCACATTAGCTCCACGTAAACATCTGTGTGTATTCTGTACAGAGATGACATTATGTGGAGTCTTCTTTCGGAGGCCGTGTGCTTTCTAATCCAAGACACTTTTTTTCTCAAATTCAGCAAATGTTTCCTCTATTGCTTATTCTGTTTGTGTGGTGAGCACAAATCTGGTGTTTATATACGGCCTTAGCTCTGTAAATGACCAACAACCACATGACTCATGCTTGTGAACTGGACATTGGCTGAGTCAACAGTGAGTATAACTGTGGGATCATTTGAACTTATTGAGATTATACACCCCTACTTATGTCTCATCAAAATGGGTGTCAGAATCAACAAATATACACCCTGACAAGTCACATGTCAGCTGAATAAATGGTTTACCATAACAATGGTTTACTCCAAAATAATCTGACTTTGCTGTGATTTAATGCAATAAATTAATCAAAGGGATGCCGAAGTAACTACATAATGATGCCAACTTGTAAAAATCTGAATTCATGGTTTGTCAGATCTGTAAGAAAGACAAAAAGCAAATAACTTTTATCAGATTTTTTTCTAAAAGGCGTTCAGATAAAGACAGACAGTGGAAACTATCCTTCACGGGTAAGCATCAGTAAAGCGATGCAGTCGCAGCTGACCCCTGCAGACTCACCTCTGCAGGATGCTGCACCACGTACAGACACGTGGAGACCTCCAGGGGCTGTGCAGGCAGGAAGGGGCAGAGACACACCTTCTGAGGGCGGCTGCGAGAGAGGAAAGTTGAAGACCGTGATTGCCCAGTGACTTCCCAGCCTGTTACCCCACCGCCACCCCCCTCTGCTTCAGCTGGCCTTGAGATTTCCTGACATAAATCTGCCCCCTCGTAAAAAAAAATAGCATGCCAGCTACCTGATGAGAGAAGGTCTGCTTCGGTTGGCTAGCTAGCATTATCTTTGGTTTAGCTCACCGGCACCGCAAACACGTCGGTCTTCTCTCGCCGACCTCGACAGGGAGTGCGGCCAAGTCGCCAAAAGCGTCCACTAATCCATCCTCCGTCGAGGGGCTGTGGCAGCTGTCTGCTCCGTTTTCGTCCGAAGTGACAGGCGTGCAGAGGCCGGAGACATTGTCCATCGCGGAGTTAGCAGAAAGCTAACTTCTCTGAGTACTCAAACACAGCGCCGACGAGGGGCTGCGGCCATAGATATACATCAACTAGAAATATCAAGAACTGGCTGAAGTGAACTCGGAGGGAATAGGGATGATTTTTTTAAAATGCAAACTTAAATCCTCGAGTTCATGTTTTATTTACTTTAATTCACACAGCACCAATCATCCTAGCTATTATCACCCACAGTGCCATCTATATTCACAGATAACACTAACTAATTTCAAATCTGACTCTGACGTCAAGAAAACGAAAACTAGGAATAATCTGTTTTTTCCAAGTTCATTTTAGTTGATAATATTATTAGCCAGCTTCTTTATTATAAACAATTGATTTAATTTAGTGTTTAGCTTAAGATTGGCGCGTCCGATCTATCTACTATATTTCTATGTTCCTGTGACTTGTTTTGGTAAGTTAATGCGAGGCTGTCAAAACTCAGAGCTGCCACCTGTCGATGTGGAGGACAACACGGAGATTTATTAAGGTAACAAAATGGGGAAATGCTCATTTGTAACACTGTTACCATAGCCCATTAGACCTCATGGTAAGAAGTCAAAGTGGATATAACACAGTCCTTTTAGCAGTCATTGCCCTACAAAACATTATACAAGTCATGTTTTATACCTTCTCTTGTCACTTTAGCCCACCACTGGACACTGGATTTATATATTTTTAATATCATATTGTATTCCTGTATCTTGAACTTTTAGCACATTTTGTGTAATTTTCTTTCTGCATGTTTTTCAGCTTTGTTTGAGAAGGACTTATAAGGAGTTTCATTACCAACAACTGCTCCATATAATTGTTGAGCACGTGACTAATAAAACCTAAATATTGAAAAAAAATCTTTAATCTACCACATTTAAGCATGTATGTATGACAATCTGCTGTGTTTTGAGTCTACTCTAGATTCAGGCCGAGGCAAAGATAGCAGCTGCAAAATGTAAAATGCAGAGGGTAAATACTGCACTGTCCAGTCTGTTTACAAACACTTCCCTTGATTTGAAAAAGTATCTAACCAAGGTCAGGATCCAGCGTTTTGCCTGATATTTGATATAGATACCGTCAGAACAGGTAAACACAGTTCAAATGCAGCTATGTCTGTTTCAGAAAACATTAGAATCACACTGACACCAAGAATGTAAGCTGTCAAAAATAAAACGTGAATAATATGCACACGTTTGCATATATTGCACTTCTTTTTTTGACTGTTTACAAGAGGTTACATGGTACACAGACTCCTAGCTCAGGCAAGGTGTCAGGTTAACAGCCAGAGAGGCTTATTTATAGCTTAAGATCCACCCTAACCTCACACAAACACCGACACATGCACTCTCGCCCTTTTTATTCACACTCTCGTGGCTCTCAAACATGCTATAATTCATGCACAGATACCATCCGTCTACACTGGAGAGATGGGGGTAACGTGGTGAAACAAAGGAAAACAACCCCTCCCCTCACACCTTGATATTTGATCACTGTGATAGGACCTGTTTCAGATAACAGTTTTAGTTTGTGGACAGGCAGGTAAAAATGGGTGAAACGATAAAAACTATCTTAAGTTTTAAGAATTTATCTCAGTTAATCTTACTCTGATTTTAAGTCCTTGAATGAGGACACTTCAGTCAGGCACTTGTATCACACTTTAACCGTATCTTGGTTAAAGTATGATACAGCGCCCTTTGTCTTTAGCTTCAGTTGGTGATGCAGCTGAACTATCTGCTTGTTCCTCTGGATGTACCTCTGTTTTATCCCATTCTGGCGACTTAATACCTATCTCCTCTGGTTCATTCTGTTTTGTAGCTGTGTCAGTCTCACATTTTTCCTCTCCCTCTGCTGTATCAGTATGTCTTTCCTCAGCTGTATTTGTGACAGCTGTTTCATTGCTCTCTTTTACACTTTCGGTGTGCGCGGACTCCACGGTAGCCAACACATTCTCAGGTAGAGCGACACTGAAGGAATTCTGTGTTGTTTCTTCTCCATCTCCGTCTCCTTCATCAGCAGTCTCTGCTGGTGATGCAGTCTCTTTCTCCTCCTCTTGTTGTTCCTTTCTTCCAGCCTCTTCTTTTTCCTGCATAATAACCTCAACTGGAGTCAAAGGTGTTAGGTCCAGACATGCCTTAAGAGCGGATGGCGCCTTTCTCCTCGGAGGGGCAACTGGCTTTTGCGTTTCCAACTCTTGTTTCCGTTCAGTTTCCGGATCTGTGTGCCCACCTACTCCCAGGTCTGCAGGATGATTATCTGTAATTCCCCAGTCAGGTTCTTCTGGGAGAAACTCGAAGCTTGAGACATCAAGAGGATCTACTGGGATTTCTGCTCCCTTTTCAATCCTGATGGAGACATTTTTCTTTGTCTTGTCTTTACTCTTTGTAATTGATTGTGTTTCATTCTCTTCAAGTGATCGAGGGAATGGCTCTATATCACATGGAGAAGAGTTAGCACTGGACCTGAAGAAGTCTGTGATTTCCTCCGCTGAATTTGGCATCTCACCTTTCTTCGGCTTGGGTGTAAAATCGCTAAAATCATACAAATCTTGGGTCAGCGTCCGAGGACCTTCCTCAGGGATTTGTCCGCTGTCAGTTGGATCCACTTCCACTGCAGGAGTCTCATCTATCAGGACATATTTTTCCAAATATCCTCTGGCCTCCCGGTCTGAATGCCTGCTGTGGAAGGATTTCTCAGAGGTCATACTTTCTGCGTCTTCTTCTTTTTTCCGACAGCCCATTGCCTCCTCATACAAGTCCGTGTAAAGGAAGGCCATGGCTTTGGGCTCCTCCAACAAGATTGGGTCAATAATTTTTGGAGGTCCCTCTGGTAGGAAGATTGGAGTTAGGATGTCCTCCTCGCTTCCGAACAAAGTCGAACCACTCGGTTTTGAAGGGAGCCTGGAGGGCGTGCCTGCAGCCACTCCACACCCATCATCTCTGTTTAGACCTTTCATGAGGTGGTCGTCTGTCCCACCATAAAAGACGTCATCCAGAAGCTCGCTGGTGATTTCCTCCAGACTGATTGTGTCTGACTTGTCATTATCCACAGTTGCTGTTATAGCGGTGACGTTGTCTTCAGGCCGCACAGGTTTCTGTATGTCCTGACGCATGGTGACAACCTCTGCATCTTGTTCTAACTGTTCTTTTGCAATAACAGCAGGACTCCCTGGAGCCTGGGCATCAATCAGGGTAAATGCTTCAAAGTAGTCTACGTTGCCGGCAGATCCTCTGGCTGGAGGTCTGGCCACTGGAGCCCCTGGTGGATCCATTATGTTTGGACGTATAGAGGGTGAGGGGTTTGCCTGGTTATCACTTGCTGCACCTGATGCTGTTGAGATCACAAGATCGTTATCATGGATCTCTTCATTGGCTTTAGGAAGAAGGCTCTCCTCTAGATAGGAAAGGTTATCCACCATTTCTTTGCTCTCCTCTTCATCCACGGTAGCCAGTTTTGGAGGAACAACAATGTTGAGGATTTCAGAGCCCTCAGACACTAACCTGAATAGCCGTTGCTCTTTATCTACCAGAGGATCATTTGCCTCCTCTTCGTCTCCTTCTCCTTCAGTTTTCACATTTGGCTGTGACACTCCAACTAACTCCGGCCTTCCTGAGATGTTCTCAGAACTCTCTGCAAGGACCTGTCTCTCTGATTTGTTTTTCTGACTCCTGACCCTCTCTTTAGTTTTCTTCTGTCTTGAAATCAGCTCCTCATCCATGACGAAGATAATCTTTCCTGCTGGAACAGACCCAGGTGTTGCAGGCTGTACTGCAACCGGAGAGCTGAGATCCACCGTGGCGTTCCCGGCTTCAGATGCCCATGGTGTGGTGCAGCGACTAGGGGTCGTCTCCCACGCGATCCCACTGTCCTCACCTTGCATAGTTACCATAGAGAAGGAAGAGTCCATCATCAGGCACTGCATCTTAGGTCGGACACTGTCATCGTGGACAGCCTCACGCAAACTGGAGGCACAGAAACAGAGAAACAATATGGCAGACGGAAATACATACATAGCTGTGATATAAGGTGATCCAAAACATGTAGAAAATAATAATATGTTGTGTTAAACCACATCTGTTTTAGCTGAGTGTACCTAATAAACTGAGTGTATTTACATGCACTCAAACACTCAGTCAAACACACACATACAATGTTTAATTTCATTAATTGAATTGAGTACATTATTTCACCATTTCATGTAGGAATTAATCCAATTTATTACTGTACAATAATCCATCACCTCTGAACAACTTGAGTCTTTGTTGAAAATGAAAAGATGGATTTCACTCAACAACTGTAAAGCAAACTTCATTACAGAGACAACTTTGAGCTGCTGTAATATATCCACAGTACAATATTAAAAATCACTGACACTACCTGTTTCGAAGGTCCTCCACTTCATCACTGGCCCCGGGGTTTTGTTCAGTTATATCTTCAGGTGTCAACATTGTCATCTCAGTGTCCGGATCTGCTTGTGCCAAATCTTCAGTCAAAACATCCATTGTTGTATCGTCCTGATAAATTTGTTTCAGCCTCTCACCACAACTCAGCACTCGGCTCTGTTGATCACATTCTAAGCAAGCGTGCTGGAGTTGAGTTTTCATGCTCAGCGTAATCTTGAAATAGAAAGCTGGTCTTCCAGTGTTTCATGCGAAGCATTTGCAATATGTAGGGAAGTGATCTTGTCATGTGTTCACACTGGCTGAACCCTTACATTTGGCATATACAATAAATAAGTTAATCTAAGTGAAGTAGTTGTAATCTGTGACTACTTTGAGCTGTTGAAAAAATGCAGCATGAAGAAAATGCCACCGTTTTATTTTTCTTGCCAGGTCTAAATATAAGTTTTTGCTGGTAGCCCATATCCAGTGTCATGAGTCTGTCTGAATGACACATGAATGTTTGAAGCGTTCAGCTTGGTTTTTTTTGTTGTGCACTGGTGAAATGGTTAGGAGAAACAAACAAATTATACACTTTGGCACCACCATCTCTACCTTTAGTGCCACTTTACCCCTTGATAATACATAGTTATGGGATAATCTGCAACTTTGATATAAAAAATTACAGAACATATCGTAATCAAAAATTAAAATTTCTGGAATGCTGATCCACACTGAAAATGTCAGCCTTACACCTGTTTATGTCTGTCACTGTTTGCGTGACAGGGATACCACACGAGAAATGAAAGGCTGGAGGAGTTGGTGCATGTTTGCTTATAGTCAACAGGTTGTATCTGGGCAAACACTGTCCTCATGTGCAAACTCATCTGGCATGCCTTCTACAAACTGACAGAAATGCACTGGTGTTAAAATATGCACTTTCAGCAGAGAACACTAAACAATCATTCCGGGTGTTTAAAAATGTTGAGGCAGTGGTGGAATATAACAAAGCACATTTACTTAACTACTGTACTTAAGTACAATTTACTCATACTTGAGTTTTTCCATTTAACATAACTTTATGTCTACTACATTATATGTATTTGACTGATAGTCACATTTAGTTATAAGTTACTTTTTACATTTAAAAAAAGTATTATCTAAAATTTTATTACAGTTTAACATTATGAAAGCACCCACTGTTCTTTTTTATTCTGTGTAATGAATATTTTTACTTAAAATATTGTAACTATATTTTGTTGATAAGACTGATATAAGTTTACAGAAGCACTATTATGAATACAGGACATTTATTTGTTCTTCTACTTAAGTAATAGACCTTGATACTTCAGTACAGGTTATACCAATCATTTTCCACAAGGTGGCAATCATCAGTAGCATATAAGGTGTTCCTGTTCGTTTGCTGTTGTTATCAACTTAGTTCTGTGTTCAGTTTTAAAAATAAGTGACATGTATATTTGAACAGTAAATATATTATCATCAAATGGCCATGGCCTACTGCTGGAAAAAGTACTCAAATTCTTCGCTCAAATGAAATTCCTACATTTAAAATCCTATTTAAATTTGAGCAGAGAAGTACTATTAACTAAAGGTTGTCAAAATATCAAAATAAATACTTCTGCATAAAACTAATTAAATTGTTATTAGACTGTTTGTTTATATGGATGCTTCAAGTATAGTATTCAGCTGTTGTTGTTGATCAATGTGGAGCTAGTTAGAACAGCTTTAAATACAGTTACTGTAGGTAACCTGATCCAATGCCCTTTAGGGTGCCCTTAAAATGGAGAAAAGGTGATATAGGCTGCCCTGCATGCTAGAAATAAATCCACAATTCAACAATATATCCCCCTAAATCCTACATACTGCACCTTTAACCAAAGTTTCACCATAAATTAATCGTGACTTTCAGCATACGGTGCCCTTTTTTTATCGTGTTCGCCCCTGCACCTCAGACAACCAGAGTCCACAACTGCACTCCAGTAAAGTAACTGCTCTATCTCTGTGGAAAGAAAAACAGAGTAAAGTATGTCACCTGAGATTATCTATTAGCCATAGATAAAAAAAAAAGAAAATGCTCAATAAATATTTCTCAGTGATAACATTGTAAAAGTATTATCTACAGAAGTTATCATTTAATGCCTTTATTATATTTCAGCCATTCGTTAATGTTTATCATTTTCTGCACAGCTTTGGCATCAGTGGTTTCTGATCTTTCAAGCCAAGAAAGCTTATCTTAATGCCAGATTAGTATTAAGTATTAAGTTCCTCAAAAGTACAGTTTTAAGCCTTTCTGTGTGTTATTATACCACAAAACACACCGGAAGTGAGGACACGTTTTATTGCCAATTACGTCAAGCAGTTCAGAGTGTACGTGATGACGTGGGAGGGGGTTAATGCTCCCCACAGAGCGGCGGCGGATGGAGGACGGAGGGACCGAGCGGGAGATGAATGAGCTGCGGGCGGAGGAGAGGAGCACCAGCAGCGCATCCTAACAGCTGAACCGCGAGAGCACAGCGAGGCGGGAAGGCGGCTCGTTTGAGAGCGACCTCACATACATTTGATTATATATATTTTTTTCAGGAGAAGGTGGGGGGGGGGGGTTAATTAAACATCGACGTGAGGCTGAGCCGTCTCGGAGGAGGATGAGTGTGAATTGTCCGTCCGCGTTTCCCCCACAAACCGCGGAGACGGAGGAGCTCCGCGCCGAGAGGAGAACATGTCTACCGCGAACGGGCTAACTTGCGGCGGGGGGGACACTTGGGGAATTTAATGGCGAGGAAGAGCCAGCGACTGAAAGCGGGATTTAATGATGAACAGTCGGTGTACAGAGAGTGAGCGCTGAGATTTTACATTTTTTTTTGTTTTGCTTTTTTCTCCAGATGCACCAGTTCAGAGCGGCGGTTGGTTTGATAGTTGGATAACGGTCGTTGATTTTTACAGACTGTTTTTGTTTTTACCAGTTAAACAACAGTTTTGTTTATCTCTCTGGACATTTCTATATAAATATATATAAATTTTTTAAAAAGCCGAATTTAGTACATTTTTTGGGCTGTAAATCACGCTGACACCTCCTGTCAGTCACTCCGTCCCGAGTTTAGCTCCATAATCCGCGTTTGTGCTCAAACCGGAGAGTTTCAGTTAGCACCGCTCGGCTAACGGTAGCAGCCGCCTTCATCATGCATGCACCGGCACGTCTTCGTGGATGAAACCAACACCGCCCAACAGGAATGCACCCAGTGGGACAACAACAACAACAACGCCGGGACATGTCGGGCTGAGGGGCAGCACCGTGGCTCCGCCGGCCGTCAAGTCACACCGACCACAGCGGCTTTAGCCGGAGAGAGAGAGGGAGAGAGAGGGAGGATCAGGAGCCGCAGCTAGCCTGCTCACACCGCCCTATAGGAGACCACTGCACCGAGGATCGTTGTCGACTCAGCTCCAGCCAGCAAATCCAGCAAAAATGGGGTATGTAGTTAACTTGGAGAAGTGTCGCCCTGCATGTCAGTGTACGGACGGCTTTGCTTCTTGTGGATTTGAGCAGCCCTCCTACTCCTGCTCTTCCTCCTGCTCCTCTTCTTCCTCCCCAGCAGGTTTTCTGCCAGTCTGGCTGCTACAGCTAGCCTCCCATGGCTAACTGTATGAAGTGCCCCTGTCATCTCTTGTCACCTTGGCAGGGCATGGAGATACTACAGACCCTCGTTTAGCAACTCTGCACCAGACACCGCTGACAGAGGCAGCTGCCCGTCCTGCATCCACTCACAGCCTCCATACACTGACATTTTAGATTACTGAAGCCCAGAGATTAGGCTGCAAAGAAGCTGGCTACTGTGCCTGTGATTTTAAAAAGAAAATGTTTAGAAGTGTGCGTGACTGTTTTTCTGTCTGCACCGCCAGAAGATACAGTTGACAAGAGTAAGTAGTGATTTATTCTCTGGTGCCGAATGTGAAGCAAACCCACGTAAACCCCCAGCAGTGATCTCTCCTGTGCTGAAACCTGCAGATGTATGGCGATTCTCCTGATCAAGAGCGACCTACTTCTTACTCCAGATGAGAGCAGATGATGTAGCATGTGATTGGTTTGTTGTCATATTGTGGTTGGGGGGGGGGTGCAAAGCATATCCTCTGTAATTCTCAAGGCCAACGTTTATAATCCAGTTGACAATCAATTCTTCAGACCCAGGAAGAAAGCGTGTCCTATGTGTGCACTTACCCCTTAATTAGCGAGTCAGACATCGCCTGTTCCAACATGTGCCGGAGCCTCCCCCCCTGAATAAAACAGCGTCCAGCCGATCTTTTCTGCTTAACTGGGTGAGCCAGTAGGTCAGAGTTCAGCATGCTGCCAGCTTGTTTTCCCTGGAAACACAAGCATGTTTTGGAAGCACAATTGTGGCAGTGGCTGACTTCTGTCAGAGAAATTCAGGTAGGAGGTACTTGCAAGCACATTTCATGCAGTATTGAGATAGGATGCCCCTTTTTACAAGTTGCACATCAACACCTGTTATGCCTGAGGCAACAGTTCATTTCCACAGTCTTTTTTTGCTGTTATGAGCAGACTGAACTGAATATAAATATATACTGAAATTTAAGATATCTTTGTGTAGAGCCCTTCAACTTTAAAAATCTGACTTAATGCAGAAAAAAAACACATTAAGAATGAAGCCCTAAAGAGAAACCAAGCACAATGAATTTGCAAAAATATACAACTGAAAAGAGAGTGTTTATCTTTCTCTCAGGTACATGAGTTGTGTGCAGTATATGGGAGCTGCTGAGGTTCCTTTACAACGTGTGAATCTTCCTTAATCAAAGTTTGCAGTTATGCCAGAAATGTGGTGAAATCTTGTGATGGTCATTCTGGCCCAAACAACTTCCCCTTCCTCTTTTTATGTTGGGGTTTTTGCATTACATAATAAACTTAATTGTAGAGCTGCACATGGCAGAAGCACATTGTCTCTCAGAGCAGGTCACTGCTGTCAGAAAGGTAAAAAACGAATGGAGATGCTCCCTACCAAAGTTTCTCAACAACAATATTTTAGAAACTTTTAGTAAATCAGCTGATCAGTCTATCAGAAAATTAATTAGCAGCTAAACAATTGATTAATGAAACATTTTAAGAGAACACTGCAGCCTCTGGAAACCTGTGATGTGCATTTTCTGCTGTTTGCTGACTCTCTATAGACCAAATGATTGATAGATTATCAGAGAAGATGAAACGTATTTTAAACTGGGATGAAATAATTGTTGTGGCCAAAGTATCAAATATGACACACAGTTCACATGTTCAGTCAATGCTGCATGATTATGTAGCATTTTGCCAACTCAGATGGTCTTTCTTCTAACTTCTTTCTGTTTACTTTTCAGTTCCCTTTCTGGCCTTACATAGCATTTGCAGCAAGAAGTGTTTTTTTTAGAAAGAATAAACACTAGCTTTATTCTTTTTGGTCTGACTTCATTTTAACGTCAATGTAAAGGCAGTGAAGAAGACGCAAGCTTTCAGCCACCAGTGTATCACTGAGAAAAGAGAATAAAATTATCGTAAGAAAAAAGATCGAAAGTGTCAGCCAAAATCCTGTTTGCACACAGACACACACACAAACACACTGCGCGGTGAATGGCATATGGGTGTTTTTAAACTGCAGGTTTTGCCTTGCCAAGCCCCCGCTGCGAGTGGGTTAACCGGCGGGGACGCTGGGACTGGATTGGGCAAGAGAGCATGTGGGAAGGAGAGGGACAGACAGAGTTGGAGGATGCTCACGGCTCATGACCAGCCCTGAGTCACGTGGCTGTTGCCTTGACGACACAGCAGCTAAGTTAGTAACGCAGACTGCAGCCGTCTGTGCTCCGACACAGTGGAGTTTTCTCTTGTTGGGGTCAGATTATTTATTCATTTTCCTGGAATATTTCTACATAGTTTTACTATTTTATTATGGTAGCATAACATGGACATGAACAGTGTGAAGTGTGCAATAAGTGTGTATTAAGGCTGCAATCATTAGTCCTGTGTCCAATCAGATGATAAGTGAGACTCAATGTCCTGAGTGGCTCATTGGCAGTAGTAGCTTGTCCTGATAAGGAACACAATGTACGTTGTTAGAAGATAATCTGAACACATTAACCTTTCGGCCACAGTACATGTCTTTGTTTCCCAGTATGCAAAGAGTGTGTGTGTGTGTGTGTGTGTGTGTGTGTGTGCGTGTGCGTGTGCGTGTGTCTTCTGTGCTGGTCGTAAGTGGAGAACTGCTGATTTGATAACATCTGCGGTCAGATTCCTCTGTCAAAGCACTTGTCATTGAGACTTGAATTCCACAGTACGTTTCATTGTGAGAAGGGATTACGGACTAACAATCGCCACACACTCTCACAGAGAGACACACACACACACACACACTCACACACACACACCACTGGGCCAGATTTAGATCTAGGCCACGCTGTCAGACTAATGACCTCACCCTGAAATATAAAATGACCTCATCAGGGCACCACTTCAACCCCTTTAAAAGCGATGGGTAACTGAGACTTCGACACTGTTGAGCAGAGTCACAGCCAGCAAACGAATACAGTGACTTAATCTAGTGGAGCCTTTGAATCTGATTCTTTTTCTCAGTCTGAAATAATACTAAAGAGAGATTTTGTCTTCACTAAAACCATGAATGAATACAAAGTGTTTCCAAATGAGATGATTAGTTACCATTCTCAGTTGGCTGAGTTCGCTGTCTTTTTTTCTCCCCTTCTAAATTGAACTCAGCTGACCCACTGGCCAATAAAATAAAAAAAAAAATCACAAATATGCAAATTATTATTAAGCCACCAATCAACCATTTCCTTATAACTGAAAGCTTGACAGGCCTAGCAACAGTAACCAAGGCTTAGCTACACTCCCAAACCGAGTCTGCTGGTTTTACATCATATCTTGTCCTGAACACATCCTGATAGATAAGATAAGATAGATAGAAGAATCGCTGTAAGCAAATCATGTCAGAGGAAGTGAAATGTCTCCATGATGATCACAGAAAAATGTGCACCGAATTTGAGCATTAAATCCAGGCAGGTTTAGCCGTAGTGAAACCCCGTGCACGCGCCCTCATGTTACCACCACCTCTCTGATTAACTGTGTCTGCCTTTAAATAACATCTGTCTCCAAGTCTCCACTGTGCTCACTTAATTAACACGCTGAGACACGACGCGAGGCTCCCAGAGCGGGGAACTGTTGCTGCGTCCCACAGGAGACACGGGACACTCCGCTCCCGGCCAAGCAATCAAATCTGCTTTCCCTGAAAGAGCGGCAGATAGACATCTTAGGAACACATCTGCATTAAATGAGTCAAGATAAAGCACCTGTTATGTTGTTATTAATGTGAGAGAAAGCTTTCAGGGCTTCTGTGGTACACTTTTGGTGAATGGCTGGTTGAGAGCCTTTTTGTTGTTTAGACAACCAAATACACACAGACTGAAGAGCCTAACTGAAATATTCTTTGTTTTTTTATTTTTTTATATATCTTTGTTGGCTTACAAGCCACCTTTATGCAGCTGCTGCCCCTTTTTAAAGATCGAGAACAGTGATCCTTCTCCTTCCTCTCGTTTATTTTTGTCTGGTTGTCCAGAGCGACAGAGGCATTTTGAATCATGATCTCAATTATTCGTGACTCAAATGGAAGTGATTTTGCTTTGCATTTTGGACACCTGTTTTACATTTTGATTCAGTTTCAGATATGGCTCACAGCAGGTTAACCAACATATCTGTACATATCACGATCTGCAAGACGAGGATGATGGTCCAGACTAAAATACTTCGTAACAATTATTGATCATATTTGTAGGGAATTTCAAGAGTTGAATCCTACACATGTTGGTGTTCCCCCGATCTTTCCTCCTAACACGGATTTTACAGATTGTCATTAAATTTGGTTTACACATTAACGTCCCCTTGAGGGTGAAATATACCGCAGTATTTGTCATGTAGACCATCAGGTTAAAATATCAATTTCTCACACTTTGTTTTTTAAACATATACCATTAAAATGAACACCTCTCTCATCATCCTCAGCTGTATTTTGTTTAGCAATATTAAATGTGTCATCCAAATGTGTGGTATGTAACAAATGTTTTCCATTGCATTTTTATTTTCTTTGTAAAACCTCATAGTTGTTCCAAAAATGTCATATCCTTCTTCACTTTTTTTTTTTTTTTACAATCTGCCAGGCCTTTTAGTTGGAGAAGACAACTCATTCAAGCATCAGTTTGTTGCTTTGGGTTTTTTTTGAAGGAAAATGTCACATTTTTCTCCTAACAGAAAATCGCCTCTTCTTGTCTTTTTGGATTTCCATGACCAGTTTCAACCAGACAGCTATAGCTTGTTTTGCTTTTAATCCAAGACCCCGGGAGCTTTAAATCCATCGCAGTGTTGGGCGCCGTCCAGAGCCTGCTGATCTCTGTATGTTGGCACAGGTGCTTTCAGGTCACCTTTGGCATCACCGCTTGACTTCACTTCACTGTCTTTACGTCAGTGTTCAGCCTGCTGCTCAGCTCTGGCCTGCAAACGCGCACACACACACATATCCACACATACATAGAGGAGGTCTGGAATATAACATAATTTCCTCTTTTTTTCTGGCCAAATCATTCAAGCGTGTCACTTTTGAGCTCCATCTGTGACGGGCGAAGGTGAAAATGATGTTCAGTGTGAAATGAGTGACAAACGGTGGCAATGTCTCCACAGCTGCACCTGCCAGACAAATATGGAAGGAGACCATCTCTCTCTCTCTCTCTCTCTCTCTCTCTCTCTGATTTTGCACCCATGTGATCTTGTTAGCCTCGATCAGTCGATACTGCTGTTTTTTTAAATGCGCCTAATCTCCGCTTTGTCAGGCGAGCGGCTCAGGGAGCTGCAGCAGCACTTGAGGAGAGGCACGTAAGGCCACCAGCACCAACACAGTGAACAGCGCACGGTGTCGGGGCTGTCTGTCATCGTCAGCATCATCTCTGAAACAGTGCAGCTGCCGTGCTCACAGGGAGCTGACGGTGGTCCACGTCTGTGTGGGCTCTGCTACATTGTTCTGTTAACACTAAAAGTAGGAGCGAATTAGCATATCTGCCCTTTTCTTTTGCTGCTTTTAAAGAAATACATAATTCCTGCTTGATTTTATCTCAACAGCCCACGCGCGGGCAGCAGGTTTCTACAAAGACTCATTCCTTTCTCTCTCCCGGGTACAGGTTATATTCTGCATTTCTTTTGCTTGACTTTCATTCTATCTGCTCCCCAGTATCTGTTGGATGCAGGGGTGTTCTTGATTTAACTTTTCGTGGACAACATTTTATTGCTTTTCACTTTAGACGAAAAGCCAAATTCAGTGTCAGTGAGGTAAAAGAAAAAGATTCTTCACTCCTTGTTTTTCTTTCCTTCACCACATTTATTGTGACTGTTATGCACCGCAAAAACAGAGACACGTTTCTCATTTTGATAATAAAAGTGGCTGAAAAAAGCGTGATGCCGCAGTGTTGTGGCAGAGTAAATATCATTTAGTTCGTCCCACCATTATCATTGTTTGTATGACATTATTTTGTCAGGCGTCCCTGAGGCTTTCTTTTAAACATAAATCATTTTTAATGACTGCCTTCATCACCCGCTGACTGCAGAGGTTCATTAACTCCAAGTAATGAAGAGATCATGGAGTTATGGTTTATTTGTCTACATTATGAAGCAAATTTTAATATTTGCTGATTGATTATATTTTACATAAGGGATTGTTTTATATCTCTGCTAGGCTTTTTTCCCCAGATACAAAGAGAATTAAGTGATTATTATCTGCTTTTGTGTGGAACTAACGCCACATGTGTGAAGGGAGACAGTGTGTGCATTTTTTTACGCTCATCCAGTCAGTGGTAGAGCAGCAACACAGCAGGCTGGTGAATTATGGATGTGCTGGGAACTGGGAGGCTGTTTCTCTCACCTTCCTCTGGTTCATCATGTTCCTCAATACTTTCACTTTCTTCCCCTCGCAGCACAGTGTTAGACATTTAACACAGAGCATAATTCTCACATTCGTCTTTTAGCCACTCTGGAGGCTCGAGGATGGGCGGTGTTAGTAGGTTGGATCAACACTTTGCCGCCACAACTATTGGATGGATTGGCACGAAGTTTTGTGTGCAAACGTTCATGTTCCCCTCGCGATGAAGTATAATGATTTAGATGATCCCCATAATTTGCACCACCATGAGGTTGACATTGTTTTTTTTTACTTTTTAAGTAAAAACTTAACCTCACCTTTACTGTAATTTTCTTAAATCAAAATTCGATACACCTGAATGAATTTGCTTAAGCTGGGAGTTCAGGCCTTTTTAACCAGATCCTGATCACTGCACCTCTCTCTCTGTTTCTTCCTCTCTCTGCACAGAGAGCAGCCCATCTTCAGCACACGGGCCCACGTCTTCCAGATCGACCCGAACACCAAGAAAAATTGGGTTCCCACCAGTAAACATGCTGTCACGGTCTCCTACTTCTTCGACAGCACCAGGAATGTATATCGAATCATCAGTCTGGATGGATCCAAGGTGTGTGTGTAGAATTCAGTACAGTGTTTGTGTGTTGTTTCCTCACCAGAGAAGTCTCATTCCACTTTAACTTTCATGGTACAGCTTATGCCGATCTAATATTACAATATTTGGTATGTTCGGTCAGATCAAATGACAGTTCAGCGGTCGATTATCAAAATGAGTCTTGATTGTCTCCTGTGAGGATGAATAAAGTTTTATCTCCAAATCATTAAAAACATTTAGACTTTGTCAGTACATCCCACCTCTGCTCTCAGCTCGTCAGACTTCTCTGCCTCGGCCTGGCCTCTCTGTGCCGAGGCAGTGAAGGGGCGGCCGGGCCTGTCATATCATCTATGTGGCGGTGATTATTTTAGTCTGGAGAGAGGGTTGCAGGGGTGGAGTTAGCATAGTTATGTAAGAGCCTCTCTGGGTGACTGCTGCTGTTGTTGAACCAGAAAGTTTCGCCATGTTCTGCTGGAAATAGCAGAGATTGGGTGGGCTGGTGCCAGAGGACATTATTATTTTCCAGACAACAATAAGTCAGAGGAAAAGCAAACAAACAGAGACAGATGCCACACAGTGACAAACATTTCCGACTGTTTCTTTCCAAATTCCAGAAGTGTGAAAAGTTTTTGGAAATGTGTTTTGAAACTTTGAATTGAAAATGCTTTTACCAGAAGATTTCCTAAACCAGTTTAAAGTTCTGAAAACAAAACAGTGTCTGCTTATGAATCCCTGTCATCACTTGTCTGCCAGTTCTGTTCTTGTCCTGCCAAACATTGACTGTTCTTGTTTCACTAAAATAATTCTTTATAAAGATGTAAAAGTATTCAGTTATTTCCAAGAAATTAGATAAAGAGTAATGTCTACTAATTAATAATACCACGTCTTTATGTTAATTGTCTCAAATCGCCTCACCTGGGGGTCCTGAGTCCCATTTTGAGAACCACTGTACTACATAACTGTAAATCACTTCCATGAGAAAAATAAGGACGACTCAACCAAGTTACCATATCCATGTCACATTTGGTAGCTCATTTCACAACAACTTGTGAAGGTCTGTGCTAAATTGTGATTTCCTCTCAGTTTTATATGACCTACTGTCTAACAATGGATTGAAATGTGGACTCACATTTAAAGATGAGCAACACGAGAAGTCACAGACAGGCTTCAAAATCTACAGTTTTATGTATGATGACTGCATGATTTGGTCCAAAGCTTCATAAAAGCAAGCAGGCACACCTTGAGCCGAAAACTCTTTGTCAACTACTGTTTCCAAGATTAAGAATAAACAGTGAACAGTGAAGGAATCCTAAATGGTAAATTTGAATTATTTTAGTCTAAACTATAAATCCTCATCTGTGCTCGCCTCGCTTCTGGGCCTGCCAACGAGTCATCCCACACCGATCAATAACATTACAGTCAGCTGGACTCACTTCAGAGCTCTTTATTGACTGCTTCCTGTTTACCAAACAGTGTTCAACAATGCACTCACGTCCACACGGTCTCAGCTGATATCAGGCTTCCAGCCGCTCTCGCCAAAGGCAGCAGTCCCCACTTACAGCTGTACCTGTTTCCTGAATCACTGGAGCTTAAACAAACAGTATATTTATGTTGACATGTTGTTGTGCAGCCCAGTCATCTGCCTTTCGTCCGCCACAGGCCATTATCAACAGCACCATCACACCCAACATGACGTTCACCAAGACGTCGCAGAAGTTCGGCCAGTGGGCCGACAGCCGGGCCAACACCGTCTACGGCCTCGGCTTCTCATCCGAGAGCAACCTGGCAAAGGTGAGCAGGCCCCTCTCAGATAACTCGGTGAAGTCCAGAGAGTGTTCGTCCACGCTGTACTGTTACCTGCTCCCGTTCTTTTTAGTTTGCAGATAAGTTTGCCGAGTTCAAAGAGGCAGCGCGGTTAGCCAAGGAGAAGTCTCAGGAGAAGATGGAGCTCACCAGCACTCCCTCTCAGGTAACAACCACCATCCGCACCACCGCTTCCCTGCATCCTTTGTTTGACGAAGGAGTGAACTTGTGTCTACAGAGGGATAAACATTATTGCCACAATGTCTTAAAAGTTAATATCTGAACATTTTCTGAACTTAGAGACAAAGCAAGGTGCTGAAAACAAGAAACATTACTTTTTAAGGGTAAATTTGATCCTCCTAATCACATTTCCAAAATATCAATCTGAGCTGCCTACCTTAAAGCAGGTTCTTGTTCCTCCCTAGTTTCTGTACAAAATCTAACTATGGGATTTTTTACTTATTACCTCATGTGATTTGTGCACTTTAAGGCACAAAAACTGTTCATCTTAGCCTCTTTATGTGCTCTCACTCATCCTGGTCTAATATGTTTTATAGTGGAACATGTTTTCCATTCAGAATCAGTGTAAGTATTAATATGTAAATGAGGTTTGTAAAAAGCCCCGTGCGACACGAGAGCCAGCCTTCGTGAATCTGTGCTCATTAGAAATTGATGAGAACTTAATGTAATTGTGTACGACAACTCCTGCGGCACAGGAGCCTTTATGTAATAAGTTGTTTGGCTCGGCGTCATGCTCACATGATGCTGTTACAGCCACCGAGCTGACACCTTGTGGCTTGTTTCACCTCCTCTGCTCTCCCGAATGACTCCTCCTCAGGGCGGTGCTGTAAAAAGGAATGTGTTGTCAGTCAACAAACCTGGTAAAAAGAAGGTAAAAAGAAATGGAAAGAATCACTTTCATGACTCTTCCCCCCTCTTCCCCCCCCTCCCCAGTTAATGACGCAAACGTCCCTCAGGTGTCTCTCCTGCAGCATTCAGTGTGAGCACAATGATGTGACATATTTTTGCATATCAATGAAGCTCGGGCTTATCACTTCTTGTCATTGTTTCAGTAATAAATCAGTCTTTCTTTTTCTAGAGAACCCCGTCATCATTCTTTAACAACCTCGCCTATCATCCTAATGTCGGACTAACAACCAGAGGGACTCGTGTCTGTGAACTCCCCACATAAACCTCCCACAGAAGACCCTCCAGCTCTAATTTCATGCTCTCAAAAAGTGACGTACAGCCACAATTAAGGATGCTTGAGCATCCAGTCTCTGTTATGACACTGATTATGCAATAGATGCTATGAAAAAGAAACATAGTGTCGTCTGAGAAATGGAGTCACAGTTCTGAAGTCACTTGTCTGCACATTCTGTGAAAGATACACTGCTCAGTTAACCCAGAAGCTCGGGCACGAAAACTATTTCGCAGTTCGGCAGGGTTGACCAAATTGGGGAAAAAACGAACAAAGAAAAATACACACTCAGATTAACACACAGAGAAAACATCCTGTTGTTTGGAGTTAATTTTGTGTCCATGAAGAATCTCTAAAACCACGTTTGATGAGCAGAATCTCTGTTTAAAAAGGCTTGTCACTCATTTTTGAGAGCATGGAATCACTCACACTTTATTATAGTCGATATATTGATCCAAATTTAAAGGTATAGTTTAATCTTTTGAGTATTCGCCCTCTTGCTGGTAAGATGAAAGGATCGACATTGCTCCCACATCTGTAAATAATAGTGGGACTACAGTTAGACAGGATTGACACAAAACCTGCTGATTTATTATGATGTTTAGTGAGCTTTACTTTGGACAGATCCAGGCCAACAGTCTCTACCTGTTTCAGTCTTTATGCTTAGGTAACCTGCTCCTTGCTATAGCTTCATTTTTGTGTACAGACATGACGGCAATGTCGATCTTCTCATCTTGCTCCCGATGTGAAAGCAAGGTTGTCGTTTTTTTCTGAACTGTTGCTTTAACATTTCCTTCGTGCAGTTTTCTCTCATAATGTTCTGTTTCCGTTCCACCAATGTGTCTGAACAGGAGTCGGCCCCGGGTGATCTGCAGTCACCTCTGACCCCAGAGAGCATCAACGGTACAGATGATGAGAGAGTCACACCAGACACACCTCAGCACACCGAACCAAGAGCAGAGCCCTCCCAGAATGCACTGCCCTTCTCACACAGGTAAAGCGGAGCCAGGTAGACCTGAGGCCGGGAGCCCAAAGACTGAAGTGTCAAACATCAACCAGATATCGTCTTCCTCTTTCTTCATTTTTAACGTTAACGCCTTCTGGTCATGAAACGATGGCTGTCAGCAGAGTGAACGAGGGCTACTCGTCCGTCAGTGGCTCTCTGGAGTGCTGATTTAAAATGAAATTGGCACAGTGCAGCACAGATCGCTGCAGCTCACTCCGGCTATGTCCATTCATTCATTCATTATTAATCTGGTCCCCACGGCCTCTGGACAGCATTAAAGCATTACAGTGAAACACTATGCATGCCTCCTATTAATTATACAGCACTAAATGAGTGGAGATGGATCTGTCAGCTTCGCTTTAGGGCAAATTAATGCAATAGAAAAACTTGTTTAAAAAAAAAAACATAACCATGAATTAATTTTTTTTTTTCTTTTAAAAACAGCCGTGATCATAAATGTCTGTACTGCAGACAAATAAATTACTGTACTGCTGCTTTTATTCCATTGTTTAATCAAAGGTTAAAGAGACTATGAGGGAGAAAATGTTCAGCAGCGCGTGATACAGATAAAACAGTTTGTTGATTAATGAATCTCTTTGGGTTTCACAGTTTTTTTTAAATACATGATGACACGTAGAGATGCACGTTGGCAGAAGTTTTATATAAGTATGTGGAAAGCCTCACGCAGCAGGAAGTAGAGCTGTGTTTAGCTCCAGGAGCTGGATTCATTTTTCAGCCTCGCACCGTGACAGTTTTCTGAAACCGGCTTTTACTGGTTCCCTCATTGTTGGTCAACATGAACTGGACTTCACATGTACTCATTTAGGAGACGCTTTTGTCCAAATGAGGCACATTGTGTTTAACTTTGTGCAGTGTTGGCAGCTTTTTAAAATACTTTTATTTTTGAATCCACCAAGTCAAAATAAGGCAGGAGTATAATACAGAATGTACTCAGCGCTCCACAAACTACAACGATAAAATACTCTCTCATGTATTCACTGGTGATAAACAGAATAATATGTATTATATTCTCTCATAATATAACACTTTGAAAACCCTATAAATAATCTGTGCTGGACGTTTACTTAAGTTGCATTTTCATTTTTGTAGCTTTATTTTTAAGTAACATGTCACAAATTCAACACTTTTGCTTATACTTAAGTTTTTTTAGGTGATGATATTGATACTTTGATACCTCCATCACCACTGTCTCCTCTTCACAGTTCATCCAGCATCAACAAGCACTGGGAGGCAGAGCTGGCGGCGCTCAAGGGGAACAACGCCAAGCTGACGGCGGCCCTGCTCGAGTCCACGGCCAACGTCAAGCAGTGGAAACAGCAGCTGGCGGCCTATCAGGAGGAAGCGGAGAGGCTCCACAAACGGGTATCGAATCCCAGATGAAGTTCCACAGTTTATTTTATAACACGTTGTGTTTTGCACACTAAAGGTCTGTGGGTCTCCTCTCGCAGGTGACAGAGCTGGAGTGTGTGAGCGGCCAAACGACAGTGATCAAATCTCAGAAGACCGAACTGAACCAGACAATAGAGGAGCTGGAGTCGGCTCTGAAGGCCAAGGAGGAGGTGCGTTCGTGTGTTCGTATGCTGAGAAGTGTTCCACGTTAAATCGATCGACCTCGATGTTTAATCTTTGTGTAATCTCCTCCAGGAGTTGGAGCGACTCAAAGCTGAAGTGGAGAGTGCCAATGAGTTCCAGTCTCAAAAAGACTCCCTCACACAGAGACTACAGGTGAGTACTACAGTGTACTTACAGTAACGCCTGCAGCTCATCAGGTACGTGTTGTTACAAATACGGATTCATGTCACATTCTACAGTCTGTATATATGAACAGCTCAGTGAGGAAAAAGTTATCAGATGGAAAAAAATATAAAATCAGGTAAAAAGTACAAAAGTATTAAAAAACTAAATGCTAGAAAATGCTAAATAGGTCTTTTTGGAATAATATATTTTATTTGATAATATTTAGTGATGTAACTGGTTAAGGTGGATCATTTGAACTACTGTATATAATACTGTATAATTTGAAGCTCCAAAGTAACTAGTTACTAATACTCAAGTAAAGTACAAATACTGATAAGTAACTTAAATAAGTTACACTTACTGTAAATGTATTATTATTTTTATCTCTTAAATATCAATATCAGTGACAAAATGCCAGTAAACGTGGATCATTTTCATCTTCTCAATCTGCCAACCTGTCTTGGATGCAGCATTTTGAAAAACATCAGGGGAGCTGTAGTTCAGGGTTTCACACAACAGCAGGTTCAGACTGGATGCCTCAAGGTGTTTACCTTTTATTTTCAGCTGTATGTGTTGTAGTTTGGCGGCGTGTCTCTACTCATGTGACACAAATGAAGTGTCTTTTTATATTCCCTTTTTTTTAACAGTGTTTCATTGTTCAGCTGTATAGCAACAATAAGGAGGGAATTTGTATTAAAACACCCTAACTACGGTTTTCTGGATTTGATTTCAGATCAATTATGAAATGTCAGCTTACCTTAAAATTGCTTTAGGAAGTCTGTTTACACGTCTTGAACAATATTACTGCATACTGTACTGAGCAAGGTTTTTTTTCTTTTAATTCTACAAGCGTGTCTTTGTTTTTAGGACACCGAGTCAAAGAACCAGGCGCTGGAGGCCCAGCTGAGCGACCTGGAGCGGCGTCTGGACAGCAGCCAGCAGGAGAGGGAGGCCTTCCGCAAGAGCCTGCGCTCCCTGCTGGAGCTGCTGGACAGCAAGATTTTCGAGCTGACCGAGCTGAGGGACACGCTGGCCAAGATCCTGGAGGGCAGCTAGAGAGACGAACACAACGACAAAAACAACACCAACATCGACAAACACCGACGACACTGCAGCCAGCGCTCAGAGGGAAGAAATCACCCGCGTGTTGGCTCTCACATCGTCACTGACGTCTAATACAACTTGAATTCTCTCTTTTTTTCTTTTTTTTCTCCTCCACATGCATTCAATACGTGTTTTAAAAACAAAAAAACAAACAAAAAAAGTTTACACACGAGTTTATGCATTAACGGTCCACACATTTTGCTACGGTACACGTTTACAAACCGCCAAGTAAAAGAGGCTTTGCTTGGATCATGCCTTCCCTTCGCTCCACTCTGGAATATTCTTGACTCTCCGGCGACACATTGAAACTCTGAATGAATCTTTTTTTGATTTTCGTCCCCTGAATGTCATGCCGTTTGAGGGGACGTTGATTTTTTTTGTTGTTTTTTTGCTCCTTCAATCACAAAAGACTTAAATGAAAGACGGCCTGTCTGAGCTCAGCTTTGGTGCATCCTGCAGTCACGTGGAGCTTCTTGTTCTCTCTTCCTCACGTCATCGCCAGCCAAATGAACACAGAAGGACTTGAGTGTGACTTGTCTCACACTCCACGGTCGATTCATTTTTAGTTGTTTGAACTGACTGAATGTCACAAAGAGAAAACAACCAATGTTCCTCCTGTGACCCACTGAGGGACTGCCAAAATAAAAGACCGGCTGATGAGGACTTAATGTCTTATATTCTTCTACAATATATGAGCAATACAAAAAGGGAGCATCAGAGGGTAAATAAACACTTTCCACTCTCACTTTCAGGTACTTTTACTCTCGGATATGTTCAGAGGCGGGATTTTATTCAATAGTCTTTCTTTCTATACACTTTTGTAAAAGAATACTACAATGACAAATTCATAGTGCACTTGTAAAAATGGAGTTTGTGTGTGTGAGTGAATCTGACGTTTTCTTTTCCCTTTTGTTTCTTGAAGTGCAATGATCGAATCCTGTTTTTTTTTTTGTTAATTTATTTCTAAAGTAACTGTTACTAAAGATTATTATTATGATAAAAGTTGTACAAAAGCAAAGATCTTTATTTACATCTTGTTTTCACTTACTCTCTTTTTTATTGTCTGGTTTGTGAGTGTCGAAATGGTTTTGGGTTTGTTTTTGATTTTTTTAAAAACTGGCAATATTTTTGACCTATTTATCAGAGGAAATGGAAATATAGCAGACTGATTGATCGCAGGTTGAATTAGCAGAGAATCTTTTTTTCTTTTGCCAAATAACGTTTTCCTGTACAGATTTGAATTTTTGCTGACGTTGCCTTTGGTACAGAGATGCATCAATGGTAGCTAACTAGCGGTACTTTTAGTTTTGTGGGACTTACTATTGCCAAAAATCCAGCGACGTTGAGAGGAATACAGCAAATACACCTGAAGAACACTATCTAAGGGCTTGTTGTTGGTTCGGGTACGTTTGGAAGACTTGAATGATTTTAGCGGTGACTTTATCTTGTCGAAAATGACAAATAATAACAGCTTGAAAGGGAAAAAACATTTGAATAAGACTTTTAAATGTTGATTATACCACATGCTTAAAAACACAAATTGTAATTTTGAGTTTATAGTAAAACAAAACCAAATGAAAATACTGCAGTTGTGTCTTTCTTTATGAGGTTCTTTGTGTTAAACTTTGGCTTCAGAAGTATTCAGATATTTCATATTTTGCAGTATATTTATTTTTTAATAAATGTTTTAGCACCATAATGTAGCTGTCAGCAGATATAAGACATTTTTCAGTGATTATTAATTCAATTTTTGTCAGATTTCTCCTATTCTATCTTATATCAGCTGTATATCACAGGTGTGGTTACAGTTTTATGCAAACATACAATTTTATAATAGTGCTATAAACCACTTATTAAACATTTATATACTGCTAATAAAAACAAGGAGCATCCAAAGACAACATTTTGGTGCTTAATTTTATTTTGAAATGAAAAAAATATATATAATTGGGATATAGAAAGCAGAGAGGAATGTCATGATAGGAAACAAAAAGCAACAAAAAGAAAACCTTATAAAGTACATTTACATTTGTACGCTTTAAAAATCATTTAAAATATGAAGTTTCAATAAATACTTCAATACATTTAGGCATGCGGATATATTTTTTTTCATGATTTACATTTCATTACAGTATAATTCATAAAATGACTCTTTCATCTTAATTATTGCACTTACGTTGTGATGGGTTCGTCCTAAAACCAATCACATGCATAAGGTCGTAAAGGTCAAACTGATGTCACGTTCATTGGATTCTACACATTATAACTAGAAGGTTAAAAAAGAACAAAGAAAAAGCACGATGGTGTCACAAACCCTAATACAGAAGAGAGAGAGTTACTGTCGCTGAGCAAATACCTGCTGCTAGGATTTACATCTAAAACCTGTCTGGAGATATCGGAGGATGAAAGAGAGTAATTACAGTTTGAGATGTCGTCTTACTGCAAAAATGTTTTATCGCTCAGCAACAGTTTATTTGAACAGCAGCTACACGTGTTCAGGAAGAGTTTGACATTTTGTGAAATACACTTTAGAATTTCTCTTCCTGTCTAAAGTTAAATGAGAGGATAGATGCCACTCTCGTAACTGTGCGATGAATAAGCTTGAGCTCAACCAGACAAAACCGACAAAACATCCACTTCATCTTTAAAGTCTTTCCTTTTGATAAAATACTGTAAACTCCTTATATCCAATCATCTGCTACAGATGTGAGAGCAGCGCAATCTCCTCCAACTCTCAGTTGGAAAGATATATAAAAAAAACATCGACCTGTTCCTTTAAATGTAGCCATGGTACTCAGTGCACGACTTGTGAAATACAGGAGAAAAAGTGTGAGTTTGGTTTTTCAGTTGTAGAAGGTTTGACACGGTTAACACGCAACAAGAGGACTAGTAAAAAAAAAATAAAAAATCACACACACACACACACATACACAACAAACTCAAACAACAATCAGTAAGTAAATAAACTTGGAAAACAAATCTTTGAAAAAAAAAAACATCAAACAACCAAAAACAAGGCAGTGGAAGGTAAATAAAATAGACAGTGAAAAAAAATCTAAATAAATAGAAATGTCACAAAATGTTATGGATGCTGTTTGGAGAGCAGGAGGCGCTGTCAGTGACCAGCAGAGGGCGACAAAGCCTCATCAGACTTCAGCTGATCCTGCCAACACGCTTCAAAACCGCCCTGCACCATGTGTCCATCCATGTGTTTAAAGCATTTTAAACAGGGAAACTCATCTTAAATATTTCCTCAGTATGTCTTTAAAAGACACCATGAACTGACTGTAATTTTCTCAATTTATTTTTTTTGTCTATCAAATAGAGAAAAATGTTTCTCGGAGCCCAAAAAGACATCTTTAAAAGTGTGGTTTTGTCCTGCCAATAGTCCAAAACTGAAAAATATTCAGCTCACAACAACAAGCTACTTCAAGAGAATAATTTTTGCCTTTAAAACTTAACTGAGTATTATAATAGTTGCAGATTGATATTCTGCTGATCAGCTGTGATCAGAATCAATTAAGCTGAATCACTGAAGCTATCATCATAATATTTATAATATACTAATTTCCATAAAATAATTTCATTCATCTGTCTGAAACACGTCAATCTGTCATGTTACGGGGTCTTTAAAGAATCATGACAGAGGATAATCGTTATTCTTCAGGACGAATCCTCTACAGAAAAGCGACAGAACGACCAGCCGGTCACAGAGAGCAACATTAGAAATTAGATTCAAGTAATCATTTACATCTAACTGGTGCTGATTCATTAACGTTGTGTAGTGTTGGTGTAATACTGAGCTGGTCAAAAAGGCGTCATCTGAGGAGGTGAAGTAGTTGTTATGTTTTGTAAACTGAGAATGCAGCATTGCTTCTCTCCTCCTTAAAATCTTGAAAAAAAAGCTCAAAGGATGCCAAGTAATGATAAACAGCTGTAAATGAGCAAAAAAAGAAGAAACTATTTTACTGCGGTATGTAAATGAGAAGCTTCAATCAGCTGCAGCACATTAAACTACATCAGAAGAATCATGGTCAAGTTAACAAGTCAGATACAAACTGAGCCTTGTTTCTCGAGACTATGTTTTGTTACATTTTACAGGCCGACACCACTAAAGGTTTCCTGAATTATCAGCAGCTCCAGTCTGCAGTGTACTCCTTGATGTAACTGTCACTGCATTACTGAGACTGAAGACCATCAGACATTAAAAGGAGTGGTCTGTTTTCTATCATTTCTTGTAATCATGATTAAAAAAATGGAAAAATCCTAATTATTTCATTAAAATAAGTGTATTATATCAGATTATGACAGAGGAGGAGAGGGGAATTGGGCACAAAGATTTTTAAAGCACCTGAACTGCCTCCATGAGCTCCACTGCTGCTGACTGTGGCAATAAAATCAGCCAACAAACTACAATAAATAACTTTGAGTCGCCTCACAGTTTGAAAATATCTGACCAAGCCGATTCAAATAGAATATGACATCCTTCCTCTTTGTTAGATCATATTTTACTCTTTAAGTATCTATTTTATGTGTGTATATGTGTGTGTTTTCATATATACATATATATATATATATATATATATATATATATATATATATATATTTGCTGAGTAAGATGAGCATATTAACATCATTTCTTTCCTTTATACTGAATCTGAATCTGCAGGCGTCAGCTGCATTTCCCAACATGTCAAACTATTCCTTTAAGAAGTATTGTCCTATGCTGCATGCACATTGAGGCATTTTTATGGCCTGAAACATACAGTACAAATGGTTGTCGTGTATTTGAATGCAGTGTACAGCACACGGTGGAGAGTCTGAATTCTGACTGCGTTGTAGTAAGTGAGAGAAACATGAAAACAAAAACACTCACTTCCTAAAAAACAAACCCATCACAGCAAGCTACAGTACGACTCTGTCTGACGTGGAGACATCATGAGAGGTTAGAGGTTGTGTCCTCACCAACAATGCCACAGTAACGACATTAAAAAAAAAATTAGTGGTCCATCTTTACAAACAACATAGAGAAGTATGGATAAAAACAACATACTCCTGATATATAAAAATCACATGTTCTTGTTCAAATTGCACCACGGTGTCCCCAGGAGATTTAACCCTACTGTCCGCTCAACTTCGACCACCGGTTTCTATTCGTTTCGGCTCCACGTATCCATAAAAACATGTAAAAAATATTTCAGCCAAACTAGTTTTCCCAGTCAGTGCACGGGAGGCCCTCGTCCTCAGACTCAGACTCTGGTGACGCCTCCTTGATCCTCCTCAGGGCCTCGTGGATGCTGCGGGTCAGAGCGTCGGCAGAGTGGAGGAAGGTCTTTGCCTGGCGCTGCTGCTCTGGCCGGGCGCGCACCTTCTTCAGCCTGACGCCCTGCCGGATCTGGGCCAGGATGTTGTTGCTGTCGTCGTCCGGGTCGGGTGCCAGGACTCGCAGCTCTGCCTTCCTCAGGTGGAAGCTTCCCCGTTTGAGGGAGGCCAGCACCTCGTCCATGGGGGAGCTCGCTGTGGATGGACACGACAGTTAGCCTCACTTTTAATCGCAGACTTTTACGTGTCACAATAAAGTTTTAGAGAATGAGTTTCCCCCTCACCTCTCCTCCACTGTGAGGAGTCCAGCGAGGCCGTCTTCTTCAGCTTCTTCCTCGCTGTCAGCAGCTGACTGCTGTCAAAGAAGCGAGGGGAGAAAGGAGCCAGTGGTAAAGAGGTTTCAGACTTGCATGTGTGGTCTTGCACTGGACTGCCTGTAGTTCCCTCGCCCTGCTGCTGCTGCTCCTCTGAGGCAGGAGGTGGAGGAGGAGGCGGAGGAGGAGGAGGGGGAGGAGGAGGGGGAGGAGGAGGAGGTGATGGTGGAGGACCCAGTGAAAGGACAGACGGAGAAGCTGGGAGGGGAGGCAGCGAGAGGAAGGGGGGCGAGGAGTCAAGGCTCTCAAGCTCGACCATCGGCAGAGACGCGCTGTCGCAGCCACAGACGTCCGTTGGAGGCGGAGCAGAGAGCTCTGGGAGATCTGAGCAGTCAGTCTGAACGCCGGCAGCCTGAGTGCTGGGCTGCTGCGCCGCTCTCCTCTGACTGTGAGCCTGACTCAGACGCAGCCGGCTGGACTTGAGAGTTACCTGGCCTGGGTAGCGCTGCAGACGGGAATCAACAGAAAGGAGGTCAGACGCAGGGATCTGTCAAAAGGTCAAAGGTCGTCTGAGTGAATGTGCAAGATCTCACCTGTTTGAGGCTGCGAAGTCTATCCAGAGTTCTCTGCCTCTCCTGACTCACTCTGGCGTTTCTCGTGGCTTCATCATCTTCTTCAACTTCTCCTCCCTTTACAGGAAACAACAAAGTACATCTGTGGTTATTCATTGTTATAGTTAATTAGTTACTGTCAGTATCGAGCCCTTGTGTCCTTTAAAAGCACTATAATGTATCATTATTCTGTAGTTTTTCACTATTTATTACTAGTCTCCATTTATTACTCAAAAAAATCGTACAGTGATTCTAAGCTAATTCAAATGTGCAAATGATTATTTATTGAGCGTACATCCTATCAGATGCAGCAACAGATAAATATACAAAGTATAATTATTTGAGTCTTACCTGTTGCCGTGTCTGCAGGGAATCAGTGTCAGCATGGCTACCTTGTCGCTGTTGTACCTTCTGGTTGTGATTGACGATACAGATTTCCTATTCAAGAAAAAAACAGCAAGAGTGATGCACTAAACTAAACTAAACAGCTGACATAAAAGACTTTTCACAAATGTTTTCACTACCATCTAACTGCCAGTTAGTCATCAGAGCGTACCTTCTTGTTTTTGAGGTAGACTTTCTTGGCAGTGATGCGGCCCCTGCGGGCCTCGAGCTGTCGCGTCCTCTGCTGCAGGACGCTGAGTTCTTCATCTCGGAGGGGGGATGGCGGGGTCTGAGGATCTTCTTCACCCTTCATGGCATCGGGGCTCTCAAAGGCATCGTAGTACACCACCTCATCCTGTCGCTCTGGTAGAACATCAGGACAGATTAATCAAAATGCAGTGATAAAAGCTCAAGTTGAAAAATGAGTCAGTCAGCTGACATTTTCTGACATTTATTCACTTCAGTCTCTTCCATATCTGCACACGCGCTGATATCGCAGTCACATTTGTCCTACACAGACCGATAACATGGACATTATGATTGAGCTTTAAACACTAAACAGAGGCTCACCTGTCATTTGTCTCCGTAGACTCTGCAGCTGTGCAGTGAGCAGCAGCTCCTCGCAGCGCAGCACCTCTGCCTGGATGTCATACAGCTGCAGCTGCAGCTCATAGTACAGCGCCTCCAGCTGGTCCAGACGCAGCATGGCATCCTCTCCACCTTGTAGACTTTGCATCTGGAACCACAAACACACAAGAGCATGACTCGACCACTGACCAAAAGGCACATGTCACTGGCTGGGTGACTTTCCTCCTGACTGTCAACTTGTTTTTAACACAAGTAGAAACCGAGCCAGTGTTCTTTGTTGTTTTCATGTATTTACTCATGAGAAGCAAGTATTTGACCTCAAAAGTCGTTCCCAGTGAGTCATTTCCACTGTTGTACACCAGGATGTTATTCACCCTATTGCAGGATGTCTGAGCCATGAGGTCATTTCGCTAACATGGCTATTATCTCGCCTTTTCTAAGTCTCTCTCGTCTTGTCTGTATCCTCGTGTTTGTGTCTCTTCCTCTTGTCACAGTGGCTCACAGAGTATATCAATCTTTTTAAGGCAGTGACACACAAACACACACCTCAGTCTACATCAGTGATACATTTTTCTGGGAGTGGCATCAGTGTGTCATTGTGTGCTTTACCTCCTCCTTCAAGCCATGTTTCCTCTGTTCCAGGCAGATTTCCTTTGCCCTCATCAGCTGCAGCGTTTCTTTGGAGACAGCATACTGCAGCCGCTCCATGCGCTCAACGGCTGCAGCCCACGCCGACTTGCCAAACTTCCTCTGGTCAGCACGCATACGCTCATACAGAGCTGCAACAAACATATAAAAATATATATGACTGTCAGAAATAGATAATGGAAGAGCTGCAATGATTTGTCATTCAAGTGGAATTTAAATTGTGTCAGCTTCTTCAATGTGCAGTTTTCCTGTTTTATATCTAGCACTGATTATATTCATTATGGCTTAATCTGTCAATCATTTTCTAGAGTCATTAATTAGTTGTTGGTCTGTAAAATAGCCCAAGGTGGCAAAATTTTGGATGCTTTTTTTTGTAAAAAAAAAAAAAAAAAAAAATCTCGAAACAATGTCTTGTTTATCAAAACAGCTGCCCATTAATTGAATAGTTGACAACTAATTGATTCATCAACTGATAATTACTGCTCTATGTGTTTTGGGCAGTTAGTCAAATAAAACACAACATTTGAAGATGCTACCTTGAACATTGTTCAACATTTTCTGATGTTTCATAGACTAAATGATTAATAGACTTATCAGGAATATAAATCCTCAGATTAATCAATAACGAAAATAAGTGTTGCAGCTATAAAGTCAGATAAGTGGTTCCACGCTACAGAAATCAGCTGACATGTGTCCTTGCTATTCACAGTTAGGCTGTTTGAGGATTAAAATACTTTTAGGGGAGGAGGGCTTTGATATTTGAGAGGCTGCACATGAGGGTCTGAGGCAGGGATTGTTGGTTTTAAATCATCCCCACGTGGAGTGTTAACTGCACTTTGGACCTTTGTGTTGCGTGTTTACTACAACAAAGGTCACAACGCTCTTGTCTAAAGAGAGGAGATGTCTCCTTTCTGTGTTTACCTTTTTGTCCCCGTGTCGTGGTCTCAAAAAATTTCACTGTCAGGTCCTGTATGGAGAGCACAGCGGCGTGAGCCTTCTTCTGCCACTCTTCATCCTCCTTCCTCAGGCTCTCCACACGACGAGGCCCGAGGCGCTCCGTCTCTAGCGAGATCTGATGGGGGAGGTCAAAACAGGTCGTTAAAACAGGTCAAACGTATAATATCAGCACAAACTCACCTCTGTTATCAGCACAAATAACAGAGGTGAGTGAGTATAGACCAGAGGCTTTCAAAGTCTGACATGCTCCCCCCATCACCACAATACCACTCATTATTATTATTATTATTATTATTATTATTATTATTATTATCATTAATAGTAATAAATTCTTCTCTTACTTCCATTTCGTAGATGGATGTGAAGTGTTGTAATCAATTCAGTGAGTTAGCTTTAGCACCATTTTTGCCTGTTCATTTATATTTTAGCAAATAGGCACCATTCAAAATGTGCTAAATTAGCTATTATCAGTTCCTATTTGCCGTGTAGCCATGGCAGTATAGACAACAATGACTGAATTCATGTGATACTGAAGAAAAGTTAAAAACCTCAGTCGAGTTCTGAATTTATATTTAGCAACTCTTTTCTATTATTTCTAAACAGATCTAAGACATTTATTGGATGAAGTGATGATAATGATATCCTAAGGAAGTATTAGTTACACTGATTCTAAAAATATGTGATTCTTAGTGCTCAGCTTTGACTGAGCTGAAGGAAGGAGGGCGAACTGTGATTCAAAATTGCTCAATCAGCTGTGTTTAAAGCCTAATCACCGTCATGAGTTCAGTCACAGCTAAAACAACTTTCTGTTGTTTTCAGAACACCTGGCCTTTTCACCATACATCTCTCTCCCATCACAACACCCTACAGCTCTCCCACGACCCCCTGGGCAGAAGTGCCTCATCGTTTAAACAGCACCGGTAGAAACCCTTCACTATTCTGTAATACCAGCAAGGTACAGCAGATGGTGTTAACAGTGACCAAAGGCATGCCTGAGCATGTTTATGTTCAGAGTGACACTAACCCAGTGTCCTACTGAGCTGGTGGAACAATAAATAAATATAAAAAAGAATCTCTTAAAACACAACAGGACTAATGTGAACACACTCAGAAAGGATTCTATATCACGTGGGCCAACATCACATGTCAACCAGAGTTCATTTTTTGCAGTTCACCAGCTCATGTCAGGCCATGTGAAAAAAGTGAGAAACAGAAAAAAAGCAGTGCCACGTGGAGTTCTGTGCTGGGTGGTGACTGAGAACTGAATCCCCCCTCCAGGAAAAGACCACATGGAACAAAATGTACACAGACAGACCCCGAGAGGGCCTCGTGCACATACAGTCTTACATTAATATCTCAATGTAAAACAGATGTGTGTAGGTGCTCAAAAATAAACAGGATGGTAATCAACAACAAACCTCAAAGGCCTTGATTTATGTGAGCCAACATACTCGCTCCTTTACGTTTTGTGTGTGTGTGTGTGTGTGTGAGTGTGTGTGAGTGAGTCTGCACGTGAGGCACAAGAACAGGGAGTGGTTTCGGGGTGAAACCAGGAGCGAGTAGGGGAGGAGAGATTACGTAAGAGACCAGAAAGAAAAAGTCTGCTAAAAAAAAATCACTTGAGGAATGAAAGTAGTGAAAAAAAAAAGAAAATATTAACCGAAAACTTAAACTCGGCTCTCTCTCAGCCATGATCTCATTGTTTAGGTATCCTTTAACAGAGAGGAAACAGAACAAAGCAGTGTAAGAGCTGCACCTACATGTGAACACATCTGAAGACAAGAGCATTGATATGAGCAAAAATGTAACACTCAGCGAGCACCAAATGGGAGAGAGGTTTGTCCTTAGCAGATCTGTCAGACATGGTGACATGTCAGACAGCTTGTCACGGCATTTAAAGGCATCTGCTGCATCACTTCTTCATGTGTTTTTTTAAACTGAGGCAAAACATCTCAGCATCAAGCTGGCCCATGACTGTCATTGTGTTAGGGTTAGACTGGTTGTATGCAAAGCATCCACTCTGTCAATACAACATGAAATTTTCTGTGTGGTCTTCAGTAAAAGTCAGATTACAGTAGCAGAAATTAAATTAGTCTTCTTCAACCTACTGCCATGACAGTATCTTTATTCTCTCAATAATCATCTCTTATGTGCAGTCGATTTAGTAGGAAGATCCCGTTCTAACTGAAAAGATTGATTGTTTCACATCAGATCGGCCTGTAAAATTTTGCAGGAAGGGTTAAAGAAACCTCTTTGAATGATTATCTGACCCAGACTTTCTCCACGTATTTCCAGTGTTCATTCATGTCATCTGTGTGGATGAATAAATGAATATCCAGGATCTCTCTCACTCCCAAAGCTGTTTAAAATGAAATGTGGACAGTATGATTGAAGAGGCGTACTCCAGTGATTCAGCATGATACTCCAACACTGTCAGACCCACAGTAAAATAGGATTCAAACTGATGCAGCACGATCAGTGAACTTTTAACACATCAAACACAAAACCTGCCATCTACATTTCCCACAATGCAACTTGAAGGTTGACTGATTAAGATTCAGGTGTGTTACACGAGCAGTGGCTAATGTATCCTTGAACTGCCTGCCTTTGGCAGATATGAGGGATTACAGACATCTGGTGAACTCACTTCTTTCCACCTCCAGATTTCACTATTTATTTCTCAAATTTCTCTGGAGTTGTTGCATTTATCTTAGAGAACTGAATCTATAGAACAGATGCAGAGTGGAAATGAACATGCGTAACACACTTATTATATATACAAATATAAAAGTATGATAAGAATGACAAGTTGGCATCAGTGTGGTGGGGGCACTGCAAAACTATGTAGACTGAGTAAAAAATAAGGTAATTGAGAACATTAATATGCACCTAAATGTTTAATAAATTAGTCACAGTGGCTATGGAGTTTTAACATAAAATACTAAAAAAGAAACTATATAATTAGGTATCAGCTTTACACCTGTAGAGGGTCTTTTTGTAAGTAAGCTACTTCTTGTATACACCTAAAGATAGGCAGGAAGCTGTCGGGGGAGACTTCCCTTAACACCTCTGGCCAACAGCTGCTGGTGACAAAACACAGACGTGTCAGACTCGCTGAAAATAGAAGTGACGCCAGTTCCCGTGGTGAATTGCTGGGATTAAAGCATGGTGGTCCTTATCTCATTTGGTTAAAATAGCACGTAAATTTTTTTTTAAGTGATGCAGCACAAACAGTAGCTTATTGTGATCTCGCAAACACAACCTTGCTGTAGAAAACAATAAAGTGGATTGATGTGCTGCTGGAAACTGTCAAATACACTACTTCTGTTTGAGTAAGATTAGTTTAAAAATTAAATGCCAAGCTATTTTGAAAAAAATGTTGTTTTTAGATTTTTTTTTTTTAATTTTAAGATTTATGTCTTCAGTAGGAACCTATGGGCTTTGGGGTCAGAGAGCACTGACACTGATGTTGGTTTTGGTCTTTTCATGGGATTACTATGGACAGGAGAAAAATACCAGCCTTATCTTTTTAAGATACAAGACCTCTTTGCAGAATCACTTTGCACAAGTATTTAGGGAAGTGTGGTAAACAACTGGATATTTTCTTCGTTATCTCTTGTTGGTTGACATAGATTTTGATTAACTGATTACCTGAGAAAAGAAATCAGATTAATCACTAATGAAAATAACCATTATTTACTTATTGATTTACTTATTACTTATTGATGAAGGATTACTTAACCTATAAAGAACAGAATAGAATAGAATAGAATAGAATAGAACATACAACAATAATAATAATTATAACCTAGCCAATTCAAAGAAAAAGTTAGGTAGACAATTTGCTAATTCAGGTCACAGAACTACTTGATTTCCATATCCTGGTATGTGACATTTGAATAAAATTTGCTTGAGAGCTGGTGGTAAGTTCAGCAGGTGTGTATAGGACCACCATGACGACTGTTGCCATGTAATACTGCAGTCAGCATGAAACAGTAACTGGAGCTCACTGTGGAAGTATCTCCAACACGTCACGGAGGAACCACATCTTTAATTCATGGCTGCCCTCTGACCTCCCACGCAACAGGACACCAACACTGCACCGCTCCAAAATTCGACACCCTTCTGTTGCTGATTCATTGGTTTCATCACCATTCATTCACTGATTTAGGTATACAATTGAGAAGAAGAGAAGGAACAGTTAAAAGACTATGTATATGCAAAGACACAGCTGAATATTCACTGTACAGCTACAACAATTAGTTGATTAATCAAATGACAGAAAGAAATCCGTGACTATTCTGATAACTGGTTATTTGGGTTGTTTTTCACGCAAAAATTAAGTTGAATGAGTTGCTCAGCATTTTACCCATCTATCAATCTGTTTATCTCACCTATCTTACAATCTATCTAATAATTTATGCAGCTGGTTGTCCTTACTGTAGTTTTAGTTTTTAGTTTTTTGCTGTCTATTCTCCATCTATTGCATGTTTGCCCATCCTGGGAGGGTGATTCATCCATTTCCTCCCTTTCTCTTCCTGAGCTTTCTTCTATTTTTTCCCTGTTAAATGGGTATATAAGATTGAATGTGGACTCACACCAACAACAACAATCTGGCTCTTTTAGTAAGCCAGTAATACTGGACTGCTCTTGCCTTTTCACCTTTGTGACATTAAATGCAAACTGTATGTAAATAACAGTCTCCTGTGTCTTTTATTCGGATTCTCTCCTCTCCTTGCTTCACAACAGAGAGTTTTCATGATCCCCTGACTCATCAGTTTGGGAGAAACCAACCGCCTCTGTCGGCATGAAAGATTAATTTGCATACAGCTTTGTTTTCAGCCGTTGGATCGCCCTGAGGGGAGCAGGTGGTGAAGCTGGAAACTTTGGCATCATACAGAGTTGAGATTCTCAGCAAGCTTCATAAAGCAGAAACAAGCAGAATGGTTAGAGGCTGCACACCTGAAGTCTTCAGGTGAAAGTGAGTTGAGCCATCCAAACATTTCTTCTCCAAATGTTCTTCTAAGGGCACATTTGAGAGCAGGTTTCACTTTGTGCCACACTCTCACTTTATTAATGACATGAATGAACAAAGGATTATGTTGCTAGCTTCAACCTAACATCTCTACTTTTATTTCCCCACTATTTAATGACTCTACAGCACAAAAGACAGCAAAAACCTTGAAATGTCCAGCTTCCACTTCCCCAGTGCTTCTTAGTCCATCTTTAAAAACAGATCATTCAAGTTTAATTCTTAAAAAAGGAATTAATGATCTCATAAAACAGCTGGGCACTGTAGTTTTCAAATGTCACTCAAAGAGCACTAAAGAACATATTTGTTGAGGACTATGTTAAGCTGCAGATTAATACACATTTGGTGCTCTTGTGAGTATTTGGGACAGCAGGATGGTGTGTGGGATCAAAATAAACTACAGTCTGCGTGAATTCCATGCAGTGGTGTGGCTAATTGATGTGTTTTTATAGCACAGAAAAATGAGACACTGTATATTAGTCTCTGTATAAACATGATGCTATACCTTTAAGTAACATCAATTAATTTGGGTTTGTTAAAAACAACAAAAATATCGAATAATTAATTAACTCAAAAGACCCAAATGAGAAAAATGAACAAGAAGTACACATGTACCCTGCATGGAGGTGTACTGGGGCAGCACCCTGGAGCCAAGCCAGCCGTCACACCTCTCTGACGGAGAAAGAGCCAGAGATGGTGGAAGAGGTTAAGCGTTTCCAACTAGATATAGTAAGCCTCAACTCGAGAAACAGCACCAGCTCTGGAACCAAAATCCTTGAGAGGGGTTGGACCCTCTTCTGTGCTAGAGTTGCTCCTGGTGAGAGGCAGTGGTACTTTGAGGTTTACCCCGGTGGATGAAAGGGAAGCTTCTCTGCGCCTTTGGGTTGGAAAACGGGTCCTGACTGTTGTTTGTTGCTATGCTCAAAACAGCAGTTCAGAATACCCACCCTTTTTGGGGTGGTTGGGACGGGTGCTGGATAGCATCTGCGTCATATTGTGGAATGCTCACATGGTCAATGATAGCATGACCTGGAGGGGAGTGATTGGGAAGAACGGCCTGCCCAATATGAACCTGAGCGGTGTTCAGTTATTAGACTTTTGTGCTAGTTGCACTTTATCCATAACAAACACCATGTTCGAACAAATGGGTGTCCACAAGTGCACCAGAACGCCCTAAGTGGTAGATCAATGAACAATTCTATAATCATATCATCTGACCTGCACCCATATGTTCTGGACACTGGGGTGAAGAGAGGAGCAGAACTGTCAACTGATCACCACCTGGTGGTGGGTTGGATCAGATGGCAGAGAATGATGTTAGACCCCTAAGGATAGTAGGGTTTGTTGGGAATGCCTAAATGAGGAACCTGTCCAGATGGTCTTCAACGGCAGAGCTTAGACTGCTTTCTGAGGGTGGTGGGGGATATGGAGTCTGAATGGACCCTATTCTGTGCCTCCATTGTTGAAGCAGCAGTTATGAGCTGTGGCCGCAAGACAGCTGGGGCTAGTCACAGCTGTCAGGCTGAAGAAGGATTCCTACAGGGCACGGATGGCCTATGGGTCTGACAGCTACTGGCAGGTCAAGCAGTACGTGGCTCAGGCAGTTACTGAGGCAAAAACTCAGGTGTGTGAGGACTTCAGTGAGGCCATGGAGAAACTCTTTCGGTGGCACGGTGGTGGTACCCCAGTTGTGGATGAGATCAGTCCTGGGTACCTTAAGGTTGTGGATGTTGTAGGGCTGTCTTGGTAGACACCACTCTGCAACGTCACATGGACATCGGGGGCTGTGCCTCTGGAGTGGTGGCCCCCATTTTCAAGAAAGCGGACCAGAGGGTGTCTTCCAACTATAGGAGCATCACACTCCTCAGCCTCCCTGGGAAAGTTAGGAAAGGCCAGGGTACTGGAGAGGAGAGTGCGACCAAGAGTCAAACCTCAGATTCAAGAGAAACTGTGTGGGTTTCCTCCTGGTCGTGGAACAGTGGACTCTTCACCCTTGGCAGGGTGTTGGAAGGGGCATACATTTGAGAATACGGGGTAGATGGCTCCTTATTAAGGGCGATTCAATCCCTGTACTGTTGAAGTGTGAGCTTGGTTTGCATTGCCGGCAGTAAGTCAGACACTTTCCTGGTGGGAGTAGGACTCTGCCAGGGCTGCCCTTTGTCCTTTTGAGTAGAGCTGCTGCTCCTCCACATCAAGAGGAACCAACTGAGGTGGTTCTGACATCCCGCCTCCCTGCAGAGTTTTTTTGCGCTTGTCCATCCAGGAGAAGCGCTGGAGGGATTATCCCTAGACTGTTTTGGGAACACCTCGGGATCCCCCCGGGGGAGCTAGTTGAAGTACCTGGGGAGAGGACTGTCTGGGCCTCTCTGCTGAGACTGCTTCCCCCATGACCCGGATAAACAGTTAAAGACTGATTAAATAAACCAAACTGAAAATGTTGGTGATTCAGTGACACTTCTTAATTTAAATCAGCACCCGCCCAGGAACCCAAATACCATCACAACACACAGTCATAAACACACCCAGAAAGTCACTTGTGTTGGCTGGTGACACGATGCTGGATAAGCATGCTGTGTGAGGAATGTAGTTTAGAGAAGTACTCACAACAAAACAGAGGGAGACTGACTGAGTGTCTATGAGAGAGAGGCAAAGACAGATACAGACATACAGACATACAGACATTGACAGCGTGTGTCCAGTTAAAAAGCACCCAATAATACCGTGAAACATAATATCAAACGCAGCACAGGTTGCACAGTCCAGTCCAACTCAAACTTAATAAAAGTTTCCTGACCACTCTGGATAACTTGATATGGAGTTACTTCTGCCTCTGCCTTGTGTTTTTTCTTATTTCCTGGACTGAACTCCACCACAGAGTCAGTCTGGTACCAGTCTGGGAACTCATAAAGTGTAATGGACACAGCTGTTCAAAGTGGTTATTTAAAGGACAAAAGCTGTGTCCAAAATCACTCTTTATCAGCTATAAAGATCTCTAAATGTCAGCATTTCATTTGAGTCTCAAACTCCTGAGTGTAATATTTATTCTCTATGTACTGCCCTAAAAATTCTGTCTTTGGTATGAATGCTATTTTCTGGTACCACCACTGTAAAGCTCTTCATAGCAGTGTAGTCACGAAATGTTACACCTGTGCAAAATGATGATTAAATCTGAATTTGCTGGCAACTAGAACTGGCCACTAATTGGACTGGTGCACGCTGGTATTCTGAAAACAACAGGAAGTTATTTAGTCTGAACACACAGACAGAATACACATACTTTTAGATTTAGCGTGACTTATGCTTTCCAGAGAGACTGCATAAATAATATCAATAAATCAATAAATCTGAGTAATTATAGAAAAAAGACAACAAAATTGAAACCGCGAGTACAAACCTTTTTAAGTTCTTAACAGTCACAGAAATGGGGCATTTCTTCCAGCATTTTTTTTAGTGATAAGGTTTGCAAAGGATTTTAGAAACACCTACAACAACAGGAGGCATATGTTTAACAACAACTAACATAAGCATCAGTGAAGCTGTATGTGAGCAAACATTCCTCAGGCCTGGAAAGCATGCTAATATTTTTAAATGTGACCAATGATACATTTCCAGTCTGGTTTTATTAGTGAATTATTGATGTTTTTCCTAAGGAATCTTTGAAAAAATGTGTGCCATGCCTATGTTTGGTGTCTTTTTTTCAGCACACTGATATGAATTATTTTTATATTGTGACATACTATAGCGGAACACCTGAAGACATTTAATCACTCCAGTATGATTAGGGACAAGAAAGGGTTCATAAAATGTGTAATTATTATAGTTCACCCATTCTGCACATTTATCCATTCTGCAAATTTATCCATGCTTCATATTACATCCATATTATCCAATTGATTTGTTCAGGAATTATTGAAAATATGTAACTTCTTGGGAATGTTGAAGTGGAGTCCGAGTGTGAAAAGCTATTGACCTATTGACCAAACCAGGCATGTGTTAAGACTGAGCCCATCTCTACGAGGGCTGAGAGACAGCAAAGATTAGCCTGTGGATTTACTTCCCTTTTCAAGCCTCTAATAAAGAAAAACAACAAAGATGGAGTGAAGAAAGAGTGTGGAAAACAGAAGAGTGTGCTGAGGCTGCAGAATTACTGAGTGGTTTAGTGGCTGCTGTAATAACACTTATGCTGGTTGTTAAGCCGCTCTGGGCGGAGAAAAAAGCCTCTCTCGCTGATCCTCTGCCCTACACAGCCCCCAGATATAAAGCTACAGGGTAGCACAGGTCGGCTCTGACACCACCACCATCATCATCATCACACGTACCCTCAGCAGCTAATTCTAATGTCATTACAGTGAGCTTAGGAGGGTAGACTCAGTGGAGAATGTTACTGCACTAACCTTTAAAAACCACCAAACCACGAAAACAGCTTTATAGCTATTGGGGCATGCTGTCATAGAGAGGTGGTCCTTCACAGGTCAAAGTGTGTTCCCGGACAGACCACTTAGTCTGTACAGAGAGGCCTAAACCTATTTAAACCGGGCCCTAAAACAGATGGTATTTGTATCCTTATGTGTGTGTGTGTGTGTGTGTATTACCTTAATCTGCTGTCTGCGCAGCATTGCCAGTTCCCTCATGTCCCTGAAAGGCTGAAGCAGGTAGTGGTAGAGCTGAGTCGTCGCCTCCAGCAGCTCTCCATACGCCTCGTCCTCCTCTGGGTACACCTGCAACAGCTCCACCATGCTGTCCATGGCTTTGTGTTTGTCCAACACCTGGGACAAAACACAGACAGGAAAGATGGAGTTGGGGAATTGAAGCAGGCAGAGCACTGGTTTTATTTTAGAATAGTCTTATTTTCTAATCCAATGAACCCAAAAACAACCATGGTGTTAGCCTGTCTCCTAATTCATCTCAAGACAGTCTGTGACAAAAGTCCAAGTCCAAGTCCAGTCCAAAACCCACTGGTTCCTTTTTGAAACATAAATCTTTGAAAACATGAAGATACACTCAACAACAATCATTTGAGTCATTTTTTAAGCAAAATACCAAAGGTTCAGCGGTTGCAGGTTCTCCAATGTGACCATATTTGCTGGATTTCAGTGTAAAATGAATATTTTCAGGTTTTGGACGATAAGAAATTGAATGACTATCACCAAAATGATCCTTTAAAGCACTTCAAATGAGTAGGGAATTATTTTTATTACTTTTGTAAAAGAGTGCAACACAAAACATGGGTGTGACGCTAGCTTTGCAAAACTCAATGGAAAATTAGAATTGAGTGAGTAGTGAGTCTAATTCTGAATAATTCAAGATTACAAAGACCCTTAAACAAAAGCTCTTTCACAGCTCAAGGAAAAAGTCCAAGTCTAAGTTATAAAAGCAAAAGTAAAGTATGTGAGAGTCTCCGTATGTGTGTGAGTGCAAGCACGCAGGTGTGTTTGTGTGGTCAGGAATGATACTATAAAATACATTGTTTAAGTGCAGTACAATGAAAATAAATTGGCCCCAACTGTTTCTGATTCATGCCATATGTCCAGCCATCCACAGACGTTCATTGTTCGTGAGATAAACACTGTGAAAACAGCTATTGTACACACAAATACAATTCATCTCCCAGCTCTCAGCATCCAGTAGCTCCAATTCATTCGGTACAATACTTCCCCTTGACTTCTGCCTCAGATAATATTGAAATGTACCACCACCCAATCTCTCTCTAAAGTAGTGAATAAAGTGCTCTTCTCTCTGCAAGGAGCTATAGATATGAATAGAGACTCTTATATTAACTGCAGGATGCTTTTCCAAAGCCCTCCACGTTAGGGACTGGGGCAGACACTGCACGATTCAGCTCGAACACTGCTCCTACTGTTTACCTTGGGCCTGTGTATCCTTGGTAACCACAGGCCAACCGTACACCGATTCCCGGCCCCTGCAGTCGCTGCTAGCCGGGAAAACCCCTGAGCTAAATGAGCTGAATGCTGCCGAGGCTAAGAAACAAAGAGTTCACGAGCCATTTGAACTTATAAAACATCCAACCTGTTTCTTCCTACCACAGATAAAAAGTGCTGGAAAAAACAAATCACTGACACTGGACTGACATTTATTACTTCCCTTGAAGATGTAACTTTAACCTTTTCCTGCTGTAATTGTATCTACATAGTCAAATCTGTCCTGCAACTGCTGGATGTGTGAGCCAAGCAGCCTGCACGTTAAAGGCAGCAGGATTACCTGTTATAATTAGATTGATTAATTGATTGACAGAAAATTAATCTGCCACTATTTTGTATTAGCAAAATAATTCAAAACAAAATGAGCAGGTACAAGTTAGGGTTTTAGAGAGTGGTGGTTTTCTGACATTGTATAGACCACACAATTATCAGTTAATTGATTAAATGATCTGAAGAAGTATATTTATGTCTACATGAAAATAATACTTGTAGTAGTAGTTGTAGTACAGGTTTAGTAAAAAGCAGCAAGTGTGGTATCATACCTCGTGAATTTAATTATTTTACCTTTTTACGGTTGATAAATCACCATCACTTCTTGTTTTTGCACACAGAAATATTGACTAAACTTGAGAAAAACGGCTGAACTACAATGTCACTTTAAATGTACAAATCCCAACCAAAAGGAAGGAGTCCATCTAAACATAAATGATCATATGCTAAATTTAGCTGAAAAGTCTACTGAAACTGCTCCAATCTGTCATGAGTAGACAATTACAGGACTCCTCAGTGATATGAGTTATAGCATAGCTGCTCCAGCCCTATCATCAGGGCTAACTCTTACAGTTTGTTGGCACTAAATGTGCTTCATCTTGTTGGAGTACTCTTCTCTCTGCCTTTTAATTGAAATATCTCACAGGAGGAACTTGCCTTGACTGTGATCTGAGCAGACACTCTGTTTAATCACTCTTTCAATGAAGTGAATGCTATTTAGGAGCCGTAAAATGAGTCTAAAAAGGGAATACCAGTTATCTTTCCCACAAATAGCAGAGCTGCCACCACCTATGAATCAACTGAACTAGACAGGAAAACCTTTGAGCCATGTGGGTTTGATGTAGGGATGCAAAAGAGGATGAATGGTACCTGAAGCCAATAATACTACTTTCAAATAATACTACTTTCACTTCAAAGCTATAGCAGAACTAGATGTGCATGTGTTGTACACATTAGTTGTAATGCATAAATATGTGTTAGTGATGTACATAAGATGAAAAAAATGCCTCCATAAACCAATGTGAATCATGTGATGTAAACAAACTAAGCTAGGATGTTGTCCCACAAAGCTTCAATATATGACAGACTGATCCTACAGCAGCATCGGTGGCTAACGTGCACACTCATCATGACAAATGCAAACTGTGGACACATACAAGACCAAAATGAACACTCGCTCACATGACTCCTATGCAGATGACAGTCAACTTATTCTGTCTTTTCCCTGATCAGGAGGTCTAACCTGGATAAGACTTAGCTGCTTGACATCTCCCATCTATAACATTCAGAACTCTGTGGTGAGGAACCTGGGTGTGACACATCCACACTGCAGTAGTCTGGCTTGTCTTCAACTTACCCAGATTCACCCACAGTACACAGCTCCTCCATTCCCTGCATTGGCTGATGTGCTTTTCTCAGTTTTATATCTTTTTGTATTGAATATCTTTTTAAATTGTGGAAAAGACATTAAAATATTTCATTTTAAAGGTCTGAGGACTGTTTTTTACATAGCAGGTTCACATTTTACAGTAGTCTACAGCGTCAAGCCTGTTTTACATCAGATTAGAAAAAACGGTATGTCACTGGTCAATGATTGATACATGCCTGCCCTACATGAGTGGAGTATTTCCCAGCAGTCAGCATATCTTTTTGCATATTTGTCCCAGGGCTTCATCTTGTGATAGACTGTGGTGAGCGCACAACTGTGATTCCCCAATAACACCATCACCAGCAGAGGGGCCAAACTGAACACCCGGCTGAGATACTCAAATCTGCCCTTATTGCTGATGGGCACAGAGCCAGTGAACATCTTCAAGTAATTCCCTCCTTATACTTTCTTCTAATCACATAATATTTTAATCCCAGCCTGTGGTCTCTTCTTCATTGTAGCAAGTGCTGTGGGAGTGTGTTTACAGCACATAAGACCTTTCATTATCGATTAATGTACTGGTTGTTTTCGGGGTTAATCTTTTTGCCAATGAAATGGTATGCATTATAGTTTCCCACAGCCTGCTGTTGTGTAGTCAGACAGCTTGTTTCATTCGATTAATATAAAACCCAAAGATAACTCTCATGACAAAGAAGAGCATCAAATCTTCACATTTGAACCAGTAAAATCTGGATGGTTTTGCTTAAAAAGATGCTAAAACGATTAATCAATTATGAAACAATTTTCTGTTGACTGATAATAAAACATTTCGTTTGTCATAGCAACTTTACAGAACATTAAGGTCAATCATCTTGTTACTTTGGTCAAAAACTCTTTTACTGAAATAGCAGTATAAAACTGTCATATTTTCCTTCCTTTATGTTATTAAATCAAGACTTGTAAGAGTAGGGAGAAGGTCAGCATTTATTATATTACCTGCAGTCAAGGTTTATCAAGAATGGACTTAGTGAAAATGTAAACATGTGCAGTCCAATAAAACTGTCCTGTAATATATAAAGCCTCTGTTGTTGACACCATCTCACAGTTTCTGAGGCTACAGTTCCTGGTGTTTCTCTGGGTTGAATTATGTTATGATATGTCTTAAATTTTGTGTTCTTCCATGTATGTAAATGGCTTGGGCAAAATATTGAAAACATTTCGCAGACAACTGCCTGTTACAAGATATCAGACGTTTTTGTCTCTGTATATGATTGCAACTATACAAATCTGCTTTCTTAATTAAATGATGAATCACTTAGTTTCACCTTAAGCAAAATCTCATACTATATTATATTTTATTATACAGGCCTACAGCATAGTCTGTAATAATTACTATATATACTATATCTGTATTAAGACAGACAAAATTAAGTTCTATTGTTATTTTATCACATCATATTAGTCAGGTGTTTGTTGTTTACATAGACATGTTAATTCTGCTATTAATCATGCCACTGTCACTTTGTCTCCAGATACTTGAACATACTTTCCATTTTGTATTATTTTATTCTAGTTCTAATATACGTTTGTTATGAATTCTTTTACCTCGTTAATCATCTGTATATATCATATTATTGCTACAACAACAAATATCCCAGGCAGGAATCGATAGAGGTTAATCTTATGTACTTGTACATATTTTAGCCCAAATTTCAGAAGACAGGTGAACAATAAGCACTGAAGCAGTAACATCCCATGTATTTAAGATCTACAACAATTAAGTGGTTAATTGATCAACAATAAATTTTGCTTTAATTGAGTACTAAAAGAGTTTCTTTCGTGCCAATGGTAAAAATGAGTTTTGTTTGACATGTATGAATTTTTATATTGTTGGTCAGGCCAAACAAGGCGTGAAGACATCCACTATGGCTGTCAGAAATTATAACAACCATCTTTCACTACTGTCTGGCATCTCATGAATGATGAATGAATAGTCGATTCAGTGAAAAAATAAATGGGCATATTAAATTGATCAGATCAGGCCATATCTATGTTATGATTTGTGTCCTTCTAACAATATCACCATCTTCCTCACAGATGAATAACAGAGATATTCTGCCTTTTGCTCACATCTGGCACATCTACGGACATGGATGAAAATACATCACAGCCCTGTGCATGCACGTGGAGCTAAATGCATGTCTTTGGCTGCCTGGACTAACACTGAAACAGCTGTGGTGACACATCGGTTTCTCCAACGCCACCTCTAATTGTTCTCCTCCAGTGTTTTCTGTCCAACTCCCCTGAAACTGCTCAGCCAACTACAGTGTGGTGTCTGGCCAGAGGGGATCGTATTACAGGCCTGTGGACGTGCAGCAACAGATGGTGGATCACAGGAGGGGGGTGGCCAAAGGAAGAGGAGGAGAATAAGCAGACCGAGAGGCACAATTATGCTCCGAAAACTACATCTCTCTTTGGGATCTCACCAGTCTGCGGTTAGCCTGCACCTATAATAAAAACATCTGCCTTTAAAGAGTGTATGATGTCTTTTATACAAACATCACAACATCAACAGATGCACACCCCACTTAAAACAAAATGAAATTACATTAAAAGTGAATTACCTCCTGCATGCGTCTTTTGGCCCTGTCCAGAGCATCCTCGTAGCCTTTCTGCCTCAGCTCGCTCAGGCTCTCGTAGTACTCCTCCTCTGTGTCGTCGCCCTCGGAGAAGAGCACCTGCGAGAGGATCTTCCAGCCGCAGGTGTCCAGGGCATGACCCAGGTACACCTGCAGCTGGTAGCACAGGGCGTCCGTCTCCCGCTGCGACACGCCGGCGGCGCCGAACAGCACCGTCCACACGCCGGTCTGCTCCTCCGGGAAGGGGGGCAAGCACGGCCCTAGGTCCGAGTTGACGGCGCACAGCTGGAGATGGGCCGCCCTCAAGTCCTGGAAGGAGAACAGCCCGGCCCAGCTGAAGTCCCCGCGGCCGCTGCCCTCGCTCTCCCCCGGGTCCGCGTCCTCCGGGGACAGCGGGGTATCCACGGGGTCCAGGATCTCGATATCTACCGGCCTCAACCACTCGGAGGTCTTCGCTTTTAAAGTCTTGGCCGCCGGGTTTCCTCTGAGGGGAGTCAGTCTAAGTTTGCCTTCGCCTCTCCTCGCCGTGACGGGACTTTTAGTGCGTTTTTCCGCCGCGGAGGCAGGAGGGGCGCCGTCGTGGAGCGGGTCCAGCAGAGTGCTCCGTCTCTGCGCCGTCCTGTTGTGGCAGGTTATAGCGAACTTTCCCTCGACGTCGTTCCAGGCCACGATAAACACGAATTTGTGCCTCTCTTTTTCGTCGAAGACTCTGGGTCGGACGGACACCCAGCCGGACTCCAAGCTGTCCTCCATCGTGAATGACATCTCATCCAGCCAGTGAGGGCGTAAAAACGCAGATTAAACCAGATAAGAAAAAAAATATATCGAGTATAAAAAGCTAGCTACGGTTAGCTGCGCCGAACAGAAAAGTAAGATTCGCCGCAGCCGAGGCGAACAAAGCGGACCGGCCGAGTCAGGCGGGGAGACAAAAGGCTGTTTTACCCGCTGCCAGAGAACCGGAGAAACCGCAGCTAGCGTCGTTGTCCCTGTTCACGGCCGAACATCGGGGACTCGGACGCGGAGAAGTTGAGGCGGCCGGACGCGCTCGGACACGGCGGAGGGAAGAGGTCACCGTAGTAACGACGGTTGTCATGACACCTGGCCGCCCGATCACCTGCTCGCGCTCGGTACCGCTTCCCTTTGTCCGCTCGGCAGACAATAACGGTCGGTCGCGCGGCTCCAGTCTCCTCTGCGTCACGTGTGCGCCTCTGTTTACAAGCAGGCAAGGTGCGTGCGTGTTGTCAAATCCGGGGAGGGATTTAACACCCCCCCCCCCATCCCCCTTCACCAAAACCACTGTGTTACATTAAAGTGCCAGGAAGACTGCAGTAAATGACACAACTCTTGAAAATGCCACCTACTGTATCAGGATCAGGTTTATTGCCTGGGGGGTTCTCGCATACAAGTGATTTGTTTTGGCATGTTGGTGCTAAAGTGTAAAACTACTTTGTAGAAAAATATAAATACAATATTTATATCAAAACATGTATTTATAACGTGCACAAATATAAAGAAATAAAGATAAAGACAATAGGCACAATATGAGTTTTATTTAAAAGGAAGCTCTGTGCAGATTGTGCTTTTTTTCATGCATGACCAAAAAGATCACAGAATTGCATTCAAAGAATTTAAAAGTCATAAAGGACATGTCCATAAGTTAATATTGAATGGTGTCCAAAATCTAGAAAGTCTATGGGTTAGGAGTGTTCTGGTTTGCCCCTCTGACCAGGGTGAAAGATAGATAGTTGGCTTGTTGATATTAAAACCTCTGTATGAAGTGAAGTTAATATTCTATCAACCACAAAGAGATGCAAAATGACTACAAAGACATGCAGACAGACACAAAAGGACCACAAGGAGATGCAAAACAGCCACAAAACCACATACCCACTTCAAAAAGGAGCGAAATGACTACGAGACACAAAATAAACACACTCAGAGGCAAAATAACTGTAAAGATAAACAAAAGAACAGTTAAGGGAAGAAAAATTACCATAAAAACATACAATATGGCCGCTAAGAAACACAAAACAACGAAGGCAATTTTGTATCTTATTCATTCTGTGTTTCTTGTCTATATTGGAGAAGTAGGGGGACTTCTAAGCAATTGTATCGAGGAGCACATTGTTTGACAATGGCTGCATCAATAACGTAAAGTGTTTATGGCCAGACAACTGGGGCTTTGAATTTTAATGTATATTCACTTATCTCCCATATATACCCCCCCATTCAATTTTAAAAACTACATACAGACATTTCCTAAAGATTTTCATGTTTCAAGCTGTTAGGAAATCCACCTTTATATGTTTAACCACCTTTTAAAAACATATGAGTTATGCAGACATTTTCCCATGGGACATGAAGGCACCGTAACAGTCCCTTTAATAGTATACTTTCTCAAACCAAAGAAAGACAATAAAAAACATAAGTCTGCATTAATTCATTTTATCATCCAATAATTAATATCGACAATCTAACTATTCGTTATTTTCACTTGACTTTATTAAAAATGATGTTTTCTATGTGTATCTGTCGCAGACGTGCACGAGGAGCATAAACATCTGCACGTGGGTAAATCCATGACGCAAGCGCGCAGAGAACGTGACGACGGCTGGATGTTATACGGCGGCCCAACAGGGACAAAAGGCATTGGATCGCAAACAAAAGAAGTCTGTGTCACGTTACCCCCTTTACACACAACAATTAATACAAATTATTGTATTTTTCAAATAAACCATATGTATTTGACAGTAATTACTTTTCATTTTAGGATCTTATATAAAAATAAAAATTTTAAAATCGATCGTTATAAATCTAATCTTTTTTGGCTTGGAACCAACACAAAAAAATACAGTATCTTGTTTCAGTTGTCAGTGACTTATTATTTGTGTGTTTGTAGAAGGCCCAAAGAGGTCAAATTATTCCACGGTTCAAAAACCACAAACAAGTCAAGAAAAATCCAAGAAATGAAAACAAGTTTGTGCAGCAGAACTTGTCCTCCTTCTTACTCTGTTGATGATCTCAAGCCTGCTTAGATTTATCTGGTGGGACCTGATGCCAGATTTGGAACCACAGGACTAACTAACTAACCATTTGTAAAGAAGTTAAAACTAACCCCTGGCCCAGTAGCTTCCATAACACAGTGCTGCTCACGCCCTATTGCATGAATAATAAGAAATGATGTCATATGTCATATATGATAATATAGCTATTACTCATAGGGGGACATTCTTCTGCAGTGTTTTGGATTGGGACATTTGCTCTTGTGACTCAAAAAACATGAAAGGTGATTTGGGAATGTTTATCTGTGGTTCACAGGGGCTCATGCATTATATCTATTAAAAGAAGTTTGGCCTAACGCCACATCCTAATATTTCCACAACATGTCTCCAGAAAACACATCAAGTGAATAAATAGGAAATAAAAATTATATTTGAAGATCAAAAATAAGAGGTTTGATCAAGGTTTGATATTCTACAGGGATTTTTCTTTCAATAAAAAAAGCATATGATGACTTTACTAATTACAATATTGTCAACTTCAAGAAACAATGACTGTATGTAAGGATATTTACATACAATCAGTTAGACCATACCTCTTTAAACATAATCTTCATAGGTGTTTTTGTCCACTTGGTGGCAGCAGCAGTCAAGGCGGTCTTGTTCCTACTACCCACAGCAAAACACAGCAGAAGTTTGAATGAATCAGTGCATGAAGACCACATTGCCTACCGTCAAAGTCTCCAAATCTGAAATGTAACAACTATTTAAATATAGAAACCAAGTCTGAGACATCAAATAAATCTTACTTAAGTATATATATGCACTTATCAATAGCAAAATGTATTTAAAATCTCATTTCAAGTTTTACTGTTATATTTCGTTTCCAAATCAAAATTACTCTGACATTAATGCGTATGTTGCATTTTACTGCTGTAGATGTTTTAGGTTGCACAACTTTAGCTAATTTATATACTGTTAGGCAGTTAAACTTCACCATGCATCGTAGCTTCTTCTCATACATCATGACTTTCTCTCACTTGAAAAGAGATTTTAATCCACAAGTTCAAGTGGAGTTACATGGTTTTCACCAGACATATATGCCCCTTTTCTACAAGTATCTACTCGGCTCGCCTCGCCTCGGTTTGTGCGTGTTTCCATTACGCTTTAGTACCTGGTACCAGGTACTTTTGTAGTGCCTACTCGGCAGGAGCTCCAAGCAAGCTGAGGGGGACCGAAAACGTGACGTAGACAGATGGCATGCTGCTGGTTGGCCAGAGCGTGATGCTTCAGGAGCGTGATTCGTTCATAAGAATCAAAATCAAATCAAATCAGATTTATTTATTTAAAGCCCAAAATCACAAACATTGTTTGCCTCAGAGGGCTTTAAAATCTGTACAGTTGTGACACGCTCTGTCCTTAGACCCTCGAACCGGGTCAGGAAAAACTTCAAAAAACCCTTCAAGGGAAAAAAGAAACCTGAGGAAGAGCCACAGATAAGGGATCCCTCTCCCTGGGACAGACAGACATGCAATAGATACCACATGTACAGAGAACATCATCATTAATCAAACATGCTGAGTCCATGCTTTTAGTTCATGTGTGAATTATGTGAAAAGGAGTCCTTGAGCCCAAGCGCAGCTCTAGATGTCCTCATATGGAGCTCTGGTCCACTTCTCTCCACCACACACACACAGATCGTGTCCCCACCAGGCCAGAGAACCTCAGACAGTTATCAACCGCAGCATTTTTAAAACACAACAACAATGAACGTGATCAGATCGCTGCACAGAAAACAAGCCCGCGGAGCAACGACGAGGTACAGACTTTTTGTGTTTGTTTCTCTCTGGTGGCCTCCGTAGTTGTTTCGCACCGCCTCGCTATGACAACTCCATCCACGCTGAGGTGGTACTGTATTGTAATGGAAAAGCAGTCGAGCTGAGCAGGTACTATTAGGTCCTAGTGGAAAAAGAGCAATAGACTATGTAATTGTAATCTAAAAAATTAATCCCAGCTGTCAGACACATGTAGAGCAATAAAAGGAACACCATTGCTTTTGAGGGGGTAGTGGCATAGAAATAAAGTAGCATAAAAAACAAATATTCAGGTTAAGTACCTCTAATTTGTACTAACACAGTATGTGATTTACAGTAGTCCCTCATTTATCACGGGAGTTACGTCCCAGAAAGTCCACAAAAGGTAAAATCCGCGAAGTAGGACGTTAATTGCATTCTACCAATAAAAATCATAATATACTTGAAAGTGAATCACATTTTCAATTCTTTGAGTCATCATGTTTATATAAAAACACGATCTGTATCCTGCATTAAGTTTAGACCATCTGTGTGTGAACTGTCACTGAATAATTTGACTACATATTTATAATGTTTACAATTTTATTTTTTACCCCAAATATGCAGACACAAGGAAGGACCTTACAGACTGTGTGAGTGAAAAACAAAGGCAATATTGAAAATCTTCGTCAAAGCAAAGTTTAATGAGGGTTGATTGAGAACAGGTGTGTGGGTGAGGCCAGGTGTACAAAATGACTGACTGAGGGAAAGTGAGGGAGACAACACAGAGAAAAGAACAACAGATGATGACAACACATGCATTTCAGGTACAGCTTGTCATATTTACATCTTATAAATCAACGAAGGTTTGAACTTCGAGAGTGTTTAAACAAGAGAGAAATTCGAGAAAATATTAATGCCTGTCTGAGAAAAGTGCAGAAAGTGTGTGGTGAGGGGTTTTACAGCCTTAAAACATTTAATAATTGTAAAAATCCTACTTCGCGGATTTCACCTATTGCGGGCTATTTCTGGAATGTAAACCCCGCGATAAATGAGGAAACACTGTATAAGAAAATGGTTGTCATATTCATTTATGATGCATTGAGCTTCATTACCCAAACCATAAGACTGTTTGCTCAATTGCAGTATTCAACACTTGGACCTGATAACTTGACATTATTTCTTAATTAGATTGCATATACAATAGTTGTAAATTGTATTTAGTCATACCATTTTTATTTTAGGTCCATTCTATTTTATTGCCAAAGTTATTATTTATTGTAGTTCTATAATTTTTTTTGTTTTGCATGTATAGTCTCTCTTCCTAAAATGTTATGACCTTTGTGTAGGGAGCAAGAGATTCAATAATCTCACTGTCAGTGACTACTCCATGTAATTGTTGTGTGTATTATTATGATAAATGTTGAATCTAAAAAAATAATGCTTGTCTGCTATGTCATTTTACCCTTTGATCAAAACAATGATAATGAGCAAGTAACAAAGTTCACCTCAGTTAAGGTGGATGTCCATTAATGACAACAGGAAAAAAACAGCTACAGGGAATAAATCTGTAACCTGTTTTGAATGATGCCAGCTGTGCAGCTATTGAGTTTACATTTGAATCACAAAATCAAAGCCACACCTTCAGGCATCATCAAAGAAATTCTGAGTGAC
>JBAJHX010000035.1:8918352-8931660 GCA_037176925.1 Amniataba percoides | reverse complement strand
CGATAAAACTGTTGGAGTTTTGAGTCCAAATGTCCAGAAGCTCATGCCTGCTGTAGGACAGTAACGCAGAGCAATTCGGTGTGAATAATCCGGTCAGGATAAGAAAAAAAACCGCTAAATAGCAGATTCTGGAGAGACACTGAGCCTCGCGTTGTTCACGCGCCGCCATCTTGGATGGAAGTGATTTAAAGTCAGTGTGTTCATCATGAGAAGCCAGCCCATCATTTAATTGTGTTATGATAAATGATGCATACAGTACCCTGTTACTTAAGAGAATGACACTGGATACCGTGTGTGCTAATAAGGTTGATAGATGTGTAATTTGTCCCACCCTTAAAGGTACAGCCAAGTAATGTGTCAGTAGATGCTCAGAGACAAGCAGGACAGGGAAATGTATTTTGGAATGAGGCAAAATCAAGCGGGCATAACAAAAAAACAGGCAAAATTGATGCCAAAAGGGGTCAGACTGAGAGCTGGAAGTGTGATGGTCAAGTACAGAAAAGGGCTTATCACCTGCTACACCTACAAGAGAGATGAAGAATTAAGTTAAGCTTTAAGAAATACGCTGGTTAACGAAAAAAGCCATATTCATCTTACGTATCAAACAAATTATCATTCAGCTCATTGGTTAAATTGTTTCACTGTTTTTTTCAGAAACTTCACCCACCACTAAAAAAGGTCCAAAGACTATATCAGGCCCACAATGAATCCTTAGAGACCCTCCAGGTCAGATCGCAGATCTCTCTCAGTGCTGGTTACCATGGCAATGACACTCTCTAGTAATTCAGTAAAGATCAACACTGAGTCAAGGCAACCAATGGTATGCTGGGCAGCAGGGGGGCCTTTAATGAGGAAAGTCAAAATTGAAAACTCAGACAAACACTGTGGGACTGCATGAATCAGTCTGCATCTTTCCTCTGTACCTTTTATCTATCTATTCCTTAGAAAGAATGCCATGTTACATGAATATATATTCATAGATTGGAGATGCCACATTTGTTGTGGATGTTTAAGTTTATGTTTTCGTGGTCAAGGAGGGTTGAAATGTGCAAACTTAAAGTGGGTCACTTTAAGCACAAACTTAAAGTTTGAGCCAGTTGACAAAGACCAGGGCAACACCCTCTGGAGAACATGAACGATTCATTCAAATTTCATGACAATTTCAACAAATCAAATGGGAACCTCATTATGTTATCATGGCACCACAGGAAAAGTGGGTGTTCACCAAAGTCCTGCATGTCTGTGCAAAATATCCATCTGATAGTTGCTGAGATATTTCAGTCTCAACCAAAGTGGTGGAACAACAGGACGGCAATGTCATTTTAAGAGCAGTGGTGTGGCTAATACCGATATACCAGGTGTAACCAAAAAAACATGAAAACATACAGTAATTTGGTGTGAACTCTCTCTGCGTACTGAAGCCTGATAAGAACTATCATTGACTATAAACAAATATGGCTGCAGGAAGAACTTTGTTTTAGATTGTGACATAAAGCAAACAGTCCAGCATATCACAGTCTCACCTCAGATAGCAGCAGCCTGCATAACACTTTGTTTTGTTACTGTTACACAGCTCAAGACAGAAATATCCTATTTATTTTTGACAAATTTATGCCTGCTTTTGAGTTGATCTTTACATTGATCAATAGTATTGGTTCTTTTTTTTTTGGAGTCAGGAGTTTAGTAGGAGCTACATTGTTTCATTCCCATATAAATTGATCTCAAATCCAGTTGTGTCTACCTTTCAGTGTTTATATAAACCAGATGTCCAGATAAACGTCCAGTTCAAACCTGCTGCAGCTGTTCCAGCTGGGTCAGAGGCCGTGTTGCAATAAAAAGCTCAAGGACCACTCAGAGATAAATGTTTTGCTCAGACTGGATCTAACCGAGGCGTCGGGTCAATTTGCTTGGCTGTTGTTTACATTTTACAGAAGTTAAACAATCCAGGCACAAGTAGTGCAAACCTTTGTTGTGTGTGTTTTCAGGACAGCCAAACAGAATGCATGGGAGCTCCATCAGTGCCGCTATTAATCTGCAATACTATACAATAATGTCAACACAAATGAACAGGTTATGTTTTATTTTGACTGGTATGCTGGTGCTGTGGCGATGTTGAAAAGAGAAGTTTTTCTTCTTAGATGGCTTCATTTATTTGAGGTCCAAAGAAGTGAAAATATCACACGAACAGACGAGAAGAAATGAGGAAAGTCTTAAAAAGTAAAACAAATATGTGCAGGGAAAATTTGTTTTCTTTCTTCCTCCCTACCCCATTAAGTATCTTATGACCCCTCAGATTTATATTTTGACTCCTGGGAGGGGACCCAACCCCTAGGTTGAGCACAGTTGGACTATACTTCCAAACTGTACTTAAAGTGACTTAAACCAGCTCCACTTTGTGCAGCTGCAACAGCATTTATGCATCATATTAGCTACTTTTATTCATGTAAAATGCTGAATTCAGTATTTTTCTTATATTTCTGATATGAAATAATCCAGCATATTAAAACGGCCCACAGATGTGCTGTGTGTGTGTGACCTACATTTGGAGTCTCGGCACACAAAGAGTTAACCAGGCTGGGAGATGAACCGGGTAAAGTTCCCTCCTGACTTGGTGCTCGACCTGTGGGCGTGCCAAAGCGACTGTCAACTGCAAAAGTGGGATATTTGTAACTACACACCGCAGTGCAGGGGTCCAGCGAGAAGGAGGGGGGGGGGGCTTTGCTTCTGCTTTGAGCTGCATGTGTAGTTAGTTCATATTTTTCAACTGTTGCCTCAGTCATGGCGCGGATGTTAAACCTGCTCAGCGCGCAGTTGCGGAGAGATTTATCCGCGTGTGGAGGCATCGCCCGGCTCCCTGTGAGGACCATCTGCTGCTCTGCGAGAAAACAAGCCCAGGAGAGGTGAGATGGCTCACTGCTGTTCACGTCAGCTGCAGGTTTCACTGAATCAAGGTGTAAAGTGATCAATGCTCCCAGTGCGCGTAAAGCTGCACAGCTGATCGATTCATGCAACCTCCTGCAGACCTGAAGTCACTGAAGGCACCACTGTTTTGTTTCTGCATCATATCACACATGATCAACAGGCTGACTTCACTGTCTTTGGTTGTGGCAGTGTGCTCTTGTGCATGGTGGATCTGCCTCCATTCACTTATTTATTTCTTCCCCTCCTTTGCTTTCTTCAGTGATGCATCTTCAGCTCTGAGGAAGAGATGGAAGGACACAGCAGAGACCGTCATCATCGGCGGTGGGTGCGTGGGGGTCAGCGTGGCCTATCACCTGGCCAAAGCTGGCATGAAGGACGTGGTGCTGCTGGAGAAGTCTGAGCTGACAGCTGGATCTACCTGGCACGCCGTATGTCCACCAAAGTCTGCATTTCTTTATTCTTTAGAGGGAAGAAAGACGCTGCTGATCTGAAGGGTCCAAAGGTTCTGTAGGCAGTAAGCCTGTCAGAATTTATAACCCTTAAGTTATGTCATCATATAGAGCTCATTTATATATTCAGTTTACTATCACAAGACATGGCTGTGGATAATAGGTTTTTGTTATGTCCACAAAATGTCAAAAAGAATTATTAAGCGACCGTTGCTGTTTTATCAAGCCCAACGTGACCTCTTTGAGCGATTGACAGATGCATATTTTCCATTTTGAATATGAGAATTAAAAAACACGAGAGTAACTATAAAAGAAATGAACAATAAACCAAAAGAGCAATCTCAGTTAATAAATTCTCATTTGAAGCACAAAATGAATATTAAATATTCGAAACAGAGCAGAATCAAGTATTTGTTTATTGATTCATACCCCCTCTGCTCAACGATAAATCCACATACACAGTTTACACACATAAATCAGCTGTATGTAAGACAAAGGAAACATGTAAAAAAAGCAAACAGCTGAATTTAAAGCAAGTATTAGGAGGCTCTTCCTCGACAGCCTCTTGTCTTGAAGGTGTTTACGCCCATTTCTGCTTGTGTCATTCAGTAGTAGCATCATATTCACTGAGGACAGCTGTTAGAAGATTTCATGTCATTTGAGGTTTTGACCCACTTACTTGTTGCTCATTCACTCACAAACATTTCAGTGTAACGCTATTAATATAAGTCTGACATGTCAGAGGGCGGACTCAGTCTTATTCAGTTACACTCTACATGAGGGGGGTGGGGGGAACTGAAGCACCTGGTGGAAACCCACGGATAAGGGAACAGCAGCCATAATCTGTGAAGAAGAATTAGAGAGACTATTTACTTTTTGGTGTTCTTCTAAGTTATAGCCAGTTAAAGGGTGAGAGGTTGTGATGAAGGTAACGTGATGACATAATCTCAATGAGTCTTCTTAGTTAAAGGGTTTTCTAAAGAATAGTTTATGGTTGAATTCAAATGCTTGGACGGGAGGTTAAACTTACTATAATCATATTTTTATAATAACAATGGATTAAATAGTTATGCATAATACAAAAGGGGTCACTAATAATGAAGAGTCCACAAAGAATTATCACCCATTTCTGCAGCCCTTCAGAGCGTTTTAGCACCTTTCAGCTCACTGTTTTGGTTTTGCAGCCCACAGTTTTGGTTCATTTTTACCACTCTCATTAGCATTGTTTCTACACCCAATAGGCAGCTTTTTTTCAGGGAAAAAACAACCACTATTGAACATAAATACATGTTTAATCACTTTAAAACTGCATGCTTGTCTGAGGAATGAAAACAAAAACAAGACAGAGGTAAAAGTAAACATTAAACTCAAGATGGATATGAAAATTATTCCAAACATAATGTCAGTGTTGGTCTTTTTCATATGTATATGAACCATATCATCTTAAAAGGTGTCAGTGGTGTGTTTACAGTTTTTTCTGACATCCCCCAGAAAAATATCTGTTATTGCAGCTTTAAGTTGGACTCTGTGTTTGTGTTTGTGTTTTTCTTATCATCCTTTATGCTTAATTGTTTGTTTTGTCTGTCAGGCTGGCTTGACAACATATTACCATCCAGGTATCAACCTGAAGAAAGTCCACTTTGACAGCATTAAACTGTACGAGAGCCTGGAGGCTGAAACCGGACAGGTGAGGCGCCCTACTCGCTCGTCTTTCATAACTTTGATGTGCAGAGCTGTGTTGCAGTGGTTGTTCATGTTGTCGTTTTCTGCAGGCAGTGGGCTTTCATCAGCCCGGCAGTGTCCGAATTGCTTCAACAGCAGCTCGAGTGGATGAGATGAAGTATCAGATGACCCGCACACACTGGCATGTGACGCCGCAGTACATGATCGAACCGGAGAAAGTCTTCGAGCTTTTCCCTCTGATAAATATGGACAAGGTCTGTGTGCGTCATGGCAACACTGTACAAATCATCGCAGTCTGTGATTCTTGATAAGACTTATTGGTGGGAGAAATTATTGTTTACAAAAGGATTTTATACCAGCAATCAGTAATAATCATCCACCATAGTGGTGGGAATCATTTGTCCCTGCTGAGCATTCATTTTCTTCCGCCTAAAGTAAAACAATATGACAATGTGACTATAAAACACTCCCCTTTACAAAGTATTTGTGTCTAAATGTCTGCAATCTTGCCCTGGTTTTGTTTTACAGTATCCAAATGATTAAAAAGAAACATTTTGGAAAATAAGCTTATTCTTTTTCTGAGACTATTGAGCTTTTATCAGTTGATGTGTCATATCTGTGCTTGACGCTCTAGCCAAGAGAAAGAATCCACAAAAGAAAGACATTTTGCAAATTTGAACAATACATTTTCTCTTATCTTAACATTTGATTCAGATAGCAAAAGTGACTATAAATTGGCTTGTGAAACTATTCATACCCCTTGAAGTTTTCCACATTATGTCACATTATGACCACAAACATGAATATATTTTATTAAAATTGTATGTGAAAGACCAACACAAAGTGGTATACAATTGTGAAGTACAAAGAAAATGATACATGATTTAAGTTTTTTTTTTGCAGATAAAAAACTGAAAAGTGTGGTGTGCAAAAGTATTCAGTCCCCTTTTCTCTGAGTGCAACCAATTGCCTTCAGACGTTGCCTGATGATTGTTGAATGACTGAATGTTGACCTAATGACTCTACAGAGTCCACCTGTGTGTAATCTAATCTCAGTAAAAATACAGCTGTTCTATGATAGCCTCAGAGGTTTGTTAAGAGAATATTGGAGAGCAAACACCATCGTGAAGTCCAAGGGCCATCATCTTGATGGGAAGATGGATGGAGCCAAATACAGGGCAGTCTTGGAAGAAAACCTCAAATGTCAGCTTCTAAAATGGGAAAGTCAATCTAGTCATCTATTAGTGTGTTGATATCTCAACAACTACAGGCCAGATTGTCATGCATTTTACTGCAAATATCATATCCTCATACTAATGATCAGAAGATGAATACGAAGATGATGATGTATATGTTGTTATATGAAGGTATTGTGAATATTTTCAGGTGTTGGCGGGTCTTTACACCCCAGGAGACGGCCACATTGACCCGTATTCTCTCACAATGGCTCTGGCTGCTGGTGCACGCATTTACGGTGCCCAAATCTACAACCCAGCCCCGGTCAACGGCCTCATCCAAACCGCTGATGGCAAGTGGGATGTTCAGACTCCTCATGGAACCATCCGTGCCAATCGCATCGTCAATGCAACGGGTTTGTACTCCAACGTTCATCCTCCACATGCACATTCGCTGTCAGACCAGAGAAACAAATGTCTCGCATGTCTTTTGGAAACATTAAATGTTGATGCTTTTGTCTTGGTCTTTAGATGAGAACAGGGTTTAAAAGTGACTCTTTTTTTATTTTATTTTTTTGGCTTTTTTAGCCTTAATTATTGACAGGACAGCTGAAGAGAGACTTTTAAAGCTAAAATTAGAATTTAACTAGGTTGTCTTTTCAAGCTGTATGTTTATTAGTATTCCATACAGTGTACTTTTTGTCCATATTTCCTCCTAATACAGCATTGCTTGTTATTTGTGCCGATTCAGACATGATGCAGACACATCCCGTGGTCACTGCTCTATAAATTATGTTATCAGTGGGCACTCATAACAGGAGACCTTTGCCCACATCCACCATTGCTTGCAGAGTTCATGGAAATGAGCTTTTGGCTTGAACTGGGTCATACCAGTTCTGGGGGGATTTTGTTGGCAAAGACTCCTTTCATCCCTGCTGCTGTTGCTTGTTTATCTGGCAACGTTCAAGAATTTGCTTCAGTCTCTCCCTGGCCCTCCTCTTCTGTAGAGAGTATTGTGTAACATCTAGCCACATATAGGTCATACATATTTCTTTTGAGTCAGCTTCTCTCTGCAGTAACAGTCGGGTTGAAATGAACCAACAAAGAAATGGTGAATTAAAAAACAACTCAAGTCCAGTCCTAAAAATAAAGCAAATTAAATCAAATTAGATTGCATGTTTTAAATGTTGCTTTGACAGTCTCTGCAGTGCAAAACCATGTCCACCACGAGCACACTCACAAGCATTCAGTTATAAATAGCGTCATACAGGTTTTGCAGAGTAAATGTTCTGCAGCTCGTTCACCTCTTTTTTGCACATTCTGTACACTGGTCGAAGCCATTTGCAGTGCGTTGTGGGTTCTGCTGGCTGTTTGCCTTCACTGTGTCCGACAGCCAATCCAAACAGGCCAACAGTTCAGATTTCATCCAATCTTGTAGCTGCAGTACACGCACACCTCCTGACACACTTTTTTCAAGCATTTTTGGCTTTTTGTGTCCAGGGACTGAAACGTCGAACTGATATATATCCCAGCTGTGGGTCTCCATGAATTATTCTTCCGCGGGAAGTTAATATTTTTGCTCAAGTATTTCCATTTTCATTAATGATGAGTACGTAAACCTACGCTTTTGCAGGTAAACCACAAACTTGTACAGGTTTAAAGTCACTGCCTCTTCCTTTTTGTTTGTGCAGTTTATTTACAGATTGACAACAGATGCTGCTTCTTTGCAGGCTGCAGAAATAACCCCAATGGGAGAGCAGCCAGTATAAAATCCCACATACAAAAGGAAGAAAACAACTTCCAAGAAACAACAGCAACCTCAGTCTTTTTTAATGCACTGTGCTCACATTTTCTCACATCTATATCGTGTAAACCTCTTCACTTTGTAGAGATTTTTTCCCCTTTACATACTTTCTCTTTCTCTTTACGGCCTCCTCCACAGAGCCTCATCCAGAATCTTAACCACCTCCACTCAACCTCACTCTTACCAAAATCTTATTTTGACAAATTCTTCTCATTGTTCAAACTCATACTGAGGCGTCTGGCTGTAACCCCTCTTTCAATAACATGACCCACCCCCCCAACAACAAGAGCCAAAATTAAGGTCAAAGATCACATCACGAGAATGTGACTCCCACTGGATCAGTTTCAATACATGACCCTTGTGAGCTGAAAGAGGAAGAGAAAGTTTTGGCCATTATAAGAACACTAAACTACACTTTTTCAAACCTGCAAACCTATAAATATCAGTAATATGCTGAGTCTGCATTTGTGCTATCACTTGCAGCAGCGGATGCTGGATGTTTTAACTGTTAATCTTTTATTTGAAATGACAACATATATTGACATAGTATGTTTGGGAGTTACAGCTGACTTGATATGTGAATATATATTCTTTTTTTTTTTATAAAATCGTATGATGTTTCATTGCAGACTTTTACACACCCCCTGGCATGCACTGCAGAAGTGCTCAAGTATAAGTATGAGTATATCTGGTTGGGAATCACTCACTTAGCCTGTAGTCATCTGAACAGATTTCAGCCTGATTATTAAAAGTTCATATTCATAGATAGAAAAACAAAGTTTAGAGGCGATGACTGAAAATAGATGGAAATAGCAGAACTAGTTTCAAAGATTGTTTTTTATTTCGGTGAGCGACTACACTCATTACTATTCCTGGGTACCCCATTGAACTGGCCCTGTGTGCAGGCATCTGGTAAACATGCTCCTGTGCAGCCCTGCTCCTGCTTAAACTGCTTCCAACCTTATCAGGATGTTGTGTGTTTGCACTCCCACTCAATACCTCACTATGAGGTTAAGTTCACATATGCAACACATTCAGGATATAGATATATAGTGATGTTGCATTGTTAATTGGCTGCAGACCTACGTGCAATAAAACAAATTCACATTAATATTTCACATATAGATGTATTTACATTTAATTTGTATTTGTAGAACAGTGTTTATTAGAGTTATTCTTGTAACAGTTGCTGGAGATAGCAGCAGAGGTCCACAGGTCTCAGTGCTCCAGCAGTCTTTGGCCTCACTCCAGCTCAGGGCAGTTGAGTTGGTACGAGATCCACATTGGTTGTTCACATGTCACACTTACAGACTCACAACACACAGCCTATTTGTTGGTTTAGCTCCCACTGCTATCATTAGTGTAACTTTTATCCACAGCAGGCCTCTGTTTTTAGTGAAAACCCTCTAAAAATCCACAATGCAATACCTGCCCAGCACTTAACAGCGCACTGACAAAGTTAGAGACCAGCTGAGGTATATAAAAGTACATTTAGCAGCTAAAGAGCCAAATATTTCCCTCAGGAGTTGGTAAAGACCAAAAGGGAGCTAAAGCCTGCTGTATATAACATGTTCTATGCATTCATCATATGTTGTTGCAAATGTGTGGACAGATTGTGGACAGACTGCATCTTCCCCTATTTCTGTGTTGCTTGTAACACCACGTTGGCTGATTTTGTATGTAAAGGACTCAGGTTAGTTAGTTTTACGCCTCCCAGATACCTTTTCTCTCTTCACTTCTACTTAGCTCTGTCATACTACTTCATATTTAGATTTGCAGATCAATATTGATGTCATCTGACTTTCATTTTAGTCTGTTTGCCGTTTAATGTGTGTGTCATGCTGCAACAACATGAGAGAGGATTTCTGTTACATAACTGTTCAACCTTGAGGGCCTATGAAACAAAGTAATATGTTCATAGACAAGTCAGGTAACTTCTTGAAAACAGATGTTGACAAGTTGCCATGACAACGTGGCCTGTGGCAACTGTTTGAGCTGATCAGGTATACACACAGTACGCGCCTACTTTTAACCGAACATTTATCCACACCCACGTATCTGTAACTAATAAGTACCTGTGCTTTTCCATTTTGTTCTGTTTCTGAATGCCAGGATGTTAAAAGAGGAAATTTTTGGGATGAGTAAGGATCACAAATTAATCAAGTTCAGAGGTTTGATACAACCAATGAAACACCCAGTCTTACATAGTATAGAATACAATTTGTCCGCATATCAGGACAGTACACAATAATAGTACTCTAAACATGAAGACAACATTAAAATGAATTAAATAATAAATACTTTTTTATGGTAAAATCAGATTTCCTGTGTTTTTAATCTTGATTTAATAGGTAGTTCAGGTGGTACAGCAGGTCCTCCCATAATCATCAGGTTAAAAAACATAACATTTACTGTATTCTGTTTACAAGGAAAAAATGATTCACTTTTACTACTGAATGGTGAATGAGGGGCGTCAAAGGGGGCGTAACTTTTTACTTACAAACAGATTCATTCATCAAGGTTTACACGTCTATCAGGAGACATTAACATTATAGGTCCAATAAATCATAGAGGCAGTGGAAAATATACTGTAACAGCGCTGCCCATTTGCGAAAGCACTGACTTTATACAGTGAAGGCAGCACACCCATAAGGAATAGTTTTAATCTTTCTTGCCAGCAAAGATCTTATCTTCCTACTCTAGGCAACACAGAATAAAGAGATTTCACAAAATATCACATTAGTGCTGAATAGCTCATGCACCATTTTATGTACAGCCACGATTACATGAGCATCCTCATATAGTGCCAGCATTAGCTTGTTAGCTGATTTAGCATGATCTCTTATCTCTTTCAGGTTTCTGGGCCCGGGAGGTGGGCAAGATGATCGGGTTTGAACACCCCACCATCCCAGTGCATCACCAGTACGTGGTGACGGCAACGGTACCAGAGGTGAAGGCTCTGAAGAAGGAGCTGGCTGTCATCAGGGACTTGGAGAGCTCTTACTATCTGCGTCAAGAAAGAGATGGACTGTTGTTTGGCCCCTATGAAAAGATGGAAAAGATGGTGCTACAGGACTCCTGGGTCAGAGATGGAGTACCTCCAGGTCTGTTTCACATCCACTAAAAACATTTAATTCCTTTTTCCTTTTAAATATTTTACCCTTGAGAGAGGCAGTGTTCCTCATGGTTCTGGTCTTGTAGGTCTTTATGTTTCTTAACACCTTTCTCTGGCTGCTGCAGGTTTTGGTAAGGAGCTGTTTGAGTCAGACCTAGACAGGATAATGGAGCATGTTGAGATGGCCATGGAGATGGTCCCTGTGCTAAAGAAAGCTGACATCATCAACATTGTGTCTGGACCAATCACATATACACCTGACTTGCTGCCCATGGTCGGACCACACCAAGGAGTTCGCAACTACTGGAATGCCATTGGCTTTGGGTAGGTGATGGGGATGGAGACTCGTTTGCACCTTGGTAGATCTGATCAGAGATGCGAGGGCTGATTCATAATGTTGAACCGCTGGACTATTTTCAGGTATGGAGTCATCCATGCTGGCGGTATTGGTAAGTTCCTGAGCGACTGGATCAGAAATGGAGAACCTCCTTATGACCTGATCGAATGCGACCCCAACCGCTACGGCAAATGGACAGACGTGCCTTTCATGTGTGCCAAAGCTCGAGAATCCTATGGCTTCAACAATGTGGGTAAGAAGAACATTAGACGATTAGACGAACATTCATTGGACAAAGCCTTGTATTTCTTGCTTCATTAAAGCCTTCGCTGTCCTCCTCTGTTGGTCTCTCTAGTTGGTTACCCCAAGGAGGAGCGCTTCGCTGGTCGACCAACCAGCCGGATAAGCGGCGTTTATGAGCTGCTGAAGGACAAGGCATCTATGGGCTTTCACGCTGGCTGGGAACAACCTCACTGGTTTTACAAACCTGGAGATGAGACTGGATACAAGTAAGGCATCCAGTTAGTAGAACAGTTTTTTGTTTTGTTCATACAATAATATATGATCTTATCTTAACTATCTTAGACCCGAAACACTTAACGTCAGAACAAGATGTCCCCCAACTATTGTCTTAGCCTTTGTTTCGTAACTGTATTTAATTTAGTAGTGAACTGCTGTTCTCTAATTTGCCAGCAATTGTACATTCCTGCACGGAGCCACACCACATCCACTTTCCTATTTTACCCTCTCATCTTTGTGGAGTAAGAAGGAGAATATAGCAACAGCTCCTCAGTATAGAGCTAGAATGTACTGATGCATAAAAAAACAGATGCATGCATGCTTGTGAGAATAAATGAGGACACAATGTTCTTGGGTGAAATGGTCTCTTACAGACCTTTAGTTCATGTGCAGTTAGAGACAGGCTCACTGCACATAATTTAAAAGCTCTTCTATCCAAGCACAAGACACCAATGAGATAGCACACTGACAGATCAGGACAGCTGCTAACATTCAACAGATAACTGTCAATCTCGAAATATGCACCATGGCATTTTTCAAAAACCCACACATTCACAAATGTCTTGGGATAATCTTGCATGTGTTGGGAGACTTGCCAAAACCACTAGTGTTGAATCCAGCTGGCCCTCTCAGTGGCTGCATACTTGGTTTATACTGGTGACCCGGGGATTTTTTTCTTTGTAAACTATAAAAGCTGCAGTCATCATTTTGATATGGAACTTCGATTCCCCAACTTGTATTTTAAGGCACAGTATTAGCATTTCTCTAGGGATGGCAATGTTGATTAGTCAGTCCACTGGTTTGGTCCAGACTTAAATATATCAGCAACTATTGAATACATTGCCATAAAATTCTTTAATAAATTGTGCTGCCTTTGGCGATCATGTGACTTTAAACTAGCACCATCATGACGTTGTTATTTTGTGGGCTTTGAACGAAATGTCTTGGCAACTAATGGATCAGTTGTTACTAAATTTGGTATATATACAAATGTTCAACTCTTTATGTATCAGATACTTTGGCTGTGTATAATACTTTGGTTAAATATCTACAAAACTAATGGCATCCCGGTTAGCCTCAGTGCTACTTTCTGTGCTAATGTGAATTAACTAATGGTTACATGCTAAACTAGGATGGATTATACCTGTTCATCATTGCCATGCCAAGTCCACTATATAATCGACAACAGTCTTTCAAACAATAAATGGTTAATTCTAGAGGTGCTCGGATCAGGGTTTTTGGAGCCGATCACCGATCACCGATTTTTGAAATCAGTATCGCCGATACCGATACCAAAGCCTCCA
>JBAJHX010000035.1:8897516-8918252 GCA_037176925.1 Amniataba percoides | reverse complement strand
CGTCCGATCAATGCCGATACCACGTGTATCGGCCGATACCGATCGGGTCACCGATCAATCGGAGCACCTCTAGTTAATTCTGTGCCTCTCTTATAACAATGTGTATTCATTATATCCTTGCAACAGTTTTACATTTTGAAATGATGGCAGTAAAAGGGGCTGGTAAAGGAAAGTTGGGGTCCATTAAAGCAACAGACCCAGATATAAAGCAATAATTGATTTTCTGCTGTGTTCAGGCCCAGTTTCCGACGCACCAACTGGTTCGGACCAGTTGGCAGAGAGTGCAAGCTGGTGATGGAGAAGGTGGGAGTGATTGACCTGACGCCTTTTGGCAAGTTCATAGTGAAGGGGAAGGACTCACAAAAACTGCTGGACCGCCTGTTTGCTAACACCATGCCCAAGGTAGAGCACCTATAGACTTCATTAACATCAACGTGAGCTGTTTGCACGAGGAGGGAAAGTTTTTCCATCACTGAAATCCAACAAACAAATCTATTCCTCTTCTTTCTTTTAAAAGTAGTCCAAGGTTTTGGGATGACTGCATGTCTCTCTCTGACTTTGTATCTTGTGATCTGTGTGTTTTCAGGTGGGCATGACTAATATTAGCCACATGTTGACACCCGCTGGGAGAGTCTATGCTGAGGTCACCATCACCCAGCTGTCTCCAGGAGAGTTCCTGCTCATCACAGGCTCAGGGTCGGAGCTACATGACCTCAGGTGAAACTGTTTATACGGACTTGATGTCATTCAAGTTAATCAGGGGGGATAGACCATCATTTTCGTGTATCTTAGCAGAATGGCACATTTAACCCGGACCACATGCACAAAACTGCACCCACACAAGCAGACAAACCATAAATATTAATTCAATATTCATTTTGAGGAGAACACAGTGCACATTATGTTTATAGAGAAGCCAAACCCTCCTCACTTCTCGGTCTCACACACCAAGGCCAGAGTTGGATCTCAAGCTGTGGTGAGTAAAACTCTTTCACAGTCTGCTGCTTCATATGGCAGAAACCTAAAACCTCTCAGCAGTTGTTAACACTACGCCCCACCATTTGCTCCAATCAAGAGGCAGCACATTAAATCACTCTAACCAACCCCGCAACCACAGCCTGAGGGGAGGTGAGGACATCGTAACATGTAACGACCTCTAGTGGTGATGGGACCATACTACAGATGAAGGGTTCAACGAGGGCACTTCGGCCTGTGAAACTCAGAGCATGTGGCTGAAATTAAGCAATATGTGAAGTATTTCATGTGACAAAGGAATGAAAGGGCTCTTTGGAGTTTTCTTATTTAAAAAAAAAAAAGAAAAGAAAAAAGTTACATTCATGCTCAGTGTTACAAAACACATTATGTATCTCTCAACAAGAGTGTCCATCTCATTAAACATTAAATCTGATTTAGCAAGTATTTAAAATCTTTCATCGTTAAAATCTGTGCTGACTACCTACCAGCCTTTGTCTCACTGCCTTTGTTGTCATATTACTGCATATCATGTTGAATTACTGCCCCCTGTTGATCAGTGGAATGGCCTGACACCATTGGTAGGAAAATGTATTGCCTCACTTGGATGGGACACAAAAAAGACAGACGTAAAAAGTCAGCCCCATGATGCTACTAAAACTCTACAAGGAAGAGTTACCTGTAGCTGTAAAATGGCATATAATGTGTTTTATCATGAGCTGAAATGTATTAAATCTGTGATAAGTTGCGATGCTATAATGACAGAGTATTACAATCCTCCTTCCTCTGTCGATTTGAACTCAGGTGGATAGAGACAGAAGTTGCAGAAGGTGGATATGACGTTGACATCAGCAACGTGACGGAGGATATAGGCGTGCTCGGCATTGCAGGACCAAATTCCCGCAAGGTTCTTCAGAAACTGACAGACGATGATATGAGCGATGCCGGTTTTAAATTCCTGCACTGCAAAACCATCAATATAGCTGGCATTCCTGTCCGGGCCATCAGGATCTCCTACACAGGTGAACACACTTTGTGACGTTACCATACGTCTTAGATACACAAAAGCTGTTTAGCCATTAACACTGAATAAAGGACTTTACATAGAGAATTGGGCAAAATGCCTCAATAGTGCAGCACAGTACAGCTTTTTTGTCTTGAATGCATTGACCTTTCACTGACATAACTCCATAAAATCCTTCACCGGTCTACTGAAATCATCTTCCTCAGTATCTTAAGACGAGACAAATATTACAATGGAAGCTCCAATTTGCAAAGGAAAGAAAATGTATTAATTTTAATAACTGACTGATTACTTGTAAAAAAAGGTATGAAGATAAACAATTAAATATTTAGTTATTAGCTCTATCAGACATGTGACATGTTGTTTTTCAGTGCTTAGTTTATCTTGACATGTTATATGATTAATGCATGTAGGTGAGCTTGGTTGGGAGATGTACATCGACCAGAAGAACATGGCAGCTGTGTACCAGGCCATGATGGAAGCAGGAAAGGACGAAGGCATCGATAACTTTGGCACCTACGCCATGTCCTCTCTCAGACTGGAAAAGGGCTTCAGAGGCTGGGGAGCTGAGGTATACACACACACACACACAAACACACACGCGAACACGCACACACGAACACGCACACAGGATTAAAAAAAATGAAATGAGATCTATACTGCTCTTGCTTTCAAAATGTAAATGTTGATGAAAAAATGTTCTTTACAGATGAACTGTGACACAAATCCTCTGGAGGCTGGATTGGATTATTTTATCAAACTGAATAAGGTAACTATCCATCTCATTTTTTGTTTTTTATTTTAACCTACATTAACTGTTGGTATCCATGTTTACTTGATTTGTTTCCAACATGATTAAGAATACGTTCTGAATAGATGCTGTTTGCCTCTGTGTTTGTACAGACAGCTGACTTTATTGGCAAAGCAGCCCTTCAGGAGATCAAAGCAAAGGGTCTGAAGAGAAAGCTTTCCTACATCACCCTGGATACAGACGACATTGACCCAGAAGGCAATGAGACCGTCTGGTACAATGGCAAGGTTAGCAACAGCGAAAAGCTGTCTATCCAGTGTTATTTGTCTTTTTTTTGTTTGTTTTTGTGGTTCTCACTCAGTCGGTGTCCCTCGTGTTTCTCATCAGGTGGTCGGGAACACGACATCTGGAGCCTACAGCTACAGCAGCCAGCAGAGCCTGGCGTTCGCCTACCTGCCCCTGGAGCTGTGCTCTGTGGGCCAGAAGGTGGAGGTGGAGCTGCTGGGGAGGAAATACCCCGCCATGGTCATCCAGGAGCCCTTAGTCCTCACCGAGCCCACGAGGACCCGGCTGCAGAAGAAAGCAAAGAGCAAAGCATAAGCACAGACTGTCCTGGATCACTTCTCACCAGCTGAAAAAAAACTATTTTACTGTGAATAAAAATGAGTCTTACGAAGAAAAACAAAACGTGCACGGAGCCTTGGACTAGGCAGTTTGAAATTAAGTGGCCATGTCTTGTCTCCTGGCTCCTGAGTACTTAGTGTATCTCATAAACGTGTTTTTGAGCAACAGGGAAATTATTTCTGCTATGTGATGTTCCAGCACCACGGTGTCTTACAGTGTTTGAAAGAGTAATTGACTTTTTGTAATACCTTGAATGAATGTTAATTTTTTTTACAGGTCAACAGTCAGAACGTGTCAAATGAAGATTTCTTTTTGCATTTATTTGAAATTCAAAGATGAAGCTGTTGCATTTTTCATGGTGATAAGAGCACTTTGGGACTGTGATAAATGGATCAAAATATAAAAACAATAACCAAAAGAAACATGATGTTCACAAACTTGTACAAAGAGTTTTTTAAATCTTTTTTCTACTAATATGTTATTGGTGTACATTAATACCTTGATAATTAAAGCAATTCACTCACTGTCTCGTATTACATGTTTATGTATTTTAATGCCTGTACCTCCCTCAAGACGGCTTTTCCACACTTTATCAGAGCCACAGTCTTGCTCATTTCTCTTTTGTCTGACTCGTCTAAGCCTTAAGGATTAAATATTAAACCTCTCTGAAAAACATCACATGAAGATGATGATTGATTATTTAAATCATTAATGAAAATCATTATTGCAATTATGTTTGGAACCCCAAAAGGTTAAATACAGAATTATGAAGTAGATGATCACATGAATAAAGTGTGTAAAACATGTAAATGTCAGTTCATAAAATGCCTCTTCATTTTTTATATTTCTTACTTTAGATAAAAATATCTTGTTTTATACTATTAAGTTTAAATAAATAGTATAAGTATAAGTGTTCATTTTCAGCTTATGATTTGATCAATTACTCGATTCGTGTCCGCTTTAATCAATATCATTGAAAACAGAAGGGTTTATTTATTTTATTTTTAATTTTATTTTCCCCATCTGAGCCTCCATACATCACGTGAGTCGCAGTTACTTCCTGCCCTCTGATTGGCTGCTGCGCACCGAGGCAGCGTTTTCAAGCTGCACAACACGGAAGCGACTCTCGGACAGCCAGAAAACTTTGACAAGTCAGTGATGTCGCTTTGACTCATCGCAGCTAAGATACCTCGTCTGTCCGTCTGTCTGTTTGTCTGTCTGTTTGTCTGTCTGTCTGTCGGAGCTCATCACCAAAGAAGCAGATGATGGATAAAAAACTGTCCGCTCGTCTGCTCACCTCAGCCGGGCTGTTGTTCCTCCTTGTCGGCTCACATGTCGTCTCGGCCGCCCAGCAGCCTCACATCGTCTTCGTCCTGGCTGATGACCTCGGCTGGTACGATGTCGGCTACCACAAGTCCGAGATCAAGACCCCGAACCTGGACCGGCTGTCCGCAGGGGGGGTCCGCCTGGAGAACTACTATGTGCAGCCCCTCTGCACCCCCTCCAGAAACCAGCTCATGACAGGGAGGTACCAGGTGAGAGACTGAACATCCTGCAAGCACAGTCAGCTTTTCTTTATTTAACTTTAACCAAAGGTTACAGTTGTCAACACCGTCAGATTGCTCAAAACCTGTGAAACTTAATGTTTAATGCTGTGACTTAATGTTTAAGTTTTGTGTTTGTCACATGCACTGATACAGTGAAGCACTCATTTGCAATGCACAAGCAATGTGCACAAAGAAAAACATTTACACAAGTAAACTGAGAAAAATGTAAATCAGGCAGGCAAAAGATAAAATAAAGGAATAAAATGTTACACATAAAGTAGAATAAACTAAAATATGATCTGAAAAATGTAGGCTGGTGTAGAGCAGTGATCAGACAAGTGAACTTTAACATAGACCTGTTGTGCACTAGAACAGTAAATGCATGTTTGAAGATTTTCTGTCGTCCAGATTTTGAAGAAAGTCAGCTGGATTTGCTTGGAGTCCTTAAAGATGTTTCACATCTCATTTGAGTGGCTTCCTCAGTGTACAAGTGTTGAGCTATTTGTGGAGGGATCAGTCTATTGTCTACGTCAAACTGGAATGACCATAACTAAACAGAGGAGTCACTCAGTCCAGTTTTGAGATCCTTCCAGCTCAACACCCGTTCACACCTTTACTCATGTGACCTGAACAACTCACATGACAGTCAGGAGGGGAAACAATCCACATAATAACTCTCAGGTGTCAACAATGTTACTAGAGTTTACATTTTCTGATACCAAAACAGGAAGGAAGTAGTAAATGTGTGTGTTTAGTTTATGTCCACCAACATGTGAGGACTCTTTGTTGGCCAACTCATCTTCGCTGCGACGTCGTGTCTCGATCGCTTTCTGGTGGCAGGCTGCTGTACAGGTCATAAGTCCCACCCCCTTCATGTTAGCAGACAAAATCAAAGTTCACGTCAAATAAAGATTATTGTACATAGTTCTGATCACTCTGTTTTTTTCTGATGAATTTAATTAGTTATGTGATGCTCTTAAAACAAGGTGTAACGTCATGATAGACAGCTGTCAATCAAAGAGCAGTTTAGACACCTGCAGGCATCTTTTCAGGAACTGAGTGTGGCATAGAAACTTTTTGCATGTAAGGAACGCGTTTGATTATTAGAAAACCTATTTTATTCAATCATAGATATTGATATTTATACATTTGAATTCAAGTACAAAAATAATCATAATGACCTTCAAAGAGCCTTCAGTACATGATGATGACAAGTAAACTCCAGGCTGTTGTTTTGCACATGTTGTACATGTGGATGAAATTTCTGGGGGGGAAAAAAATCTAATTTTGGCACTGGTGGAAAGCAGAAGAAGGACGTTTATTTTGAAACCTTTTGTTTTCATCACTGTCACCACAGAAGCGGTTAGTTCCCCCTTTTGCCATTTTCAACCCCAGAGGTATTTATTTCTTCAAAATATGTATTTTTACATTTGTTGTTTAACCCTGTCCTCCTCAGATCCACACAGGCATGCAGCACCAGATCATCTGGCCCTGTCAGCCGTACTGCGTGCCCCTGGGAGAGAAACTGCTGCCCCAGCTGATGAAGGAGGCAGGCTACGCCACGCACATGGTGGGCAAGTGGCACCTGGGCATGTACAAGAAGGACTGCCTGCCCACACGAAGGGGCTTCGACACATACTTTGGTATGTTTCATTAAGAATAAAGCCTAATGCAGTGATATTAGACATCTGTGTGAATTCCTGCCTCTCTGCCTCCTCTGTGCTCCAGGCTACCTGACAGGCAGCGAGGATTACTACACTCATGTCCGCTGTTACAAAATATCTCCGCTGAACCTGACTCGCTGTGCGTTGGACCTTCGGGACGGAGAGGAAGTTGCCACCGGATACAAAGGATTTTACTCCACTGAGCTGCTCAGCCAGAGGGCCACCAGCATCATCGAGAAACACAACCCCGGCAAGGTGACTATGCAGGTCACAATGCAGAGCAGAGATTCTGCTGCCCCGTGTGGCCAATGATATAAATGCAACTTTAAAGAAGACTTGAGGCCGATATTGCTCTCCAATGATCATTTCTCCTATTTTAAAACAGACCTTAGAGACAGTTAAGGGAGGAAATCAGCAGAGTGAGTCAGTCACATCCGTTGCAAAGCTATATGCCTGTAAAATTTGCCAACATTTGCCAAACATTGTTAAAGATTAAACCAGTAAACACAACCTTTGTAGGTTGCATCTGCATACAAAAAAGCAGGATCTAATTGTGGCATTGAGAGTTGTTAACAGCCTCATAAAAGACAATTTTCCCCTCTAAACTTAAATAATTATTTGAGGCCAAGAGAGGTCAAATTATTAAATGCATAATGGAAAAGAAAAGAGTAATGAAAAGTCTAAAAAAAGGAATATGAATTTGTGTAACACAATTTTATGTGTAAAGTGAGCTTCATGGCACACATGTTGCATCAGAAACAATATAATGTTATGTACATAACATAATACCGTTTTCAGTGAAAAATCTTGAAATTTTTGATTATTTAAGTACATTTTCCTAACTCTAAATTGAAATGGAGTGTTTTTTTTTTATTCGAAACAATAAGTCACACTCTCTCTTTCAGCCTCTCTTTCTGTATACGGCGTTGCAAGCAGTCCATTCACCACTGCAGGTGCCAGAGCGCTACGAGGTCCCTTACAGCTTTATTAAAGACCAGTCTCGCAGGCAGTATGCCGGCATGGTTTCGGCCATGGACGAGGCGGTGGGCAACATCACTCTGGCTTTACAGAAGACAGGACTTTGGAACAACACGATCCTCATATTCTCAACAGGTACGCTGGATAAATCGCTGTTCAAACATTAAACATGAAACGCTAACAATAACAACGTCAATGATTCTAGGACATTAAAGAAGATATTTAATCATCATAATGTTCCTCAAAGATAACAAAACCTCTGTTTTACAGAGAAAAGGCATACTGTGGATGAGGAAATATTGGTTTGTCGTTAGCAAACATGATGACAAGTTGTCTTGTATCTGACAGCAGAGTGGCACTAAAAAGTTCACATTCTCTGTTTAAATCAGCAAATTTATGTAACGTAGGTAAAAATATTAGGATAATCCCCAAAGGAGAAATTTAGTTGTTACAGCCGCACAGATGTGGATATAAATGCAGATTAATTTAGAACGTAATAATATAGGTAGATTATGAGTAAATGGAATAAGAATAGAATGAAATAGAAACTATGTAAGTGTGATTAATTCAAAACTGACAGTATTGAACAGACGCAGTGCATGTAACATGGTGTCATTTGTGGCAGCGATGTTGGCAGATTATAGTGTACATATACAAGCAGTATTATACAATCAGTTACAATAGTGTAAACAATATTAAGATGTACAAGATATGATTATTTAACTATATGTGTAGTTGTCTGTATTAATAATATGGAGATATGTTATATATATATATATATATGTATATAACAGTTAATTAATTTATTCAAAATACTTGGGGACGTGATTAATGTCAAAAGTATTTGGTCATAAAAGAAAAATTCAATGCAATCCATCATATCAAATCAATAATTTAGTCTGGATCAAAACAGTGGAACAGCAGGCAGACTTCTACAGAGCCACGTCGTTCACTAATGAGTTGGTAATGGTTTTTGTTTATGTGTCACTGAGACTACACTGATGTTCTTAAAGGTCAATAGGTCAACACATGGTCAGTGTTAGCGTTACGCCACTTTGACGATGCAGTAATAACGATACAGTAATGACCAGTTTATCTTCTGCAGCAGGTTTTGAAGATGGAAGCAAACGCTGCATGTTGTTGAAGCACCAGCTCATCTTACTTCATTAGAGTTAACTTCTAAACTTCATTTTACTGGAAACCTGCAATAAAAGGACACACAGATGGGATAATCAGGTGATCCCCTCTGGGAATGCTAAAATACTTTCCACTGTCTTTTTTTTTTTACTTTTTACTTTTATAGTGTGCCAGAATGGCAACCAAATCAGCGACTGCTAAGTAGAGAGCAATTATATTTTTATGTCTGCGGATTCAAAACCACAATTTAGTTGCGGATCAAAGCAGGTTCTCCAGGGCTGAGAGGAGTTCAGGTGACAGCCTGGTCACAAGTTAATTGAATCAAAGCATCAGAGGGCTGGATAATATATTTGATAACACGACAAGGTCAAGAGGGAGGCACATGAAACAAGATATTCTTACATTTTCTGCGTTTGCAACATGTCACATGAAACAAGATATCCTTACATTTTCTGCGTTTGCAACATGTCTCAGTCCGTCCCCACCAATGCTGGACTGGTAACGCAGAACAGAGGTTTTGTAGTGACTCTGTATGTCCACTAGAGAGCAGTGTTTTGTTGTCTTTGTTTCAACAGGGGTACACAGGGGTTGTCAAGCAGGATCTGGAGCTTTAGAAAAAGAAAGAGATCACACTGGAGGAAAGCTTTAGTTGGCCCGTGTCTCCATGTAGACCGCTGGAGTCTCATTGTTGAACTTTGTGAAATATCCATCATATAGACCTTTTCATGAAGACCATAATAGATGAGGGTGCGGTGCATCATCTAAACATGTGCCTGCTCTCAGGTTTCCACATGTGGACCCTCTAATGAATTGCATCTGAACTAGGTAACTGCTTTGAGGGTTATTTTTAGGAGGGCTTTAGGTTTTTAAAGGGTAATTAGAAGACGGGAACAATGCTGCGAGAGTAAAGTGTGAGGTTTTTTATGCCCGTGGTGGGCTGCGGTAGGTGGCCTGTTTCATTGTTCTTCCATGCACTGGGTTGGCTCTGGTTTGGAGGATTCAGGCAGCCATATGCCGGGCAGACCGCTGATGTGAAGCTGAGTGGAAAAACTCAAAATGCTTCCTGCTTCTGTGTCAATACGATGCACCGGGTTATGTAATATCTGACACTGGCTCCCCGTGATGCCAAAACAATAAACTTTATAACCCCATAGACATCATCTACAGAAAATAGTGTGAATATGGTCTATCAATGGCTTTATTGGTCACATCTCCAGCTTATTATCTAAAATGTAGTCATGTCTGAGCTGTTATCACTGACCCACATGTGTCCAGCTTAACCGGGAAGAAATGAGCCCTATCCTTGAAATTCCTTTCTGATGAAACTGTCTGCAAACTGACGGCCTCACTGGGACTTTACTGTAAGCAAATGAGCGAGGGAGCTTTAGGTGAAACCAGGGGGGGGGGGAGGCTGGGGAAAGAGAGAGAATCGGCCGGTGGAGAGCCAAAGCAGCTTGAAAAGGCATTAAGGAGCAGCCGGTCCTTTCCAGAGCGGTTCGGCAATCGGCACAGACTACTTCCTGGACTTGCATGACACTTCACCGCTGAAAGGGGAGCCCTGCCTGCATGCGATTGGTCAAGCGTGTTTGTACTGGACGGACTTACGGGGATGATGACAGTCAGTCTAAACGCCTGCGTGTGTGCGCACTTGTGTAATGGTTGGATATTTTGCAGCTAACAGGGGAGACAAATGGAGGAACATTGCTGCTTTGTTTTAATGGCACAGATCACTTGTTGACATTCATGGGTCCAGAAGCTAAATCCAACACAGTTTGGTGATATGCTGATTTATTTATTTATTTTTTAGTACTATCATGAGCAGGATGATGAAAACTAATGACACTCATATCAGCCTCAGTTGTACCTTGTGTTTAATCAGCTTAACACAGTAAACTAAAATGGCGAACGTGATAAATTTGCATCTTAAAAGGTGTGTCTTTGTCTTTACATTTTGTCCCATGTTTCTTTGACAGACAACGGAGGTCAGACAATGTACGGTGGCAGCAACTGGCCGCTGCGAGGGAGGAAGTGGTCTCTGTGGGAAGGAGGGATCCGCGCAGTCGGATTTGTCACGAGCCCGCTGCTGAAGAAACCCGGGACCGTCAGCCATGAGCTCATCCACATCAGCGATTGGCTGCCAACGCTTGTTGGCCTGGCAGGAGGGAGCACGAACGGCACAAAGCCACTGGACGGATTCAACGTGTGGAACACTATCAGGCAAGCTGGGCTGTTTCCTCACGTCCGGGGACACACAGCTGAGGGCGTTTCATGGGTGGCGGGTCTGCCTGTGGCCCGAGTTCACATCATGAGCGATACCAGCTCTTGAGTTTGACAGGCTGCCCTCTCTTTGTTCATCTCTCCAGTCCTTCTTCCCCCTCGTGCTCTCGCTCCCTCTGCCTGTCTCCCTGACCCAGCGTCTTTTTCTTGTAGGAGCCCCTGCTCCTTCAATAAGCCCTTTGTTACTGCGGCAATGGGAGCTCAAAGAGAAGGAAATTCCATCAGTCATTCTCACACAAATCTGTAGTCCTTCCATCCCTTTCTTTCTTTCCCTTATCCGCTCTCCATCCCCACCTCTGCCCCCAAGAGCTATGAAAGCCTGCTATTGGATAAGCTAATTAGTTTAGCTACTAATCCTTGGTATGTGCCAATGAACCAGAGACGTTGTAATTCTTTTATGTGTCATGTATGGGGTTATATACGGTTAAGTTGTTACGTTTATGTCAAAGAAACTGTGATTTAATAAGTCATATGCAACTGCTGGAAGACCACAGCTGAACTTTCCATGTTGTGATTGTGAACAGGTCAACACACGAGCTGTCACCGAGTCCTGCTGACTGACACAATATATTTGTAAACTAAATGTGGACATAGTGAAGAAGGTGAAATTGAGGGCTACAGCAGAGCCCCAGCAGAAAATCAAGGCTTAGCCTGGACCGCAAACTACTACTCACTGCCTCCACTTCACTCGATTGGCTGACGCACGTCAGCTGACCACTGCCTGCTGGCGTTGCTGTTTGAGCTGCACGGCAACACAGGGCACAAACTGCTGTTTGTTTTTGATGCTATATGGTGTCATTTTTTTAATTGCCTTGCCTGTTGCAGAAGACAGTGGCTTGGCCGGTGAAATTAAAACCAAATGAAGGCCCAGAACAGTAGGCAGGCAGGAGAGAGTGAGTTATTTTAGTTGTGTTATCAGACACTGTGGTCAGTGAGAGCAGTGTGTTTTCTCTGTGGTGGAGTGCGGTTGTAGCATATGACTGCCTGGTGAACAACGGCCAGCTGGTTTAGATTTACAGATCCCAGTGGATTTTACAGTGCATGAGTCAGACATCATGGTGTGTGTGTGTATGTGTGTGTTTGTGTGCTGGTTGTGTATCCATATGTATAAGACTTACTCTGCTTTTTATCTTACAGCGAAGGGTTTGCCTCACCCAGACTGGAGCTGCTGCACAACATTGACCCTCTGTACGTTGACATCGCTCCATGTAAGTTCATGTTTCACTGTACACAGATGAAGCTTTTCCCAGTTTGTCTGTACTGTCGTCACAACACATAAGATTAAGAATAATACATCCAGCAGGGTTTCATTTATGGATTTGGACACCGCTGAAGTCGAGTTCCCACACTGTGTGTGAGTGTGTGTGTATGTTGTATGTATATATGTATGTATGGATGTGCACATGTCCCATTCAACCAGTAAAAGGAGAGCTTTGACTTGGATTCTGAAATCTTGTAATCTTGAGAAATACAAACTTTGGCTGACGAGATCCCATGAAAAAATATTCACGGCAGCAAATCCTGCCAACAGCCTGAGATCATTTCACTTCTTTATGTAAATCTGGAAACGTAGTTTATTTGAACAATGCAGCTACATGTGGAGCAGCACTGGAAAGTAGGAAAATCGTCCCAGTCATCCGCCACTTGGTGACCTCCTTAAAGAGAACTCAGATAACTCATTATGGAATATTTTATACCATATCTCTTGTACAATACATCAAGTAGAAATAGGTCTTGCTTCAATATACAGTAAAGGTTTAGGTTAACTTGGGAATAATTTGACCAAAGAGTGGTTTTCCCCGAGGCCTGAAGAGGTGAAAGTATCCACTGTTTTAACAAAAAAAAAAAAGTAATATTGTTGGACAAAAATAGATATTCTTGTTAGCCATGCACATGGCATAGTGGTGTTGGTCTGTTGCTCTATCCAGCACTTTGACCTGACTGAAGTATTTTATTGTCATGAAATGTGGAACATAAATTTATGGTCCCCACGGGAATTTTCATCTAGCGCCATCATCAGCTAAAAAAAGTCATGTGTTCAGCACTTCTGCGACAGAATACATCCAAAACTAATGATATCCCCCTCGGCCAGTTGTACTTTGTATTTAGTGTTAATGGCATAAAGTAGGTGTGAATGTTGGACAGACTGTTTTGGAAAGTCCCCCATAATCCAGCATTGGAAAGGTGCAGAGGGGGTTCCTGAAGCTTTTCAGCCACCTGACAGGCACTTCTGACAGAGTATAAGAAAAACCTCCCAGAGCTGCCAGCATGGCTGCACACTCTTCAGTCTTTTTTTTTTTTCAAATTTCATATCCTTTTATTGTCCAGATGACCTCTCAGCAGGTTGGGAACCACTCATCCATCAATCCTTTATCAATACAGACACATGGAGCGCATGCAAACTCTGGACCGGTTTAAACCATTTCAACCGCTATTCGTCCGTGACAGCAATTTGATGAAGCAGGTTGAGGTGATGGGAACCTCATGTTACCTCTCCTCCTCTCCTCTCTGTGCGAACGATGTCTGTCATGTGTGAGTGCTCCTTCGCTTTTAATGTTGTATTTTTACCGTTTTTCCCTCTCTTCCCAACACAACCGCAAGTATCAAGGGCTCATTGTTTGAGCCGGTATTCACAAATACCAGACGTCGTGAATCCAATTAGCTCAAGTCAAAGCAGACTGAGGCCTAAGAATAGCATGTTACATAAGATGTGACTAAACTCACATCAGCGTATTAGAAATCCACGTTCTGTTTATTATGAGTGTTTGAACTTTGTTTGAGTGGATTAAGAATTTATGAGGACTCCGGCTAGAGGTGAGTGTGTTTGTGGCTCTCACATGATTTTTGGATTATTATCAGTGGATATACTTCATTTTGGTTTGACTTATAAGGTCACTCTATGAAATGTATACACGTTACTTTAATTTCACGATTCATTATATGGAGCCTGTGAAGGTCATTTCTTATCATGATGATCATAAATATCGGCTGTTTTTAATTAAATTGAAAGTTCTCCAACGGCTTTCTTTTTTTTTTTTGTCCCACATTGTGGTGATGTTTCTGTGATGATTGTTACCTTCTAAAATAGTATTTGTTATTCTGTTTTCATCTCAGGAATGCTGATAACACCAGGCCGAAACTGTAATCAGTCAGCAGTGTTGAAATCTCAGAGAGTTTGAGGGCGAGGGTGTGTGTGTGCTTACAGTTTAAACTCTGTGATTGTAGGGAGGTTTCCAGGAAATCGGTCTTGTGACTGCCTTCTTTTTCCTCTCTCAGACACAGTGGAGTGGTCTCATTCTTGTCTCAACCACTTAATATTAGGGGGTCCCGGTCTTGGTCTAAAGCTGCTATTTCTGACTTTGTGGAAGGTCGCTGCACCTTTGTTGCACATTCAAAAATAGTAGAGGTATAGGAGGAGTGCATTTTTTGTTCTGAAATGTTTCACAGATGTACCATAATGGTAACGTAATGGGTGGCTTGAGAGTAGATCTGTACCCTTTGATACACCATGAAGGTATAAGTCAAAGTCCAAAGTCAGCGTGTTGCAGTGCTGACCAGTCCGTCTTGTAATGAACAATATAGTCTGAATACGATTTTAACATAATCTGCAGCTAAATTCAAAGTTAAAGCACAATTGGTAGAGTTCGCTGCTGTGAAGCCGGTGAGGGATCACATTCCTGCCGGGCAGTAGGTTGGATCTGGTTAAGTTAGCAGGAGTCTCTGGGCACGTAAATGCATCCCAGTTAAACTACTCCCTTACAGGTGGATCAGGACGGAAACGTAATTTAACATTTAAACCTGGGATTGTGAATCATAAGACATTTCGACAAAGCTTATCCTGTGCATAAAGGGTCAGTCCTGCTCCATCTCTGAAGCAGCATTAACTGTTTTATTTTGGTCACTTGGGTGCAACAGAACAATCTTGAAAGACAAAACAGAGATATTATTTCTTTATAAAGAAAAGTTGCATACTTACACATCTAGCAGACATACTGCAGAGTAAAATTTGTGTTCATTTGGAGTCATTTAAATCCATCCATCCATTAAACATAAGTACAATAATAAGTGTTGTATTCTATTTAGTTCTGTTTGGTCTTTGCGAGTTTGGTACCTTGACAAACAGTAAAGTGATATAGGAGCAATTGTCACCTACTCTTTTCATCTAAAAAAGTCAACAAAGTAACCAAGAACCACTGTGGAAACACCCAAATAGCCTCTGTTTAAGTGAGTAAATGTATGCACAGTCCAATCACTGATTTATGTTGTTGAGACAAGGAAGTGGAGCTCAAATTATGCTCTCCGTTTACTGCTGGTCATTAGCCTTGAAATCATTTGGACGATAAGAAAACCCGGCGAAGAACAACACTGCTGCTTTGCGAGCTTTCCTGTTTTATGTTTGAATCTTTATTGTCAGCCGCCACATTGACAACCAGTCTGATGCATTCCAGGCCGAGATTCCTCTTTTCTCTTTCTTCTTCTTTCCTCCCCTCTTTTCCAATTTAACCCAGCCTCTCTTTGAGACCCCGCTCTCCACTTTTCTTCTCCTTCTCTCATCGGCCTCTCTTCATGCTCCTTTCAGTTTCTCTATTTAGCTCATGAAAGGCCTTCTCCCTACTTTTTTTTTTCTTTTTTACATACTTTCTCCTTTCAAGTTGCTTTTCAAAAAACCCCTCTTCTTTGCTCTCACACTGTGTGTGAAGAGAGATCCTGACTAAATGGGTCACAGAGGGGTCCCTGAACTTCTCGCTTTTTGAGAGAGAGAGCGAGAGAGAAAAACCCTGGACTTGGCCCAAGCCTTAAATTACCCCCAAAATTTCCCCTTCATACTCCTCTCAGGGTCTCTTCCCACTATTCCTCCCCATTCCCTCCCTACTTTTTCTCGAGCCCATTTGTGGATCCTCCTGCTGTGGATCCAGAGGAGCAGGGCTTGCTCTGAGGGGCTCTTGTCCTGCGCTTATGCAAGGCGTAAATGTATGAAACTGACTGCGTGTGTTGGGGTTTGAGGCCCCCGTTTTCCTCAAAGAAGCATGGGTGGAAGGCGAGTTGGTCATAAATTTAATCCTGATGTTCGCAGAGCCCAAATCATTTATCATCCCACCTGCTTACGCAACTGTGTCAGCACCTGAACCCGGCATGACGTCAAGACTGCAGCCGACAGTTTTGATGTGAGGATACGAGCTCCCCCAAGTCTGCAATAAGTTTGGTTCCAGCTTATTGCATGTGAGAACAATTAGGATGCCCGCCTGTCATTTGCGCAACGATCAGTGGAGAACTCAGTGTCACAGCTTTTAGCATGTGGTCACAGAAACGCTGAGATCGGAAATGTTTTAATTCTCCAGTCATGTCGCTGTGGTCGGATCGTCTCTATAAAACGAGCGCCAATGGGAACGTGGGATTTGTGTGGGTGTGGATTTGTCTATATGCAAAGAATGTGATGAAATACTTGTTTTTGACAGCATTGTGATGCCGAAATGACTCCGAAATCTGTCTAATCAGGACCATATTGTCTGGGTCACCCGCGGCATGAACCTAAGAAAACTCTCAAGGCCAGACCTCTCTGTCTGTCTTACTTCTGGGAGACATTTTACCGTAAGAGCAGAAATGGGTCATAGCAGGAGGCTGCAGAAATTTCTGGACACCCCCAGAACACGGATAAATTATTTGCTTTTGCCATATGAAACTAGTAAAACGCTGCCAGTTGGTAACCATGACCCCTGTTCCTCGTGCGCTTACCGTTTTCAAATCTGCCCAGCTGCAGCAGTGGCAAATTATTCATTGTGCTTGGCAGAAATGGAAGACTGGTGCTGAGTCGACCACATTACCACCGTATTTGTCAAATTCCTCCAGCTCCGAAGTTCGTCGTGCTTGAGGGGATTCATACATACAACAGTCTCTGTTCTCAAAGCAATGGATGGTTTTGAGGCAGTTTTTGAACCACTCAATTCCTACTGTTTCATTGTTTATTGTGCAGCACAAAAAGAAGTCTTTCTTACTGGTATATTCATTTTGACATTTCTGCTTGATACAGACCTCAATTCACAGGTATGCACTAAAATTTGGTGCCAGCTTACCTACTTAGACACCCACAGAGGGCATTGTGTATCCAGTGGAAGTCTAATATCATCTTATTCAGCAGTTTCTCCTCGTTTTTTTGTTTAAAGATGGATGACCTCCGTGATCCACCTTGTCCTCTGCTCTCTGCAGGTCCAGGCAGGGAGCGTCAGTTAGCTTTGGCTCAGCTGGTCAGCGGAGGCTCCCAGGCCAAATCTGCCTTCAATGTGTCCATTCACGCGGCCATTCGATCCTCAAACTGGAAGCTGCTGACCGGCTACCCAGGTTGGTATCTCCTGTCACCCATAATGACATGTTTAGTCTAAGTTGGAAGCGGAAAATCAAACACGCTTATGCACAGGCGCACATTCACCTCTTATCGCAGCTAATCAGTACACAGATCCTTTATTTGAATGAAAGGAAGCAGTGAACTGATGTGGGAAAAGTCAATCATTCAAAATCCTGCTCAAGTTAAAATAAAGTAGCAAAATGTACTTAAGTATCAAAAGCAAAAGTACTTGTTAAATAGACTTTTAATTATAGGTGACACTGTTACATAATTGACACTGATGTTTTTTGCTGTTGCAACTGCTTGAGATGAAACTAGATTGAACTACTTGATAAACGGTCGGCTAGTTTGGTCAAGAGGTCGAAACCCCAAAAAAAGGTCACAAGATAAATCTGGGGCCTCCTGAGATGGTTAATGGGAGGAGAAAGAAGAAAAAACAGAGTTTCAATTCACAGTTTAAATGTATTTTCATTTTATTATTATTATTTTTTTAACCATCTGAGAAGTTAAGAAATATCTTTGCTGAATCATCTGAATCACAACTGACCCTGACTTGAGAGTTTTTTTTCTAAGAGGTTACAAGCCAAAGATACTTGAATCACTTTTTTTTTTAACGAAAATTCTTAATCCAAAAAATAACTAAAGCTGTCAGATAAATGTAGTTCAGTAATGCATATAGTCTTTGCCACTGAAATGTAGTGGAGTAAATATACTCAGTTACTTTCCACCACTGCCTCTAATATCCTTAAACTTATCTCCTCCAGGCTGTGACATTTGGTTTCCCCGACCCGACCACAACAGCTCTGACTGGAGCCGCTTCAGGGCCGATGAGCCGAAGTCTGTGAAGCTGTTTGACATAGAAAAAGATCCCGAGGAGAGGAATGAGGTATCCGCTCTGTTCCCCGCAGTCGTGGACTATCTACTCAGCAGGCTCCACCACTACCAGAATAGCGCTGCGCCGATAAACTACCCTGATGATGACCCCAAATGTGACCCGGGCCCCACTGGAGCCTGGGGACCCTGGGCTTAGATGGGACTGCCAATGATGAAGTTTTGTTTACTGTTAATTAAAACAGCAGGAATCTGTTCTGTAGAAGCAAACTAAGATTTTTTAACTTTATAATTACAATTGAATGTATATCAACACGATAGTTTAAATTTGCTGATGCAGATTTTTTTTAAATAATATATTTCTCCTGTATTTTAATATGTGACAAACTCTATATATATTTTTTTACTTTATCAGCAACCATTGGAGAAACTCTGACAGATGCTGCTGTAATCATTGATTGCTGTGTCCGAGCTCTGAATATAGAGGTTTAGTCGGAGCGATTGCGTAAACGATGTTACTGACACATGTTGCTGATTTGTAAAGACCTTCTCCCTGCTGTGTCCGGTATTTACATTTCATTTATCTGCCGTGGAGAAGCCGTAGGGTGCTTGTACAGTATGTGTCAAACACAAAGCTGCACAAAAATAACAGCCTGTTTTTAAACCTGAGATATTTCACCAACCAAACTGTGATGCCTTTATCAGATGTTGAATAATTGTACAGGAGAGAGGGACACATTGCATTAAAGAGTAGATGTACTGAATGCTTTTTTAAGCACATATGTTTGTATCAACAGTGGATAAAATGACTCCATAACGCATGACGTCAAATGAAGAATAATGTTTCTCTGTATTTCCTTAACAGGGAAATAGTACAAAGGTTTGCTGATAAGGCGATAAAATGTCAGTGTTGTGTTTACAGCTCGTTGCGTTGCTCCTAAATGAAGAAACAAATGAATTATTTAGCATGTTTTAAAGAATGATGTGCTTTCAGTCAACTTAGCACTTCTTTTTTTAAATGAACTGTGCACACCACTATTTCTAAGTGCCCGCTGGTGATGGGTTACACAATTTATGTGTTCTTTTTGGAAACAAGAAATACACAATAAAGCGGCTAAAATACTTTTTTAAGGTTACTTGACTGTCTTCCTGCTACCTTAAACTTAACAAGTATGTGCTAAATGGGTCAGCAATGTATTTCTGTTCATTGCTGAGGTTGAAAATGTCAGGAATTTCTTGTGCACTTCAAATATCCCTTTATGTTATGGCTTCAGCAATAACTCCCACATGCCTGTACTGTTCTCAAGGAGGTGATTAAGGCGGAGTTGTGGCGACGTGTCCTCCGCCTTGCTGTAGAAAATTATTTTGACGCGTGCATTTGATCAGTTAAAGTCACCACATGATAGAAAACAAACACTTTAAAGGCGTTAAAATTGGATCCTTTCAATTTGACGATTTGAATATTTGAAATCTAAGAGGGAGAAACTAATTTCCTTAATACATACACCCTCTTTGACCTCTGGCCCCTTGGTGATTGACCCCCCGCTGGCAGCAGCATGCAGACTACCACAGGAAATGCTCCCTGTGGAGAGTGGGCGGCCCCATCCTAATGTGGGCCGTGACCCTTAACCTGTCATGTGAATTGATTGGCAGCTGAGCGAGGCAAACAACAAAGCTGGTTACTGTGGAAAAAGGCCGTCATTTGACATTAGAAGGTTGGTTATGTCACTGCCACATGTCTCCTTTTATAACGTGTTTTTTTTTTAACAGAAGAAGACCTCTCACTGTAAGGGCCAAAGCTGCCATCAATTTTCATGTTGTAGTTTGGACTTAGCTGTTTGCCAGAGAAATAATAAACCTTAACTTAAGCTAACTATTAGTCTGCAAGGATAGTGATCGTTGGACATTTTCCTGCCTTTCTTACAGAGAGTTAGATGAGAAGATTGATGTCACTCTCCTGGCCGCCATAAATGTGACGGCTGTAAAACCTCCCCAATTTAACGATAATGGGACAGTCTTAATGAGCGGTTAAATCAAATCAACCTACGTCCACTTCCTGCCTTTTTCCAGAGCTTCTTACTCTATCGCATGGTCTTCATCAACAATGAGAGTCAGTGATGGGTCTGCTGAGTGGCTGTCATGAGTTCATCCATCACATTTTTAAGACTCCTCATCCTAAAAGTTTTACTGCCACAGAACAATCTCAAACTGCTATAGACGGTGTTACGGTTGAAACAAACTAACAAAGAAACAAACAAAGCAAAAAAAGAGAAGAGCCCTGAATGAACTTTAATGCTGAATTAATGAGTGAATTTTTGAGTGGAGTTTCACTGAATTATTTATTTGGTGACAGTCAGCCCATATGGCCCGCCCAAGGCCACACTGCGATGCCGCCTACATGCTTAAATTTTAAAAACCTCAGTTTACTTTTCTTTTGGTAAATTATTCTCATAGTTCATGAAAGTGACTGTATGTACTCAAACATATATGTGCTTACAAAAGACTACACTCACTGGCCACTTTATTAGGTACACCATGCTAGTAACGGGTTGGACCCCCTTTTGCCTTCAGAACTGCCTCAATTCTTCGTG
>JBAJHX010000035.1:8833003-8897416 GCA_037176925.1 Amniataba percoides | reverse complement strand
TGTGATTGGCTGATTAGAAATTAAGTGTTAATGAGCAGTTGGACAGGTGTACCTAATAAAGTGGCCGGTGAGTGTATATACCAATTGTGGCTGTGAATTGGAATTTAAACAGGGATTTTGGTAATGGATGACTACCAGAATACCACATGATTATTTTATGTTTCTGAGAAAGCACTTCTTACATTGCTGAGGCTATAAATTTGTCACTCGCCTCTTCTGTTCGTTTACTCTGCAATCAAACCTCTGCATTTCAGGATGATGGGAGAGCTCATTTAATTAGATGTTGCCACCGCTCGCCATCCATCTCAAACCGATGCCTGCAAGTTTCTCAGCTCGGCTGCAGACCACTTTTGCACTTCTCATACCCCGTCTGTGGTGAACTGCCCCTCCTGACAAGTTATTCCATCTCCCTCCCCTTGTCATTACGAGCAGCCAACCTCGGCGGTGTCGCAACTCGTCTCCTCCTCATATTTTTCAAAGTGGTTTTGGTGTGCCTTTCACACTTAATGCTGCACTTTGACTCAGCCCTGTGAAGTCTGCCTCCCAAAGTGACAAACACGCTCTGATTTGCCTCTGCTGAATCAACACAGTGATTCGCCAGGCGCTGACGTCGCCCCGACCCTTTTACGTTTTGTTTTTTCAGCTGTGACAAAACAATGTGTGCCATCAGACCGCCTCCAGCGCGATGCCCCTGGAAGATATGACAGTGTAAAGATGTGATAGCCGGTGTGAGGCTCAGATGTTTTGATGGTGAGCACATGTGGGACACACACACACACAACACAAAAAAAAAAAAACGGCTGCCACCTTTGATTCCTTTCTGGTATGTCCACAAGGAGACACCGAAGGTCTCACATTGAGGTGGGACTGGAATTCCAAACAAGATTGTGTCTGTCTGTGCTGCCTGCCTGTGAAAACAGATTAAAATCATACTGACCAGTGCAGCCAGGAATGTGTTGAACCTTGAGCCTTGAAGGGGGGGAAATCCGACAGCTCATCACACCTAACAAAAAAAAATCCCCAACAGTCCCTGACAGTGATGGCAGACCACCACAGAGCAGGAACATTTTATTCAAGGGGGCATTATTAGCTGGGACCCTTAAATTGTTATGTTAATAACAAAGTAATGATGCTTGTCTTTTTCTGTTCCACTCATAAAGCAGAAGGTGTGAATTATCTCAGTTGTTCCTAAGCATATAATCACTTTTAAGGATAATTACAGATGGAAAAGCTTAAGAAGATAAGAGCCCAATTCCTCCTTGGTTTACAGTGATAATAAAAGGCCTCTGGCAGAGCGTGTTGTCAGTGTGCTTCCCTTATCTTATTCTCCCACAGATACTGAAAAATCCCCAGTAACACTCCAGAAGAAGTCCTGCAGTTTATACCATGTAAACATGTTGGAACAGCACTGACACACTTTTACTGGTAAAGACAAGGAAAGCATTATCAGGGGGCATTTGGAAAAACAAAGTGCTTTTAAACAAGTTTTAAACATTTTCTACAGATATTAAATAATAACAGGGTTCAAAAGGGGACCAATAGGCTGAAGCTTTGTGTCCCTTCTCAGAAGCCATGCCATTAAAAACCCACATTTCACTTAAATAACAAGATTAAGAGTGGACATGCTGGAAGCTCTGTATGTAGGCACAGTGAACTAAATTAGCTTTGCAGGTATGCTGTAAACAAAAGTATTGAATTATTAAAATTAGTCCCAAACTTAAAGGTTGAATGGTCAATGTTCATCCTCAGGATGGGTGTACGAAAGGCCGTCATGCAGCCTGAGAGAAGGAAAAGCTCATCACTCTTTGTGCCGTTTTCTGTGTTTCATAATGTAAACCTTCTTCTGAATAGTTAATAATCTAATGATATAACAAGACATAATAGATGGTCTAGACTCTTCTCTAACCACTTATCACTAATCTAATCACTCTTGATAGTCAGATGGGTCACACACTGAAATCCAAAAATTCATTACTGTTCTTGGGTGTTTTCACGACAATTTGAAAAACATATTTAACTACATTTTATATCTACAGCTATGAAGGTACATCCTTCTGTCCAGGGTTAGTAATGATGTCAGCCTGCATCAAATATTAGTGCACATTAGTTCATCAGTCTATCATGGTTCTCAAGCAAATGGCATGATAATATATTAAGATCCACAGTATTGATTTCCCACATCTTTCCTGTCAAATAATAATATTACTGCACTCAGTGATTATTGAGTAAGCAAAAACATTTACTGTGTAATTTCTTTTTATATAACCCTTTAATTCCCTAAGCTTGTGTCTTCTCTCCTTCGATTTACAATGCATACTTGTCCTGGACTGAGGACACAGTAAGTGCTTTATTGATACCCCGTGTTGTGAATAATTCCACTGTAATTTGTGGGCTGTGTTCGAAATCAAAACCAGATCTTCCCAATTGTTCCCAATCAGTTTAGTTTAAACTGAGTTTGAAGTCCATACAGATCTCAGGCAGGGAAACTGGAGGAAACTGTCATAGCAGTGTGATATTACGTACAATACTGTGCTCCACTTCTGACTGTCAAAGCAGAGGTCAGTCACGATTCCCAGGAACTGGATGGATAACATCAGGGCCGTTATTATTGACAGTAACTGCAAAGTTGTTTAGCCAGAAACTCCAGCACAGAGTCATGAGACTTCCCTTGTGTTTTCACGCCATTCATGTCTCACTTGACCGACCAAGGAGCACAAATAAGAGGGCACAGAGGTCCTGGCACCAGTTGTTCCCCTCCCAGTCACAACAGTCTCAAAATAGTCCTTTCACACTCATTCGCTGTCGTGCAAAGCAAACGCGAATATACAAAAGTTGTTGTTTTTGTGCCATTCTTCTTCTTCAAACGGTCAAACTGCACATCCTCACACTGTCTGCCACGAACAGGCGCCATATATTTCTATTGAATTTGGCGACAATAGAAGACTTGGAGACTGATGTAAGCATGGAGACATGTCTGGAAATAATGCTAAGTGTGGCTCTCTGCTGTGCAGCGTATAGGCTGTGTTGTCAGACCTGAATAGATGGAGCCTTCAGTATGTGAGCAATCTGCGTTGACTGGTGTTCGCCGCGAGTCTTTAGTTCAGCTGTTAGCCTCCCAGTAAAGGTTAAGACGCAGATTTAGAGGGAATGTGACATGTAGACTATCCAAATGACCGTGTAATTCTTTGAGAAGAGCTTGTCTGAGCGAGTTGTAATCAGAGATGCAAAGACAACAACTGCCCCGCGACAAAAAGTTCATATTTAGTCATTGAATTACTGCTACTGCTGTGGTAATAGATGATATGGGAATCAATGTGGTTTGTAAATCACAGCTTGTGTGTTAAAACGCTGCGACTCTCATTACTGATTAATCTGTCACATTCTTGAATAATGGATTTATCATTTGCTTTATTAAAAGTGCTCACAGTCTTCCAAAAGGTGACATTTTCAATTGAATCTCTACAGATATTTTGTAAAAATGAACGAGATGATGACTTGTTTTTCAAAATAGTTGCTCACTGTTGTGTTGTTTTCAGTTCAAAGCCCTTAAAGCCCACTGAGCACTATTTGCCCAACACAAGTAGCATGTAGCTGATGAACATAGTGGCTTAGTGTCATACCCTTCATGATAAATCATCTGTAGAGTAGGAAAACCCCACCGTCATATGGGCAGTGGTGTAAGAAGTACTACTTTTTTTGTTTGTTCGTTTTTTGCATAAGTCAAAGGATTAATTAACTGTGTCGATACTCCTTTAAAACTAATGGCACTGGTGGAGATAACAGTCTACAAGAGGACAGTATAAAGCTATCCAGAATATTTCCATGACCACAGAAGTAAACAAATGTGCCATCTGTTGTAATGTGTTTTCAGCTGCATTCTTGTGTGAATGATGCATCAGAAATATGGTGCATGTAAACATGTTCAGCCGTTGGTTGTTTTCAGCAGGACACACAGAGGGGGGGTCATACGCTCAGATCACTGCTTGTGTTCGCGTTAGGTTAAAACATGCTCCTGAACCAATGGCGTGTCTGGTGTTGTGTCTCCTGTTTCAGGCCTACGTTCAAAGTTTAACTTAAGTAAAAAAAAGATTTAGCATCAAAATATACTGAGAGTACCAAAAGTTCTCATTATGCAGAACGGCCCATTTCAGAATCACATATAAAGTAAATTATATCTCTGGATTATAATCACAGACACATTCATGTCTTCACCACCTTCACCTTGCAGCTGCTGAAGATGGTGCAAACTTTCATTACTTTGCATATCTGGATAGTCTGTAAACTTTCCCTCTAAGGATCAATAAAGTCTTGTCTTGACTTATCAAAATACATTATGAGTTATTTATTGTTTGAATAAATGTAGTGAAGCAAAAAAGATCAACATTTCCTGTGGAGTGAAAGTAGCACTGAATGGAAATACTCCAGAAAAAAAAACAGGAACAGGAACAGATTATTTTGCAAAAGGCCTGAACCAGACTGAGGTTTACTGGTTTTCACATGCAAATAGTTTTCCCCTTGATATGTGGCACTAAAAGATTCAAACAGGGTAAGAAGAAAACAACTAATTAAATATAAAATTGACATTGCGAATGGATTTATCAGCGATCTGCGTGATTTAGCGATTTATAATACAAGGTCTCTTTTCTGTTGTGTAATGAAAACCAGTGAATCTCTAATTAGGAAAGTCGCTGTGAGATGAAAGACTTTCCCATGAGCGCCTGCGTGGGAACCAGCCGGGTGCGATTCATTGGAAAAGTATCGGTTTGACGCAGCTTTCGATCAGAAAGCATCTGATCCGGATAAATGATCGATCACCGCTCTGATTGGCTGAGAGGAAGAGGAGGAGGGAGGAAGAGGAGGAGGAGGAGGGCAGTCACTCCCTCCCATCATCCTGTCCGGGCGGAGGGAGCCATTCATTCTTCTGCTGTGGAGAGAAAAACGTGGAGGGATGAAGAGGAGACACTGAGGAAGAAAGGAAGGAAGAAGGGAAGGAAGAGAAAGAAACATAAGAGAGGCTCAGATCGGAGAAGAGGTGCAAAGAGGAGCCTCAAACTTTCAGGATTTCAGAGGCAAAGAAAAGAAAAGAAGAAAAAAAAACGCACAGCCAGCAGTTACACGTAAGTACAGACCAGCTCTTCTCTTTCTTCTCCTCCTTCTTCTTCCTCGCTTTCATCAAACTCAGCTCACTCCTCTGCAGGATTTCGTCTTTGTTGGGAGCGATCGGAGACTTTCCCTTAGTTTTTTTTTTCCTCCAAAGTTTCCAGTTGCGGTATTTTCTCTCTGGAGCTGCTGTGAAAAACTCGTGGCAGGAAAACGCCGAGCAGACTGATGCTCCTCCAGACCAGCAGCACATTTATCTGTGACCAGAGAGAGAAGCTCTGTCTCATTCACGGGGCACTAAAGGGGAGATCTAAGAAGGGAAATGGGCTCTTTAGTCGGACGAGGGCCATCAACATTGATAATCATCCAATCAACCTGTCAGGAAGCTCAAACATGTTCGGTTAGGTGAAATGTCAGGAGGAGGGCAATTCAGAAAAAAACCCTTCAGTGATCAGATTATTGGCTGGTGAATGATCTGCAGGTTGTCTGATGAGTTAATTGACTGAACTTTGCAGTCCTGATGAAATGAAAATGAGTTGTGCTCCATGTTGTCTTTTCTCTTCTTTTATTGATCCGTTTGTGGTCTACCATGTGAATCCATGTGTGAAATATTTAAAACTGTCTGCTGGTGAATTAATTGGTGATGAAATGGCCAGATGATTATCTATCATTTCTCCAAAGCTCAAGATAATGTTGTCAAAGGTCATAAATTCAGCTTCCTGTCAAACAAGACAAAGGGAAGAAACAACTTCTCACAGCTGAGAAGATGAATTCATCTTTTGTGTTTTTTTTCTTGCATAGCGACTCAGATTTCCTCTTAACAGACACATCAGCAAATCAACTTATTCTCTCGGCTCCACATACAGCCTAGTTTTATTTCCCATGAAAGCCCTTTGGAAAGCATCATTAACCCCAAACACCTGATCCTGGCTCTTTTTGTGTGTGTGTGTGTGTGTGTGTGTGTGTCAGTGGCCATATTGAAGGTGTAAGGTTGCTCCGCTGTTCAAGACAAAGTCTGTCACTGGTCTTGACAAAGTGCGACACAGATTCTCATCTTGTTTTTCGTGTTGTGTTTCAACAGTAAACCCGAGAACTGGTCCCACCTGTAAACCGGTGTTTGTGTGTGAAAGAGAGACAGCTCCCAGCGACGCAGACCTTTCTATATATAAGAAATCTTTTGTCAGATTTGCCTGAGCCCAGTTTTGCTTCTCCCCCCCCCCCGTTTCCCCAACAAGCAGTGATACTTTTTCCACGTGAAATGCTCTTAATTGCTGAGTTTTAATAGACACAGTATTCGTGAAAGATGTATTTTTTTTCCAAACCTCAGCCACTGATTCATTGTGGTAGGAACGATCAGAGCCATATGAACTGTCTTTTTCCACGTGGAATATGCTGGCTCTGCAGTCACATTAACACCATGGATGTCACTATTGCATTTCTAGTTTTGTGACCGTAAACTGAATATGCTAAATGGGTTGTAGTTCAGTGCATTGTTGTCACTTTATTACCAGCTGCAAAGTTGCAGCGGTGCAGCCACTGTGTGGTCTCGGTCATGAGTTGGTATTCTGTAATTAGCTTCAGCCATTTTCTTTGTAATTTCTCTTTTTTTAAAGGCTTGCAACTGAGCCTCAGATGTTTAATGATGCTTAGGTCATCATTGAATGAGTGACTAGCATTAAACACGGCTGGTTGGTTGGATTGGTCAGGGATTGCCAGTGGTTTGAGCTCATGTGCCAGCGCACGTGGTCCCTCAGGGCTCCGTGTTTGGCCCATTAAAAAAAGCCCAGGGTTCATTCATTACGACCCTGTAGAACACTCCTTTTCTCCATTTAGGCCACAAGAAAAGCAAAAATACATCTCTGTCTTGGCAGCTCAGCAGCGCAGATGCTTTGGAAAAGTTCTTTTATGTTTTTTTATTTTCATCTCCTTTCCTAAACAGAATGGTAAACTTTCAAAGCATGGAAAAAATATTACCAGCCTCCTTTTTTGCCCGGTGCAGATGATGCAGTCGGTGATGCCCGTGACAAAAAATAAAACAAAAGTATTAATGCTAACCCATTTATGCAGACCACATCATCTGCCTTTCGTGCTTTTTTGAACTTTGATGGCAGCGCTTTTGTCATTAATTCAGGATGCTGGCTGTAGTTTATGGGATCGGTCAGTATATTTCTCCTGGAATGAGGACTATTTTCAGTGGAGGACTTGATTTACATCTTCTCCGTGCATTTAGATCCTGAGTAAACACTTACTTTTATGCCTCTATGAGTGTAAATATTACTGAGTGGTCCACTGATGGAAATCAGACCTGGGCACTGTCAGTGTGTTCATGAAACCAGAGCCAGGACTGTAGTGTTACCATGGCGAGAGTGTGAAATCCACTAAATGAAGGGCTGCTCCTGTGTCAGAGGTTAAATCAGACGACTCCGGCCGGCTGGGACTAACATCTGGAATACAGTTTGTTACAGCAAGGCCCTGCTGTGGATATCCTCGTGTGTAGATGGCCCTGATAACAAGGCTGGTTTATTTGCATCATATTTCCTCAGACTACTGTAAATGTTGCACTTGTACATGGACTTACAATATTTATTTTCCCAGCAACATCTGTTTCCGACAATCAGCGTCTTTTTTGGTAGTTTTTTTTCGGCCCACAGTATTCTTTTGTTTCTCACTGAGTGCGGTCAATAAAACTTTCTACAGGAGCATCCAGGAAATACTCTAATGAAACCAACACATCACAGAGGTTTTTTTAATGCATGTCTTGCTACCCTAAAGATTGTTTATTTGCCTATAAAATTGACGTAATGCGAGGAAGACAGTCTTAAAAATCAGACAAATCTAAACTGGGTCACATTACGTTATAAGGTTTTCCATTCCAAGCTTCTAAAAGGAGCATTTCTGAGTGAATTAAAAGCAGCCGTGTGTCCGAGTTTGTTTCTTTTTTATAGTGCTGCTTCAGAGATGGGTTGTTTCACAGGCACTGGAAAAGTCTGTGTCACAGACTGCGCATACAGAGAAAGAAACAGGCGTTAGACAAGCTTTGTTCTCAAACATTTTCCACTTCTGTCTGTTTCAAGGCGGTCACTTAAAGAAATAACAAGCCAGTTTGAACAAATTCAAAGCAATGTAATTTGCTTATGCTAAGGCCATTTTTAAAAAGGTTTTTTAATAGCAGGAAAAATTGGTTTGTGGAAATGATTCAATTAATGACAATATTTCAAATATGGACTGAAACAATTTTCTAATACTTAGATGCATATTGGTAGTAAGAAAGCTATAGAGTGACCTAGACACATGCAGCACATGCATGCTTCACACACACACACACACACCTTTCATGACTGTGTATGTGCTGCTGCAGCCGTGCTAATGTTTGCCAAATTCTGTTATCATGTCTAAAATAGAAAGAGGCTTCATCTCTCCTGTCTCGCCTCTGAACCTGTGAACCCACAGTGATGAAGATTCCCACTCACTGTCACAGGCCACTGGCCCTCAGGAATCTAACAAGGCCATAATGGCTTCTTTAACGTGCCTAACCATCCTAAGGAGAGGACAAGATAACGGTATACTAAGTGTTTGCATGATCAGGGAAGCAAGTGCCTGCCATTAAACCGCCTGAACTGAGCTCTGTCAGCGCTGAAGTGGATATATTTGAAATGCTGTTCAAGTGTTTACCTCATTTGTACTTTTCTTTTTACTTTTTTTTTTTTATTTTCTTGACTTGAGTTAGTGAAAATCGGGGGACAAAAAACACTGGACAGACGCGTCCCTTGTTCACGCCTGTGTAGTGTCGTCAGCCAGTCTAAATCACTATGTGGCACACAGTCACAGGCATTTGTGTCAACACCACTGGTGAACAAAAGGACATCTGCCTTGTTTGTAAAAGATTTCTCAAATCCGTAGGTCTGCATTTTGAAAAAGCTCAGTTTTCCCCAAATACACTAACATGCCACACAAGATTTACAGAAATGTCAGCTAATGTGGAAAGGAGTCAGAGGAATAACCTGTGCTTCCAAATCTGTGTTAGCGCGGATGTGATCTCGTGTTGACTATAAATTTTGGACGGACGGACAGAATAATGGATGGAGGTCAGAGGCAGCTATTAAAAAAGTGGTACCCCTCAGAGTAAATGGTCTCTGGGGCAGTGGGGTAGTCAAAGGGGAAGCCCCGGTGCTGGAAAGGTGGAGGGGTAGGAGAGAGGGACAGAAGAGGAGAAGGGAGCGGGGGGGGAGAGGCAGGGAGGGTACAAAGGCAGCTCCAGACGCCTGCCCCTGGGAGATGGATCACAGATGTCTGACCCAGGGCCGCTCCAGTTAATTGTGAAACAAAAGCCTTACCTTCTCTCTCTCTCTCTCTCTCTCTCTCTCTCTCTCTCTCTCTCTCTTTCTTTCTTTGCCCTACTCCCTTTTAATACCTCCTTTCTCTTTCTTCTCCCTGAAACTTGTTTTCCTTTATGCCTGCTTTCTGTCTCCCCACACTATTATTACTGCCCTCTATGATTCACTTCTCTTCTGCCTGCGTTTACTCCCCCTCTCCACGCAACGACGAGAGACGGGGTAATCTCTGCCGTCCTCAGATGGCAAATACCACTTAGCTGTTGAGGGCCGCCCCGAATGACAACAGCAAACAAAGAAATGCCTCATTCTCTGCATTCCCCCCCCCCCCCCCCCCCAAAAGCAAGTATGCATGTTTTATGAAGGCTTTGGGCGAATCAAAGCAAAGGTCAATCAAACAGACTTTTTGGAAAAATATGAACCTGTAGCATTCAGTCTTTCTAGAAGATCTAAACACAACAGCAGAGGTGACATAAATGCTTTAGCTGCTAAGATGCTTCTTTTCTGGCAAAATAAATTCACATCAGACAGTGCAGAGGTTATGTGTTGGATGCAGGAGGGACATGGAGTTGACTCTTGGCTGAACACGAAACTGTGTCTGTGTTTATTTAACCGGAGCCATGGTGGTGCTGATCATACCTGAGATTGAATCAAACAGGATGCATCTGTTGACAAGCCCGTGGCTTGGAAAATAGCCTTGGAAATTCCTGTTAAATTCAATTAAGTCTGTTCATATCAGCTTGATGTGATGGCCGCAGCTCTGAGGTGTGTTGTTTGCTCTTATTTAAAGTCATGGCTGGAGGGTCAAGCTTGACTGTGACGATCTTATGGTGTCAAACCTCTTATTTTACACATAAAATTTTAAGAAAGACAAGTTAATTTTTTTTACTGAAGCTTGTGTGTGTGTGTATGTGTGGTCCCACAGGTGCTGTAACATTATACCATCCCAGTTTAGTGGAGTAGTCACCTCTCACCTGCAGAGTCCTCCCTCTACAAATCAATTCACAGCTGCACAGACCATTAGGCAGACCTGTGCTCAGTGACCAGGGCCTCTCAGCCACAGAGTGAAGGTTAGTGGAGACGTTCACTCAGATGGACCTGAAGTTCTGCACAACACTTGCTACTTGTGTTACGTCTACCAGATGAACTAGTGTTCATCAGGAAAGCCAAACTGTTATGTTATAATACCAGGACTGCCTGGTGTGACACTGCAATATCATCCATGTACGTCATCCATCCAAGAGTTACTTTTGAAAGTGCCTCAGTTGGTAGTTAGCTGACAAAATTGTCCATCAATAGTTGTCATTTCATCTGGTAAAAGTGATGATTGCCAGCTAGAAATGAGAAACATGCTTTTGTCTAAAATCATGACCCATTTTCTCAAAAGTCATTGAGAAATCTGTGTTGTAAATCAACATTATCATTGTAAACTGCATCCTGTGAGAGAAAGGAAAGCCTAACAGGCGTGCCGGCAGTCACAAACGAGGGCAAACGGTCAACCACTGTGAATACGGTTAGTAATGTGAGCAGGATTAGGTCAGGTCGGTGACCTGCCTTATAGTTAGCATGAGTCACCTCTATTAAAAGTAGGTCTGCCAAGGCAAGCTGCAGAGAGAGACAGAGCGAGCGTTATAGCCGTTGGTCCTGCTGCTGCGCTCCGGCTAGCAGGGTGCAGTGGTGATAATGACCGGTGACAGCCTGCCAGTCCAAACCAAAATAGGGTTTCCATGGTGCTGAAAACCAGGACCCAAACACAGGGAATCAGACCTGTGGTTGGGAGCAACATAGAAGTGAAGTGAAAAGACTTCAGAGGGTTTGACCAGTATGACAAATGCAGCTTCTGTATAGCCAAAATGAAACTACAGTTACATGATGGAAATGACAATGGACTCAGTCAATTGTCAATTGTCTGATACCAGCTTTGCAAACACTGCAAGGAAGAAATACAGGCACAAAGAACTTCCTGTTGTTGCACTGCACTGCAGTCAAACATGCATAAAAATAACTAAAATGTGATATTTTCACAAAATTTTGTGGGTTTTTTTCTTAGAAGGGAATAGTTTCACTTCTTTGATTTCCTGATACTGTGTGATGAACATGAAACAAGAACTATTTTACAGTGTGTATGGATTTAGTATGATTCATAGCAAAATACAGCATGTTAATTAGTCAGCTTTGGCGGTGCTGATATCTTTTCTTACTAATTAATATACAAACGTGTGAGTAGTTTCAATCTTTTGGCAAGAATGCTAATAAAATAAAGTATTAATTTCACCAAATAAAATTAAATAAAAGCTGAAATAATAATCACTTCCAACCTATAATCCAATAGGTAATTAATCCAGAGACTCCATCTCTTTGTAGTCATTGTGTTCTTTATCTAATATAAACTGGGAACCAACTGGAACATGAAAGCAAACTATGACTCTCAGCAGTGACACAAACACAATGTACAATGTAGTGTAATCTGGTTCTTTCGGCTTAAAGCCTTTTCCATGACCTAAACCAAAGTGAGCATATGATGCTGCCTTATCACACATTATACACAGACCGCCTATATTGGGAGGTTGCAACCTTTGATCATTAGCATACAGTTTAATGAGCCTGCAGTTGCTTGAGGACTGGATGAAGTGCTGGAGGCCAGGCAGCTGCAAAACCTACCGTCCGTCTGCCGCACATTCCCCTGAGACTGACCCCCAGCTCGCCACAAAAGGAACAAAACCCACTGCAGATTCTTTCTCCTCATTTCACCCGAGAGGAGGGTCTCTACCCCCTTTGCCCTCCACAAGTCATTCACCGCTCTGGATGTCTCTTTCTTTCTAAGGGAGGGTAAGTTCCACATAAGCCCATGCGGTCAGCTTTCAGTTGATATGGGGAAAAATGTGTGATGAGGGCTTTGTTATTGTGAGGGCCCCACCCTGCTGGTTTGCCAGTAAACAGCGGACTGTAGAGCTGCTGGAAGTAGATGTACCCCCAGGAGAGGCTCATCTCCGGGAGCCACAGGGGGACCCAGAGGACAGGGAGAGGAAGAAAAAGGGGGCCAGGATATCAGGGGAGAGGAGAGAGAAGGGCGATTAGCTCCAGCGCTGCCTAATCTAATCATTGTGCATGACTGCTCTACAGCGTAGGATGGGGGGGGGGGCGCGTAGAGTAAGAACGTTTTGTCGAGTATCATTCAGAGGGCTACAGTGGATTGTGTCAGGGCAAGAACAGGACAGACAAAATGAGACGGCATGTGGGAAAGGTGACAATGTGACACCTTTCGAGGTGCGAGTGCGAGTTCTTGTTTTGCAGATATGCTACAAAAATTAAAAAAAGGTCATTCCAACAAGCAGATGAACCAAAATGATGAGGACAGACTGTGACTGACCTCAAGTTATATTCTCCAAGATTTTCAGTTCATTCACTTTCTCTGCACTCATGCCAAAAAGGTGGTAATTGGACCTGCAATGAACAACTTTCAATGCAAAAATGCATTTTAATTAATGAATTTCTTGATGTGGAAGAGATGGGGTAAGGGAGGAAGAGAAAAAAATAGGGGGGGTTCCCTCACCTTTGCCCTCGTCAGTCTTCAGATGGGGAGGAGGGTCGTTGAAGGAGAATGGGGGCTGACTGAGGAAAAGTGAGAGGAGCTGAGGGAAAGAGAGAGGAAGTAGGGTGTAGGATGAGTAAAAGAAAGTAGGAGGGGTGAAGGAGAGAAGATGAGGGTGAGAAAGTCGGGTCAGGTACCTCAGATGGATCAGGACCTTTCCCACCTCCGTGTTTTTTTTCCAGCTCTAGGAAGTGGCAGGCTTTTTTTGTGGTGTTGTAAGTTTATCCACAGATTCCTGAGTATCCTCCAGGGGTGGGAGGGTCTCCTCCAGCTCACGCGGCATCTTCCAAAGGACTTTAGCCTCTTCCAGGTGTCTGAGGACATGAAGTCATTCTCCCTGTGATTTGCTGCTTAGCAGGCCTCCTATTACTTTAATAGTCCCTCACTTGCTGAATCTTCTTTGGCTTGAAGAACCAGTCACAAAGTGGTCTACTCGTAACGTTTTTTCCTTCTCTTTCAAAGTGTTGCCACTTGTTGACAGATTTGAAATGGTCTGACTGGCTACATTTAATTACTTTTCCTCTGGTTATTTAAAATATTTAAAAAATGTATAATTTCATGCTCAATTAACATATGTTTATATGTGTATGCGTGTGTGTGTGTGTGTGTGTGTGTGTGTATTTGTATATCTTGTGTATGATTGTGTGTATGTGCGACTGTGTATATTTGCACGCACGTGTGTGATCAAGTGAGAGTGTATGAGAACTCACAAGAAACCCCTTTGCCCATTATGTCCATCATCATGTCTGGGAGAGACTTGGCTTTCTTCCAGTTCAGAGAAATTACCCACCCATCCACATTAAAGAGCACTTGATACACCTGTCTTTTATCATATACTAAGACCTCAGTAATGACTTCACCACATCTGACCAAAGAAGACTGAAGTCAGTTAGACGTTGTTGTTTTATTTATTTCATCTTCCTCTTTGTGCGTATTCCTTAAAAGCACATTAATACGACTTACAAAGCAGTGTTTCTGAATGATGTAGCTGCAGCCATCTGTTATGTTTAACATTAAGCTAACAGACTAATCACTGCAAGGTGATGTCATCTCTGTGTGCTGTGTGCGGTCTGTGGTTTATAGGCAGGACACACAGAGACACACACACACACATACATGCATGTAGGCACACACACTGGAGGAAATTGGATAGAGTGTGGATAATCATTGCATTAGTGCAGAGTGTGCAATCAGCATGCGCCTGAGGGAGTAAAACACACCTTGTGTTTTTACTTTACAGACCGAGTCCCTTTGTAATGGCTTGGGCTGCAGTGTTAAGTGTTTGGTTTTTTTTTGTGGAAGTGGAAAAGAGAGTGTGTGTTTGTGTCAAAGGGAATTATGGGGCTAACTGAGGAGACGGAGCTGGACGTTTGTGGTGTGATGTCACTGAAAAGGGGCATAATGTCACTGAGGATTGATCCTCATGCTGAGATAATCATTTTAAAGAACACATACTGAAGAAAACACCTATGTTTTTTAATGTGTGTTTGCACATTAATCGACCCCTTCCTGCTAAGTACCGCACAAGCATAATTTACAAGGCTTGTCTTTTTGTCATGTCAACAGACCTCATTGATGACCTCACCACATCTGAACAGAGAAAACTAAAAATCTCCAAAAGTAATGTACAATGTAACTTGAGAGACTGGTTTTTAGCATGCACATAAATTGACCATTTGTCAAAAGCTCCTCAAACTTTATTACTGTTGGCATGTGTGGCTAAATGGCTTATTGTTTTCTTCTGTAGCATGTCATTAATCAGCTACATAGGTTTGTTAATGTGTGATGTGAGGACAATGGAAAGCTTGACAGGTGGATTTAGATTAACAACTACTAATATATGTGGGACTTGGTGACAGTGTTGCTCCATCCCGCTCATTTTACTCATCTTCTACTGCCTGAATGCGACACTTTGAAGAAACTTATTAGAAAAATAGTCAAAGTACATAAAAATTTAGTGACCGATGTTAACTACGATTCTAAAGCTGCAAATGTTTAATCACAGAGTTTAAAGTTCTGGTACGTGTGCCTCTAGTGGTGGGTGGAAACTTAGAGAGGTTACGGTGAGAAAATTAAAAACCCATCTGGATCTCATGATGGATTAGATAATCAGATATTTTTGCAGATTTTATTCTGAACTGTGACAACAAAGAGTTTTGAATTGGCCACCGCTCAGCCACGTCATCGGTAGTTTGTCACATTGACAATATTGCTCATACAAAACGTTAAATGAAAACACAGAATGGAGACCCCTCCTGCTTTGCAACTCTACTGAACATAAACCATCTTTACAAGAGGCATCGTGGCCGTGGAACAGCATTGTTTCTGTCTCCCAGTTGCAGTCAACAGCTCGAGCTTGCACCCAAAACCCAAAGCGGAAGCTGCACAGGCACCAGAGACCCGACGGTTTTTCCTCCTCTCTTTGAAGAGCTCCTGGCAAGGCTTTCAAAGCCCTTCTGTCTCTACGCTGGCTCCTAAAATAATGTGTGGTAAATGTAATACAGCTGCCCAGCTGAGCAGGAACAGACAATGCTTATTATTCTCAAGGACGATAATTGCTTTTATTTATTCTTTTTATGTCTTAGCATTTAGTACATTCCATACATTTTCTATGTCAAAGTTAAGTATTATTATCAGCTGCCACTACTGTCTCATTTAACAGAACTGAAAGGTACTGAATCCACTGCACTGCCACCGAGCGGTTTCTGTGGTGCTGATGCAGCAACAGTTTTCTAGTCCTATAAAAATGTTCCAGTGACACAGACAAAACACGCACACTAGCTGCTGAGCACGATGATGAGGTCATTGTTGGTCAGATCTGTTTTGTATTGCATGAAATAGACAGCAGCTGTAATGCCCATTCAGTCCCACTCTTAAGACAGGAGGCTTATATAACCCGGTTTACACTTACAATATGTATTGTGTTTCTGAACGTCCCAGAAACAGATGTTCCTGCGTGGTTAACAACTGTAAATCCAGTTTTTACTGTTCACACACTCTTTAGATAAACATGGTGTATTTGACCTTTCAGATCAGCCAGGTGAGGCGCACCTCTCTGTCAGGGAAACATCTGTTTCTCTGACTGATATCTGTGCATTTGTGAGGCTTCAGCGCTCTTTAAATATTTGCTCACATCGCTGTCTCCTCCAAATGGCTCGTTGAACACTTTGCAGAAGCTGTGCGTTTGCAATGATTAGATTAATGTAGCTGGGCGCTGGCTGCTTCCTCACACCTGTGTTGTGTGTTGGCCTGAGGGATGAGCTGGTTGTTTTAATGAGAAGCCCTCTCTGCTCAGCCTCACATGCCTCTCATTACTGCCCAGAGAGTGAAGAGAAGAAGAGAGGATCGGAGGAATGAATGTTAAACAGATGCAGATGTCGAGGAAGATGCATCTTCTTCTCTTTCCACGCTGCCAGATGCAAAATTAGCGTTTGACGTGTCAAAGAGTCACCCTTTGATTTAGGTGAGAGAGCATCCAGAATTTGCCAGTATTGGCGCTAAACATGTACATCTACCAAAAACACTTTTTGACATTTGGGGAAACTTCACATTTGAGAAGCTGCAACCATCAAATTTCAGTTCCTTCCAGCTATATATATATATATATTTTTTTTTTTTTTTTTTTTTTGGGGGGGGGTAATTTGTTCAAAAACTATAAACCACAGCTTTACAGATTAAACAGAAGAGATGTATCACGATGACTCGTGAGCTTATGAAGTGCTGAGCTGGCAGAAAGTCTTTCTTTCCCGCGGACAGAGACAGTCTAGCTGTGTGAATGCCTCAAATCAGCTTCATGTCTTCACGCTAAGCCAAACTAACTCTCCGCTGGCTCTAAATTCACACTTCACACTGACCGTCTTATCAAGCAATACAGCGAATAAGCATAGCTCCCAAACGCTAATCAGTTCCTTTAAATGCTGTCAACCCACATACTTTCTCTCCATCCGGCTCTCCTAGTTCTCAAAGCTCTTAAATACTATAAGAAAGACCCTTTTGTGGTGGGCCTGGCTGGAGGGAACATACCTTCAGACATCCCCCACATAATAGCCATCCCCCAGCTGTGGCAGGGTTCAGCAGCTCAGCCCCAAACACCAGCGTCTAACACTGCCTTAACCAAGAGGTATTGCCAAGTTTAATGCATGTCGTGGCATTTTTGGCATCGCTTTAGAGGGCCAGAATCGTAGCTGGATTTTGACTCTTAGGGAAAATCCCTTCAATTTGTGAGTCCACTTCTGTAATTGGAAAAAGCCCAGCAAGGGTTTACACTGCTGAGGTTCTCCCGGGGACAAAACCCAACTCCCAACGTCAATTTGCCGACGGCGAGCGGGAGAACGTACAGTAATATTACTGCATTATTCTTTATTGACAAGTTAGCGCTGTGTTGTTCCTGCCTTTATCTCTGTTATTATGAATTTCATGGAACGTGTGTGTAAAATTGAGGTTCCTGTTTTCATCCACCTTGCTTCACGGATCAGATGGGAGCGTGAGAAAAAGGGGAAGAGCCGGGCGTGTGAACTGGTTGTAATAAAATGTCACACTGTTCGCATTTGGACGTCAAACAAAGCGACTCGCAAACAAATCGAACCAAATGACAGCAAGTTCACCAGTTCTTGCTCTAAAGGTCTTTAAAATCAAAAATCCGAACATATGAACATTTATTTCAGTGAAAGAGCCTTGATTTAGAGACCTGCTGTATGGCTGGTATGCTGTTTATTAGTGTAGTGATCCCAGTGAAGCCTCTGTGGGAATAGTGTATTATTTCAAGCTTATTCCCAAATTTTTGCGGCACAATACTGCTTGTTTTTCCACTGTCCATAAAGTTGATACCGATGTTGATAATACCTTATTTGATTATGTCGTATTTACTTATCAGACTATCACGTTACACAAAAACAAAGTACATATTTTTTTGTCCACACCTTGCGCCACAGTGTGACGTCAGTATTTGGACTGTAGGTGTTTCAGGCATGCAGAGAGGTGTGATGAGTGACATCTTAGTAAAAAAAAAAAGATACATACGACCTGTTTTTGTTTAGCTCAGTATCATACCTAACCACGGATTTTCTGCTTTGCTGACATGGGTGTAGGGTTTTCACCAAATATGTGTTTCTGTTCGTTTTTCCTTTTGCTACGAGGGAAAACAGCTTTTGCTCTTCGCCGACGTGCTGCGCCACAGCTGTGAAGCCTTAAAAGCTCAAGTTAGAATAACACATTTGAAATAGTATGAATTATGTTTTATTCAGCAAATATCAACTAAATAAATCACTGATTTTTCTGCGTGCCTGATGCAGTTGACCTGTAGACAAACCAATCATCTGTTGACAGGGACCATCCTCTGGGAACAAACAGTGTCCAAAGTTGAGTGTTTTATAGTGACTTTTTTTTTTTCACGCCTGAAGTGTCCAAAAGAGGCAAAAATTTAAATCTCTCATGATGGAAAAATTCAATAAGGGATTTGTTGGCTGCAGACTTAAACTAAGTAACTCTGTCACGTGTCATTCATCTATCTGGACTAAACTCCGCCTTTAGCTTCCTTTAGGGAAATACGTCATCATCTAATCTGCTCCATTTATCTCATGGAAACGTTTTTTGGTGCACTGTTAGTGGAAAGCTCTGCAATCCTGTTAGTGTTGTGACTATTGAAGACTATTGACCCGACTGTTAACCGAGCTGAGTGCTTCTTTCCCTGGACAATATCCATTTAAAAGCCTTAACAGTGACGGGAAAACGGGACAAGAGATGACCATTAGTTAATTATCTACAGGCTGACGTATGTGTGCCATTAGTATGAAGACGAGAGAAGTGACCAGAGTCTGCTGCTGACACCAGAAACATGTTCGATGAGTGTCAGTGGGCCTATTGAGTTTTCATTGGTTAGCTCGAAAGGAAGGTTTGATTGGAAGTGGATATGGATATATTGATTATATGATTAAGTAATAGTATTTGTTGTCATGCTCCTACTTTAAGTGTTACGGGATTCATAGCAGGGGGGTGTCCTTCCTTGAAAAGAGATCACCTCCACTGACGTTAATATTCTTCTGTTTTTATGAAATACGAGATTAATTCAAGATTAAATGGATTGTTGAGGAACCTGTCATCAACAAACAGTATCAGTATTGTTCATTTTTAAATTGTGTTTTTGTCCAATATTCACTCTTTTTAGCTCTGCTTTTGGTCTCCACCAACTCCTCAGACAGATATCTGGATATCAATCAGCTGCAAATTGTTCACTTCCTGTTGAGTGTTAAACAGGAAGTGTAAAAAGGTTTGAGTTATTGGGGCTGCAAAACCAAAATGATGAGATGAATGATGCTAAAACGCTTCACTAAACTGTGGTGAACAGCAGAAACAGGTTCATCACTAAGACCTCATTTCACATCATATCTTGTCATTTGATTGATTGAAATGTATTTGTGCAGGTCAGATGCTTCCAGATGTGCCAGACTTGAGTCAGGAGATGACTGTGACTTATCACGATGTTGACTTGTTAGAAAAAACACACAGAGCATGAACATTTTGATGTTTTACAAGTCAGAAGCAAACAGAGCTGCAAAAGCAGGCACCACGATGAAGCCAGATTGAAGCTTTAAACCTTGTGCACCTTTAAGGGATTATGACTTACCCCACTAAGTGCCTCGGTTAGATTATATAATACACACACAATGTGTTTTGTTGTGTTAAACATTATGCAACTTTTCCACAGGGACCCACATCATATCAAATGAGGGATGCAGACATCAGCGTCTCTTCTCTCTTCTTTTTTTTATGGACATGTGAAACAGTTTAAATGTTTTCTCCAGGTGCAGTTGCTTGTCTGTCTCAGCTTTTAGATGGAAAATACCAACGAGCAGAGAGAAAAAGATGCTCATCTAGTCGAGGAGCCAGCTATGACTGAACCGTAGGTCTCCGGAGATGGTATGGTTTTGTGATTTGGACTCATCATCGCATTGTTCTTGCTGTCCCTATAGGTTGTCAAGAGTGAGGAGAGTGCACTGACGTCATTTGGATTTAACTGAAGATTTTCTGCATCCACCAACAGATTCCACACATGAGGTTGGTGTTTTGGGGGCTTTTGTGTATTTGTCCTTTTAATTTCACTTCTACCCTTCAGTCTGCTGACACGTGACTTCAGCGTAGAGCTTTTCCTGAGGAGATGTAAGACCCTTTTGGAGTTGTGTAGGCTAACAAAACAAACAGAAGCACGGTTTCCTGCTTTTTTTGTTATGATATTATTGGGGTTCCTGGCACCTGTCTCTCACAAGTGGAAACACAAGCTGTTCCCATGACTCCTATTGTTCCGGGCAGGTGTTATCTAACATCACTCCTTTTGAAGGCCCTGAAAACCCCCCTCTCTCTCAGTCAGCATGAGCAATTTCTTCCTATATGACTGACAAAGTCATCCGAGAAAGAACAGTTTTCTTTGCCTTGGTTACCAGGACAAACAGTCCTGATGATAAGTATTAGATTCTTGTGAATAATACTCAGCTGGAAAGATTTTCTCTGATTGTTCTTCATTCAGTAATTAAAGACATGCACTGAAGGCTTCTGATGCCTTGAAATAAAGTGATTCTGCAGCATCCCGTCCCGTGCACTTTAGTTGTGAATAGTAAAAGCTATTTTTCCTTATTCCATGAATTTATTTGGATGAATATAAAGGCCTGCGATGAAAACAACTGAGAACAACACTGTAACCTCCAGTTATCTGAAAGTGAAACAGCATCTTCAAGTTCATGCCATATTTTCATTGTCCGTCACGCTGACTCTGAAATCTGTCTGGTATATTTATCTGGATGGAGTAGGAAGTTCAAGATGGAGGAAGGGGTGCATGTTATTCCACTATGGAGGAAAACAACAGAGAGAGAGATAATGAGTAGGGACCACCTGTGAAGGTCATTTCAAAGTGGAAAGCCCCCTCTAAGATAATAAACAGTATAATCGTTTGTCACTTTGCTCCTAAAATAGGGAGACTCCATGTCAGCAGCCAGCTTCCTGTTATCTCGTATTTGTTTTTGACTGGACTCCCTTTGTCTTACACTGGACAATTGAGTGGAAACAGGCAGCCACTGAGGTTTCATATTTGAATTATTTCATTTACTATCAGGAAGAAAAAATAAAAAAAACTCCTCATTAATGTTTTATATTAAAACTTTCAGCTGTTATCGAAGGATTTTTTTCTGGAAATATGAGACATGACACTTTTTATATATCCTTCGTGTCATGTCGGTGCCAATTCAGACAGATTTTCCCCATTGTGTCTGCATGACATGGGCATGGACTCCAGTGTTTTGGTATAATCTGACATGGACAGGTCTTTGTGAGGTTTTCATAAGAAGAGCGTGACTCTCCAACACTCATCTCTTTGTATGCAAGTGAAAACGTTTACACCTCTCACTTTACTCCCCCGAAACCCATCTGACAATAGCACCACGCTTCTTCATTTCTCAACTTCCCACCTCTGCGTTTTGTCCTCAGTGTCTCCTTTTCACTCGGCTTCTCCCCTCATTTGTCTCAATCCCTCGTCTCCTTGCCTCCCACACATGGCGTTAACACAATTTGCCAAGAGCCCGAGAGCAGGGATGATATCACTTGATAGTTTTATTATCCGAAACTCGAGAGGGTCCGGTGCCAACGTTCCTCAACGCTGCTTACTTTTGATTTTGAGCGGAGTATCAGGTTAAGCTTGGAGTGCCCACAGCAGCTATTGCTCTGCCTCCCCCCAACCCCCCCACCCCCAACCCCCCCCAGGGGCTTTTGGATAAAGCAGCCAGCAAGGTCTCAGTTTGCAGGGCAGTTTTGTGTCAGAGCCACAGGGAAGTTAGGATTAAACTGCACTCATCCACAGCACAAAACACAGCGAGAACAATGCTTTCAACCCCCCCAACCCCACCCCCTCCAAGAGAGGACAGCCAAATACCATCCACCCAGCTCAGCAGAGTGGCTGGTTTCCTGAGTCTGGCCTGGAAAACAGAAGCATGGGGATTTGAAGTGGAAGGACTTTTCTCCTGCGACCTCCTTGTGTTTATGGTCCCCGGGGCTGTTTGCAGGGCTAAGGTGGGGCTGGAAATGGTTAAGCATAATGGAGACAGTGTTAGGCCTGAGGGCCCCAAACTCTGCAGCTCTCTTACTGTGGGGAAACTGAGGAGAAGTGCTGAGGCTCCTCAGGGCTCGCCAGTCCATCAGCAGTCAGGCCTCAGCAGTCGGAGGAAATAGGTGTGAAAGAATGTAGACTAATTTCTTTAAGTGATGTCTTGCCTTGTTGGATACGTCTCTTTTTTTTTACCACTTATTAAATGTATGAAGTAAGATGGCAAATAAATGAAATGCTATTTATTTAAGAAAGAAAAAAGTTAACTGTCAACCAATTTCAAATATCTTACAGCTGATTTTGACACTTGACACAAAATGATAAATCAAGTGCAGCATTAGATGATGATGTTGAATCATATACTGTACTCCACTTTTGTACCAGGCATAAAGAAAAAATGCACTACATTGGTTAAATGTGCATGTAAGAAATGAAAGTTGAAAAACTCTGCAGTACTGTAAGGTCCTGCAGCAACAGTTCTTTCTGTTTTGGTTTTCGCAGAACAAACAGGAGTGATTGTTGCCCTGTGGTTATCGCTCTTTGTGTGTGTGGCATTGTGATGGATGTTATCTCTGTTTTGTTGCTGTTCCTCAGCCTCTTTAATCCTCAAACAGCACAAGCTGATATTTAACTGCTCAGAGATGCCATACAGGCGGAGTCAGACCAGGGACAAAAAACCCTCTCTTGTGGCAAACAGCACACAACAATCTTTTCACAAGATGACTATCCAGTGAAACCCTGACCGTCTGTGGCGGCCCGGCCGGCCACCCACTCTGAGGCCGGACTGCGATATGTCAGATGGTCTTTGTTTTCCATCACCCTCTTAACCCTCGTGCCGTGGGCTCGCCATGTGAGGGTTGTTATGGTCAATACGAGAAGATGAGGGATTGTTGACCTCCGCTTTCCTCCTCAGAGGCACAGATGAAGAATTACCCCCCCCCCCGCCTACCGGAGTGGCTCCTGCTCCACCTCACCGCTCAAACCAGACTGACACACAGTCGGGCAGATCGTATAAACAGATGTTTCCAGAGAGAAACAGTTGACCACTCACACTGAGATCAAACAGAGGTGTGCATGTTTTGTGCGCTCAGGTCCACATGTGTTCATGTGCACACTGCTAAGCTGTGTTTTTATTATGTTCTATGTATGTATTTGGACTAAAACGCTCTCTTGGGATAGTTGAAATTGTTTTCTTTCTATCGTCATATTTCTCCAACTTTTCCTCTCAGTCGGAGGTGTCACAAGTCTGCGACCAACATGTTAGCACCCCACGCCTCGCAGGTGTGCTCCCAACTGAACGTGAGCTGTGGGATCTGTTCAACACTCTGGTCTCTGCTCCATTATTCCTTTTCCCCCCGTTCTCTCTTTCCCACGCTCCTGTCTTGCTTCCCCCGGAGCTCAGTGTTGGGATTTCCTCACCTTCAACACATCCGTGTGTTTATGCTCCAGCAGCACTCCCCAGAAAGTTCATAAATTAGCAAATACGCCGCAGAGATAACTCTCCCACACGAAGATGTGCTGAACTACAACCACCGTTGACAAGAGCATAATGGATAAAAATGATGTGGTGTGACCTCACCGGGGGAAATGTATCTGTCTCTTGACCTCAGCTGTCGTATTAAATAAATGGATCGCTGTCAGATATATGAATAAGATGTTGAGGTTGTCGGTGAAAATACGCTATAGCATAAAATCTTCTATGGAGCTCAGCAATGAAATCTGTTCCTTTCAGCAGCACCAACATTAAAAACTGGCACTGAATCTTTCATCGCATTTCCTTTTATTCTTTGTTCAGAAGGTTTCTGACATTTAATGTGAGAGAATATTGGCGTCTTTGATTAAAGATGTTAATATTTCTATGAAAAAAAGGGTTTCGAGTATTATTCTGGTACTGAAATGAGGATACAAGTATCAAAAAACACCCAGCCCTACCCAGGCTTTGAGTTGGTTTGAGTGGAAATATATATGGTGTTCAGCAGTTGCCTTTCCCCTGGGTGCATGTTAAACATCTGCGTCCATGTGCCTGTTGATGGGCCTTATGCAGAAGTGGCCTTGAAGTGGCCAGATGGTTGTAGCTGCTCCCTCTGCGGGTCCAGACTTCTCTGATTGCACGGAAAAGCAAATGTATGGCGGTGAAGACTCCCCAACACCCATTTGTCCCTCTAGATCTGCTTTCAGGCTGCACTGATACTGGGTTTTTTGGTGGGTGATGAGAAATGCCTGACGTATTTGAGAGTTAAAACTGGAATGGTATACTGTTTACGTGCACATGCTACCATCAGGTGTCAGATCGTCTCCTCGTCCAGACATTTGCTTTGCACTCTAGAGAGTTTGCCCAGTAATCCGCATGTGAATTCACCACACACTGAGCTCCCAATATTTTTTTTTTGCCCCAACTGCAAACTCATCAGAGCCAAATATTCCATCCAGCAGCTTTTAAAAGCGAACCCCGTGCAGCCTCTTTTGGGTGGCTCAACGGTGGAGTGACGTAGCATGTGCAGCCTGGATTGAAAACACGTGGAGATAAAAACCTCATTGAGATATCTGAGGCACGTCCGGGAATCATGTGTCTACAAGAGCCAAACTCAAGCATTTGGTTTCTGTAGTATGAGATCAGTTCCTTCCTGACTCAGTCTTGACTCTTTTATCAAAGTTGGGCTTTGGCAACCAGAGTATCCAGGTCACAGGTGTTTTGACACAGAAACGCTATTGTTGGCATTTTTATCTTGTTAGTAGCTTGTCTTATACTATCAAAAAAGAAAAGATTAGTTCTTTACAGATTTCAGTACTGTGTGCACCCTGTGTCTGTAAATTGTCAATGCTGTAAATGATCTTTGGTGTAGGCTCTGTTTAGTTCTGTTTTAAAGTCCACCAACTCTAGGGGGGAAATATCTTCAGCAGCTAAATGCTACTTTGTTCAGCAGTGACTGTCTGTTGTTTGGTGCTGAGCTGGTGATGTACGGTGGGTTTTTAAAGGTTTGTCCCTGAAAACTGCCGCCTGCTGCAGGTGGATGAGAACATTCAGACTGAAATCAAAACAGTGAAACTCCACTTCAAACCAGCGAGTGTTGACAATAGGCAGCTATTTTCAGAATCAATGAATGATTTTGATAATTCTTTAAGTAAAAAGACAAAAAAATGAGTTTGTCTTTTTTGTTTGTGATTGAAATCTTTGGGTATTTAACTGTTGATCAAACAAACAAATTATATTTAAATCGATTCTGCTGGACTCTGGAAAACTGAGATGTGTGTTTTTTACCACTTTTTGACATTTCGTAGAATCATAGAGTTTGAAACCAAAGTCAAAACAACAAGATTTTCATGTTTAAGCCACTCCATAAAATACCTTCATCCGCATCTTAACTAAACTCTCAAGTGGATTTCCATTGTCCAACCTGTTACCCCACTGTTATCAGTTTTCACTCTGCTTTGCTTCACACTCACCCACTTTCTTTAGATCTACAAGATACCAGTGATCAGAGTCTGACAAGGAAAGATGAATTACCAGCAAGACAACAGCCACACTGGCCAAGTGGTCTGTCGAACCCTGTGTGAGTGATGATTTAACCTGGCATGTGTCTGGTGCGAACATGTGTGCGGATGTGCCGCTGCAGTCCCGACTGCCGCGGATCTTTCTCCGCTGTCTCCTCTGATCCTCTGGTCTTTGATGTGAGGGCCTGCACTGTGTCCGATCTCCCGAGGCTGCCAAGAGAAATCTCCCGGAGCATCTTCGGGCGGTACCCCGGCTTTCCATTAATCTGTAAGATGATATGTGGTCAGTCTCTGTCTGATCTGTGTCTGTATCTCTGAATCCAAAACATGATGTGTGCGAACAAGGACGGCTCACATTCAGGTTGGCTGCTGATAGTGTGTGAATATAAACAAAGTGTAGCTGACTTTGATATTTAGAGGCAGTTCATTGTTCACTCAACCCCTTTGTCCAAGTTTGGATTTCTCTACATGAATGGATAACCACTCATACTTAAATTCTGTATCTGTAGAGTTTTATAGGGTGGCACCATTTTTTTTTGTTGTTTTACCAAGAAAAAAAAAAAAGACCAGCACATTATCATGTCTGGCTAACAAACTTGGTATTTATAGTACTAACTAACCCTTACCAATATCAGTAATGAATATATCAATAACAGAGTAGGTTGCATTAGTTTGTGAGGCTGCAAGTTATCTGAAAAAACCCTGAAAGGCCTAACAACAGAATCTAAGAGGGGGCTCAGTTGGTTTGCTGGGAAAAGGCATTTTTGTGATATTCTGCACATTGTAAGGAGACTTTGTGTGGCTTTAAATTGGCCCGTTAACCTCTTCCCATCCAATTCACAACCTCAGGGTGGGGATGAATCACCCGGATTTATAGGAAACGGGTCAAAGGAGATGTTTTATTATGTCCAGGATATATGCATCTGGGTTTAAAGGGACTGTTTTTGAACTGTCACGGCCCAGCTCCCATTCAAACTGATAAGAAAGGCCTCTTCCTCAGGCTTTCCACGCCGCCTTCAAGTGCCTGGCCTATCGGCTTCTCTTCCTGTTTTAGTCGGCCCCTTTTTCCGCCTTCATATGGAACTCATTTGTCCCCCCTGTGTGAGCGAACACAAAAGTCAGACGAAGGCTGTAGCTGACTGCAGTGTTGGCTGAATGCACCCAGTGCTGCTGTAAGCAATCCTGGGACACTCTGCTCCCATCAGCCAGAAAGGTAATCCATTAGTCAGACAGTGAACCATCTGCTCCATCAGTCAGTTAACAGGGCATCCAGGCAGCTATCTGGCAGTCAGATATTTGTTTTTTTTACTGGGGAAGGATGAAACAGGATCTGTGTGAGAGCTGGTTCGTGTTTTGGTTATTAGTGGGCGACAACAAGACAAACTTCTTGTCTGCGTGTGAGAGTTTTATTACACTTAGTAAAGCTGATATACATACTAAGTACAGTTGCTGACATAATGGTGAAGTAATTGTAATGGAAAAAGTACACTAAATGTAGTTTCCACCTATATGATCTAGAAATGGGAATAGTACGTCAACACTAGCAGGGTTTATTTATTTATTTATTTATTTATTTTGGTAAAGAAAGTGAAAATGCTATTCTCATTTCGGCTGATAATACCATTTTGGCCTTGGCTGATTGAAAGGGTGCCGATAGCAATGAAAACAGAGCGAGAAGGTGAGAGAAACTGAGACTGAGAGAGAAAGAGAAAGAGAGGAGAGACCCTCTGCTGCTCCAGCTCTTGTTATTTTAACCCAGATTCTGCACTGAAATATGGCCACCATGTGGACTCTCTCAAGAAGTGTGGCTCCAGCTTTGGCCCAGCCAATCAGAGGAGACACGGAGGTCCGCGGAGGAGGGACATGGGGAGGGTCCGGGAATCTGGAGTCTCAGAGAGAGGCATTAAAGTGTGTGAGTAGAGGAGGAGAGTCAGGGCAGAGAAGCCACATCTCCAGGAGAGCTGGACTATCCACAGACCAATGGAGACAGGTTGGACTATTTTTCTTAATTGTCTCGCTTTTATTCTGCATTTAACCCACCAAGGTGACACAACTGTGTGAATACTTTGGTCACTTACTGATGCGCACTGTCAGCGGTGCTCCTGGCTGATTTAAGAGGATATAAATATTATGTTTTAGGTCTGAATCACAGTCTGGCTGTCGCGTCACAGAACTGCAGGATGCTAAGCAGATGTTCAGAAGTGTGAGGAAAATCTGGCTCTTTTGCTGTGGAAAACCTGACAGTGAGCTCCTTTTGTTATTGACTGCTATTATTATTATTATTATAAGGGTCTGCAGTTTTCCTTAAACAATGACAAGGCCAAGACTTCTGTCCTCTGATGCCTTCATGGAAATATGAAATAATATACTAAGATGAATGCCTAAGATGAGTGATTGTAATTGCAAGACTAATCTGAGGGTTTTACCACGCGGTTCATCCTATGTTAGACATTATTGGACCACAAAGTGTGACTGGACTTGCATTTGAAGTCCTCCGTGACCAATCATCTCCTGCATTCCCTTCCAGTAGCTGCAGGGGCTTTTCATTCAAACAGAGCCCTACAGATTATAAGGATCCCTCTGTTTTAAAATTGCTTTGCCGTCGGGTCACTTAAGGCGAGAATGGTATGGGCAGGGAATTCAAAAGAGAAGCTGCATGTTTCTGAGTTTATCATTGGATAGTGTTTAACTGAACGACACAGCCGGGTTGTGGCCGCTTCATCGCTCCTGACAGCTTCGTACCAGGTCTGTAGAAGCTGTTTCCTCCCAGCATGTGGACCTTCTATAAACTCTCACTGAACCCCTCATCCAGCTCTAAACAAACACTCTCCATGGTGACGAGTTACTCCGCTCATGGCATGTCTATAGATATGTAGATTGTTTCCTGTCAGAGGCAGCGTGGAAAGGCGCTTCCTGCTGTTTTGTTGCTGTGATAAGAGAAAGGCTGAGCAGACACTTTGAACAGGAGCCGTACAATTCAGCTTTTTTTTTTTTTTTTGCCATAGAGGTAACTTGGCTGCAGAGATGTCGGTGTTAGTCCATTTTTAGATTACGTCCACTAATTTGGGTCAGACTGAAATATCTCAGCAATCTGATAGATTGCTTTGAAATCTGGTTTGCATCCATGAGTCCCAGTTTTGGCTTTTAGTTGGCATGTCTTCACAGTTATTTGATGAATTACCATAAACTCTGGTGCAAATGTAGCATTCTCAGGTTGAAGTCTACTGACTTTGGTGATCCTCTGTATTATCCCTCAACACTACCATGAGTTTTGTGTAAACGGTCTCCACAACCACTTGATGGATTGCCTTGTCATAAATATCATGGAAAGGAACTCTCTTCCTACGTAATTTTGCAGGGAAAGTGGAGGAAAGGAAAGTGGTCCATCATATCACTTGATACTCTAGCTGGCCTTGCCATGCTATTCACCAGCTTTGGAAGTTGAAGTCCAGCCCAGTCAGTAGCCGATCCAGCAGTTGATCCAGTGTGTTGCTGGGTTAGACTGAATAACAGGCCTCTCATTTCACACCACCGGCTACTTAATTATCAGTGCTGGTGCTGACCAGATCGGCTTTCCCTGTGCCATATGATGAACTGTAATATCTCTGGTGATCCGATCAGCCGATGAGCCTTTTCATCATAAAAGCCAGCGTTGGAGAGGTCACTTTGTTTTCAGTGTGCTCACACTGACGGGGAGCATGTGTCAGACGGCAGGGAGTCTCGTCAGTGTGTGCGCGCGTGGGGATCAGTGTCGGTGGTCAGCGTGGCGGCTGGTGCAGTATGAGGGCTGTAAACTCCTCTGTGTATGTAAACCGAGCCTCAAATAATGCTGGGTCTTCCCCCCTTGGTTGCTCAGGGAGTATAAAGAACATCATAAATCCACCTCGAGCCTCACACATATAGACTGCCGCTCTATGTTGGGAAACTTCTCGATAACCACACAAATCTGTCCGTGTGGGAACAGTGAGCAGACGTCTGGGCGCATGTTGTGACAAGTACCAGTAACATTAATAAAGCCATACGTGTCCGGACTTGTTGTAGATGTACTGATCCACAATAGAGACCGCTTTGGACAAATTGAGATTGAGTAGTAGGTACTGAGTAACCAACAGGGACGTGATGCAAACATTCTGCAGCAAAGCAAGGTCAAAGGTTAAGTGTCCAGGTCTTCAAAGCTCTGCATCTCTCCAGCTGGTTCAAATTGTTTGAGCTCCAAAGTGTTTTCCAACAATATTCCTGTCAATGAGGAATTAGTCTTTGCAACTGGCCAGCAAATGTTTGACCCTAAATCTGCCCGTTTGTCTTTAATCAAACATCAACGTCAAACATCAGTCTCGTCAAAGGACCTCAGGGACTCGGCCCCTCAAACATCAACGGCCTTTTTGTGAGGCCGTGGGAGTTTTTTTTTGTCTTGTTTTTTGTTTTCATAAAGTTCAGTTAGTGAATATGTGTCTGCATCTGTTCCTGCATCTGCTTATAGTGAGGCAAAGAGAACGCTTGTGATTCATAAAATTAATTTTGGTCCATGTCCACATGGGCGGCTGTCTGCGCCTGTTCTTATGATCTCATCTGTTTTACACAGTCCAAACATACTCTACGTTAGCATACACACACCGCCCTGTGAGAGACCACAGATCTGGGTCATTTTCTCTGCTGGAAAAGAAGAATGAGGGGGGAAAAAGAGAACGGTTGTTGATATCTCTACAGGATGACAGAGATCAAAGTTTGTGTAATGCTCTTACTCACCCCCCCCCACACACACACACACACACACACACTGAGTCCTAGCCTTTGTGACGTGACCGCACGGGACGGCCGTGGCTCCTGCGACCCTCACTGTAAGGGCACACCAGGGGCCGGGCGATGGAAACCTCGCAGTGCGGGCGGCACACGTGTCAACAGCGGCCCCCGGCTCCCTCTGCTGCGCTGCCAAACGCCGGTTGGGGAATGACTAACAGACTCCCAAGAGGCAGCAGGGAAACCAGGGCAGAAAAAAACAGGACTCAAAGAAAAGAAACAACTGTCAGCTTTGGCCCAGAGCAGTATTTATAACATGGACACAAAGGCCTGTTTAAGCAACTTTTCATCTTCTCTGGCATCTGTTTTTTTTACTGTATGTTCTGCTCAGATTTGTTGATGTCTCTCAGAGATACAATCTCTAACTTTTCATAACTTAAATAGAGTTAGTGTTCTCTCAAAATCTCTTGGGGATCCTAAAGGTTTTAGATTGATGATGAAAAGGGTCTTCATTCTCTTCACTTCGGAAAAAGGTTTGTAATTGTGATGTAATTTTTTTATTATTGTAATGAGCCAGTTTTTAATTCACTCAGAGACACTTACATTATGGAGTTTAGCATTTATGCCAAATGGTTTTATAGTTGGAGTTGATGGAAAAAGCTCCACTCAGTGAAGGGTCATTCAAGAAACTTCTTCCAGGAGAACTTTAAAGAAACACTTGAAATGTTGTGCGACGACCAAGCTTAGCAGAAAGACAGTAAGGAGGGAGAAACAGCTAGCTGAGCTCTCTCTAAATTCAAAATACTGAAGGCGATCAGGACTCATGCAAACCTCTGTTACTGCTGACATTTGAAACTCATCATTATCTGTGCATGAGACGACTGCACTAATGAAGGCTTTCTTGACACCTGTTGTTCAAAAGCTTTAGGGAAGTGATATAACTGTAATCACTGCTGCAAGATTGTAGGCAGCATTAAACAGGAGCAAAGTACACATTCATTAGAAACTGTAGAAAGTTATTGTTGTAATCCAGTTCAGAGCTGTGACAGATTTGCCTGCATTATGGCGGGTTGCGCTTGGTGAAAGATGTGTCGTTTTTATGAACTGACACCATTTGCGGCTTCCTCACTGTAGTGTCACTGACTCAGCAGTGCAGCGGGGTTGAAGTCACAGAGGTTATCAGTGGTCATGTGATGGCCGGACAGCCGTTGTGTTATCAACCGTTGGCTGACCCCAGGTCAGCTGTGTGGGCTGTTTGAAGAGTGGCCTCAGGCTTGTTTTTCTCTCTGTCTGCATCCGTTTCTCATTCTGCTGTTTCCACGACTATTTTAACCCTCGCATCTCCACCTCCTCAGCACACGCACACACACACACACACACACACACTAAGACTGACGTGCATTATGTTTTTCTAGTTTTCATCTTTACAACCTCAGTCATGCAGATCCACAGGGAGTAGGGAACATGACGAGAGCCCTGATCACAAATTCTTAAACATAAACACACTGAAAACAGAAGAGGCCCACATCAAATGGACACATCCCTACACAGCTCATTAGAGCCTCTCCTGAAGATCTACACCAGAAGCCTCCCTTCCTCCTCTCTCTGCTGCTCCTCCTCCACACTTTCCTTACTCTCCACACTTCTGTTTTTCCAAATGTGACAGAGAAGAAACAAGAGAGCTGCACTTCCTCAAATAAAACAAAAATTACTGATCATCTCAGAGCTTCTCTTATACTTGCAATTACATTTCATACTTGCAATTAAAGCACTCACCCTGTTGTTCTGTCTCTCTGTTTTATGTCTTAGGTGTGTCTGATGTGACGCCAGCGGGCTGGCTCAGGGAACACAACTTCAATACAATGTAGACACCAAAAACCAGACAGAATAAGAGTCTGAAGACCAAGCCGACAGAGGGAGGGTGAGTGCAAGGAGGAGGAACTACAGCTGTGCTGAAGCGGCGCTGCCAGAAGATAAGAAGTAAAGGACGCAGAAAGAAAAAGAGGGAAGCGGCCGACTGTGAATCATTGACGTGAACCTTTTGTGTACAGCAGTGTCACCTACTCCTTCCTGCCAAGAGTTCACTCGCTTTCAGATCTCCACCAGAGAAGGATCACAATCTCAGCTCTCGGTCTGTCTTCCGGCCCACACTCCACCTCTTCACCTCTTGACACTGTTGAAATCTGAACAGAGGGAGACTCCAGCCACCGTCAGCATGTGCCATGTCATTGTCACCTGCCGTTCCATGCTGTGGACTCTGCTCAGTATTGTGGCCGCGTTCGGAGAGCTCATAGCCTTCATGAGCACTGACTGGCTGGTGGGATTCCCCCGCACTCCCGATGCCGTCTTCGGCCCCCATGGGGCCACCGCAGCTGGAGAGGCCTACAGACCAACTTTAGGCATCTATGGCCGCTGTATAAAACTGCCCCACATGCAGCGTGGAATACTGTGCGGACCATACGCCATACACTTCGGGGAGATTGCCAGCGGGTTCTGGCAGGCCACTTCCATCTTCCTGGCTGCAGGGATCCTGCTGCTGTGTGCCGTGGCGTTCATCTCGGTCTTCACTATGTGCTTTCAAAGCATCATGAAGAAGAGCATCTTCAATGTGTGTGGACTGCTGCAAGGGATCGCAGGTGAGATGTGTTGTATTTTGAGCCCAAATCGTCTGTTCTTCAGGTACAGAGCTAACAAGCATACTCATGTATTAAAGCGTCAGTATACTTGCTTCTGAAAAATTGAAGTCCTCCAGGAGAGACTGTGTAAAAATGTAAAGTTATTCCCATATTAACTTATTTTCCGATGTGGTGTGAACTATTTCTTTTCTTTAATAACCCAGCCCTTAGTGCCGCCCGTAGGTCTGGTTACTACCACCACATTGAGATAGCTCTTCACGAATCCCAGTGTACGCCTAGATGAGAAACACGCTTATGTATTTTGCAAAGTGACTGGAAATCTTCAAACTAACTCAAACTCGGTTCATCTAACTTTTATTGTTTCCCTTCATTCCTGTGGCATCCACTGTTCATCAAGGTAAATGAAAAGTTATGCTTTCAGCTGAACGCGCTTATTATGGGCACCACAACTCCCACAGCGAGCACGATGTGTTTGGTTCTCGTGGAGCCTTCTGTGAACTTTTACCCAAGCAGGCAGAGGTCTAAAACACATGGTGGCTTGTTTCCACCCTCAGAGCTGTCACTCGGAGCAACTGCCACCCAAATATTTACCTTCTACTCCTTCAGCTGGAGGTTTTTCCGACACTTGGTTGGCCTGAAAAAGTCGTTGAACACGCATGCGTATCTCCGTCTGTGTGTGAGTAGGGTGTGTCTCCCGCGCCTATGGTCGTCTTGTCTGGGACCAGATCTCGGGCCACTTCGACTCACTGTGGTGAATTATGGAAGGGAGGAGGCCATGAGATCATGCTCGTCTTTTTTTTTTTATTTTGCTTTTTTTTCACAGACTGTAGCTCTCAGCTCTCTGGTGATTATGGCTGTCCTCCCCCACAGTTGTTTATTTGGTGCAGGCCCAAACAGAGAAAGGTGGGCGTGTGGTGAAGGGCATGCCGAGCTATAAACACAACTCTGTGCAACCCTGCTGACCTGGAGAGAGAGAGAGAGCTTAAATCCATAGTGAATCATGAACTATGACTACTGGAAAGCTCAGTAAGCCTAAAATAGCTTGATGTGAGTGTTTGTTTAGGACACAATAGATGTCATTGCCTAATTTCTGTTCATTTTATCCACATATCTGGCAATCGCTGCATGAATAAAGTGTGAAATGTGTTGTAGTTTTTGACACTGGTCAACTTATAATGACAAATGTTGCTTTTAGATATTTTTAGCTGCATCTAGCTGGCTAATAAGTGTGAATTTAGTAAGTCAGCTTAAAACTCTCCACCTTACGGACCTTCAGCTGACTGGTTTTGAAATAAGAGCTGTGAAAACGCTGCCTAGTTGTGGTTGCTAAACTATGACTGGACTACCGCTACTGGGAGAAGGTTGCAAAGCTGCAAATGTAGAAACGGTCCTCTCATAGCCACACCGGTAAATCTACCGGAGATAGTGTTACATAACATGAAAGACCTGTATTTAGCGTCTACATAAAGGGCTGGGAGTGTGGGATAAGGTAATGAAAGTGGGGAAATGCACCGCTGAGTCTCCTCATTGTGGAGAGGATGAGGATGTGGAAGAGGAAAGGGGGCGAGAGGAGCTTCAAACGGCGGTGAAGGCGGGAGGGTTTCCTTCGTGCCTGTGGAGCTAGAGGCCGATAACCCTTCACTCATTTCAACCACAGGAAGAGATAAGATCCAGCATTCCCTCCGTCCGACATCTAGTTGTGTCACTGCTGAAGTTGAACTGTCACAAGGCCTGTCAGCGTTATCACTGTCGCTGATTTCCACCTCCAGCGCTACCACACTGGCCCTCTACTAATCACTGTTTCCACTACTCGTGCCGACCCTCCGGTAATGAGAAAACTGGAGCCAGACGGCAGATGTTTGGGGAAGCGATTGACCTCAGATGGGAAGATTGCGATGCAGTTGCCAGAGATGGTCGCGTCATTGCACTGGAGTAGCTCCAAAGCCTATTAACCTAATCTTCACATGCGCTGATGTCACTTGTGCTTTTCGCTTTAGACTCATTTGTCCCCCGTGACATACTTTTCTGATGGCCGCAGTGTCTCAGATGCCATTAAACTGACGGTCACTTTATGCACAGGTGGTTTTAAGATTTCAGCTGAAGGTAAACCCATTCCCTTCGCTTTACGTAATCAAATGGCTAAAACAGTCGAGGGTCAGCAGGTAAACTTTGTATCCTGCAGGAGCACATAGGAAAGGCCCTTAGACTCCCTGCAAGTGAATTCTCTGTACGTTTATTGAAACGCCCCCCTCACTCATGTCAAACTTCAGCCAAAGAGGATTAGAGACAAGACGGCAAACAAGCTCGGCCGTAAAACTGTCTCCAATTCTTGTGCGTTTGGTGTCGAAATACTTTTATTACCTATCATAAACTTTCCCTCCAGCCGTGAGTCACAGACCTCATCACAGGTTTAACTGTTGACCATGACTCAGCCGGAGGGAGTGAGGGAAACGAAACAACATCTTACAGGAATCTAAGCAGCATTATTATGCGATGAGGATTCTGATGTAAGATATTATGTGTTATGCAAAAGTGGAGCTGCTGGTGCTGAATGAGAGTTAGATTCCCTATCAAGAAATGATTTTCCAGCTGTGGCCAGCAGCTGTTTTTCAGCAAACGAGCTCTGATAAATCCACAGTACCCTATTTGTACAGCATCAAACATCAGAGCAGGGCTTTCTGCTCTGCTTTCTATTTCAACTACTTCTAAGGTGTACAGATAAAGGGGAAAGTCAGAAAGAGTCAAAACTCCAGCAACACTTAGTATAAAGAACTATAATGTCAGAGCAACATGTTTCAGCTTCGTCAAGAAGAGGGCAGATTCAGTTAGAGACTAGTATGGGAACATAATGGGGCATTTAGCAGCTTGAAAACCAGATATTTCTCTCAGGACCAAAAACAGCTATAAAAAGAGGTGAATACTGTACTGGATTCATCACGTGTACACAAACATGACGTCATTGCTAATGCTTTTAATCTGCTGGATGTATGATTAGGTAGCGGTACAGTTTATTGAAATAACCCCCAAGTTGCCAAAAATTGAGGTTTAAGAACAAAAAAATACAAAATATGAGAACTGATACTTAAAAATGACAGAAAATAGAGTGCAAAAAGAATTGGTTTTGGTTTTATTTGCTGCTCTTCCTTGTTTTAACATTGTGGTGAATTCAGTGACTTTTTGGACTGCATAATAGATTGATAAAGACAATTACTGAGAGATTGCCAGGATTTCTTTTTGCCCTCTAGCTGCCACTTCTCCCTATTTTCTCCTCACGTGGATCCCAAGGGGGAGGACCCAGCTCCTCTTTTTTTCCAGGAAAGGAAAAGGGTGGCCAGATTTCTTGAAGCAGTGTGCAGGCCTGCTGTGCCGTATTACAGGGTGGAGGTTGTGGGAGGAGAGGTTAGAGAGGAGGTGGAGGGGGGGTATGGGTGTTTGTGTGTGGGGGTGGTTGGTTGGTGGTAGCGGGGAGAAAGCTATCAGAAATGGATTGATGGCGGAGAATTGACAGTTTGGGAGTTTACACAGACGAGAGGCAGCGCAGAGGGAATAGTGAGGCTGAAAGGGTGGAGTGCAGCGGGGTATTAGGTTAGAAGGTCCAGCTCGGAGGAGGTGGGATTGGGGTGGGGTAGGGGGGTACATGTGGGAATGAGTGTGTGTAGAGGGGGGGTCTTAGGAGGGGTGGAGTTGGGAATTAAAACCATACCTTCAATCCATCACTGGAGCCGGTCTGGACGTCAGCAACATGTGGAAAGAATTTATGACCTAGTTTTCATTTCCTTGTTTAATACGATATTGGGTGCTTTAAGAGCAAGAGAATGGGAGGAGGAGGAGGAGGAGAAAGAGAGGAAGCAGAGAGAGAGAAAGAAAGGAGAGCGAGGCAGTGTCACCTCCACACTTGTTTTTCTGAAGCAAAACCCGCTTGTTGAAGAAGAGCTGGTCTGCTGAAAACATCAGGACGGAGACTCTCATTCCCTGTGTGGTTCATTTATTATCTGTAATTGTATTATTGTAAATGCTTCCTCCTGAGCTCTGATTGGTGGCAGGCCCCTCGTGTTGCCAGCTGACCGATCCACTTCCACTGGAGGAAGTGCAGAGCAGAGGAGAGTAGATGGAAACCTCATGACATTAAATTAGTTGTACCAGGGTTGTTTTTTTGTTTTTTTTTGTAGGTGATCTGTAGTCTGGTGCATCTACATTAAAAGTGGCGCGCTGAGGTGTTGAAGCCAAGTCAGCGCGGCAGCAGAAGTGGGTCACGGTAAGACAGGAAGTGACCCCGTCCTTCCACCGAGACGCAGGACGCCGCAGGGTCGGCCAGTGAGTGGGGCAGGCGGGAAAGCCCTCCGGCTACCTTTTCCTGTTGTTCTCCGCTCTCTGTTGTGCGCTGACCTGACAGACGTGTGTGTCAAGATTCAGGTTCAGGTCTCTCTTTCCTGCCTCAGCGGCTGCCATGCCAGAGGCCTCGGCTGTGGTTGTCTCGAGTCACGTTTCAGACAGTCGTCAGGAAATAATTTCTGCCTGCTTTTTTTTTTTTTCTATTGATGGGATGCTTTGAATGCCATGATGGCACTTTGGCAGGAAATGTTTTCGTACCAGAGGATGGTAGCGGTCACAGAGATAATTTGCTGCAGTCATCATTAGTGGAGTCCTTCTGAACCTGAAGTAATAAAATGTGATACTATACTGATTTTGATAAATGATAAATGGAGAATCTGGTGGTTGATTTTATGTGACATGCTCTCAAGCACAGCTGCCATTATTGTGGTAGAGGACCGGCTCATGTTCGCACACGCACACACACACACACACACACACACACACACACACACACACACACACACAGTGAGAGCAGAGATGTTTGTGTTGTGTGTTATTCGACTTTAAAGCACAAATCTGAAATTAATTAAGACACAGGCTTTGTGGGACATAAATGACATAAGCTTTCCATTCTGGGTGTGAAATTGCTGTGTGGAGAAGCTAACCAAGCAGGAATTACTTGCAAACTTATGACTTGAATAATCAAACTGCAAGATTCCTTTCTTCAGATACAAGTCAGAAACACTGGATGCCTTTAAAGTGGAACATCATCTTGGACAGGTGGTGTCAAACTAGCAAGGGAGCAGGCTCATCAACAACCTTTGTGGAGGAAGGTTGATCAGCATTTAGCAGTCCTGGATGGTCCTTGGTCAGCAAGCTGCTCAGAATTATGTGGAAACAATAATAATGGAGTAAACTTGATTTAGTAGAGCAGAGGTTTGGAGCTTTTATTTTAGTGTTAAATCCTTTAATCCCACATGCATTGCAATCTTACACACAAGTTTATAGTTGAGCTACCACCTCAGCAATGGTGGCTAGTTACTTACTTCCACGTACAGCCTGGATTAAAATGTGCTGTGGTGTTAGTAATAACATGAAAGTTGAATCTAAAATCACCAAAAAAAAAAAACTTAATTCCAAATCCATGAATGGAAAGGCCATTAATAGTATTGAGTGAAGGTTTGTGTTCGTTGTTTGGCATCGTCATGTTTTGGCTGTACCATCAGTTAACACTCCTCCTCTCCGTTTCCCCTGTCGCAGGTCTCTTTCTGATCCTTGGTCTGATGTTGTACCCTGCTGGCTGGGGTTCAGACAAGGTCCAGCTGTACTGTGGCCCCGACGCGGCCCCGTACCGGGCCGGGCTCTGCTCTATGGGCTGGGCCTTCTACACTGCCATGGGCGGCACCGTGCTCACCTTCATCTGCGCCGTCTTCTCCGCACAGGCCGAGATCGCAACCTCCAGCGACAAGGTTCAGGAGGAGATCGAGGAGGGAAAGAGCCTGATCTGCCTCCTCTGAGGCCCGGATACTTTTGTCCTGTTCGGAAAAAGAAAAAGAAGAAGAATAAGAATAAGAAGAGAGAGACAGTCGAATAACTATCAATGTCTGATCCTCTGCCTTTTCTCATGAGGCTGGCCTGTGAAATGGAGGCCGCTGCGTTGTTTACCACTAAGACTGACTTTTTTTTTTTGTCTCTGTCTTGTGTTTATGTGGGAGAAATCAACAAGTGCCAAGTTTTTTCCTCATTGTGTGTCTTTGTCTTTCTGCCACTAGAGGTGCTGTGTCTGTTATTGTATTCGTTTTAACCGTGTGGACGCCCAGAGAGGCTCTGTCTGTCACCACACGCTCTGTAAATAAGTGTGATTATATATATTTTGTACATAGTTATGATCGCAGAATGATGGTCAGCTTGATCCAGGCTGGGCTGATGATGTCACTCTTGCCTTAAAAACACTGGTGTTTTTGTCACCAGACCACGACCAGCGGACCTGGACCTGCTAACTGTTTGCCACGTGTGAGTGTTAACTCAACAAGGGAACCACTACTCAGTCAGAATAAACTACTCACAGGATCAGAGTGGATGTCCTTGAAAGCTTACAGAATGTACTGTTATTTGAATGATTAATGTCTTTGCAGACCCTTGAAATGTATCGACGGACATTAATATTCACGCAGACTGCACGAGGGGAAGCAAAAAAAAGAAGCTCTGCGGTGCATTTTGTTTGTCCTCAATTTTGCTAAATCCCGACATGAAGTGAGCTTAATCCTTGCCGAAGCTAAAAGATGGCCCGTGAGGAGGGGGAGTCTGCGTCTGGTCCTCGTTCAGCAGACATCCTGTAATCTGTGCACAAAGACATGGACTGAATGACAGGGGACACATAAATGAAGTATTGCTGTTGTTAGTAATGTCTGGCTTCAGGGAGTCTGTCAAATCATAGATAGTGACCTATCTATTCTCATTTGTTTCTGCCAAACGAATAAAGAGAAGGGAGAAAAAAAAAAGAGGTTTGGGTTTTACTTTTTTAATCCTCCCTCTCTCTCACTGTGGGGAAGGGGAGGAGGGAGTGAAGGAGGAGATGTAGCAAGTGGAGCAGCCAGCTTGGTGCTGAGACCTCGGTTTGGCCCTTGAGGTGGGGGTGGGTACGTTTTCCAGCCAGCGGGTGATCAGTTTTTCCACTGATGCAGAACTGAACTCATGTGTGCATGTGTGTCTGTGTGTTTGTGTGCCTCATATTCAGTGCTGGAAAGTAACTAAATACATTTACTCACATACTCTGCTTCAGCACAATTTTCAGATACTTTACTTGATTTCCATTCGTATTCCACTTTTTACTTCACTGCATTTCAGAGGTAAATGTTTTACTTTATACTCCACTACATGTATTTGACAGCTGTAGTTTCTGCTGTGCACACTGATGATTGACATAAAGAAGATACAGCAGTGAGAACTGAATTCAAATTGATGCAGTAGAGTATTCTTCTGGACTACCTGTGTGCGTCTGAGAGTCCCTCCCCTGATGTTCCTCCCTCCATGTGGACTACAGAGGAGTCTCTGGCACAACCCTGTGGCTCCCTTCCTCCACCAGCATACTCAAACTAAACACAGCTCTTGATGACTTCCAGATTAGGCACATGACAAATCGTGCAATCTGAAGAGTGCAGCAGAAATTCAGGCCTGTTTCAGTGCCAGAGGTTTTTATTTTTGCCTCTCATTTTCCCTTTTCCAGAAACAGTCAGAGAGGATGGGAATGAGGAGAGACATGGTCTCTTTGTGTTTCTACACCTGGTAGAGGAAGCATGCATGTGTTGTGTCATGGTGAACAGTGGTGTGTGTACAAGTCCATGTCCTCAAGTCTTAAGCTAACAATTATTTTTACTTAAACAGTGGTTTGAATGCAGGACTTTAACTTGAAACATACTCAGAGTGACATATTACTGAAACTAAGAAATTTAAAAGTCAATCTCATGCTCAGTGTATATTCAAAGCAGTTAAATTTGAACTCAAATTCAACTTTAAAGCTTCAGCAATGGATCAAATGACATTATGTAATGTGATGAGAGTTGCTCATAGTGAAGAACCCACAAGGAATTATCACCTGATGGCCATTCTCCTCAGCTTTATGGAGCATTTTAGCAACTTTCACCTCTTTTTCTTATTTTAAAACCCCTGTTTGCTTTTTTTTTACTGTTTGGTTCAGTCTAATCACCCTCATAAAGTCTGACAGAAGCAGCTTTTCAACAGGAAAACCCACCTACAACACCCATCCAACACCATAAGGGTAGGTGCTAGGTGCTAGGTGAACATAGTGGAACATTTAGTGGCTAAAGTGCCAGATATTTTCTCTTGAGTTGGTGGAAACCAAAACAGAGCTAAATGTGAATAATTGGACTCACACTCTGCAGGTGGGCAGAGCCGTGACTCCAAATGAATGATGATATTGCTGTGTCTCTGCTGGAGGTGTGAACACGCAGCTATTTGCCAACACTTAGGCCACATTTGCCAGAGAATCAGTTATTCCCACTTTAAAGCTTGAGGTGTGAAAAACTTTATCTGACATCTCATCAATCATCCTTAAATCAGTGTCTACAAATGGAAAATGTGTAGAATCATAAAATAACTTCCTTTCCCTGAATCAAACGTGTAGCTTGTTTTTAGGCCATGTATTTGATTTTGAAGATAACTGAAAAATCTTCTGCTGTCACTATCATTTAAGTATTGTTATAAGACACACAAATTTATTTTACAACATCTGAATCAGTGAATGAATTCCTAAAACCAAACTGTCAGTTGTCCTGTTCAAACGGACACTTGTGAGTCACAGTGTAATGGAGCACATGACAACCTGATCATGTGCTCCCCTCTGCCCTTTACAAGGCACACAAAATCATATATATCACAAGTAGTTTAGTATGTCAGACGAATTCATGGAGTGACAGCTGTGAGCCGAGCAGCTGGCAGCCAGAGGAAGACCATGTCACAGGCCGGAGAGACAGCAAACAGCAGACTGGTGCCGTTTTCACACACTCCCGAAATGTATGAGAGGCATTAAAGAAAAGAAGCCCTTGAGCCTGTCGGAGGCTGTTATTCCTCCGCTGTGCCCCTTCCTGTTGGCAGTGAACTCGGTCTGCTACTAGTTTCCTCTATTGTGAGAGTGTAGCCCTGCTTTATTTCACACAGGTTTGTTTGAACTACTCAGCACTTGGCCTACAATTGTCTTAAAGTGTGTGCGAGTGTGCAGTTTATTTTTTATAATGCTTTTTCAAAGGTCAGTCATTGTCACTGCTGCTCAAACTATTCTTAACCTTGACAAGTCATTTTGTTTGTTATTGAACGATGAAAGTGAAAATATCTGCCAGTACAGTGCAAGGATTGTTTTTCTCGTTTCTGGACCAAACTCTGACCTTGATTTTATTCTACATTGTTATTGGCTGAGGGGGGGGGCATTTCAGTGATGCATGCATAATATGAATCAAATCATGTATACACACACACACACACAATTAGTCATTAGTATTATTATTTAGTATTTGATTGCCACTCGCGTGAGCTCTGCTGTACCCCTAATAGAGGTTCTGACTATTCTGACAATGAAAGAATATTATGTACATAATTATACTTGCACAATGTGAATTACAGAGTAATATACAGGACTAATTTCAGAGCATGGTGACTCTCTTTTTCACAATCTCTTCTCCTTATTGGCATTATTTGTATATCTGTGAACCGAGTATTCACCTAACCTAAGTAGCACAAGTCTGCAAAACTTTTGCATTTGAAGTGGACTTAATCTCATTTGCTTTGGTATCTACTGACCTCATCTGGTTTTCTGCTGCCGCTGCAGGCCCATTTTGTCATTTGCTCTTTAACCACACAAAGAACATGAAGCCGCGTCTTTCCTGGGTGTCAAAACCAGCTACAGCATTTAGTCAAAAAGAGAAACCATGAAACACATACAGAAGAAGGATTTTATTCAGTGTTAATACAATAAATATACAAAACTCAAACTACTTGACATGCGACTGAAGGTGAAACCAGAGTGCATCTTAAAATTACAGCAAAATTTAGAGCAAACAGCCGAACATCTGTAAATCGTACAAAATATACAAACATCCCTTACTAATTTTTTTAATAATTTCATTTGAATCATATTATTAGAGATGCATATGAAAATTTCATTCTCAGTGTTTCTACCACAAACCATGTTGATTATGAAGCACAGCTTAAAGCCACAGTCCATCTACAGTACATCACGCAGTTCACATTGCATTGCAGTCTAATGCCGTTCTCACATTTATCATGTTTAAGCAAGTCAAATATAAACGCGACATTCTGCAGGTGCCGCTCTGATTCTCATGGATGAATAATCTCATGTTGCTTTGTACATAAATGTGCTGAGAAATACACATGCACCGGTCCAAATGGAGCCAGCGAGGGATAAAAAGAGAAGTGAGCAGAGAGCAAAACAAGGCCTGTTGCGGGAAGCTTTTACAGATTTAAAAAAAACAACAAAACAGAACAAAAAAAATCTGCAGAAAGTCAAGAAGGAACCCCGACCGGCAGCCAGACTCTGCCCTGCACGCAGATTAAGACTAAGAAGGCCAAATTCCCTCCATGTACACTCCTACACGACACAAGGCTTACTTGGCTTAGGACGCAGCAGACAGAGTGATCAGACACATTCAGATGGGGAGAAAACCCGCAGCAACACAAGGTCATACAGTATATAGAAAAAAAAAACATACACATTCAACAGTTTTAGCCAGTTCAGAAAAAATGCAATTCATTGCGGTCTTGCTGGAGTTTGGTAATAGTTGATCCACAATTGTCAAATTATGAATATGCAAGCAATTATCAGAGCATTACACCAACATTACTGGCCATTTTTGTCATCTTTTTTCTTGTTTTTATTGCAATATATTGATTTACAGCACATATATTTAAAAATAAGGGCCAGGCGTGGTCTAATTTCATACAGTCTTGTTTAATTTTTAACCTTGTCATGCAAGTGAAGAGTACATCCTGAGTAAAACTGAGGTAAGTCTCCAGTACACAAGAAAAAAGGTGGAGACGAGTTACACTTTCCTCTTCAAAAAAACGATCAACTGTATAAACATGCAGCCGTATATACAGAGTAGTGGATCTCTTTACTGTTTGTTAACAGTGTCGTTAGTTAATTTCTGTCTGAGGAAATGACGCGAGAGGCAGAATTCATGTGAAAACTGCGCTGAACTCAGCTGGTGAACTTTAACATGTTTGACTTAAGCACCTGCACGAATGAACAGGAAGGTGTGAGGCCATTATTATTAATATCCTTCCATTTGCACCCATTCCAGCGTGCAGACAAAGAAATCTGATGATGTCATTTAAAGTGCAACTTGGCATAATTTCACAACGGATATGTAGACTATTATAGGCAAAAGATGTCAAGCAAAGACACACTTGAGGGCAAACTTCAAAGTGACAGTGCACCCAGAAGTAAAATCTTACGAGAATCAAGCACTGCTTGTAGATCCTAAAGGTGTTTAAAGTCGAGAACAACAGCGCTGATCAGCTGGTTTAAATGATTCAAACAGTGATACGTGTCTACAATGAAGAAAAGAAACATCTCATACCACTTTTACAGCATGATCTATGTCTCCCCTGTCAACCGATGAAGCCAACATGTTGACAAAATATGGCTAAATACACAGCATGTAGCAGACTTTCAAGGAGACCGACCATCTTCAGTTCTCAAGCTTAAACGGTTAGTTGATGAATTGATAAGTCAATTAGTTGGTCAATTAAGACTAGCATAGCCATGCTAGTTGCTCTTTGAGGTTGCTTTGAGCTACATGATAATGTCAACATGCTAACAAGCTCAGAAATGACTATTTATTAGCACTAAATGACGGGAGTGCTATTAGATTTGCTCAATTGAGATGAGGCACTGGATGGAAATTTAAGGAAATCAAACTGATCACGATTCACTGTGAGGGGAACATGAATCTCTGCACCGAATGTTCATGGGTAATGCATCTGATTGATGTCTCTCAAAAGCACTGATGTGAACCTCATGTTGACACCAGAGGAAATGTCTGAGGATCGATGAAGTCATTGGGATTTATCCTCTGAGGATCATTTTGGTCCATCTGATATTAGCTGAGATATTTCAGTTTGGACTACAGTGGTGGACTGACAGATCACACCATCTCCACAGCATGCGTGGCTAAAACTGGCAGATATTTGTTGGATTTTGTATTCTGTGACTGTATTTCCTTGGCAGGATATTGGATGGTGAATCATTATTATCAGCAGTCCTACAGTCTTGATACTGAAATAAGACTTTGGGTGACACATCACTTTGAGGAAGTAAGACTACACATCTTCTAAAACCAAATTCACAGGAAAGCAGAAGATAGAGGGCAAGGCAGTGAACTGGAATGCACAGCATTCATCTTCAACAATACAAAGTCACTCCACCGGGGGGCAGCAGTGTTCACTTATATAATCACAGAAAAAGCAAAATAAATCCGAGGATGTCGCTGCATGCGCAATAACCAACAAACTAGATGGCTTCCATTTGCCCCGATAATAAATTAATTCAAAAATAGGATGTCGTGATTAGGTTGATAACTCAAAGAATGGCCCAGATGCACACGAAGCCAATGATGCTGGGGAGCACACAAAGTCTCAGACAGAGGGAAATGCCCAGGAAACTTTAGAGAGTGGGACTTCAGCTACATTAGAATCTGTCGTCAGTGGACAGACAGGCCTCGAGGAGACACCGACATTTAAAGAGGCACACAAACATTCATTTAGTTGGCAAAACACACGCACACACAAACTCACACAGGAAAGTAAAATGGAGGACGCTGGCTGAGTGGTGGCAGGAGTGCAGCGTAAGTGAGAGGGGGTCTCAGTCTGTGATGAGAGCGCACAATGTTGCAGGGGCAGGTGGAGCAGGACAGAAACATCTGGGCAGGAGAAAGTCGTGGCCCTGTTTGAGTCCTGCTTTGTTCTCAGTGGTTGTCTTCTCACTCAGACAGAGATTACACATCTTGGGTGACTGGGTGGCCAACCGTAGTGTCCTCACATAAACCGGTTCGATACCGTCAGAGGGCTGCGGGTGTTGGGGACTATCAGCATGTTGAAACAGAGCCGTTGGCTCAAGTGGAAGCTGGTTGTGTAAAAGCAGAGGAGGGAGGGAGGATGGGGGTCGGACGGAGAGATGAGCGAGCTCTCTGGGCCAATCAGATCTGCTCCTTGAAGGCTCCCTGTGCAGCCCTGGAGGCGGCATTAGCAGCAGCCGTCTGGACCGTCTTGTTGGACATGACGCCCGTGGCGAACTCCTGCTGGGCCCTCTCAAAGCTGGCACCAGTGGTACGGTACATCGCATGGACCTAATGAGGGCAGGAGAGGGCAAAAACAGATGACTCAGGACCGAGTTTAATCGAGGCTTTTTGAACTTCTTACAGGTTAGTTGAGCGTCTACCTTTTTGAACATGATGAGGGACAGGACAGCCAGTGAGGTAAAGAGAGCAGCAATCAGGATCATTATGATGCCCACAGGAATGCTCTTATTAAGACCAGTCAAAGCAGAGATCCATCCGCTAAGAAAGGGAAAGTCATTAAAGCATAAAGCTGCAAATTTAAATACACATTGTGGTGGTCTGAAATGTTTGTTTTCCGCATCTCCTCCGTTCTCACCTGGCGCCCCAACCACTGATGCCGATACACTGGATGACATAGATGCCAAACTGACAGATGTACACGAAGAAGAAAACAAAGAACCTGAAGGAGCTGTCACTTCTGCAGAAAGAGAGAGGGAGAGAAATAAAAACGGATATAAACACAAAAACATGGTGAAGTGGTTTTATTCACTCATACGATGTAAATGCATTCTTATTATTTACCTGAATGCTCCATAGAGAGGTCTGTACCAGCAGACGAAGGAACATGGCGTGAACAACAAGAACCAGAGGATGGACAGGCCAAAGTCCACCCCGCGTGAAGCGTCCACGCAGAACCAGGCCAGGCAGCCGACCATGTTAGCAAGCAGCGTCCCGGTATGAACTGAAGTAGAAAGAGCGACAGTAAATGTCTGCCTGGAGTTTGCAGTGAAAGTGGGACATTTTGGCGGTCTACATGTCAAAGCTTGAAAAGTAGGCTGCTATTCAGGCCAGTGGCTGGAAACTGCCGCTGCACACTGAGGCTTAATATTTCAGCATGTGTGGGACTGTGCAGGACAGAAAACAGAACGCACATGTTTAATAATTCATTATTACCATTTGTTCTTGGGGTCCTAACAGTGACTGCATGGTTAAAGGCACTGTACATGCACAGTAACAAGAGTCTGTAAAACTGAGGAGATTTTACATCCCAGTGAGAAATATGACATGATCCTGCTGGGTGACAGAGCAGAGCTGAGCGGGGGTGGTGCTGCTGTGTGCACAAGATCTTTTCTACTTAAGCCAGGGAAAGAAAAAAAAACACAACTCAGTTTGTTGAGATCTTTACTGGTATCACTTTTATTCAAAGATGTTAATCTGTGAAAGAGAGGGAGGGAGGCAGGCACAGTGTCTGCTGCTCTCTGAAGCCTGCATCTAAGTCAACGTTTAAACAATCATCTGACCGAGTCACTTCATCGGGCCACATGACTGCACCATGTGCCCTCGTCATGTGGCCTGATGAATGCCACTTGGAGCCGCTCACACCCTGCATCACAGAGGGAAAGTGTAATTTTTTAACTACCATTAAGGACTTCGCTTTAAAAGGTGTAGAGGGAGGAAACGCAGCTTCTACTCAGGGGCCAGTGGAGGTTCATTGGTAAAATAGTTCAGTGTCTCTCATAAGAGGTTATTGGTTTGGTTCTATAAAAAAAAACTCTTAGGGTTCTTCTTCTTAATGGAATATCATTATATTTTTATTTTTATTTTTATTACATTAAATCCATTTGAAGGAAGGCTGCATCTTTTCATTCCCCTCTCCTTCAGTGAGTTTGGAAACGTTTGATTTTGGCAGCAGAGACATAAAAGTGTGGATGGATGTGGTGTGTAAGAACATGCTGACTGGTCAGCATGTACAGCCAAGAAAAATACTCCTAATTATCAATTATGTGAAAATACCAGTCATGAAAAACAAGCCCGCCTTGGAGTTTGGCATCTGTTCTCAGCAACCTCAACAGATTAAAAACATCGGAGGGCCAAGAGCCGAGTAAAAACTGTGAGGTGGTTTTTCTTTTGTTGGTTAAGTTGTTTTAAAGAGCACAAGAAAACAACTGTATTTTGTTACTCTACATTCATATTAGGTAAGACTAAAGCACTTCAAACTAAGAAACAACGTAAGACTTTGGTGACAGCATCATGTATGTAAGAAATCCTCCAGTATGCCCGGAAAGCATCCAGCAAACTTTAAAGGTAAATAGAGAAAAATCTACTCACACATCCAGAGGTAGTACATGATCTTGACTGTCTTCTGAAACTCTACAGGGATGTCCACTGTAATGTCGTGGTAGAAACAGGGGCCCACAGGGAACTTCTCTGGGAGGGGAGGCCAGTTGTTTTTCCTGCCTGAAACAAGACAACACAAGTCAGGCTTGTGAGTAACAGGAATGCTTTTTTTTTTCTTGATAAATGTGAGTTCACTTATTTAGAATACGTTCTTCAGGAAGGTTAAAACATAAGTGATAGCCTCGACTTAATAACAATATCTGACTTACTGCAGTGCCTGATCCATTCTCTGATTTCCTGCCTGGATACTCGTGTGCAAGTTAACACTTTAAATAATCTCATCGTATGGTTGGCAGTGAAACACAAAGGAGATGCTATGATTTGTGCCTAATGTGGTTTAAAATAGCAGGCTGTCGGCATACGCTCAGGTTCTGAGGAGAGAATTTAAAGGAACAGTTCGACATTTTGAGAACCATCTATGAAGCTGGAAGCAAGACACAGAAATAAATTTGACCAAGGTGAAGTGACATCATACCATTATTACATTTCCTTGTGTACGGATTAAACAAACAACATGTGTTAATTTGTGCCATTTTTTTCATGCTGGTGTGTCATTTCCCCTGGCGTCCAGTCTTAAGCCTAAACTAAGTGCCTCTTTTGCAGTTGTGGCCTAAATAATCTGACGGTGTATGTTGTCGTCCGACGCTGACCTCCTGAAGCACTGAGCGACTGCATTTCTCTCTCTCGGCGGTCGAGCTCTGCAGCCTTCCTTTCCAGCTCCTCCTGCCTCCTCAAGAGCTCAGCAGCTCCCCGTGACTGCTCCTACACACACACACACACACACAGCAGATGTCAACATGCTGGTAGGAGTACAGGAGTGTTTGCTGAGTGTCAGATCGACTCGCTGACTTTTTTTTCTGCCAGCTCGATGGGAATCCTCTGTTTCTACTTTTGGAATAAATCCAATTCTCTACTGGGTCAGCGCCAGCAGGAGGAGAGACATCACAACACCGCGTTTCCCAGGAGCCGAACTACAAATGAGATGCACCATCACAAGTTATTTCCTCTGGCTGCCCGGATTTCTCTCTGAGTCTGTGTCTTTGAAGTCCAGTCACACAGAAGCAGCCTCCTGCCGAGATACTTTTCTGTTCACAAACTCAGCATGAAACCAGCTGCCACGTTAATGTTTTTTCTACCTTCAGTACACTCTCAGTGTCTCTGTTGTCGATATTGGACCAAACCAGTAACCATATCAGTCTGCTTGCTTATACAGAAACACAACTATAGACAATAAATATCATTGGTGACAAAACCGACCATTTCTCTGGGCCGAAGAGCACAAAGCTGAAGAAGATAAAGTTGTTTGTGGCTGTGTGAGGTTCAGCCGCGGTCAGAAATACCTGCGTCTGAGGCTGCGAGTAGGCAGGAGGCTCTTCTGTGGGTTTCATGATGGCGGGTTGTGTGTTGACGGTGGTTCCAGCAGTCTTGGGTGCCATAGCCGCAGGCGTCTATGGAGGAAACGTATGCATTTATAGCCAGATCCTGGGTATCATTACAGTTCACAAGAGGTTTGGAATAATGTACAAAATGCTATAAAAGAGGCGGTTTCTGAAAGTGGCGAGTGCCTCTTATAAAAAAACCAATCTCTTAAACAGTAAAAATACACATGTAGAAACACAGGGTGGTAGTATGTGCAGTGCTGTAAACATATATGTAAACATAGACATTAAAATCAAACAAGGAAGTTAGTTGAAGATTATTCAAGCAAGGTGGGTTTACATATATGAAAAATATTACTTTAAATTTAGAGATTTACAGATTATCCAAATAGCTTTTCACTACTGTTTGGCTAAATATCACACAAAAACATGTGTGACATGACATGATTTTCTCTAATTAACCTCTCAGATCAACTCATTTGAATAACTTCAGTCTTGAGTCTTGAGGAAGTAAAATGATACAATTTTTGACAAGGAAAAAAGCAAAGGCTGAAGAAAAGCCTAAAACAAATATCTAAATTTGAGTAGCAGAACGACATTTTTCTTCTTTCCTGTCCCGTAAATCATCTCTCGACCGCATCTTGCAACTACTTGCAGTGGTCTTGCGGTCTTGCCTTGGTTTTGTCTTATGAAACTAGATGCTTGTTTGTAGTGAAATCTGAGCATCCACTCTTTTATAAACTGTAGTGAGTGACTGTAATTAGTATAATAAAGTATAAAACAGTTAGTTAAAGAATTTTCTGGCGTCACGCTTTTTAGATTTGTGGGCGATGCCATGCTCAGTAACGTGTCTTAAGTTAACATAATTCTTAACTTAATGTTGTACGATGTGAAAGTCAGAAATATCAAGAATCGCTTGAGAACTTAATCAAACTTCCTGACGCCGTTTACGTTGTTAAAATCTATTTTATGCTACCACTGAATTTAGTGTTAAAGTACTCACTGATTTGCCATCTGCGAAGGGATTGTACTCCTCTAGCCCCGGAGGAGCAGCCTGTCTCACTTGTGTCACTGATGGATCCTGTGAGAACAGAAGAAAAACATCTCACATGAGAACACTTTGAAGGAATAAACAGGAACTGTGGAGGAAAAGCACAATAAAGTGAATAGCTTCGATATTCCACCGTCTTAATGTGTGTATCCTCGTGGAAATCTCCACATAAAGAGTAAAATGGCTCAGGCGAGTGTAAAAACCCTCCATTATTCTGTCACATCAAGGCCAAAAAACCCTCTTTATTCAAAATGCAACAGGCCTATAATTCAATACTGGCAAAAGACAGGATGATTCCAATAATTTTCGCTGGAAGATGTCTATAAATAGCCGAGTACATGAGTTTGAGGGGGGGACAAATGGTTCTTGCTGCTAAAGACAGAAATAAAAAAAGGGAGACTTGTGTTTTTCTCGTGTGCTGCACTAGGCACAAAAACTACTAAAGCACTTTTTACTCCTTTGAAGCACACTCCTGATTTGCAAGGCTTGCAAATTTAAAACAACCCTGTTCACAAATGCTTGTGAATGACAGTTTTACAAAGCACTATGTAAACATGCAAAGTGAAATAGAGGATGGAGCTAAAAACATAAAACCACACACATTGTTAAGCCTCCCTGCTCCATATTTTAAGAGCATGACACTGGAATCCAACAAGGTTTACTTAAGCCATTTAATAAACAGTAGCTACCCAAACTAAAAGTACATCGTTTAGTATCTTCTGCCTCTATTTGCATGTAAAGCTCCCGTTCCTGCAGGCATCAGTTAACGTATATTTGCTCAGCTTTCCTTTTATAATAAGCTTACCATCAGCTGTCATGCACTAGTTTCATTCAAACTGCTGCACAAGATTCATCCAACATCCAATCTGCGTATTCCTGCAGTGGTATCCCTCTCCAGTCTCAGCGCAGTCCTCTCGCTGTCTCTCCGACTCTTAAATTTCTAGGAGCATCTCTTCCGCTGCCCCACACACTCCCATACACACGTACACGCGCGCCACTTGTCACCAGACCGGGGTCATTAATATTTCACAGTATGTCGCGTTTAAAGTTTAATGTTGCCCTATCGCGCAGCATGCATATTCACGGAGTTCTGCTCTTGAAATCTAAAGCCACATAGGTAAAAAAAAAAAAAACAAAATCAAATGATCCAAGTGCGTGGTCCACCTGTCGCGTGGTCTACCTGTGCGAAAACTAATTTCATGGTTATGGATTTCCCGTCACCTAACAAGGTGCAAAGTGGTGAACTCGTACCGGCCTTGGTCCTGATGCAGGCTGAAATTAAAACAGGGATTGTGCTGCATGAGCGGGTGCAGAAGTCTTGCTAATAGGTGACATTTTGTCAGAGGCTTCGGCACTTTGCCTACTGTACTGTGTTTGAGGGTGAACCTGCAATATGTATCACACTGCTGAGTCAGCGGCAATGACTCCATGCTCTGTGGGTAACTTTCACCTTTGATTAAGCTACTAAGATGATCCATTGTGATATCCATGTTTCCTTATAGATTTTTTTTTATTAGCTGACATGGGAGCTTAATTTCTGTAATTAGCCTACATCCAGAGAAATAGGCCAGACACAATCTGATGCATGACTGGGAGTGATGAAATTCAGCAGGAAAGGTGCCAGAGGGGATCCTGGCGCCGCATGTTGCCATGACGGCACCATATGATTTCATGAAGTATTGAGGATTACTCAGAGAAGGGAACAAAGCTCCATTTCTCCGCAGGCGAAGACGCACGAGCCAGCAAATGACAGAAAAATGGCAGGACAGCAGGGGTTCACTCGTCGTGTCAGTATGTTAATGCGGCTGCATGAATAATTCACTCTTCATGTGTCTGTGCGGTCAAACTGTGCCGTCAGCATCTTCCACCGTCGCACACTGAGCGAGAGACAAGGTGGAATGACTTTTTCAGATCTGCGATACATAAAGGCTCCTAAAATGGGGGAAATTGTTTATTTCAGCCGTGTTATGTTACCCATGCACATGTATCAGCCAGTTACTGCATTTCATACTTACTCAGTCCAAAGAAAATGAATTGGTTCACTTTCCGACTATTCATTCTTTATCCTTTCATACATTATTCTTTCATGGATATAAAATGCCACATATGCTCAGAACAACTTTATAAATGTGAAGACTGGTTTGTTTTTCTTTGTACATCATATTTACTAAATTAACAACTTTTTGTTGTTGACAATCTTTGTGAATCAGTTCTGGTGACTTGTGAATGGCAATTGCTTTACTCTGGGAATATCACAGTGCAATCTAAAAAAAACCTACTTATTACTGTCATTTTCACCACTGATTAAGTTGCAGGTTAAAAAAACCCAAACAAAGTGACATCACTCAACCCCAAAAACATTCAATTTATTATCATGGAAGATGATAATTAGTTGTGAAGTCTCACATTGACTTAAATAAGTCAGTTATCAAAACTGTTTTGATTGACCAATTAATTAATTGAGTTAATTAGTTCTGCCGAAGATCTGCTATTTCTGAAATGTTACAAACCATGTGATTATCTGTAGATTATTTTCTTGATTAATCTTTAAATAAAGTCAGAATAGTGAATTTAGCAACTGATGAAGGACTTTGTGGCCAAAAATATGACAATAAAGTATCAGCTACTGATAATTATCTTAACACAGCTCATAACATATATAAATATATTTGGTAAGGTTCCCCTAAATGTGTTGTTTTTGGTCTTTGCAACCCGGAAATGTACTGCACAATATGTTTTAAAGTAAAAAAAACAAAACAAAACAAAACAAAAAAAACTTGTCACAACCTTCCAGTGGACAAACTACAGTGTCACTATTTCTAAATACATGTTACACATTTCTCTGCTTCATGTCATGTCACTTATCTGCTGACATTGACACTGATACAGATACATCTGCAATAACCTACTATAACGGGTGTCCACTGGTGAAAAATGCACATCATAATTTCCCAAACTGAAAAATTCAAATTGCTTCTTTTATTTGACCAACAGTGCAAACTTAAAGGTTTTCCTTTAAACAGAAAAAAGGGCAAAGATTAATCGATTATCAAAATAGTTTAATGTCATTTGCTTACCGCTTAACTAATCAACTCACCACCTTTACAGCTCTAATGAAAACTGCCACCTATCTTTAGTACACCTGATATGACGGGGCAGAAAAGGAAACACCAGCGCAGGCTTACTGAGGGAGGCGGCTGCGGTAGGATCGGAAAGCACATGATCAAATGCCTTCACCATGACGAGACACAAGGCCAACAGCGTAATGAAGGCGTGACCGTGATGTAAAACATTACTGTTGTGCTCTCATCTGTCTCTCTGTTTTAGAGAGTTCTCAAAAGGCAATTCAACTGGTTGAATTATTATCATCCCAGATTATGAGCTTTTAGTTTTAGGTTTAAAAGGAGGGGGTTATAGGTAAAACTTTTATTTTAGAATCAGTATTACTAGAATTTTTGCTTTTTTTTAAAAAATAATAATGATAATTATTTAACTATCTTATACATTTTCATTTTAACCCCTATTGATCACACGTTTTATGCATGTAATACCTTCTTAGTTTTGCCATGTACCTTTGCTATCTTTGAGTCTACACCTGTGTTATGAAATGAACCATAACTTGATTGATTGATTGATTGATTAATTGATTGATTGGTTGGTTTGTATAGAGGGTCAACTGAGGGGCTCTAATTTTAGTCCACTTGATGTCCAACCTGTTACAAGCAGGGAGATCAAACAAGCACTAAAACAGGTACCAGGTTTGAACATTTCTACTTTAACAACAACTATTTGCCTGTTCCCCTTTTTGGGTCTGAAAAAGGAAGGACAGGTGGGAAGTTAAAGCCTGAAGGTGCAGGTACAGAGAGTCAAATAAAACACAGCCAACCAGACTCAACAACACAGTGAACATGTTTTAAGCTCATATCTGACCTCAGATGTCAGCAGCAGTGTGTGGCTCGCCTGGCTGATGTGAAAATCTGCTGTAGATGTGAAATAAAGCAGAAGCTAATGTGGCTAAAGCAGCTAGCCATGGTTACCTGAAACGGGTTGCTGAACTCCGGGTCCACGAACGGGTTGCTGTCGAAATCTGACATTATCCTGATAGGATGGCTCCTTTCCGTTCAACGAGTCTCACAGCTGACAGTCAAGAGAAAAGTTTGAGAGGCGTCCTTTTCTTAACAAAATGACAGACTCGCCCTGAGGTAGAGAAAGGGAGGGAGAGGACTCGGAGGTGAAGTGTTGACTAAGTCCAGAGATAGTATCGGAGACGGAGGATTGGTCACCAGCAGCGGATCTAGTGCCACAACAACCGGGCGTCAGGCGGAAGTAAAGATACGTCACTTCCGAGACGAGGAAAAGAAGGAAAAGAAAGTGACAGCTAGTATTTTCTACTATACATCATAGATTGTATATGATAAAAAAAACAACTCATATTAAATAAAATAAAAAATAAAATAAATGAAAAAAAACCCAACTAAACGTTATATCCAGTACACACATACACCCGGGGCAGATAGAAGAAGTAGCCTACTCAGATATTTTCCTTTTTAATTCCTCGATGTAAAATACTAGTACTGTAAAAAGTACGACAAATAAGAACTACCTAAGAATAGCCACTAAAAGCACTCTATACAAGATGTCTCACAGTAATGGGTATCATATCACTGGATTACAATTATGGTTTATTATATTAATATTTATCAATATTAATATATAATATTTATTTTACTTCATATACTGCGCTCACACTACTAAGATATTATGCCTAAAAAGACTTTATGCATTGTACTTTGTACTTACTCTACTACATTTACGTTACATTCACTATGTTATTTGGCAGATTCAGATTAATAATACAAAATTTGAATGATTAAAAACATGTCTTTTTCAAAGGACTGCCCCTAAAATCATAGTCATTAATATATGTTATTATGAAATTGCTTATGAATAGTTGTACTTTTGCTACTATTGTATTCATTTTATTTTACTTAAAAAACGTTTTAATTACGCACTTCTCGTCCTCTGGGATCAATACTACGGTGCCGTTGTCACCATGGCAACCCAGAGACCTGGGGGGCGTTGTGACCATAGATCTATACATTCTAAACGCGACGTCAGTGGGGGGCACCTGAAGTCTGCCTGGTCTAACCGATGCAGATCTATGCCCGCGTCTGAAGCCGAAGCCCTGTCATGTGACATCAACTTGTCCAGCTCACACTTCCGCTTCTGCGTGTAAAAAAAAAAAGAAAAAGTTGGGCGAAATCTCGGAGAAGTTTTTCTTCGCAGCAAATTTACACGTCGCATACCCTAAACCGCAAAGGTTAACTTTATGAGGAGTTTGTAAGTCGGACGAGGAGCAGGGTATTTTCTCGTTGAAGGGTTGAGCATGTCGACAGCCGTGTTGTACAACGACCAAGGAGGAGCGGAGGCTGCGGTGGAAGCGGGTCAGGAGAGCACCCCGACCTCCTCCAGCTCCGGAGCCGCCTTTGGACTCTTCAGCGCCGACTTTAAAAAGTAAGAGAGCTTTTCTAGCGTGTCTTCAGTCCACTTCTGCCACCTGTTTTCACGCGTGGGCAGACGCGGCTTCACGGTTTGTGGTGAGCTTGAATAGTCCAGCAGGATCCCGCATCACCAAACAAACCAGGCAGAGATGGCGACCGGCTGCTAGCTAATGCAGAGGCACTGCTGGATGTTAATAAAGTGCTTCTTTTAGTTCACTTTCTGGGCCTTTTCCTGAAGCCTGCTCTTTTGATTGATTTGACACCTGTGTACTCGTGTTTGTCCTCCACTAATATGAAGTTGAAGCTGCAGCAAAGTTACTGTGCAAAGTTATAATTAATTCATCTTCTGTGGTGTGCAATTTTTTGGTGATATATGAGATGATATGTACACCATGTGAGATGGTGTGCCGGTGGACAAAAACTATTTTGATGCGTTTAAACTTGATTTATGGATTTTTGTGAGCATTTAGCACACATTTCGAGACTGTAAGATAAGCAGGAAGAAAGTGTCCAGATGCTGCAGAGCATGGCAATGAAATCTGATTTTATTGACGAGAGAGCTTCCTATAAGTTACACATTCTTCCTTATAATGTTTCAAGGGTGAAATTTCTGTAAAGCCACATAATCAAAAATACTCGACAAAACCTGTTGCCAAAATCTCTCAAACTTGCTTTTTTATTTAACATTATGAGCTGAATTAAAGCAGCATGAGAGGAGTCTACTTGCACATACGATACATCTCAACCTGCAGGTGGATTGGACTGACCACTAGATGTCTTTTGTAAATTCACATCCCAAACAGAAGATCTGAACATGTCTTGTCATGTGAGTTGTCTTTAGATAACTAATAGCACTTATTTATAGCACATATAGATTTTATTTATAACAGCTTCAGAGCTTACCGTTCAGTTTCATGATTAAGTCTTTTTTTAAAGAAAAAGTGTCCAAATTCTCTGATATCAGACGTGAAAATATTTGGTTTCTTAGGCCCTCTTTGACAACTGAACTATGACTAAACTGAATATCTTTGGGTTGTGGATAAAAAACATTTGAGGACATCACCTTGGGCTTTTTGAACCAATCATCAACGTTGTTCACTATCTCTGACATTATAGACCAAACATCTAATCAACAAATCAGGGAAAGATTGACATATTGATCAACAATGACAATAATCGTTAGTTGCAGCGCTAATGAAAAGTGGCAGTAAGAAACTAGCAGCCAGCTGACTGATGCTTCATTTAATTAATATGTAGATGAATTCTGATTCCTTCTTTAACAACCTGTGACTAAACGGATAATTTAGTCATTCATACAGAGTTGGTCAACTGAGAGAGAGAGGGAATCTTTGACAGCAGATGTGTTATTTTAGACCTGGGTATCTGTGTTACAGGGTTTTATAGAGGAGAGCAATGCAGCATTCAATTCATTCAATTCATAGGAACATGAAATGTGTGACCTGTGTGTGGTAAACCACCTGTTTCCTGTGTGTGGCCAAGTGATGCATTACTATCATGCCTGCCTGTTTGTAGATAGATAAGAAAAGAATAATCTGCACTTAAATGTACATACTCAGAGTTTGAAAATTTGTTAAGAAACGAGGCCTTGTAACAAATGATCTTCTGATAGAGGCCACAAGGGTGTCCAAGGCTATGTGTGTTTTTCCAGGTAAAACTGTCAAAGAGGAGAAATGTTGTTGAGTCTCTCTACTTGTGACACTGTCACGCCATCCTGTGAAAACCATGTTTAATCGACCTTTCACTTGTGTAAAACTGAAAATGGATCGTCAGCATGTTTTGCTGGTGTTTTGTAGGTTACTTCAGAAAGCTGCCACTAGAGGGCAGCCAATCATCAGTGTAACCATCCTCTGCTTTTTGTAATTTCTTGTGAAATCAGTGTGTTTCTACTCTGGTTTAATGATCTCTGAGTGGGTTAGAAGCTACACACCAGCATCAGCTCTGCAGGAGTAGTAATGACTTCAGATTCATGCTGTTCAGTCAGTTTTTTTGTAATGCTCAATATAGACTTTTATGCGTTTATTTCCAACAAGAGCTGCTGTGACAAATTTTCCCAAATCTATCTATCAGCTGTTTTTGTGAGGTTACACTGCAGCTTATTTAGCTTTTTAGTTATCTCTACTACTGCTAGATTTAGCCTATTGTGGATGTCAATTTTGATGACTTCTTTTTCCCAAAGTGATAAATTGATAAATTGCTTAGCCACGGTGAAGTGAACCTCTAAGCTGTCTCACATGGTCAGGCCAAGTCATAGGTTTGCCTACCTCTCGGGCCAAGCCGGGAGACCAGAAAGAAAAAGCAGGAGCATGAATGATGCTTCTGTTTGCACATATCTCTCTGACACAATTCACAATGCCCAAGCCTGTGCATCCTGATCTGTGCCAGCTCAAGTATCTGTATCTCATGGTAGTGCAGCACACAAGCTTTGTCCCCCTCAGCATTTATGTGTGTTGCATATTTGTCAATTAAAGCTAGCTCCAGCTTGTTTCAGCAGTTTGGGGACGGATGGAGAGCCTCTTCTGCCAAAGTTAAATCAAATCTGTGTTTTTTGTGGTTGCTGAATGTGTGTCACATGTGAAGAGCACAGCAACATTCCTGTAATGTTCTGTCGTTCTCTGTGCCAGGCCTTTAGCGAGGCATGCAAACATGTGACTCATTTATTATCTGTGACTAAAGAGATATTTCACCGTGGCTGAGTGGTTCAGTTGTATAGGCTCGTTGTGTGAACTGCATTAAAGTTTGGATTTTGGTCTTTAATCATCTCTATTTTTCAGAAGCAGTTTATTAGCTAGGTTTATGTCGGCCTGTTTGTTCATAATATCCTGTCCAGGGCACATTTGGTTCAGAAATACTTTTTATCTTCCACGTAGAAAGCAGCCATATTGCAACCTAAAAGCCCTGCAAAAGGTTGATTGAAAAGGGAATGATGCAGTTTACAACTGACTAATTTAAAATATGCAGACTGACTTGATAGAATATCATTATTCCCTCATATCGCACAGTCTGTTTGTATTGTCCACTGTTCCCCATCACATGAATAAACGTTCAGTCACAACATTTAATCCAACGTGGAAGAGTAGTTCTTAATGTTAGAATTTGATCAACCAAAAGCTCCACAACAGCTATTAAATGGACCTTGTGTTGAGATCGCTTTGCCCGTTACAGAGAGTAACTTTGTAAAGGTAATTTGGAGGAGGGGTAAATTTATTTTTATGTAAGTACGATACTTTAATTTAAAATGCGTCATACAGCTGTTTTTTTCTTTAAATTAATTACGAAAAATATGACCACATGCCTTCAGTCTTCCATTTCTGAATGAATAGAGGAAAACACTTAAATGTTCAGATTATGTCAATTTTCTGTGCCCCTTATCAAGTTCTTGAGCTGTGGTTTATGTGCATATCTCCTATGGCTGGCCTATAAAATATCACATCAGAAAGGAAGTTAACTATATTAACCAGGGTTATTTACATTTATTACAAAGATGGATCCAGCACTAACTAAAAAAAAAAACAAAGGACTTTTTTGCTAAATAAAGAGAAATACAGTTGTAGAGATATACAGTTAGGGATATGTATTAGAGATGTGTGTTATAAAATCTGGTTTAGTTGTTTCAAATAGATGATGACATCCAGAGGAACTTCTGACAGCTACACACAGGCGCTAATCTCTTTAGTTATTGTCGTAGACACAACCTGTGTGTTAAAGAACGAGTATGGGTGCTTAAACAAAACTACTTCTTTTAAGATCTTAAAAATAGTGATGTCGTATCATTAGACTTATCTTGTTTGTTCAAATCCCCTCAAACTGTGTTACAATACAGGGCTGAAATAATGATGATCAGATCAAATTTGTTTCATGTTCACATATAACAACATGACATTAAATGAGATGGATACACATGCAGCACATTTGTGATGAATATTCATTAGAAATCTGCCACGGGTAAATGATATTATAATAAATCTCAGCAGTGATGGATTTGAAAAGCTCATAATCAGCCAGAAGTGTTGCAGGCATTTTTTTTATGTGTGGGGACTGATAACAATATAATACACGAGGCTAACTAGGTGCCTCATTTTTAACAGCTTTTCACTTGAGTTTGGTTCTGTAAGCATTTCTTTTTCTGCTGTTTTCTTTTAGGATATTGAACTCAAGAAAAGAAAACTATACAAAAAAGGAAGTATAAGTTCCAGATGCTGTAATGGTTATTCTTAGCAGACACTTCATGAAAATAGTCGAGCATTTAGCTGCTGAAGAAACAGTTTTCCCTCACAGGAGTTTATTCGGGCCTAAAAACTGAGCTTACCTTCAGTGAATATTGGACTTACATTCATCATGTCACAACACAGAAATGACCAAATGAACGCTAATGTTGCTTTGTGTTGTCTGATGTGTAAATGGTTGACCACGGGTTTGCTAATGGGTTCGCCTGATCAACTTAAATTCCAGTATGTCACTGTTGTGTTTGTTTCTGCTGCCTCCACGTGGCCAAGTATTCAGTTTGCTCAGGTTTAAAGAACAATGTTGAATTGTCTGCTCTGTCGTCAGGCTGCATTTGGAGAAGAAATCATGACAAAAGTCGTTCGCTGTTTTATTAATAGTTTGTTGAATTCTAGGGTAGTTATTGAATAATTAAAAGTTTGAGGTCTCACATAATCTTAAATAGTCTTCCAAGGGCCAAAAATCTTTCACAGAACAAAACTTTGGGTTGAGCTGCTAAGAATAATATTATGTATCTCATTGTAAAAAAAGTTTTTTTCAACAGTTCAAGCATTTTTTGTTCCTAATTGTATGATATACTTATTGGCTTGTGAAAGTGGTCGGAGCTGTTACATATCATTAAATTTCTCCCAAAGAAAGGGAAGGAAGCAAATGTTACACGCTCCAAAATCCCATTCCTCCAGAACATTCACATCTTCGAGGGTCATTTCCTGACATTCAGCTCTTATCTTTGATATAGGCTCATAGAGCTCGGCCAGACTTGGCAGGGTCTGTGCTGTGGCCGGTGTCAAGCGAAAGGGGATTGTTATAGAGTGGAGGTGATGAAAAGTAGCGCAGTGTTTACCCACCAGTGTTGATAAGGCCCTCCTTTTTCCCCTAGAGGGAAGTGACCACAGTCATACAGAGGCAGAGTCACAGACGGAGCCAGAAGGCAGGTGAGACAGTCCAGTTTCTACATGTGTCAGAAGAGAGGAGTAACAACTTAAACAGGAGCTGACGACAGCTGACCGGCAGGTAGCTTCTTGAGGAATGTGGACTACAGCAGAAGGAGAACGGTCTTAACCGAGTGAACAGGCACTACCCTCAAGCATGAGTATGACTTGCCATTAGCAAGCTGACGGGGCATCTTGTGACTTTTTTTTTTCCCAAAAGAAGAGGAAGGGAGCTGTGAATGACAGGCACGAAGCCAGCGGAGCCTGTGCTGTTTTTTTCCACCATTCTCAACTTTGACAGTTATGAGCAAGAAAGAGCAGTGTCGACGACTGTAAATAAAGAGAACAGGGCACACAGCCTGAAGGAAAGTAATTACCACTGCTCCGTTTGACTCTTTTGGTACTTTGGGGGAAAAAAAATGCAGTCTGTTAGGTTTGTGGACTCTATCCTTTAGACACACACATGCACAAACAGACGAGCGCTGGTTGTTGAGTGGACTGAGGTGTTTTCGGACAGCTGTGGAGGAAAGCCGGTATGGATGTTGGTTTTACCCTGCGCTCGGAGGCAGTGGGAGCCATGAGGTCGGCGCTGGTGTCCGCTGAGAACTTACAGCTCACTCTGAGGACTGAGCTGAGTCAGGAGGAACAGGCCCTCACACGAACCAAAAGTAGCCCAGAGGAGACGAACAAAGCCGGGTACTGTGGTAACATCACCCTCAGCACTCTGACAGGAGACTGACCATCAACTGTAGTGTTTTTTTCTACTTTTTTTTTAACGGTTTCAAAAGAAACCCTTAAAAAGATATGACATGCAACCATGTTTGTTCAGTGACTATATTTGAAAGTCTGTTTGTGTAAGTCTATTTTACTTAAATTAAGATTATTGTATCTCAAAAAGTATAATACATTTATTACTTACAGTGATGTAATAGCAATGTTAGCTGCATATTAGTAATGCTCACAGTGACAATATGCTAGTATTGTTACTGTGAGCATGTTAGCTGTTTTTCGTCGCTATACTGTATTTAATATTTGCTTTTTTTGAGTAGCTATAATGTTTACCCTGATGACCATCGTAGTTAACATACTAACGTTTGTTAATAATTAATAATTTGTTAATAATAAATATGAAGAACAAATAGGGCCGATGAGAATGTCATTAGTTTAACAGTTATTTGATCAGAAACAATCAAAGTATATAGAAAGTATAAATCTTTGACCTGATGATGGTGCTAGATAGAAAATCAAGGGTTAACCAGAGTTATCAGGCTTTATCCTCTAAAGACCACATTTCATCAAAGCCATCCCAGAAATTCACACATAATGTTTGTCCTTCAAAATCCCACAATTTGTTTTCTATCTGGACATGACCTCTCTTAGCATTTTGTCTCTGTGTGGAACAAACAACCTGTTGAGCTGTACAATGACAGTGTGTGTTAGCTTTAGCCAGGGAATGATGTTTATATCATGTGAGGGCTGGGAGACTTTAGAAGAAATTGGTGAGATGCTGCTGCTGCCTTTGTTAAAGGCGATGTTTGGTTCAGTGTGCAGTGTCACTTTGGCTCCTAAAGGCTCCGCAGAGTAGAGAACAGTTTGTCCTATAGGAGCCAATGTGTGTACCCTGTAACCTGTGACACAGATGGCCTATACACAGAGCTTTCACAGTACCTTTGGTCAAGCTCTAAACTGATTAGTTAAGTCATCTCAGCAGTTGTTACTGTACCCCGTCTAATGCTGACCATAATAAGCAACAGTGTTTCCTCTGTGCAGGAATGAAGACCTTAAAGAGATGTTGGAGAGCAACAAGGAGTCGCTCAAACTGGAGGCCATGAAAAGGGTCGTCGGCGTGAGTGCATCATGGGGATTCATACACACTTTTAAAACATAACTAACAGCAGTGTTGTGTCTTGATGTCATGTCAGTGATGAGATTAGTGAATAAAGCAGTTTTGTCATTCGATCTGTTTTCAGCTGATCGCCAAAGGGAAGAATGCATCCGAACTCTTTCCTGCTGTTGTGAAGAACGTTGCGAGTAAGAACATCGAGGTATGTGGACATTGAGAAATATATGTCACAGGAAGTCACCCCCATTGCTTCTATCTTCTTCAGTATTTGGTTTGTCATGATTCATCTCATTTTTGTGTGATGCAGCACGTGGGTACCCAGCATGACATTACAGAGGGGACTTCCTCATATTGAACAATGGGAGTCTCGTGGATTGGCTTAATTTGAAAGCTCTTCCTTAATTAAGTTTGGATTTTTATTTGTTTGAGGATTTTTTTAAGTAAAACAGACAAACTTGAATAATACAGTGACATAAATAACAAATCTTGTGCTCCACCTACTGAACCAGACATGTAAAGAGAGAAAAATCTGTATATTTTACACTCATTATCTTCAAATGTGTAATGTCAAATGGTCATGCTACAGTTTATTAAAAGAGTAAAACAAAAAATAATAAAGTAAAATAAATAGAAATAAATAAAACAAATATAAGTATTCCAGTAAGGATAGTTTGGTCTGAGTGTTTATTCTCATGGCATATATGCCATTGAGTTTGTTTATCCATATGAAATAAATTCATATGAAGGAAATTTTTAATCTCAGTATAGCTTCTGTTACAGTTTGGGGAAACATTTCTCTTAAAACAATTAAAATCCAATATCTTTTGAATGTTCATCTTTTATTGAACTCTAAAAAGTGAAGAAGCAGGCAGGAAACAAGTGGAGAGAGAGAGAAGTATGATGTGCAACAGCATTATAGCTATGTGTCATGTGCTTAAACCTTTTGGCTACCAGGGCTCTCTGTCCTTTTCTTCTTTTGCTCAATGAGCATTGGTATTGTTATTTGACATTAAAAGATTACAAGTCTGCGATGTATGTTTTGCAGCCATCCTTTTCATGAGCAGTAATTCTAGCTGTGGCAGTGTCAGTTTTGCAGATCCACCTAACTGATAGTATGAAATTGAAATTGGGTTTTCTTTGTTGTTTATGCGTGAGTTCTTTTTTATTTAACAGAGATAACCCTTTTTTAA